>OY759274.1:18991059-19633559 GCA_963662155.1 Lamellibrachia columna
AGGCAGTGTTGCAATTTGTAATCTGTTTATATTAGAAGCTTGCAATTTATATGTTCTGCTCTTAGACTACTGGTTGTTGAGAGGGTTAGCACATGCCAATATAACATGCTCAAAATCCCCTTTGAACTTTTTAATCATACTGTTGGCACCAGATTATTCTTATACTGGTGTAGGGCTGCAGGTAGTCTGACTTGAGTCACCTTACTTCTACAGAGGAAGACTCAGCTGGAAGTTCTTTGCAGTTAGCACTGTCCACCAGTGTCAAGTGGCATGGTCTTCTGACTGCATTCCATGGCTAACTGATGAGTTAACTGATGAATGGCGGTTTGAGGACATCCTGGTGGCTTTACTAAAGAAACAGGGATTATAGCCTGAACCAGTAGCCTACAATTGTTTGCTTAACTGGGTGTTTCTGACTGGGAAAAGATGCTGCCTGTTGCCTTTTTGGGTATCATTGTCATGGTCATGGGAGAATGTCACCATGGGGTTGTAGGGATGGTAAGGGGGTAACCGTCTTGGGAAGTACTGAGACTCGGTGGTATCACAGTCATATTAATCAGAAATACCAAATAACAAAGTATTAAAAAATAGGTGAATATTTAAATACTTAACGAAAGTTTCATTTTGTGAACTACAAATACATTAATTTTCACAGCATATATGTACTCATAAAATCTGAGTATATTGGATATGAGTACGAGTACCTCAAAAATGTACTCGAGTACACCAGTACCGAGTACTTCTGCCCCAGGTCTGATATTATATGATATATACATATGTGTGTGTGTAGATATATATATATTATATATATATATATACATGTATATATATATTATATATAGTCTATATATATTATATATATATATATTTAGACTATATATATATATGTGTTATTCGTTTTCGTGTAATGCCAGGAGATTCCCAAATAAAAGCCTTACAATATAACAATAATTGTGACACTAGTTTGTCAATCAAAATATTAAAATAATGCACAGAAAAAAGAAGAGACCACAGTGAAGCGAGTGACGCTTTGCCATTCTGCCTTGGGCTCGGGCAATTAGTGGAGCACTTTACAGATTCGGTGTGTGGGACCTCCTCCACAACACAGGATCTCTTTTGGTTGCTTTATTGAACTACTCAAGGGAGAGTGTATGTCGACCCCTAAGCCATTGTAGTCTCCCACCCGACCACTGACATAACCCTGTGTGTTATAGTTCCCAACCTATTTACTGTAGGAATTATCTTTTGCTTATATACTATGTCATGACCAAAAAGACGAATTTGAGGTGTGTGTGTCTTTCAAACATGTTCAATCTAAATTTAGCTGTAGTGGCAAAATCTAATGAAAATATTTATTCATTAGAATGTTTGTTATATGCAATAAATCATATGGCGATGCAACATACATGATAAAAAATGCGTATATAATATTACTAATCCATTTTATTGATATTGAATTATGCATATTCAATCATAGCTATGTACATCCGCCGGAAGTGGTCAACCTAAGATGGCGCCTACAACAGACAAGCAGATACATGCTCTTTATTTGGCCCTTATATGTACAAGTATTAGTATTACAAATATAAATATAGCACACATATCAAATAAGGGACAAATATACAACGACGGCACTTTATCATGCTGCTATCCCCAGAATGGGCTGTATGGAGTTAGTAATCTGAAATTTACGAATCTGTCACCATTAATTATCACTAGTAATAAACATATGCCCCAATACATTAATTGCCGCTCCATTTAAATGTGCATCAATGGAATAGATCATATTTATATACAATACCAAACTAACATTTATGCACAAACCTAGCTTTTCATCATATAATGGGAATTAAAACCGAAATTGTTTGTAGATGATCCCTTAGCAAGATTCGAAGAGGCACACAGGGCAGGTAGTCCGTTGATGAACTTCTTTCATGTATCGCGTGAACAGCGACAATAAAAATATTTCCTAGAAAATAGTACACAATATCTAAAATGGAATATGCAATACAGAGTTATTTCACCAATTGATATGTAGAAAATAAATAATATGACACAATATTGTAACGTAGGTGGATTAGCTATAACGTAGTTTAAAAATAAATAAACAAACAGTAATTTCAACAATCAATGCATAAATTTGAAGGCTTCAAGCTATGGCGGTAAAGGAAGTGTATTGCATGATGGAATAAACTTCCATCGCCTAGCTGCTGTTATACACATCACTCAATCAGTACCAACCTCTCAGAGTGTCGCCGTGCCAGCCATGAGGGAAATGCCACCCGTGCACGGCGCTGTTTCCTGCTAGTCACCACGTTCCTGTGCACACATAAGAACACTTTGTTTTTGTTCGTCTTTGTATTGGAACACCTTTTTCATCCTTCACATATTTTGTCCCGACTGGCTGTCAACTTCACGCACAACACCGCATCAAGCATATCGTGTGTGTCATAGGCCAAGAATGTGTATTGAATCCGAAGCCATGCAACCCACCAAGTGGGGTCTTTCACAAGTGGGTCTTGTCAGGTGCGTCAACAGAAGCACCAACTTCGCCTGGACTGTTACGTAAGAAACTAATTTGAAGAACGTACTGGTCGGTCAACAGTAATAAACCCTTGTTGGACTAGCCGCAGTTCATTTGGTGATCTCTTGGATGTTCACGGGTAGCTGAACCACTGTATTGTCTGTGCTGGATATAGGCAACGAACCATGACAGGCATTTCCTTCGACCCAACAGACGATGTTGCCCATGTTTTCATAATAGCATGTAAGCTGCATGTTTATGTCGGTCGGTGTCAAAAGCTTCGCTCCGATCCAGTCGAAGCCGTACCCCCCCCCCTTATGGCTGTCACTGACCTTCAACTGCTCATTCGAAAGCGCTGTTTCAGTTGATAGGGTATTACAATCAGAATTGTGGTTAATTACATTGTAATTAGAACATAGGCTGCCTGAAATAACCCGTGGCGCCTCTGTTGCATGATATACCTGCTGATTCTTGTGGCGAACAAGTCATCCATGTTAATTTGAACAGTTACTTTCAGAAGTTCTGTGTTAGAAATCTTTTGTGGCCAGAAAAATGGCATGATGTTGCACTAAGGTAAATGTGAAATCGCGCGAGATTGTCGACGGAAGTACGACACGCACTTCGCGCGAATCGTTTGCCGTGCGTTGAAAAAATCGCGTATCTATGCCAACGCGCTTATTCAAAAGAGCAGGTTTATGGATTTTATTGTGGGATCTCATAAAACATGAAATAGGTGCACTTAAATGATATTATTTTCTCATCTACTTTGGCACGTCAAACCACCGTTAGAGAGCACAAACGTCGTAGGTTTCTTTAGCCTACATCGTTTTCGTTGTCCTTCGGGGTTTATCTCACAGCTGTTTTGGCCATATTGTCATCGTCCTTTGGTAAAACGTGGCCGATTTTTGTGGTGAACAAGTCAACCATGTTAATTTGAGCAGTTACTTTCTGAAGTTCTGTGTTAGAAATCTTTTGTGGCCAGAAAAAATGGCATGATGTTTCAAATATATGTTGTGTGGAAGGTTGAAAATTATCTCTCATCTGCTTCATTCAAACGCCAGCATTCTGAAACATATTGCAGAGTGGACGAGTTATGATGGCAAATAATTTACCTACATGTTACATGCGTACCATACCTTGGTTGTTTCAGGGACAAAATAACCCTTTTTCGACCTTTTCTAAAACAAAATATCTAATAAAGTTATAAACTTTACTGATGGCGAGCGTAATTTACAGCAACATGACAGCAACACACATGAAGACATCCAGTTAACCATAGTTTGACACATAATTTTTTTTATTGTATGTTATTTCCTTAAAGCTAATCATGTCTATGACCAGAGCTGCCATGTTGTGTAGAGGTACATGCGAGAGATATTGGCATGTTCCAAACACTGAAAAAGGGTGTTATGTTTCCCAAAAACTAGTGCACCAGATGAAAGCATTTCTAGTCATTCAAATTTCTATAGGGAACAGCTTTTTATAATACACTGAAAATAATTGACAGATTGATAAATCTTTCATTATGTATGCCGTTGCGGTTTATTTAAATACGAGGCAAAATATGTTCAATTGTGCTACAAATAGATGCGCGAGAGCGTGAGATGGAAGCCAAATGCTTGAGTCTCACGCCAAATGTGTGAGATTTGGTAGCTCTGTATGACTCTTACTGTGGGTGTTATGCCCCACATTATTCTATGTATCAAAGTTCTCGTGATAAAGCGGTAAAATGCTCACGAAAAGCCGGAAACATCCTCCTCCGCTCAACTTTCTTGGCTCAAAAGACATAAAATGTCCTTAGGATGGCGTTGTGTGTAACATATAGATCGATTTTAGTGTGAAGTTTGTTTGTTTTTTTAAATTACAAAAAAGCTGGACATTTCAGCCAAAAATCGGAGGGAAAAAAAGCGGTACCCCCCCCCCCGAATGTTGACCCCCCCCCCCCTCAGAAACAGTGCCCCGTGCTTTTCGTGTTAATCGTTCGTGCCCGAATCATGGTCGGATCCAGGGTGTCCATGAGGTGCCCGGGAACCCCTTAATTCCTCGAATCACAATGGCCCACGAACTGTTTATTACCTTGCATTGCAGTCTTCATTTCAGGAAGTCAATGTTTCCCTGGTTTCCTCACTCCATGTTTTGAAAAAAGGTGCTGGATATGGTAAGGTCGAAGTAAAACACAACAGGAGACAGTGGATACGAAATTAATGTCTGATTTCGGTTTTGTGAATTAGTGATGAACGCAAATTCCAATCTACAGATATGTATATCATATTATGCTTATTTCAAAACGACTGCATTTTCTAACCATATTCTTATAAATATGTCAGTAAAATCATAATGGTTTATGTAACCTCTAATTTGGACCAAGGAAAATGGCTGTGGCTGAAGGACTTACCGAGTCCCAGATGTCATCACGGCCTTATAGTTTCCGGCGCCACACATATCTGTGTTACATGTGCAGGCTGACACGTATGTTAAATCTAATTTCCACTGTCTTATTTTCATGACGGATTAAATTTAAAGAGTGACAAAATGTCGGCGGAAAACAGTGAAATATGCCAATAATATTACATTTATTCATTTATATTTGTGCATGGTTGCGGTGCACGCCTCTGCGTATGTGCGTGTGTGTGGTGTGTGCGTGCATGCGAGCGTGCGTGCGCGCGTGCGTGCGCGCGCACTCTCTATATGCACTAATGTCTTGTTCGTCCATAGGAGGTCTCAACCGAGATAGTGTAGTATTGAACAACGTGTTGAGGCATGAACCAACTTTGGACAAGTGGATCAAGGTGGCAAACATGAAAAAGTCTGCGAGCGAGACAAGATGAGTTGTTTTTAAAAATGTTATGGTCTCTTTAAATCCATGGTTCGCAATTTGAAGAAAACGAAGCAACGTGGCAAGCGTGACACGGTGAATCTGCGAGCGAGATACGGTGAGTCTTGGGGCGTGACACGATGACTCTATGAGCGAGACACGGTGTGTATGTGAGTGAGACACGGTGAGTATGCGAGCGACACGATTTGAATTGTGTTATAAGCTATGTGATTCCTTTAAAAACATGGTTCGTAATTTGTTGAACATTATAGCAACATCAAATTTTCATACGACACGGTTGTATAAATACACAGGGACCCGCCTTGTGGATTCCCACTTGGCAAACGTCACACAGGAACTCAATATCACGCGACTACATTCTAGTACTCTCCGACAGTCACAATTGAAGGTGAAATTAAGCAATCGTGTAGAATATCATGTAATACGATGAAGTTTGGTGCTTGTTTCTGAAGGAAATACTACAGTTAGGAATTCAAATGACACTAGAACTCCTGTCAGTGTGGTAAGAAATCAATTTCCTCCATCCTGTACAGTTCTTGTATTGTTCCGCTTTTAAGGCAGTGGTAGCGATGGCGTTGTTGGCCGCGTGTCTGTACGTAGGCCTACTCCGTGGTTCGGACGGAGAAAACTTCATCAGCAATGTCTAGCCCTACTCGCCTGCCTTCAACTGTTGGCAGTCTATCAACATTGTTTTTGAACAGAGATATGGCCATATTTGAGGACTACACCAGATTAAAATTTGTAGTGGCCGACTGTCAACGTATGCGTGTGACAGTGACTGTAGGATCCCTTTGCCCATGAAGACACGATGCAATTGTTTTGGCCGCCATTTGATGGGGAGCATGTTTTGCTTTTACTTTACACAAGTTACGTATTTTGTCCAGCGCGTTTATGACATAATAAATGTTGACATACTTGATTGTGTGTGTGTGTGTGTGTGTGTGTGTGTGTGTGTGTGTGTGTGTGTGTGTGTGTGTGTGTGTGTGTGTGTGTGTGTGTGTGTGTGTGTGTGTGTGTGTGTGTGTGTGTGTGTGTGTGTGTGTGTGTGTGTGTGTGTGTGTGTGTGTGTGTGTGTGTGTGTGTGTGTGTGTGTGTGTGTGTGTGTGTGTGTGTGTGTGTGAGTGCGTGCGTGCGTGCGTGCGTGCATGCGTGCGAGTGTAAGTGTGTGGTGTGTGTGCGCGCGCGTGTGTGTTATTGTACAGTGAAAGCAGAGCAGTAGAGTATGTTTGTGTGCAATGCTGTGTGCGTGTGCTTGTGCGTTTTCGTGTAATGCCAGGAGATTCCCAAATAAAAGCTTTACAATATAACAATAATTGTGACACTAGTTTGTCAATCAAAATATTAAAATAATGCACAGATAAAAGAAGAGACCACAGTGAAGCGAGTGACGCTTTGCCATTCTGCCTTGGGCTCGGGCAATTAGTGGAGCACTTTACAGATTTGGTGTGTGGGACCTCCTCCACAACACAGGATCTCTTTTGGTTGCTTTATTGAACTATTCAAGGGAGAGTGTATGTCGACCCCTAAGCCATTGTAGTCTCCCACCCGACCACTGACATAACCCTGTGTGTTATAGTTCCCAACCTATTTACTGTAGGAATTACCTTTTGCTTATATACTATGTCATGACTAAAAAGACGAATTTGTGGTGTGCGTCTTTCAAACATGTTCAATCTAAATTTACCTGAAGTGGCAACATCTAATGAAAATATTTAAAATATTTATTGATTAGAATGTTTGTTATATGCAATAAATCATATGGCGATGCAACATACATGATAAAAAATGCGTATATAATATTACTAATCCATTTTATTGATATTGAATTATGCATATTCAATCATATCTATGTACATCCGCCGGAAGTGGTCAACCCAAGATGGCGCCTACAACAGACAAGCAGATACATGCTCTTTATTTGGCCCTTATATGTACAAGTATTAGTATTACAAATATAAATATAGCACACATATCAAATAAAGGGAAAATATACAACGACGGCGCTTTATCATGCTGCTATACCCAGAATGGGCTGTATGGAGTTAATAATCTGATATTTACGAATCTGTCACCATTAATTATCACTAGTAATAAACATATGCCCCAGTACATTAATTGCCGCTCCATTTAAATGTGCAACAGTGGTATATAACATATCTGTATACAATACCAAACTAACACTTATGCAGAAACCTAGCTTTTTATCATATAATTGGAATTAAAGCCGAAATTGTTTGTAGATGATCCCTTAGCAAGATTCGAAGAGGCACACAGGACAGGTAGTCCGTTGATGAACATCTTTCATGTATCGCGTGAACAGCGACAATAAAAAATATTTCCTAGAACAATAGTACACAATATCTAAAACGGGATGTGCAATGCAGAGTTATTTCACCAATTGATGAAAATATTATGTAGAAAATAAATAATATGACACAATATTGTAAGGTAGGTGGATTCGCTATAACGTAGTTTAAAAATAAATAAACAAACACAGTCATTTCAACAATTAATGCATAAAATTGAAAGCTTCAAGCTATGAAGTTAAAGGAAGTGTATTACATGAAGGAATAAACTTCTATCGCCTAGCTGCTGTTATACACATCACTCGATCAGTACCAACCTCACAGAGTGTAGCCGTGCCAGCCATGAGTGAAATGCCACCCGTGCACGGCGCTGTTTCCTGCTAGTCACCACGTTCCTGTGCACACATAAAGAACACTTTGTTTTTGTTCGTCTTTGTCTTGGAACACCTTTTCATTCTTCACATATTTTGTCCCGACTGGCTGTCAACTTCACGCACAACACCGCATCAAGCATACAGTGTGTGTCACAGGCCAAGAATGTGAACTGAATCCGAAGCCATGCAAGCCACCAAGTGGGATCTTTCACAAATGGGTCTTGTCAGGTGCGTCAACAGAAGCACCAACTTCGCCTGGACTGTTATGTAAGAAACTAATTTGAAGAACGTGCTGGTCGGTTAACAGTAATAAACCCTTGTTGGACTAGCCGCAGTTCATTTGGTGATCTCTTGAATGTTCACGGGTAGCTGAACCACTGTATTGTCTGTGCTGGATATAGGCAACGAACCATGACTGGCATTTCCTTCGACCCAACAGACGATGTTGCCCGTGTTTTCATAATAGCATGTAAGCTGCATGTTTATGTCGGTCGATGTCGAAAGCTTCGCTCCGATCCCGTTGAAGCCGTACCACTCCTTTGTGGCTGTCACTGACCGTCAACTGCTCATTCGGAAGCGCTGTTTCAGTTGATAGGGTATTACAATCAGAATTGGGGTTAATTACATTGTAATTAGAACATAGGCTGCCCGAAATAACCAGTGGCGCCTCTGTTGCGTGATATACCTGCTGATTATTGTGGCGAACAAGTCATCCATGTTAATTTGAGCAGTTACTTTCAGAAGTTCTGTGTTAGAAATCTTTTGTGGCCAGAAAAATGGCATGATGTTTCAAAGATATGTTGTGTGGAAGGTTGAAAATTATCTCTCATCTGCTTCAGTCAAACGCCAGCATTCTGAAATATATTGCAGAGTGGACGAGTTATGATGGCAAATAATTTACCTACATATTACATGCGTACCACACCTTGGTTGTCTCAGGGACAAAATAACCCTTTTTCGACCTTTTCTAAAACAAAATATCTAATAACGTTATAAACTTTACTGATGGCGAGCGTAATTCACAGCAACATGAGAGCAACACACATGAAGACATCCAGTTAACCACAGTTTAACACAATTTTTTTCATTGTATGTTATTTCCTTAAAGCTAATCATGTCTATGACCAGAGCTGCCATGTTGTGTAGAGGAACATGCGAGAGATATTGGCAAGATCGAAACACTGAAAAAGGGTGTTATATTTCCCCAAAACTTGGCCACCAGATGAAAGCTATTCTAGTCATTAAAATTTCTATGGGGGACAGCTTTTTATAATACACTGGAAATAATTGACAGATTGATAAATCTTTCATTATGTATGCCATTGCTGTTTATATAAATACGGGACGAAATATGTTCAATTGTTCTGAAACAGTTAAGATAACAGCATATTGATATATGATAATCCTAATGTGTTATACGTATCAGTCTTCTGGGATCCCATACATATTACACATAAACAAGATTAGAAGATTTTAAAAGAACGCAGCAAGTTTTATTGAAAGCAACTATGAACGCACACTCGGAGCCGTAATTATTCTCATATAAGAACTCAACTGGTCATCACGTTGAATTATCACACTGTCAATGACATGGTAGTCTAGCATTTTAGCCCAACCTGCACACGTCTGGCTTAAATGCTTCAAGGTTGGTACTACTTAGGATGTGTCTGGTTGTGTGCCCAGGTATACTTTTAATAAGCAAATCGTTTGTTGGCTCAAATGTCAATGGGCGGTCCATTGCTAGTTTGACAGTCAGTGTGCCAACGAGGCGACGGACCAGCACTCGTAACAAGCCCCGACCACACCTGTGATCATGATCACTCTGGCAGGGAGACATGGGGTTGTCACGCGGGCTGTCTGGTGATAATCGTGTGTGAAAGTGGCGATTACGCGCGACGTCACCGACGACGACAAAAATATACCTCGGGGATTGTATTAATTATTCATTGAAACGGCCAATGTGCGAGAGATCTACAAATAGAGAGCCTGACATGGAAGCCAAATGCGCGAGTCTCACGTCAAATGTGTGAGACTTGGTAGCTCTGTATGACTCTTACTGTGGGTGTTATGCCCCACCTTATTCTAGGTATCAAAGTTCTCGTGATAAAGCGGTAAAATGCTCATGAAAAGCCGGAAACGTCCTCCTCCGCTCAACTTTCTTGGCTCCAAAGACATAAAATGTGCTTAGGATGGCCTCGTGTGCAACAGATAGATCGATTTTAGTGTGAAGTTTGTTCGTTTTTTAAATTACAAAAAAGCTGCACATTTCAGCCAAAAATCGGAGGGGAAAAAAGCGGTACCCCCCCCCCCCGAATGTTGACCCCTCAGAAACAGTGCCCCGTGCCTCTCGTGTTAATCGTTCGTGCCCGAATCATGGCCGGATCCAGGGTGTCCATGAGGTGCCCGGGAACCCCTTAATTCCTCGAATCACAATGGCCCACAAACTGTTTATTACCTTGCATTGCAATCTTAATTTCAGGATGTCAATGTTTCCCTGGGTTCCTCACTCCATGTTTTGAAAATGTGGTAAGGTCGATGTAAAACACAACAGGAGACGGTGGATATGAAATTAATATCTGATTTCGGTTTTGTGAATTAGTGGTGAACGCAAATTCCAATCTACATATATGTGTATAATATTATACTTATTTCAAAACGACTGCATTTTCTAACCATATTTTTATAAATATGTCAGTAAAATCATAGTGGTTTATGTAACCTCTAATTTGGACCAAGGAAAATGGCTGTGGCTGAAGGATTTACCAAGTCCCAGATGTCATCACGGCCTTATAGTTTCCGGCGCCACACATATCTGTGTTACAGGTACATGCTTACACGTATGTTAAATCTAATTTCCACCGTCTTATTTTCATGACGGATTAAATTTAAAAGTGACGAAATGTCGGCGGAAAACAGTGAAATATGCCAATAATATTACATTTATTCATTTATATTTGTTCATGGTTGCCGTGCACGCCTCTGCGCATGCGCGAGTGTGTGGTGTGCGTACGTGCATGCGTGCGTGCGTGGGCGCGCGCTCTCTAAATGTACTAATGTCTTGTTCGTCCATAGGAGGTCTCAACCGAGATAGTGTAGTATTGAACAACGTGTTGAGGCATGAACCAACTTTGGACAAGTGGATCAAGGTGGCAAACATGAACAAGTCCCGTGCTAGACAAGGTGAGTCTGCGAGCGAGACAAGATGAGTTGTTTTTTTTAAATGTTATGGTCTCTTTAAATCCATGGTTCGCAATTTGAAGAAAACGAAGCAACGTGGCAAGCGTGACACGGTGAATCTGCGAGCGAGATACGGTGAGTCTTGGGGCGTGACACGATGACTCTATGAGCGAGACACGGTGTGTATGTGAGTGAAACACGGTGAGTTTGCGATCGACACGATGTGAATTGTGTTACAAGCTATGTGATTCCTTTAAAAACATGGTTCGTAATTTGATGAACATTATAGCAACATCAAATTTTCATACGACACGGTTGTATAAATACACAGGGACCCGCCTTGTGGATTCCCACTTGGCAAACGTCACACAAGAACTCAATATCACGCGACTGCATTCCAATACTCTCCGACAGTCACAATGGTATGTGAAAGTAAGCACACGTTTGCAGGAATCGTGTAGAATATCATGTAATACGATTAAGGTTGGTGCTTGTTTCTGAAGGAAACGAACACACACCTGTTCACCATACTACAGTTAGGAATTCATATGAAACTAGAACTCCTGTCAGTGTGGTAAGAAATCAATTTCCTCCATCCTGTACAGTTCTTGTATTGTTCCGCTTTTAAGGCAGTGGTAGCGATGGCATCGTTGGCCGCGTGTCTGTACGTAGGCCTACTCCGTGGTTCGGACGGAGAAAACCTCATCAGCAATGTCTAGCCCTACTCGCCTGCCTTCAACTGTTGGCAGTCTATCAACATTGTTTTTGAACATAGATATGGGCATATTTGAGGACTACACAACACTTATGCTGTGTCCAGATTAAAATTTGTAGTGGCCGACTGTCAACGTATACGTGTGCCAGTGACTGTAGGATCCCTTGCGCATGAAGACACGATGCAATTGTTTTGGCCGCCATTTGATGGGGAGCATGTTGTGTTTTTACTTTCTGGAGAGAGAAAATTACACAAGTTGACGTATTTTGTCCAGCGAGTGGATGACATAATAAATGTTGACATACTTGATTGTCGGACGTGTGTGTGTGTGCGTGTGCGTGTGCGTGTGCGTGTGCGTGTGCGTGTGCGTGTGCGTGTGCGTGTGCGTGTGCGTGTGCGTGTGCGTGTGCGTGTGCGTGTGCGTGTGCGTGTGCGTGTGCGTGTGCGTGTGCGTGTGCGTGTGCGTGTGCGTGTGCGTGTGCGTGTGCGTGTGCGTGTGCGTGTGCGTGTGCGTGTGCGTGTGCGTGTGCGTGTGCGTGTGCGTGTGCGTGTGCGTGTGCGTGTGCGTGTGCGTGTGCGTGTGCGTGTGCGTGTGCGTGTGCGTGTGCGTGTGCGTGTGCGTGTGCGTGTGCATGTGCGTGTGTCTGTATGAGTGCGTGCGTGCGAGTGTATGTGTGCTGTGTGTGCGCGCGCGCGTGTGTGTTATTGTACAGTGCAAGCAGAGCAGTAGAGTATGTTTGTGTGCAGTGCTGTCTGCGTGTGCTTGTGCGTGTGTGGAGTTTTTGTGTTTATATACATCTGAATGTGTATTGTTTATTACCATTGATGTCGATAGAAACGTCAGGTGCTACGATGGTTGGGATGTGGTTGTGAGTGTACTACAATGGTTGGACTGGGTATATATATATATATATATATATATATATATATATATATATATATATATATATATATATATATATATGTACATATATGTACATATATATATATATGTACATATATACACATATATATATACATATATATATATATATATATATATATATATATAGTACATATATATATATATATATATATATATATATATATATATATATATATATATATATATGTATATATATATATATATATATATATATATAAATATATATACTATATATATGTTTATGTTATGTGTTATTCGTTTTCGTGTAATGCCAGGAGATTCCCAAATAAAAGCCTTACAATGTAACAATAACTGTGACACTAGTTTGTCAATCAAAATATTAAAATAATGCACAGATAAAAGAAGAGACCACAGTGAAGCGAGTGACGCTTTGCCATTCTGCCTTGGGCTCGGGCAATTAGTGGAGCACTTTACAGATTTGGTGTGTGGGACCTCCTCCACAACACAGGATCTCTTTTGGTTGCTTTATTGAACTATTCAAGGGAGAGTGTATGTCGACCCCTAAGTCATTGTAGTCTCCCACCCGACTACTGTGACATAACCCTGTGTGTTATAGTTCCCAACCTATTTACTGTAGGAATTACCTTTTGCTTATATACTATGTCATGACTAAAAAGACGAATTTGTGGTGTGTTTCTTTCAAACATGTTCAATCTAAATTTAGCTGAAGTGGCAAAATCTAATGAAAATATTAAAAATATTTATTCATTAGAATGTTTGTTATATGCAATAAATCATATGGCGATGCAACATACATGATAAAAAATGCGTATATAATATTACTAATCCATTTTATTGATATTGAATTATGCATATTCAATCATAGCTATGTACATCCGCCGGAAGTGGTCAACCTAAGATGGCCCCTACAACAGACAAGCAGATACATGCTCTTTATTTGGCCCTTATATGTACAAGTATTAGCATTACAAATATAAATATATCACACATATCAAATAAAGGGAAATATACAACGACGGCGCTTTATCATGCTGCTATACCCAGAATGGGCTGTATGGAGTTAATAATCTGAAATTTACGAATCTGTCACCATTAATTATCACTAGTAATAAACATATGCCCCAGTACATTAATTGCCGCTCCATTTAAATGTGCAACAGTGGTATATATCATATCTGTATACAATACCAAACTAACATTTATGCAGAAACCTAGCTTTTCATCATATAATGGGAATTAAAGCCGACATTGTTTGTAGATGATCCCTTAGCACGACTCGAAGAGGCACACAGGACAGTTAGTCCGTTGATGAACATCTTTCATGTATCGTGAACAGCGACAATAACAAATATTTCCTAGAAAATAGTACACAATATCTAAAACGGGACGTGCAATGCAGAGTTATTTCACCAATTGATGGAAATATTATGTAGAAAATAAATAACATGACACAATATTGTAATGTATGTGGATTCGCTATAACGTAGTTTAAAAATAAATAAACAAACTCAGTCATTTGAACAATCAATGGATAAACTAGAAAACTTCAAACTATGAAGTTAAAGGAAGTGTATTGCATGATGGAATAAACTTCCATCGCCTAGCTGCTGTTATACACATCACTCGATCAGTACCAACCTCTCAGAGTGTCGTCGTGCCAGCCATGAGGGATATGCCACCCGTGCACGGCGCTGTTTCCTGCTAGTCACCACGTTCCTGTGCACACATAAAGAACACTTTGTTTTTGTTCGTCTTTGTCTTGGAACACCTTTTCATTCTTCACATATTTTGTCCCGACTGGCTGTCAACTTCACGCACAACACCGCATCAAGCATACAGTGTGTGTCATAGGCCAAGAATGTGAACTGAATCCGAAGCCATGCAAGCCACCAAGTGGGGTCTTTCACAAATGGGTCTTGTCAGGTGCGTCAACAGAAGCACCAGCTTCGCCTGGAATGTTATGTAAGAAACTAATTTGAAGAACGTGCTGGTCGGCCAACAGTAGTAAGCCCTTGTTGGACTAGCCGCAGTTCATTTGGTGATCTCTTGAATGTTCACGGGCAGCTGAACCACTGTATTGTCTGTGCTGGATATAGGCAACGAACCATGACAGGCATTTCCTTTGACCCAACAGACGATGTTGCCTGTGTTTTCACAATAGCATGTAAGCTGCAGGTTTATGTCGGTCGATGTCAAAAGCTTTGCTCCGATCCAGTTGAAGCCGTACCACCCCTTTGTCGCTGTCGCTGATCTTCAACTGGTCATTCGGAAGCGCTGTTTCAGTTGATAGGGTATTACAATCAGAATTGGGGTTAATTACATTGTAATTAGAACATAGGCTGCCCGAAATAACCAGTGGCGCCTCTGTTGCATGATATACCTGCTGATTCTTGTGGCGAACAAGTCATCCATGTTAATTTGAACAGTTACTTTCAGAAGTTCTGTGTTAGAAATCTTTTGTGGCCAGAAAAATGGCATGATGTTTCAAAGATATGTTGTGTGGAAGGTTGAAAATTATCTCTCATCTGCTTCAGTCAAACGCCAGCATTCTGAAACATATTGCAGAGTGGACGAGTTATGATGGCAAATAATT
Organism: Lamellibrachia columna; assembly: GCA_963662155.1. Classification (NCBI taxonomy): domain Eukaryota; kingdom Metazoa; phylum Annelida; class Polychaeta; order Sabellida; family Siboglinidae; genus Lamellibrachia; species Lamellibrachia columna. The sequence continues at coordinate 19,006,492 of OY759274.1, forward strand.
TACCTACATATTACATGCGTACCACACCTTGGTTGTCTCAGGGACAAAATAACCCTTTTTCGACCTTTTCTAAAACAAAATATCTAATAACGTTATAAACTTTAATGATGGCGAGCGTAATTCACAGCAACGTAACAGCCACACACATGGAGACATCCAGTTAACCACAGTTTGACACAATTTTTTTCATTGTATGTTATTTCCTTAAAGCTTATCATGTCTATGACCAGAGCTGCCATGTTGTGTAGAGGAACATGCGAGAGATATTGGCAGGATCGAAACACTGAAAAAGGGTGTTATATTTCCCAAAAACTTGGGCACCAGATGAAAGCAATTCTAGACATTCAAATTTCTATGGGGGACAGCTTTTTATAATACACTGGAAATAATTGACAGATTGATAAATCTTTCATTATGTATGCCATTGCTGTTTATATAAATACGGGACGAAATATGTTCAATTGTTCTGGAACAGTTAAGATAACAGCATATTGATATCTGATAATTCCCAATGTGTCATACGTATCAGTCTTCTGGGACCCCAAACACATTACACATAAACAAGATTAGAAGATTTCAAAAGAACGCAGCAAGTTTTATTGAAAGCAACTATGAACGCACACTCGGAGCCGTAATTATTCTCATATAAGAACTCAACTGGTCATCACGTTGAATTATCACACTGTCAATGACATGGTAGTCTAGCATTTTAACCCAACCTGCACACGTCTGGCTTAAATGCTTCAAGGTTGGTACTACTAGGATGTGTCTGGTTGTGTGCCCATTTATACTTTTAATAAGCAAATCGTTTGTTGGCTCAAATGCCAAAAAAGGGCGGTCCATTGCCAGTTTGACAGTCAGTGTGCCAACGAGGCGAGGGACCAGCACTCGTAACAAGCCCCGACCATACCCGTGATCATGATCACTCTGGCAGAGAGACATGGGGTTGTCACGCGGGATGTCTGGTGATAATCGTGTGTGAAAGTGACGATTACGCGCCACGTCACCGACGACGACAAAAATATACCTCGGGAATTGTATTAATTATTCATTGAAACGGCCAATGTGCGAGAGATCTACAAATAGAGAGCGTGAGATGGAAGCCAAATGCGTGAGTCTCACGTCAAATGTGTGAGACTTGGTAGCTCTGTATGACTCTTACTGTGGGCGTTATGCCCCACCTTATTCTAGGTATCAAAGTTCTCGTGATAAAGCGGTAAAATGCTCATGAAAAGCCGGAAACGTCCTCCTCCGCTCAACTTTCTTGGCTCTAAAGACATAAAATGTGTTTAGGATGGCCTCGTGTGCAACAGATAGATCGATTTTAGTGTGAAGTTTGTTTGTTTTTTAAATTACAAAAAAGCTGGACATTTCAGCCAAAAATCGGAGGGGAAAAAAAGCGGTACCCCCCCCGAATGTTGACCCCTCAGAAACAGTGCCCCGTGCCTCTCGTGTTAATCTTTCGTGCCCGAATCATGGCCGGATCCAGGGTGTCCATGAGGTGCCCGGGAACCCCTCAATTCCTCGAATCACAATGGCCCACGAACTGTTTATTACCTTGCATTGCAGTCTTAATTTCAGTATGTCAATGTTTCCCTGGTTTCCTCACTCCATGTTTTGAAAAAAAGGTACTTGATGTGGTAAGGTCGATGTAAAACACAACAGGAGACAGTGGATATGAAATTAATATCTGATTTCGGTTTTGTGAATTAGTGGTGAACGCAAATTCCAATCTACATATATGTGTATAATATTATACTTATTTCAAAACGACTGCATTTTCTAACCATATTCTTATAAACATGTCAATAAAATCATAGTGGTTTATGTAACCTCTAATTTGGACCAAGAAAAATGGCTGTGTCTGAAGGACTTACCGGGTCCTAGATGTCATCACGGCCTTATAGTTTCCGGCGCCACACATATCTGTGTTACAGGTACAGGCTTACACGTATGTTAAATCTAATTTCCACTGTCTTATTTTCATGACGGGTTAAATTTAAAAGTGACAAAATGTCGGCGGAAAACAGTGAAATATGCCAATAATATAACATTTATTCATTTATATTTATGCATGGCTGCGGTGCACGCCTCTGCGTATGTGCGTGTGTGTGGTGCGCGTGCGTGCGTGCGTGCATGCGTGCGTGCGTGCGTGCGTGCGTGCGTGCGTGCGCGCTCTCTAAATGTACTAATGTCCTGTTCGTCCACAGGAGGTCTCAATCGAGATAGTGTAGTATTGAACAACGTGTTGAGGCATGAGCCAACTTTGGACAAGTAGATCAAGGTGGTAAGCATGAACAAGTCCTGTGCTAGACAAGGTGAGTCTACTAGCGATACACGGTGAGTCTGCGAGCGAGACACGGTGTGTATGCGAGCGATACAATGTGAATTGTGTTATAAACTATGTGATCCCTTTAAAAACATGGTTCGTAATTTGCGGAATATTATAGCAATATCACATTTTCATACGACACGTTTGTAAAAATACACTGGGACCCGCCTTGTGGATTCCCACTTGGCAAACATCACACAGGAACTCAACATCACGTGACGACATTCTAATACTCTCCGACAGTCACAGTGGTAGGTGAAAGTAAGCAAACGTTTGCAGGAATCGTGTAGAATATCATGTAATATGATGAAGGTTGGTGCTTGTTTCTGAAGGAAACGAGCACACACCTGTTCACCATACTACAGTTAGGAATTCAAATGACGCTAGAACTCCTGTCAGTGAGGTAAGAAATCAATTTCCTCCATCCTGTACATTTCTTGTATTGTTCCGCTTTTAAGGCAGTGGTAGCGATGGCATCGTTGGCCGCGTGTCTGTACGTAGGCCTACTCGGTGGTTCGGACGGAGAAAACCTCATCAGCAATGTTGAGCCCTACACGCCTGCCTTCAACTGTTGGCAGTCTATCAACATTGTTTTTGAACAGAGATATGACCATATTTGAGGACTACACAACACTTATGCTGTGCCCAGATTAAAATTAAATTGGCTGGGTGTGTGGGTGGGTGTGTGTGGTGGTGGTGGTGGTGGTGTGTGTGTGTGTGTGTGTGTGTGTTTGTCCGTGCGTGCGTGCGTGCGTGCGTGCGTGCGTGCGTGTGTGTGAGTATATGTGTGTGTGAGTATATGTGTGTGTGTCTGTGTGAGTGCGTGCGAGTGTGTGTGTGGTGTGTGCGCGCGTGTGTGTGTTATTGTATAATAAGTCTGCCTTCAACTGTTGGGTGGGTGTGTTGGTGGGTGTGTGTGGTGGTGGTGGTGGTGGTGGTGGTGGTGTGTGTGTGTGTGTGTGTGTGTTTGCGTGCGTGCGTGCGTGCGTGCGTGCGTGTGTGTGAGTATGTGTATGTGTCTGTGTGAGTGCGTGCGAGTGTGTGTGTGTGTGTGTGTGTGTGTGTGTGTGTGTGTGTGTGTGTGTGTGTGTGTGTGTGTGTGTGTGTGGTGTGTGCGCGCGTGTGTGTGTTATTGTACAATGCAATGCAGAGCAGTAGAATGTGTTTGTGTGCAGTGCTGTGTGCGTGTGTTTGTGCGTGTGTGGAGTTATTTGTGTTTATATACATCTGACTGTATATTTTTTATTAACATTGATATCGATAGAAACCACTGGTAATACGAGGATGTATTTCCCTACCAAGCTATAATAGGCGTGATTATTTTGTTAAACGTCAGGTGCTACGATGGTTGGGTTGTGGTGCTCAGGGTACTGTGATGGTTGGACTGCGGTGGTTGGGCTGTGTTGGTAAGGGTACTACGATGGTTGGACTGTGTTGGTGAGGGTACTACGATGGTTGGGCTGCCATGGTGAGGGTAATACGATGGTTGGATTGTGTTGGTGAGGGTACTCCGGTGGTTGGGCTGCCGTGGTGAGGGTAATACGATGGTTGGATTGTGTTGGTGAGGGTACTACGATGGTTGGGCTGCGGTGGTCAAGGCCACTACAATGGTTCGGATGTGGTGTTCGGGGTACTACAACGGTTGCCTGTGGTGGTCTGGATACTACGATGGTTGGGCTGCGGTGGTGAGGGTATTACGATGGTTGGGCTGCAGTGGTGATGGTACTACGATGGTTGGGCAGCTGTGGTCAGGGTACTACGATGGTTGGACTGGGGCGGTCAGGGTACTACAATGGTTGGGCTGCGGTGGTGAGGGTACTACGATGGTTGTACTGCGGTGATGAGGGTACTACGATGGCTGGACTGCAGTGGCGAGGGTACACAAGAGTGCTACAATCAACTTCACTCCTCTATCGGGTTACGCAGTAAAACTTGGGCACACAAAGACCTTGGTCCAATCTACTCCGTCCTTCCAACTCCCAACGAAAGGATGTTGGATGACTTACTGGGTATCTGTGGTAATTGTCACACCTCCGCACGTCGCTGAAGATAGTCCATCGCTGTCTTTATCACTTTTGTTTTCTGCTGCAGTACTTTGTGCATTTTGGATTCATTCTCTACAAGGGGAATTGTTTCGTGCGTGCGTGCGTGCGTGTGTGTGTGCGTGCGTGCGTGCGCGCGCGTGCATGCGTGGAAGAGTGTGAGCATAGCTATACCAGTGACGTACCTCGCATGTATTCTTGCAAGTATTCTCGGTTGTAGAGGAAAGCGACAGTACATGTTAGACTTGTACCGAAGACGACTGGAAGCAAACAGAAGAACATCACTCGTTGTGTCGTACGTATACGTGTGTGTGGACTCGTAAGAGGGGATGTCTTTGGTGAATGATGAGCATCGTTGGACATTTTTTGGAGGTATGGATATAATTATACGCTTCACTGACCTCGCCAGCTGTCCTATATTATGTGTTCGAGTTTGCAAAAGGACGGGGCATTATAAAAAAGGAAATATATTACATCAGCATTGAAAAAAGGTCTTACTATTTGTATTTTCGTACTATGGTTTTACCACCAGAATACCAAGAACCCACTGCAACAGCCTTGCACTTGGTGACACACATATAATTGTCAGCATATCAATTCAGTTACTCTGCGACCCCACGGTCGGGTTGTCTGTTGAAATGTTTTTCGAAATTCACCCGCTATTACCCTTTCTACGAACAATCGAATTACCCTTTGTATTCAGCTGCCGACCACGCTACGCGAAAAATTACGTACAATAGTTCACAACATCATGCGTGTTTTCTTTGATTTTCCAAAGTTACGTCATACAAGGCAAGGCGTCGCTACACGTTACTATAACAAGATTTAACAAGATTTAACAAGATTTGCCATCCAAGCCAAAGGCCCAGATGGCAAGTGGACAAGGAAGCCATTGGCTTATCGAGAGTCCAACAATGTTCACCTACTTATAACCCGCCCTCCTGAGATATGTGTCAACCTTGTTTTTAAACATATTCACGCTGCTAGCAGTTACACAATCTGTAGACAATTTGTTCCATTCATTTATTGTCCTCTGTGAGAACGAGTGCTTCCTGATGTCCAATCTACATTGATCCTTTACTAATTTTACCTCATGTCCTCTAGTTCTGCTATCCTTCTTGAGTGAGAAAAACATATTTCTATCAATAATTTCATACCCATTCAATATCTTAAAAACTTCAATCTGATCTCCTCTTAACCTCCTTGTCTCTAGAGTTGTTAAACCACATTCTTTCAGGCGTTCTTCATAACTAAGGTCTCTAAGTTCTGGAATCATTTTAGTTGCTCTCCTTTGTATGCGTTCAAGCGTATCTATATCCTTCTTACGATATGGTCTCCATGCTTGTATACAGTATTCTAAATGAGGTCTAACTATTGCTTTATAAAGAGGTATAATTAACTTTTTTCCCTTGTATGTTATGTTTCTTCTAATCAATCCAAGAATTTGATTACCCTTTGAAGCTGCAATACCACACTGCTCTGAAACTTTCATATCAGCGCTTATTGTAACTCCTAAGTCCTTTTCTTTTACAGTAGTACCCAGAACAGTATCTCCCATTTTATAGTTTACATTCAAGTTCCCATGTCCTGTATGTAGGCATTTACATTTCCCAAAATTGAACAGCATCTGCCATTTCTCAGACCATTTCACTAATCTGTCTAGATCGTTTTGTAAATGTTGTTTATCACCATCAGTATTAACCTTTCTAAACAGTTTTGTGTCATCCGCAAATTTCAGTACGTTACTTGTTATACTGTCGTCCAAGTCATTGATATAAATTAAGAATAATATAGGTCCTAGTACTGACCCTTGAGGTACCCCACTCAAAACCGATTTCCAATTTGAAACTTCTCCATCTACTACAACTCGTTGTCTTCTGTCAGTCAGCCATTGTTCTATCCAGTCAGTTATGCTATCCCCGATACCATGGGCTTTTAATTTAAGTAGCAATCTTTGATGTGGCACTTTGTCAAAAGCTTTCTGAAAATCTAAGTAGATAATATCTACTGGCGATCCCACGTCTATCCACTTAGTGATTTCTTCCAAAAAACATAACATATTTGTTAAGCATGACCTTGCTGTCAGTATTACGTCGTAAATTCAGGAAGCCATCAAAATATTGACTGGCAACACCATGTAACAAGGCATTGGTGGATATTTATGCTATAAAGTTGTGTATCTTGACATTTTCCAGTCACGTACGAACTACCAAATCATCCCGTCCGGAGGTTGGGCATTTTTGCTAGTTTCAATAATGTTGAATGCCAGGTACGTTTCCCAGGTGGGACGTCTTCGGCCATACCAAGATAACACGGACAGCATTGCAACATCACACAGCATAATTATGTGGCCAAGAAATAATGAAGAAAATAATTTGAACTGTTTTATAATTAAATATGTCAGAATGTTTTATCGTATATAAAGACGCATGTCGACAAATTGGGCCAACCAATTTCCACAGACCACCCTGAGGATTCTCAGCGAGTCTAAATAGTTGCTCCACCTAGCGGATCTAACGGAGACAGTGCGACTACAATACTGATATATAGATACCATTGCAGTTTACCCTAAAGTCTTACGAATTTTCTTGAAGTTTATGCTCTTACGTGCTTAGGAGACATTCCTTATGGGATACTGCACGCTTTTGTCAAATTATTCGAATACCAAATAACCGTTTAGAACACGTTCGAAGAACGACTGTCACGAATAGTTTAGCTGTACGCAGATAGCAGCGGCAAAGTAAATGTGAGAATGCGCATTAAACAAGGTAACGCAGATCAGCATACAGGTTCGTTTGTAGTCTTACGGATTTATGTTACCAGTCTCGCATGTGTGCAGTGTGCACTACTCAGGATTGGCACGTAAGTGGGGAGGAATGCTCAATTGCGCATGCTGACTCTAGCGACTAATGGAATTTGTATCACGCGCCCATGGCAAACTGCCCAGGCAGGCGGAGGAGTGTCACTACGTCATTTGCTGTAATATTGCGAGTTGAAACATATTCTAAGGCAGTTCATGTAACAATTCTAGCTAAATCGGTAAAAAAAATTCTACTTTCATGTTATAAATGAAAATTCACGGCCTTTTCACGAGAATTACAAGGAAAATAAAGGCTAATTGCTAAATGTAAGTGAAACGAAGAGATGTTAGCTCAAAAACCGAAGCACCTAGATTCGTTGCCGTCATCTACGATAGATGGCAGCACTATACGGTACTAATATAATGCAGTTTCATGGACTTCAGAGAGAAATTTTTACGTGTACACGGTAGGATCAAACTTTGAACAAATAGGCACCATGATTGTTAGGCCAGTTTTATTTCACTGTGACTGCCAAATCAGGAAAATGGTTTTGGAGGATAAATTTAATAAATAACCCTTAAATGCCACAATCATTTTATTCTATATTAAATGTATTCCTGATAATATTTATAATCGAAAATTAAAATTCTATTTCAGAAATAGCCCCCCCCAACCCATTAACTATGGGTGACACATATTAATGTCTGCCTGTTTCTGTTTCACACTTGTTGTGCAATTTCATTCATCCCACATTGCCTGTGTCTTTCTGAAGAGACACTAACAGCCTGGTATCTAAAGGAGTGACAAAAATTACGAATATATACTAGTACTACTAGTTATCATTAACATTATGTCTGATCACGTCGAAAATAAATCTGCGGATTGGAAAACACTCGTAATTATATAAAATTATTAACACTTACTCGCACTTTATTGCATTCTTACATTTCGATTTACTATGGGTCATATATATTCTGACGTTGAAGCACAATTGTGCTTATTGAGGTGGAACTATATTGTAATCGTAGTGATAAGTCACAATGGTAACGGTAACCCAATTTACTAACCTGGTTTCGGCTCGTCGCTTCCTACGCATCGCTCTGCCCTCTGATATCTGCCGTTCCCTTGTCGAAGAATAGTCTGTAGATGCATAGCCATATGCGGAAAAATCTATCTAAGATGGAACGGTGTCTTAAGCTTTGACCAAGCATGACATCTTGACGCTCACCGTCTGTCACCGTCGTCGCATCACATACGTCTTTTGTCTTGTAATCTGCATCGGAAAAGTGGTCTGTCCCAGAGCCTGCGGCTAGCGGACACGTCAATTTCCGCATTTGCAACCACCTTTTCCGCTGCAAATCCTTCCTCGGAAGTCGATAAAACGTTTTTTCCTTGCATTTGTAGTACTAGTTGATATATCCAGGAGCCGTCCAGTGCACACCAGTTTTCTTTTTTTCGATTTTCCATGCGTTTCGGCCGTTTTTCCGAGAGGTAATGCGTCGTCGCTCATATTGATTTACTGTGTGAAAGCGGTGCCTTGGAGCTCGTATTCAAACCACTCATATTATATATGCATATTGTATTCTTGTATAATCAGTTGGCTTATTATAAAAGCTTGTATACAAACATACATCTGACTAGTACTTTTGTCTTCAGCAAACTAGCCACGATTCCGAGTCAATAACATTAGCAAGTAGCATTGTCCCACATAAAGGATATTACAAAATTACCGTGGCGTTGCGCCCATCATATAAAGGTGATATATACTGTAAATGGTATGTTATTATGTTTGGGCTATGGTTGTTCGAGTGCTTCACCCCCCCCCCACCCCCCAAGGGCTCTGCCTCGTGTAAACTTGTGACGCCCCTGGAGTCACATTAAGAAAATATGGCCACGCATGAACTTGTGGCGCCCACTGGAGTCTGTATTGGGGAAAAACAATTTATGTTTGCCATATCAAATATAAGCAACATGAAAGGGAACGCGCATTCGCTTAATCCTATTTATAAAAAACAAAACCATGTTAGCACTGAGTGTCCATAATTCATGCGCTAGGCAACACGTGTCGCTGTTATTCGAATAACTGTTTCTATTAGTCCTACAGGCACGCCACTGAGAACAAATGTTCAATGTCCCTTGTTCGTGACAACGTACAGCTAATACGGTGCATCGGCCGTTAGTCCACCCTAAATGAGTGAGGCATTGATGACATGTTATATGTGATAATTAGTGCAGGCCCAATTTCTGTGTTGGTAATTCCAGTTGGCGTGTTCGAGTAATGGAAATACACATCTGCTGACCAATTACATAGCAACATTTTGGTTATAGGGCCAAAGTTCAAACGCTGTAACATTTTATCATGAGTTACCAACTTATGTATCAAATGAGGAGCGTCTGATTTTCGAGTCTTGTTGTATAATGAGCTGTGGTAGTTAAACAAGGTCGGTCTATGACTCATACTCAAGAAACGTTGTAATGGGCGACAATTGAACAACTGTGTGGTCTCGTCCAGTCAGGAGGGATCAATCAGGATGTATTCTAGCCTCTTGAGTTTGGTTCCTGCTATGCTGTAGTGTGAGATTTTGTTTAGAAGTTTTCTGTGTGTGATGGTATCGAACGCCTTGCTGAAGTCCAATATTGCCATGTCTACTAGAGACGAAGGAAGAGAAAAGGCCACGCATGGTGGTCAGGAGTTGTGTTTCACAAGAGAAGCCTGCTCTGAAACCATGGTTGAGATGTGTCAAAATGTTGTGTTTCTCAAGATAGGTCATGAGATGGAGGCAGATGATGTGCTCAAGAAGCTTACATGGGACAAACATCAGCCAGATGGGACAGTCATGATGACGTCGCATATGCTGGGGTGCTGCAGGGATCTAGGCGTGGAGGGGCGGATCCACCTTCTCTCGTGAAGACACTCTGTAAATGTTCCTAGATCTTTGCCTTCTCCTTACTATCACACGCCAACGATGCGTTCTTTTAATGGGGAGAGGCTGCTCCGAGGTTGTAAAGTTTCCTGCTTTTGATGCAGCGCAAGACGGACTTTAAATTTGCATGAAGTCCTTAATCTCACAGTATAATACTGGTCCAACCCGAGTGTTGGTGTGTCTGCAGTAACGATATCGTTCTGCGTTAATGCGACGCAACCAACAAAGCAAACATGAACCAGTGTCAGTATTCATCTCGTGTACACCGACTCATGGCAAGAAAAACAGAGGGAAACAAAGACAAACATATGCCAAATACGCCAACCTTGAAGTGGCTGACCTTCCATTTATAATGAACAACATACTTTTGTGGAAACGGCTCGTTAACGCTACGGCCCCGGCTAATGACTAATGATGATCGACAAACCGGTATTTCAAGTGTTCATAATCAATTTATTACTATTTAATTTACAAGAGTACCAAAACGATAACAAACACAGAATTGTAAAACACGTATTTTGGACACTATCAGTTTACATCTCGTATTCACCACTGTTGTCATCTACTGCAAGCGACATTGATATTATCTTCCTGAGGCAAACGACCGCGCGCCCACTACACAAATAAAACAAATTAGGCTAATTCTTTCGTCAATGCCCCTTAGAGAATAAATGTTGTTATTCTACCCTGTTACCACTATATAATGTGTTATTCCATTTCGGAAAAAAACACGGTCAAAACATACATTACTGACATAATTGATGCAGAATGAGATAACGGTTGTGTACAATGTTCGACATTATACTGCAAGCGTGGTACTTATCGTGGACTGTATGATTCGGATTAGATCGACAATTCTCGCCGTGGCAGAATATTTGATGTCGGTTTGTCGTTAGTTTGTGGTGATTTATCTTTAGGGTAGATATTGTTTAACGCAAGATCGTAACCTCCAAAAGGAATCGATCATGTTGTCCAACAAATTGTTGCGTCACGCTACGTCTATGGTGCATTTTTCAAGAGCAATTTTAAGAGACGTTGAAAAAATATAAACCAATTCAAGTGTTTTTCGATTGTATGGTGTGGCAATTCTTATTAACGGAGGGTGAATTTTCAAGAGCAATTTTAATTAATATTTAAAAGTATGAACCAATTCAAGTCTGTTCCGATTGTCTGAGTGAACAGATCACCTCACACAACCACCCCCACACGCGCACGTGCGCACACAAAGCCCGTACGTACGTACGTACGTACGTACGTACGTATGTACGTAGAAACACCGGTTTGCCAGACACATATAATGAAGGCGAGTCCGTGACACGTCATATTCGCCATGCAGCAATATTATCATGATTGTCGTTAATCCGTAATGGAACACATCAACCATTGTGGCGAGAGCAGTTAAAGAGGGATGAAACAAACATTGTAACTCCCTGTAGACAAAAGTCCAAACTGGATATTATTAGCTAAATCTGCAATAGATTCTTCGTTTATTGCATAATCACAAGGGCGACGGTTAGTCATTAAAATGGGAATTAAATATGTAGGCATTTCTTAAAATGTCATAGTGGTTATAGAACGGGCTCTCTCTGGGTTCCTACGAGAGAACCATATATATATATATATATATATATATATATATATATATATATATATATATATATATATATATATATATATATATATATACACTCGAGTAAGGATTTCAACTTCCACGCAGGAACCCATGCAGGGCGGTAACAGTACTTCGCAGATTCCTGAGACAAAGATCACAAACATAACGTGGCATGTGTTACACGAAACATGATCTAGTCTAACATAAGGTCCAGATACTGTTTGATAAAGATCGGTACCGGAAGCTGCTGTATCCCGGCAGGCAATGCCTGTTTCTCCTTGAGCGTCCGCCTGATGGCGCAGCGACAGATGTGCATAAGTTCGGCGGGCGAGTCGAGTCTGTCCCGGGGCAGCAGGGGTCGGTAATGGGGATGGAGACCGAACGCGACGAGGTGGCAGCGGTCCGGTGGCGGCGCGACGCAGGTGACGCGGTTGCCGACGGTGATAGGTAGCCGCTCGAGCGAGCGACAGAAGTAACTTAGACACAACTTCAGTTCGACGTCCTGACGGTTCTGCTTGGTGAGGTACTGCTGTCGTACGCCTGGTGACAAGTGGTGGTTGTGCGTGCGCCAGAACACGGACGCGTTCAGCTTCGTCACGATCACGTAAAGCGGATGCTGGAAGAAGACACGAGAAAGAAGAAAACAAATTCCTCCGTTGTCCCAATGGGTTTTCCTTTTGAGAGGAGTCTGAAAGCTAAATGATTATGTGCAACGTTTGTTCAACGTTGTTATTTAATTCTTTGGCGAAGTTTCGCCAGAGGTCCTTAGCCAAAGACTTGCGACGCGGTGCCATTGTAAAATGTGACTGCATTTGTCCTCCATGATAAGATAAGATAAGATAAGATAAGATAAGATACGTTTTATTACCAAGTAGCAAGTACAAGGAATTTGTAGTGTTGTGGCGTTAGCACAAACATACACTCATGCACCCAATCACACACGGAACTAAACATTACATATCACAATCGTAATACTAAAAACAGTTGAAAACAAGCGAGAGTAATATAATAGGTTGCAAGATTTAAAAAAAAAAAAATTTAAAGATTAAAAAAAAAAAAAAAAAAAAAAAGATATCCGTTAAGATTTCTAATGCAAACAACACGCAAATTTATGGTGCATCCATAATGTAGCAGTGTACATGGTATCATACTAAGAATGCGCGATAGAGTAATGATACCCAAAAATAACCCAAAGTGGCTGAATGGGGGGGGCAATCCACAAAGTACGTCACGCAATTTGTTTGACTTTTTGAGAGCCCCCATCCCCTAGTCACGCTTTGTGACGCTGGACTGTACACCCTCCCTCCAAACTACGTTCGTTTTGCGAAAGACCCCCTCCCCCACCACTCGACCACCACCACCTATTATGCATAAATCTTTTTTTCACCAAGTTTGCAGAGAGACTTTTCGCGCCCCATTACACATTTCACTGACGCATGGTAAAGTCCGCATTTCTTGTCTGTTCGAATTCATTAGAAGTATACCCCAAAACTGGCATTGCAAGCAAAGCTATCGGTCTGATATCGATAGCTAGACGGACAAAACAACGTTTTAAATAACGAACGTAACGATCGCCACCAACACATAACGCTTCGTAACCCTTACCCGGACACATCACAGCCCCTCCCCCCCAAAGAATGACTGACCCGAATATCTTGAAAACATGTTGAAGAATGTCATGATTATTATTTTTAAATCAGGTATTCACATGACGCATAAATTAATATCGTTGTTTGTGTGTAACCCTGCTCGAGTGAGCCGGATAGTTTTTGGGCCTCACCTGGAAGTAGAGGCCAATGATCTGATGAGCCTGCCCTGCCCGCATCGGGTCCGCGCCGTAGCGGAGTAGCAACAGCACGGCGGGTGCGTTGATGGAGTGACAGGCGAGGAGTAGTGGGGTACTACCCCTGCTCGAGAATATCGGCATCTCGACGAATGGTACCTTTGAGTAGTAACTTGTATATGATGGCTGCTGGCAGTCGGTGACGCGAAACTCGCTCAGCTCAACCGGCACCGTGATGCGAGTTGCTTGAGAGAGGAAATACTCCAACACCTCCAGGTGGCGCTGACTGATCGTCCCGATGGTATGCAGGTTCTGGAAGGGATAAATGATCGGGTCGACCTCAAATGGGAATATGAGTGGGTCGAGGAAGGTGACGAAGCGATCGAAGCCTCCGTCGCAGAGAAACACCGACATAAGAATGTCCCGCAACAGTTCTGGCTCGTCGTCAATGTTGTACTTCTGACAGAGATGCGCCGCTAGGACGATCACCGGATGTGTGGCGCACACGTGATCAACCTCGTTGTCGTGGTGGACGCTATGACGTCGATGGAAACGGACGGCGTCGCCAATGACAGTCTTCACCACTTTCTTGTAGTTGCCGCTGGCTTTTATGTAGCGATAAAGCGAGTTCTTGATCCGGCTCATTCGATCGCTCCGACGGAAGCACTCCGGCCCGTGGAGACGGAGCAGATCTTCGAAGATGTTTGACGACATTTTAAAGAGTTTCTGTCAGCTAGACTTTTAGACAGATCCTGCGGTTTGCCGACATCTGCACGCGGTGAAAGTACAGCGTGACGTTTGCGTCATAATGCAAATGACGGCGCGCAAACTTAACGCCTCTGTCATTCCTGGCGCGTAAAATTGCTTAGACTAATCAAACTATTTAAGCGACGTACATGGGGCTGAAAAAAAATTAGGTCTTATTTTTATTAAACTAGCTTATGACTTTAGGGAAAGTTAACAGGTGAGAGGAACCCAAAATGGTATTTTAGAAGCGCCCTTAATAGTGTCGTTTTTATTGTAATCACCATTCAGATAAGCCTATCAAATTATGATCAATGTATGTGCATAACTATATGTTGACTCTCCATTGCAGGTGGTAGACCGACTAATTTCTACAGTAACAGCGCGAGAATCGATTAGTTTCTCGTAAGTTTATCCTTCCTAGAGTATATTTTATTGGGTATGTTCCTTTCCAAATAGCACGAATCAAGTGTCGTTGATAACAAAGGTTACCCGTTGTATCATACAATGTTCAATAACCGTTTAATGGACAATAACAAATAAAATCTATAACGGGGCAGTGGCGATCACGCGTCGTCTGATTATGTAGATATATTACCGACATTTTTAATTTTACTCCATCCTATCAATGTTTATATAACAGCCACACAAGATCACATAAATTGGGCATTTGTTATGTTGTTATTTGTTTCAGTAGAACTGAATATAAAGTTGCAATGTAGGGGCCCAGCTTACGGGTTGTTACAGTCGACCGCCTGGGAAACTTCACATATCTACCTAACTACAATATGGAATATCGATGGTATGGTACATTTTATTAACACGAATAATAAACTTAACGTATACATTGGCAGAAATAATGCATCTAACATACTCTTCACAAAAAGTGACTTTAACTGAAAATTGTAACAACTTGCCCCGGTCTCCCCTATCGTAGCCGATAGTTTCACTGTTCGGGTATTTTAATGCGTCAACAAACATCATGTGCGGCTGACACCGAAAATAGAACCAGATGCAGGCAACGATATGGCATCTCGATTGATAAATAAAATCGCGCTCGCTCTTCTGCAGTGACTTTTCAGTAACAATTTGTGCTTTGATATTAAACACTTAGTCCAACTACTATTTCTTTCGCGCGAGACTGATGTTGTACTTTTAGATTTTGTAATGATTTTAATTTTTTAGATTTAAAATGACTGAAATAATTGGCTTAGAACGAGTTTAGTGTCTGAGCCCGATAAACATAGAGCCGTCAGTTGTGAGAGTTCACTCATAAAGTAGTTAATAAACCTGTCGTTGCGTGCTGTTACAAGCGGCTTTAATATTAGTACTATTTTATTCGATTAGTTTTTTGTTGGCGAATATTACTGTTATATTTACAATCAGACAGTGGTAATTTGCTGCGACTAATATGTCAGCCTGCCTGTCAGACTGCGTGTCTTCTTGCAGTAGGCCGGTGTCCAGCTAAACTGACATTCAGGAAGGTCAAACGTGAAAGTGTATTGTTTTTCTGCGAATCTTTCGTGGCCAAAGGGTACCACATACACCGACAGTCCAGAGAGTGGCGTGCTCCTGGAGCACACAGGCTCGGTTTCTCTTCGGTTCGGACAGCTTATTGTAAAGGTCACCTTGATCATTACATGGGTCTCCTGCATTATTGAGGTGTGTCTCTACCCCAAGCAAATTCGAACCGCATCCTATTGTTATGTTTGGTGATTGACCCAACAAACCATATTTTTTTTATCCATGGAACTTGGAATTAGCTGTGTATACTAATCGCCGACTAATGGAACCTAGTCATTCCTTGACGTATTGACTCTGATCAAAAGAGCGTTGAACGACTGGGCGGGGGCGGTCGTTGAACGACTGCGGGGCCGGTCGTTGAACGATTGTGGGTCCGGTCGTTGAAAGATTGTGGGGCCTGTCGTTGAACGATTGTGGGTCCTGTCGTTGAACGATTGTAGGTCCGGTCGTTGAACGATTGTGGGTCCGGTCGTTGTACGATTGTGGGTCCGGTCGTTGAACGATTGTGGGTGCGGTCGTTGAACGATTGTGGGTCCGGTCGTTGAACGATTGTGGGTCCGGTCGTTGAACGATTGTGGGTCCGGTCGTTGAACGATTGTGGGTCCTGTCGTTGAACGATTGTAGGTCCGGTCGTTGAACGATTGTGGGTCCGGTCGTTGAACGATTGTGTGTCCGGTCGTTGAACGATTGTGGGTCCGGTCGTTAAACGATTGTGGGTCCGGTCGTTGAACGATTGTGTGTCCGGTCGTTGAACGATTGTAGGTCCGGTCGTTGAACGATTGTGGGTCCGGTCGTTGAACGATTGTGTGTCCGGTCGTTGAACGATTGTGGGTCCGGTCGTTAAACGATTGTGGGTCCGGTCGTTGAACGATTGTGTGTCCGGTCGTTGAACGATTGTGGGTCCGGTCGTTGAACGATTGTGAGTCCGGTCGTTGAACGATTGTGGGTCCGGTCGTTGAACGATTGTGGGTCCGGTCGTTGAATGACTGCAAGGCCGGTCGTCTTCTCCAATTGAAAATGTTAATATATTTAAATGTGTTTGCGCGCGTGCGCGCGTGCGCGCGTGCGTGCGTGCGTGCGTGCGTGCGTTATTATGCATATAATAAAGCATTGAATGTGTGCGTGTGCGTGTGTGTGAGTGTGCGCCAACGTGCGTGGGTATTATACAGTTCAACCTGACGTAATCGCAATATTTACGCTAGAATCGTTTTTCATCTGTCTAGAATGCACAATATTTGTGTGTTTACGGAAACAGTTGATCGTTGTTTCATGGGGGTGTTTACGTCCACATGTTCCACAATGAATGTGTCCGTGTCATGGCGGCGGATGTCGCTAATGGCTGCACTGACAGCCACTTGGACCCAGCGGTGCGTGACCGTGGCTGTCTGGTGAAGCGTGTAAGATGGTGTGTCGGCGGATTCAAAGTAGGAGGGGCGTAGAGGATTAGTGACAGAGGCGGACGCAAGTATATAGAATAATCGAGTTATTAAACCTGAAGGAAGAGCCTTTGAAAAGGACCACACTTTAGTGGATTGACTAATGTATTATGTCCACAAAATAATGATATTTCGATTGTTGTGAAGAGAGAAATTAATTACTACTCTTTGCACATTGATGACAAACACGTTATTGAGTTGTTTAGCGAGATGACAGTTCCTTTGTTAGGGTTATGACATTTATTTATAAGGGTATTTACGTTTTGTGACGTAGAAGGGTTGTCCGCGGTTACGTTTAAAGAAGTGGGTATCCTATGGTTAAACCACTCACTGTAGCAACAACAAAAATCGTAGCTATCCAAATTAATTAGATTATAAAATATTATAGGCATGTAAATGCGACAAAGCGTCATTGCTGATTCATTGGCCAACCCATAAATTTAAGTGTTGGCAATAATTTTAGCTAACTTAGTCTTATGCTAAACCCATATAATGTATATATATATATATATGTTATCCTTTATATATATATGTTATCCTTTATATATATGTTATCCTTTATATATATGTTATCCTTGATTTAATTTCGTTTGTTCAGTAATATAGAAAACTGTCATGTAATTAACAATTGTAGTCAATCATTGGGAAGTCGAGAGTGGTCTCCGTTCTGAGGAAGTCAGCCGGATGTTGATGGGGAGTCTTCTTCTTCCCCGTAATCCCTTGTGGTGTGGGAGCCCCTTAAATAAATCGTTCCCACCCTCTCGCTCGTGTGCCTTTTTCCCCCACTATCTGCTTTTCACGCCCGCCTTTTCCAGATATAAATTGACACTGTCACTCAACCTTATTGCTCGTGTTTCTCTTCTCCGTATACGCCCTCTTATGTTTCCGTTCTTCATGTATCACTCCACACTCATTCTCTCAATATGTATCATGTCCATCGCAGTCTGCCTTCTTTTTCATGTGCTTCTTCATTCCAGTCTCATGTCGTAATTCCACCTTCCTCTCATCCTCCTGTTGTCTCGCTATGGTCTACATATTCTTCGGATCCAGTTGTTCTCTGGTATCCGTAGCTTCCCTTGTCTCTGTCAGTGCAATAATTCCCAACCCATATACACACACTGGTATCAGACAGGCCTCCAACACTTTCCCTTTAGCTGTTTCTGCGACTATATGTCTCACATAATAACGTCCACCCCCCCCCCCACCCCCCACCTCACGCTGCCGCGTCTGTTAGCGCTCCATTGCTACTTCCTCCATCTGTTCCCCAATATCCCACCTCGGTCTTCTCAAGGTTCACCCGGAGGCCATGTTTTGTGAGACTATCGTACAATTCTTACAACGTCTTCTGTAGTTCTGTATTGTTGCTTGTCATCGCTGTCAAGTCGTCCGCATACAACATCTTCCTCACTAGTTCCAGTTCTGACACGTTTCCACTGATCATGTCCATCACTACAATGAACAACAGGTTGCGCAAGGCACTTCCCCCATGTTCCATGTCACTGTCTAAGGCCTACTCCCATTCCAAACACTTCTGCTATGACTCCATCTATGCTCAATACCGCTGTTGGTTTCTCGTGTGCTGACCTCCGCCTCTCCTACCTGCAATCACCTCATAACTGCAAGTGTAGTTCTCGTCGCCCTGTAGCTAACAAAATATATAAAATCACTGGAATTCTAAATAAACTTAAACATTTTCTACAACAGCATATTCTACGGACAATGTACAACTCATTCATAACACCTCACATAAATTATGGTATATTGGTATGGGGTTATCAAGCTCAACGAATTGTTAAACTTAAACAAAATAGCAATTCGAATAATCACGTCAAGCAAATGTAATACATATACTGAATCTATCTATAAAGAGCTTACATTTTTGAAAGTCAATGACATATATAAGCTCCAAGAACTTAATTCTACCATAAATGAATAAATAAAGAACTACCAGAATATTTTTATAGCATGCCTTATACCCAAACTTCTGAAATACACCAGTATGACACACGAGAGCAAAATCGCCTGTTTATATCGTGAAATAGTCATGTGTTTGCAAATAAATGTATTAGATACAGCATAATTAGTACTGTTAACAGTAGTCCAGATAACATTACTGAAAAGTTCATACTCATATGGCTTTATCATATACGTAAAACAATACTTTCTTGGTAATTATGCATACAACTGTGACATACCTAACTGTTATATTTGCCAATGTCATATATAGTCACTTATATGGTATACATTTATATATTTTACATAACTAATTATATATACTAATTATATATTTTACACGTCGATAAAGAGTTACTGACCCAGATTATTATTAGCAGTTTTAGTTTTTTTTTAATATAAATAAATATATTAGTACTTTTATGGTTTAGTATAACTACAGTGGCTTCCATGCTAACGACATGTTATGTCTTAATGGGAGTCTCCCTGACCGTGTATTTTGTATTTTCACAATGTTTATTACAATATTGAATCTTCGGCCAAAATAAACTGAGTCTGAGTCTGCATCAAATGCCTTCTCTATGTCCATCTCCTCTTCTCGACAACCTCTCTGGCCACAAACATAGCATGTTCTTCTTCTCTCATAAATCCCAGTTGGTCCTCTCTTGTCTTGCTCTCCACCGCATTCCTTATCATCATGTATCATCATGTATCATCATGTATCTTCTTTCATAAATCCCAGTTGGTCCTCTCTTGTCTTACTCTCCACCGCATTCCTTATCATCATGTATCATCATGTATCATCATGTATCATCATGTATCTTCTTTCATAAATCCCAGTTGGTCCTCTCTTGTCTTGCTCTCCACCGCATTCCTTATCATCATGTATCATCATGTATCATCATGTATCTTCTTTCATAAATCCCAGTTGGTCCTCTCTTGTCTTGCTCTCCACCGCATTCCTTATCATCATGTATCATCATGTATCATCATGTATCTTCTTTCATAAATCCCAGTTGGTCCTCTCTTGTCTTGCTCTCCACCGCATTCCTTATCATCATGTATCATCATGTATCTTCTTTCATAAATCCCAGTTGGTCCTCTCTTGTCTTACTCTCCACCGCATTCCTTATCATCATGTATCATCATGTATCATCATGTATCATCATGTATCTTCTTTCATAAATCCCAGTTGGTCCTCTCTTGTCTTGCTCTCAACCGCATTCCTTATCATCGTGTATTTGTTTGAATAATTAAGTGCATCTACATAAAAATGTCTCCGTCTGACGATCTGTCATCCAACAATAATCCGTGTCTCCAGCGAAGTGTGGCGCAATGCTTAGTCAATTTGGCGTGTTTCCTGGACTTCACCAAACCAACGCCTTCTGTCTCCTTGCTGTGAATATGAGCAAACAACAAATGCTCTGTACACAACCGGAAACCACACCCACGAGTGACCAAGCCGTGCATGTCTCGCTGGGCGTGTGTCTGTCGATATTAACATAGCCGTACGATGGCTTATGTTATAAGTAGCCGCGTTGGCGACGACGCTCATATAGCGGTGCGGCTTGCTGTCGTGTTCTCCGAATTAACACCTCGCAACACTCGGCGTCCTGAGTCGACGTTGACCATGTCTCCAAGTCTCAGTCTCCTCGCTTTGCTTGTCCTGCTGCTGTCAGTGTCAGTTCGCAACACAATGGCGCAGTCCGACGAACTACAAAGGTGAGTGCCTGTTATGTGTACTCAAGCATGAAGGACACTGGTCTATGTCAATGTCTAATACTGTCTATAGGCCTATTATAATCAGCAAGAACCAGAAGGTTGTTACGACAATATGGGAACAAGTACTAAAGTCTTGCGGGGAGTTAAGATATAGTTATAAAAGTGTCCACAATGGCTGCAGACGCAACGGTTTCCAGTTCTGCACAGTTCTACTGTAAAAGCCGTTGGCATAAACCTCTATCCTGGCGGCACCTGGATTAATCACTACGGCCACATGTATTGATATTTTCCCGAACAAGATGATGTGGTAAAGGAAGAGCTGTCTCCCCGTGTTATGATTCGTAAAACATTACGAGGCGGCTGATTTCTCTCCGGGCTCCAGGCACATCCTAGTCGCGTAGTCATACCGGACACTGGCCAGTATGAGTGCGCGACCAACGGTTCAGTAGTTCAATGCAGAACATCTGGTAGCAGCAGCAGCAGCAGCAGCAGCAGCAGCAGCAGCAGCAGCAGCAGCAGCAGCAGCAGCAGCAGCAGCAGCAGCAGCAGCAGCAGCAGCAGCAGCAGCAGCAGCAGAAACAACAACAAAAGCAGCAGAATTACATGTTACGAGAACAATAGTTATACTTTATAATCAGTCAGAGACCATTGCACGAGCTATTCGCTGATGTAACAAAGATTATCAATTAATTTTGCTGTTATAAATCTGTCCAATTAATTTGTGACTCATTTACTCAATCCAATATGTTAAATTCTTCAATTACTGCAATTAGGCCCTATGGACCAATCCGTGAAGTTTGATTAACTGGCGTCGAGTTCACTCCGACCGTCTGCCACACGTAGCTTCGCAGCGTTGATACAAACAAGTCAACTTGGTGAGAATCAGTCATTAATATCCATGGTGATGTAAGAACATAAATATGCCACATGACGTGTCGGCAGTTAACGGACGGGACGCGGTCTCGGCGGTAAGAACGTCGGATTGTAGATCGAGAGGACAGGGACTCAACTCTACCTGCTGCGTTCACCTAACATTGCCTGTGTATTTCGGATGAAATACTAAAAACCATAGGTCGTTTCTACCTCGTGTCAATGTCATTGGAAGTAAAAGATCCCACACAGGGAATAAATGTGTTACTTGTCGTGGACGCACGCACTCTAACACGCACTGCGTGTAGAGTGGGCGCTGAATTAATGCCGCCAAAACTCTGATAATGGAACAAAACACCATGAGACACGCCATCATTATATCACTGTAGTTCCGGCACAGATGCGTTGATACATACAATATACCACATACATACTTTGTCTGCGTGATATGTATACTTTAAATTAATCATTGACGCTTCGTTCGTCTCTATGGCAAACATCGGTCCTGGCGTAGTCAATGCACCGATATCAATCTCCGGGGACCCGTTCCTCGATAACGGGAAGCCTGACATCATTGCGTGTTCCTGTCCCCTGTCGCTTCTACTTTCAATAGAACGTCACCGCGTATAGAATTGTGCATTAGCACTTGTCTTCTGACGTCGTCGAACAAACCATAGCTTGGATGTTGTGACAGTCATTAAAACGTGTCGTCATGATTATTTAATCGGCGAGCATGTGTCGTGGATTACGACAGATATTCCCCTGATTAAAGTGAATTACGACGACAGCTGCATCAGTGAGACGCCGTGTGTCAGCGGGTCGCTTGAGTGGGGGTTGATGGGTAGAGGTTGATGGTTGGGTTGATGGGTAGAGGTTGATGGTTGGGTTGATGGGTAGGGGTTGATAGTGAAATGTCACAGCTTTGTTGATATATTTAGTCACGTTTTTATTTTGAATGAAAGGTTTTTTCTATTTCGGTGGTAGTGTGCTAGCTTTTGAGCCAGTGACACACATGGGGGGCCGGGGGGTATTGGGGCTTTCATTTTGTTAGCCTGTTGCGCTACTACATGGTAGCATGCTAAGCCAATGGGTGACTAAGTTTGCCCCCACCCCCACCCCCACCCCTCCCCCGCTCCTTGGCTTCAAACTTTGAGAGATACGCCACTTCATTGTGCCGTTACGTAATGTGTGAGGATGTGCGCGCTATTGATTAACATATTTTACAATATTATGCCTGATCTGACAGATAACATATTTACGATGTTGTGTAGTTTAGCGTTTTATTCATCAAATTGTCTTCTTACAAAATACTGAAAGAGCGCAGACCTTTTGCTGTGAATCAAACAGCGCTGTCATATTCCACATTGGACCCTTGAGAGAGAGAGTCGTCAGCTGCTTGCTGCATATTGTTGGCGGCTAATCAAGATGAGTGGAGAGATGGAAGTGCTGTTGTCATGGACATTGATTGATATTTACGCCTTAGTGTCTAGTAAGCAGACACACTCGTTTTATTACACACTAGCCGAGTTACCCGGCGTTGCACAGGAGAAAAGGCAGCTACTGCAAGAACTGATGACTCCTTGCCCCACCCCGTCAAGGGTAGTAGGGCAAGGCCACGACAGTGACTCCTTGCCCCACCCCGTCAAGGGTAGTAGGGCAAGGCCATGACAATGACGACTTCAAGCCTAACTGCCGGTTTCACGAAGCATTCGTACCGTGCAAAGGAACCGGAACTAGTTATTTATGACTCGGTCATCGTGTACGAAATGGCGATGACGACAGAACTATAGGAGAATAATTAGACAAAATGGAAAATAGCAGACAGGCAGACATTGGGATGTAAGCTAATGTAGCAAAACATGCTACAAACAATAAGATAAGACTTGGTCGTTTACTGTTTTCTTCGAGAAGGTGATCAGTTGTGTACCCTTTACGTTTTCTTCAAATGCAACGCGGGTCGTTGCAACTGCGTTGCAGACGACACTGCATACGTTTACATATGTTATTAACAGAGTTACCCGGATACGCACGTGACAAAAAGGCAACCACTACAAGACCTTATGACTCCTTGCACTACCCAGTACAATTTTGGTAAGGCAATGCCAATGGCTATGCCAATTCATGTCCCAAGAATCATGAATAACTGCCAGTTTCACGAAGCGTTAGTTTGTGGATGTTTGTCGTAGATCACGTTACTGGCAACAATCGTGGCAAACACGCATAGCGTTGCTAACAATTATACGTAGGCCTACTATTGTTCTCAGTTACGTAATCTACGTGAAACGTCCACATACGTAATATCCCCACGCCCGGGTAATTTGGAATTTGTTTGACGCATGAGCGATCTCCGTGGGCCCCGGTCACGCAGACAACATTTCTGCCCGATCAGTCGATCATAAATGTCAAACCATGCGCGGATGGGGAAGTGTTATTAATTAAACCATCAGCGATAGGGCACTGGACGGATACATTATCTCCAGTTAAATGTCATTGAATCCTGCAACTGCTAACTAAGAAAGCGATAAGCCTGAATATTGTATGTAATTGCAATCATAAAATGGGCTCTATATGCCGATTTATAAGCTACTATGTCACAGTAAATGTTTCCGGTACGTTCGTCTGGCAACGGGAACAAGTGGTTTAATCACTGGAGTGGGACGTGGCAAAAACGTAATGTGTCGCTTCTGAAATAAGAGCAGAAGCGAGCAGTCGAATATGTTATACATATTCAATCGATTGTTGCTCTTATGTAGTCATAACGACAACTGTTAAAACAGCAGGGGCATTTATTTGCAATGATTTCATAGTAACACGCTTGATTGTGTTGTGCAGCAAGGCGCAGTGGCGTAGAAGGCCGGACTCTCAGTCCAGAGAACTCGGGTTCGAATCCTCTTGTTGCCATTTCGAAGCGGCCAATTGTGTTCACCTCGCGTTGTCACAGTTCACTTAGCTGTACAAACGAGTACCTGGCTACAGACAGAGGTGGCTAGGTGAACGAATAATCTTCGCGCAGAATTTGCAGCGTGACTGAATGCTTCCCAGAGAATTTCGAGATGGCATTGGAATGAACAGGTCTGCCAGGGGGTGAAGTGTAAAGCGTTTTGAACAGTCCCAAGAACTGGATTTCGCGCTATATAAGAATGCACTTTTACGTTTATCGTTTAATGATCGTGTGTTTGCATGCGACCATTGGAACGCGATATAAGCCGCCTACAGTAACCAGCTGAAACTCTCCATAGAACGTAATATGCTTGATAACTAATTAACGACTTCACAGCCGGAAGAAGACAAAACGAGTAAATGTCAGCTATAATTGTTCTAAATCACGAGCTTTGACAGAATTAAGAACATCTGCTTTGAATTGTCATCGATCTTATGGGACTTACTGTCGTCGTTAATGGAAACGTCGTCAGGAATCTTACGAGAACTTGGCGGATTACCAGGAAGCTGACGTTTCATGAAATGCTCTTCGTGTTAATGACGTTACCAGCTCATCTATAACCGGAGTGTTCTCTGCAGTGTTACCACGGCATCCCCACTCGGGGAGTGGGCGTTGGACGGGGTGACAGAATGTCGGTGTACGCAGGATGGTGGGATTTCCCTCGTTAAGTATAATGAATCTACGAAAATACCTTCTTCTTCTATCCCTTTGCGCCTAATAGGGAGAGAATAATCGCACGCCACCTTCCTCAGCGCTCAGTCAATTGTTTCAAGGTTTACAACCCTTGCTTCTCTTAAGTAGGTTCTTTCCGGCGTTTCTTTCGGTCATCCCCCTTTTCCCTTTTCCAGTTGGACTCCACCTAAGTGGTACTTTTGGTAATATTTCTGATGGCATTCTCAATAGATGGCCCACGCCTGTCCACCTCTTTCTGATAGTTGAGATATACACCTGTTGGCATTTTCTCTTACATCTTTGTTCGTTTTGTGTGCTCACTGTGTATGTATCTGATCCTCTTATGAAGGCATTTGTTCTGAATACATTTATTCTCAGGCTGATAGTTTTCCATGTTGTGTTCAGATTGCTGAAGGAAGTTTTAGGCTGTTCTGGTTCTTATCTCCATCTTAAGGTACAAATATAGCTGTCACAGAGCCGGGACAAGAGGACGTCCTATATTCAATGCTATGTCGCAGAGCCGGGACAAGAGGACATATTCCAGGCCATGTGATGTGACAGAGCCGGGTCAAGAGGACGTCCTCCGTTCAATGATATGTCACAGAACCGGGACAAAAGGACGTCCTCCAAGACATGTGATGACTCAGCAGCTACAAAAGCCACCAAACATTGTCAACTGCCGGACTACGATGGACGCTGTGGTTCTCGTGTCCTCGTTAAAAGCCAGTTTACTGACATTAAACAATTATCCAGCGCAGTGTAACAATGGCAGACACCGCGACAAAACACATTAACTATTCACGACTTCGTCCATTTTACATTGTCATCACAGACTAATCGTCACCAAACAATGGTGGTCATTGTGATTCATTGTGATTCATTGTGATTCATTGTGATTCATTGTGATTCATTGTGATTCATTGTGATTCATTGTAATCAGCTTTCCTTAACCATGATGCTTTAAGACACTGGCAGTAATTATGAACTCATTTATTAATTATTTACTTTTTACGTAATAGTAGTAGGCCACATGATTTATTTTACTATAGCATTGCCTGTTTTAATATATGATTACGCCCTTTATGCATGTCTAAGCCTATTCTTATTTTGTTTATTTACAAACATAACTTTAAACATGATGTTTATGCACCTCTTACATTTGTTATATTTTAAGTCATAATTGTTGTCTTAATTAATTTATTATCATTGGTTGTTTTACTGTGCCAATTTTATAATTTAACTGCTGTAGTTGCCATTTTACAAAAAGTATTATTATAAAAATTATTATAATCACTTTAATTGACTTGTGTAAACGATCAGAATTAGATATGTTTCCATAAATGCCTGTATTTTTTTTATAGAATTGACTTGTCACATTCGATGATGTCACGTCATGGGATAATCCACACAATTGTATATCATCGTGCAGCGTTATGTGTCACACTCTATTTCGTACAGTGTTGGCTCTGATGAGTCACAACCGTCATTGATAAGCAATCACTCTGGTAAAATAAGTAATTAAATATCTTCTAAACGCAGCACCCGTCACCTACTGCAACACGTCCGTCGTCTGCGTCCTCTCCCGTTGTTGTTATTGCAGATCGTCGGCGTGTCATACGTTGTGACGAATCACGGACAGTTGCTCACTGGACAAATGCTCACCGGACAGTTGCTCACCAAGGAAATTAAAAAGCGGACTGTTACTCACCCTGTGTTAATGTTATTCTATGTACAAAAAAAACGAACAAGTAGCAATTGCGGAAACAGGTTTATTGAGGGAACTAACGTAAAGATGTAATTTCCCTTCCCCTGCAAAACTACAGTAAATCAAATAAGTGACAGTATAAACAACTTAATTCAACGATCCTTCTCTTTCTGTTACTATTAAAACGACCGCCAAGAGGCGCCACATTTCTCCTCATATATCTATTTATATATGTTGTGGTAAATAAATATATGTACGTCCTGTGGTGTAATTTTAAAAAGGACACTTCCAGATATCAGCTTCACAGAAAATCCGTTTGGTGACGCATTAATCGGCGTTGCTACTACAACTGTCATTAATTAAATTTAGCATTATATAATGGGTACACTTTGCGTCTGGTCCGATTTGATTTATTATAATTTTCTATATTTATTATCATTATCTATATTGCCTAAAGCCTGAAGTTGTAGTATTTAATAGGATGGCTATTTGTACCTTCAGGGCGACGCCTTACGGACTTTCTGTGAAACTCATATGGTGCGTTTTAAAATGAAATTCGTAAGGGTGAGCTGTTGCATTTTAAAATGAAATTCGGATTGTTATAAGGGTGAGCAACTGTCCGGTGAGCATTTGTCCGGTGAGCAACTGTCTGGTGAGCAACTGTCCGGTGAGCATTTGTCCAGTGAGCAACTGTCCGGTGAGCATTTGTCCGGTGAGCAACTGTCCGGTGTGCATTTGTCCGGTGAGCATTTGTCCGGTGAGCAACTGTCTGGTGAACAACTGTCCGGTGAGCATTTGTCCAGTGAGCAACTGTCCGGTGAGCATTTGTCCGGTGAGCAACTGTC
This sequence comes from Lamellibrachia columna, assembly GCA_963662155.1. Lineage (NCBI taxonomy): Eukaryota > Metazoa > Annelida > Polychaeta > Sabellida > Siboglinidae > Lamellibrachia > Lamellibrachia columna. Next base: position 19,034,398 of record OY759274.1, read on the forward strand.
CGGTGAGCATTTGTCCGGTGAGCAACTGTCCGAGCCGTGTTGGGATACTCACGTTGACTCCAATCTATTCTATTGTAACACAGTATCGCGTTGACGAGGCTCGATGCCGGGTTATCAAAAGCCCACCAGATGATGCGACGTTTTTTCTGACATCGGATGTTCTTAATGCAGGGGTTTCTCAGCTCATGGTCCCCCAAATGACGGCAAGGTCCCCCAAATGACGACAAGGTCCCCCAAATGACGGCAAAGTCCCCCAAATGACGACAAAGTCCCCCAAATGACTTCTTTGGGTTGAGACCTCATCTTTGTGCTTCACACGTATTGTGCCTTTCTAATGTAATTGTGCACGTTTGTCGAGGACCCTCGGAACTACATGGCGTCCCCCGGTTTGAGCACCGACCCCTCTCTAAATGTATTCACTTCCAGCCATAAATGTAATGTTTGACGGTGAACTTGAAATCCCCAATGCAAGGTGGTTTCGCACTGTACTCGTAGACACAGTTGTAAAGAGTTGATCGAGCGTCAGAGTCTGCCGCAGCTGTGTACACAACGATCTTCTGGCAACGTTCTATGTGTGTTTCAGATACCTGGCAGACAAAGAGGCGCCGTCACCCCTGTTGTCTCTCTTGGAAGATACGCAGTAAGTATTCTTGTCTCTGGAATCGTGTATGCTTCCCTTTGGTTTCACCTTTGTCACCATTGTCGTAATAAGTTTCTCTAATTTAGTCTTTGTCACATGTATGGCGTCATGATACAGCTATGGAACAACCTCACTGAAACACGGACGTTCCGTTGTCGATTTGTTTTATATTTGCCAAGTATTTTAGACATTCGTTCTTAAAAAGAACATAAAACGAATCACGTGGTTGATTGCCTAACAAGGCGGCTTCTGCTTGTCACATGCATTTAAGAAATAAAAGAATACATTTCTGGCCACAGAGTTTGTTGTTTCCGGGAAATCTAAAATGCTATGTGTCATCAGAGTGGACCAGGTCGTTAGGAAATGGCATTTTGAATTTCCTGGTGACTTTTTTCTAAAGGCATCATTCTGATTAAACGTGTAGGTTTCGACAGGCACATTTGATGCCGTGTAGGTTTCGACGGTTGATGTTGCACTTTAGTTAAACCGCCGTTCGTGCATATATACTCACATTTCTGCGAGTTGGATTAATTAGCATGGACTGCTATATAATTTAGAATGTAGGAAAGAAAGAAACAGGAAAAAAGAAACAGGAAAAAAGAAACGGAAAGAAAGAAACAGGTTTTTCATATGCTGTTTCAGTGAAAATTCTATTTCATTGAAAATACACCAATATTCTGAGGAATAGTGCCCCCAAGCACTGCTTTTATCCTGTTTTTTTGGTAGGCAATTAAAATTGAAGCCACCAATTTGGGATAAAATGTCAGTTTGAATTAAGCAAAAGGGATCATCCAAGATATAGGTATCAAGGGAATGGCTTCATGACTCAATTAGGGATCAAAGGTAAATTGGGAATGGCTTCAGGAGTGAATTTGTGGATCAGAGGGCTACGAATTGCAATTGTGAAAACTGAAAATATTTAATATCTTCATGCCATTAGCTTGTAAACCTCAATTGGTCATGTTAATATTTGAAACTTTCTTTCTGAGACATTTAACATCATTACAAAGATAAATATAGCAAAAACAGGGTGTTTCTTTCCGTTTCTTTGTTTCTTGTTACCTTTTTCCTAGTCAAATTTGTTTCTTTCTTTTCGTTTCTTTTTTCCTGTTTCTTTATTTCCGTTTACCATAATTTATACTCCCACGTTCATTCACCCGACATCGGATACAATCATCTCAAACGACACACAGAAGCTGCCACTGTAGCTTAATTCAAATTGCCCGGTTGTGTTTACACATGGAAGCAGAACGGATGTGTCCAAGGCCAGAACATCTCGTTATTCGCCCTGTTGGTTGTGATAATGTACGTAGGGGCAGGTAACGACGGCGAGGTGCATGACCTACGGGAGAGTGAGCCTCCTCGGACCGATAAACGGCAGGTTCGTTGTGGTCTCCGAGTGAACATCTGTTCTCTCGAGTCACAACTTCACAAATGTTGTTCTCTAGCTAGTGAAGCTAGCGAAGCAGGCATGTTTTGGTGTGCTGCCGAGCTTGGGTCTCCGAGGATTTTAGCGCAATATAAGTATTTTATTTATTATTATATGTCACACTAACTCGGGTGTATATATCAAACAAAATGGAAGACGAATACCCAAGGAACGGAACTGTTTTCATTTGACTCCCCAAGCCTCCAAGGGACCTGAACTTGCGTTTGCTCCGAAAAAAACAACCACTCGCTATATGAGTGGTCAACGCCGTGACTTTTATCAAATGATTGCCTCAAAGCGTACCTAGCAATATAATACGCATATGATCGCACGCACGCACGCACGCACGCACGCACGCACGCACGGTTCGTGCGACCAACTGTTGCCTCTCAGGTTACCCACAAAAGTTGTTTGCGACAAATATTGATGATTAAAACGACACGTCGAACAAGTAACTAATGGATCATGCAAACGCGTTCAACGTCGAGGCTTTGATCACGCCAGGACACACCTGTGCGACAAAGGCTTTGGTCCTCCCTCTGATTGCCAGCACCAGCCGCTGCTAAAATGCAATCCAATCGGGTGGATTGGTTTCATTTGATGGGCCATTTACACAGCTGGGTCGCTGGTCTTTGTGTCTGCAAAATAAGGCAGCGTTAATAGCACGCCTCATATAACACATTTCTAGCACCTGCTGGTCAGCCGAGGAGAACGGGATCAAAAGTATTTCTCTAACGAGATTAGATTACAAAGTGGGTTTAATGGCTTGATAACATGTTAAATGTGTTCTATTGAATAGGCTCTTGACTTGACTTACTACTCAGTGATGTGACGTGTTGGACGAGAACTATTCAGTTTCATTTGTGGTTGCGTTTTGAAAGGACATCGGTACGTCCTTTCCGAATGACTTGTCAATGCATTAGAGGCGGCAAGTTAAAGGTGCTTAATCAATTCGATTGTTTTGCTAGTCTCATTTCAAATTAATTTTGCGAAAAACCAAACCTACCTAGTATCCACTACAACATGCTAGCTCGTTTGTGCAATTTTTTAATATAGTTTTTTTTGTGTGAAATCATAAGACAAAGTATTAAATTAGTTAATGCTTGTTCAAGCATTAACTAAAGTGAAAATCAAAATGCTGAAAAATCACGATTTTCTTCCTTGGTGACATTTCGTGACTTTGTCATGTGATCGGCGAGAGGATGGAGGTCACGCCCATGATTAGTATTGACCCACACTGTGTTTACCATTTTGGTTATTTTTGGATATCCACTGTTTTGATCCTTACCAGATCTAACGACTAAGCTAAATTCTTTCGATGATTTGAACAAAAACAGGCATTTTTTATTAAATCAACTGCGGATGTTCCATAAACTATTCGCACACTACATATTTGGAAAACAATGGACTGGATTTGCGATAGGCTAAATCAGTTGAGGAAACAGTTTTTAAAGTAATATGGAGAAAGGAGATTATCGTGCCATAGATGAAATTAAGGAAAGAAGATATTTTGAGGGGATCCCTTCCCACAATGCGGAAATATCTGAGTACAAATTAAGGTATGAAGTGTACCACTTTATGCAGTCACGTTTTTGGAAAATGTGGAATTGTTTCAAAAAGATTCAGGGGACAATTACAAAATTGGCAAAAAAGAAGATGACTTTCTCAAAGCAGGACACTTGTCACGTCTAACAATGTGTGTGTGTGTGTGTGTGTGTGTGTGTGTGTGTGTGTGTGCGTGCGTGCGTGCGTGCGTGCGTGCGTGCGTGCGTGCGTGCGTGCGTGCGTGCGTGCGTGCGTGCGTGTGTGTGTGTGCGTGTGTATGTTGTGAGGTTTCTGAGAACGCCGTCTACTCCGCGTGTTGCAGGGACGCCGAGAAGCGCGCCTACCGGACCCAGTGGCGCCGCCGCAACAGTCGCGGGCGAGTAGGTCGCAACAGCATCTGTTGCCGCAAGGGGCGCTGCTGCAAGAAACGCTTCCGCTGCACGTTCGTGCCGCGACTCAGGGACTTCTACTGTATACCTTAACTCAGGCTGCATGTGACGTCACCACACGACTTTCTTAGGAATAAAAATAACGTCATTTCCTGGATGTCGTCATCGTAACACATCAGGTCAACTGCCAGCGACGTCTAGAAATGTTCGTATTGAACCTAGTGAGAAAAGACCGAACATGTCTAGTGACTTATTGGAAACTCTTTGTTGTAATATATGTACAGTTATTCCAGAATCGACACATCACTGACACATTCAAACTACCACAAATGGCACAGTTGACTCCACTTAATATAATCACTTAGTATAATCACTTCGGGCCAGTAATATAATCACTTAATATAATCACTTCGGCCAGTAAAATGTGATTCTGTTAAGCAGTTGATTCACTTGAGCGGCTCGTTCTAATACAGCGGGAATGATTCCACCCAGCCAATACATTTGATTCTACTAAGCGGTTGCTTTTGTTATCAGTGATTCTCTTAAGCGGAGTCCGCTGTAATGTAATATTTAAAATTCGACTTGCTGAACAAACGCAACATGAGATGATCAGTTTATGCCACTTATTAATTATTCTCCCATTATTCTCCCATTATTCTCTCATTATTCTCTCATTCCATCACTTTGTGTCTCGCTTCTTGAGATGTTCCGATGTCACTCGTACAACCGATCGTTGAACGAACAAAAGCGAATAGAACGGTCGATGGCTCGACGCGCGGCCATGGAATGTCATCACTCATGACATCACCATACCCATGCCGCTAGGCGACCGTCGCGGCATGCATCGTCGGACCAAGAACCTTACGAACATAACATGTTTAGATGTTTACCGCCATCAACTTCATTTGTCATCAATGGTGATATATGTACATTGGATTAATCTTAATTGCTATGTGTCAAAAGCGTTGCAGAGTAACATGATGCTTATGTTAACAAAACGGTAATGATACGTGAAATTGTCGAAAGCGTCGAACGTATGCAATAAAACTGTCACACTATGTTTTCGTCACGTGATCTATCCCACAATCCAAGAAACGCACTGATTCACTCTGGACGAGTTAACAACGATATTGTGTTAGGATATCCGAGATAATTCGAGTAATAGGCATGATCACGTGTACTGTCCACTCTCTCACAATGAGCATCGTTTGATCAGAAATATGTAGCGTCTGACATTTTGTTGACATATACTCGTAACTGACTTGTCAGAATCCCTCAAGGACTGGAATTTTGTATCTTATAGCTAGTCCTGTCTGAGTTGGTAGCATACACTCGCCATACGATGGACATGCAGGTTTAGGAAATGTCCAAGTTAAATGAAGTTTATGTCAGGATGGTGTTTTCCCCTTCTAGAATACCATTGCTGCGAAAGTGTACACGTACATTATATTAAACATAATAATTCTGCGAGTTGATTCATTCCTTAGGACAAATCAGAACGGCTTTCCGACACTGAAGATCTATATTCTTGCATTAAGACGCACAATTGAGGGCTTACTTAACCTAGTTACAACCGAAATTAGAAAATCCAAAAGAACCTTTGAAAAAAAATTGGCAGGTAATATAAAAAATGACACCAAAAGTTTCTATGCTTATGTAAGGAGTAAACAGAAAGTTCGAGATACGGTCGGACCACTGGAAAACAACAGTGAAAACATAATTTCAGACGGGTTCCAAATAGCAGTGGTCCTGAATGAGTATTTCAGCTCAGTTTTTACCACCGAAGATATCAGCTCCCCGGGTGGGGGGGTACTCCCTATACTGAGGTATACATGTATGTGCCACGCAAATGCCCCTGTTTTTGGCCATTTTTCTCTCTCTGTCCGAAGAAAAAATGTAAATTTTCTCTCTTTGTGCCCCAATTAAACCTGATAATTCTCTCTTTCATCGAAGAGGAAATTTCCCAATGAAAACATTCCGCCCGGGCTTACCTTACACTTATAGATATTAGATAAATTGTTCAATAATTCTCTCTTGGTGACCATAAATTTCTTGATTTCTCTCTCTCTCTCTCTCTCTCTCTCTCTCTCTCTCTCTCTCTCTCTCTCTCTCTCTCTCTCTCTCTCTCTCTCTCTCTCTGTCTCTCTCTCTCTCTCTCTCTCTCTCTCTCTCTCTCTCTCTCTCTCTCTCTCTCTCTCTCTCTCTCTCTCTCTCTCTCTCTCTCTCTCTCTCTCTCTCTCTCTCTCTCTCTCTCTCTCCATGTGCTCCATGGGGCTCTGGCGTCACACCCCCACCGCTTTGATATGGCAGTACCCCCCCCCCCCGGGATCAGCTCACTACCAGTTCCAGTTCCAAATTTGAGGGCGATCAATCAGATCAATCAGATAATTTAGGGCAGTTATTTGTAACTCCTGAAATGATAGCAAAAACAATTAAGAAGATGAAAGATAATAAATCACATTGAGTTGTTGGGATACCACCAAAACTGCTTAAGGAAATTGTAGAGCAAATTAGTACACCATTTGCAATGGTATTTAAATTGTCACTAGGAGAAGGAATAATTCCTTCAGAATGGAAAGAGGCAAACATTACGCCGCTATTTAAGAAGGGATCGAGGAACAAGCCAGAAAATTACAGACCAGTGAGTTTAACATCAGTGGTATGTAAATTACTCGAAACATTAATTAGAGACCACATGGTGGAATTCCTTGTATAACATAAATTAATAAATACATCTCAACATGGGTTCCTAAAAGCAAAGTCATGTCTAACCAATCTCTTATGTTTTTTGGAAGAAATTACAAAGTGGGTAGATGATGGGTCACCAGTGGATGTTATCTACTTAGATTTTCAGAAAGCTTTCGACAAAGTGCCACAAAAATGGTTACTTAGGCTAAAAGCCCATGGTAGATTTGACAAGATTTGCCATCCAAGCCAAAGGCCCAGATGGCAAGTGAACAAGGAAGCCATTGGCTTATCGAGAGTCCAACAATGTTCATCTACGTGTAACCCGCCCTCCCGAGATACGTGTCAACCTTGTTTTTAAACATATTCACGCTGCTAGCGGTTATACAATATGTAGACAATTTGTTCCATTCATTTATTGTTGTGCGGTGCGGGTGCGGGTGCGGGTGCGGGTGCGGGTGCGGGTGCGGGTGCGGGTGCGGGTGCGGGTGCGGGTGCGGGTGCGGGTGTGATTTGGAAGATGACATATCTAGCAAAGTTCTAAAAAATTGCAAATAACAATGGCGAGAGATTCTCCTCCTGCCTTATCCCTTGATTGCATTCAAAGAAGTCAGACATACAACTATCATTAATTTTAATACAAGGCTTGGCCTTAGTATACATGTTTTAACACTCTACCATTAATACTATGGCTTATGAGTTTACTCCACAAGGCAGGTATATGTATAGTATCTATTCAGGCTGAACACTACGGAGCTACTCAGACTGAACACGACATTGCGCTCGAAGCTCTCTTCGAAAGACTTGACGAAAACGGTCTCACACTAAACAAGTCAAAGTGCGAGTTCAACCGAGATAAAGTTGCATTCTTCGGAATCGTCTTCAGCGCGGATGGAATCCCGCCAGACGAAAAGAAAGCACATGCAATCCATGAAACAAAGCCCGTCAGAAAATATATCTGAAGTCCGAAGCCTACTAGGAATGATGAATTACTGCGCTAGATTTATTCCAGACTACGCCTCGCTGTCCGAACCAATTCGTTGACTGACACGGAAGAACACAGAATGTCATGGCAGCATGAACAGAACGTAGTAATGCTTAACAAGGAAGTCTAAAGGTTAATGGAATCGAGGCCTTGCCTTCAATTAAATCACATTCAGAATACACTCAACACGCCAATCGAATGACATACAGGTAAATTAAGGTTAATTGAAACCAGAGCAGCAAATATGTGATCTGATGTGATGGATTACGCAATCAAAAAGCAGGTGCACAAGTGCATTGGCTGTCTGGGTGATAAGTCAGAGTGAAGAAGTCACCTCCCAGGAAAACAACCGATTCAATCAAATAAATTGTTGTGGTACCGCTGTTTCAGGTCATTAACTGTTAACTAGAGCTGGTTGTCTAGAAGTCTGCGTTCTCTGGTGTGAAGCTTGTGCATTGATGGTGCAGTGGTGACTCACCTCAGTTCCTAACATGACGTTTAACAAGATTTAACAAGATTTGCCATCCAAGCCAAAGGCCCAGATGGCAAGTGGACAAGGAAGCCATTGGCTTATCGAGAGTCCAACAATGTTCACCTACTTATAACCCGCCCTCCTGAGATATGTGTCAACCTTGTTTTTAAACATATTCACGCTGCTAGCAGTTACACAATCTGTAGACAATTTGTTCCATTCATTTATTGTCCTCTGTGAGAACGAGTGCTTCCTGATGTCCAATCTACATTGATCCTTTACTAATTTTACCTCATGTCCTCTAGTTCTGCTATCCTTCTTGAGTGAGAAAAACATATTTCTATCAATAATTTCATACCCATTCAATATCTTAAAAACTTCAATCTGATCTCCTCTTAACCTCCTTGTCTCTAGAGTTGTTAAACCACATTCTTTCAGGCGTTCTTCATAACTAAGGTCTCTAAGTTCTGGAATCATTTTAGTTGCTCTCCTTTGTATGCGTTCAAGCGTATCTATATCCTTCTTACGATATGGTCTCCATGCTTGTATACAGTATTCTAAATGAGGTCTAACTATTGCTTTATAAAGAGGTATAATTAACTTTTTTCCCTTGTATGTTATGTTTCTTCTAATCAATCCAAGAATTTGATTACCCTTTGAAGCTGCAATACCACACTGCTCTGAAACTTTCATATCAGCGCTTATTGTAACTCCTAAGTCCTTTTCTTTTACAGTAGTACCCAGAACAGTATCTCCCATTTTATAGTTTACATTCAAGTTCCCATGTCCTGTATGTAGGCATTTACATTTCCCAAAATTGAACAGCATCTGCCATTTCTCAGACCATTTCACTAATCTGTCTAGATCGTTTTGTAAATGTTGTTTATCACCATCAGTATTAACCTTTCTAAACAGTTTTGTGTCATCCGCAAATTTCAGTACGTTACTTGTTATACTGTCGTCCAAGTCATTGATATAAATTAAGAATAATATAGGTCCTAGTACTGACCCTTGAGGTACCCCACTCAAAACCGATTTCCAATTTGAAACTTCTCCATCTACTACAACTCGTTGTCTTCTGTCAGTCAGCCATTGTTCTATCCAGTCAGTTATGCTATCCCCGATACCATGGGCTTTTAATTTAAGTAGCAATCTTTGATGTGGCACTTTGTCAAAAGCTTTCTGAAAATCTAAGTAGATAATATCTACTGGCGATCCCACGTCTATCCACTTAGTGATTTCTTCCAAAAAACATAACATATTTGTTAAGCATGACCTTGCTTTAAGGAATCCATGTTGAGATGAATTTAATAATTTATGCTTAACGAGGAAGTCCACCATATGGTCTTTAATTAACCTTTCTAATAATTTACAAATCACTGACGTTAAACTCACTGGTCTGTAATTCTCTGACTTATTTCTCGAACCCTTTTTAAATAATGGTATGATGTTTGCTTCTTTCCATTCAAACGGAACAACTCCCTCTTTTAATGACAAGTTGAATACTCTTGCAAGTGGTATACTGATTTGATCTACTGTTTCCATTAGTAATTTTGGAGGAATCCCATCCACTCCCGGTGATTTGTTATCCTTCATTGCCCTTATTTTCTTAGCTACCAATTCTGGAGTTACAACTAACGGTCCTAAATATTCAGATTTAGCCCCCTGAAATTTAGCATCAGCAACTGGTAATGAACTAATATCTTCCTTGGTAAACACTGAACTGAAGTAACCATTTAGGTCTTCCGCCATTAAAAACCCCTGTGATATTATATTTCCAGCACTGTCTTCTAGAGGTCCAACCTTGTCTTGTACGTTTTGTTTACTCCTGACATATGCATAAAAACTCTTGCTGTCATTTTTTATGTTACATGCCAGTTTTTGCTCATAGCTTCTTTTAGATTGTCTGATTTCAGTTGTAGCTGCATTAAGTGCCTCTTTGTATTTTGCATAGTCTTCTTCCTTTCTGGTACGCCTATAAACCCTCCACATAGTTTGTTTTAGCATTATTTTTCTAATAGCCTCTTTTGACAAATGTTTCTTTCTACACCGTTTTCCTTGTTTTCGGAAGGGAACAAATTTATCGATGATACTCTCAATTTCATATTTAAGAATGTTCCAGCATTCAATTGCGGTCTTATTCATCAGCATGTTATTCCAATCTAGCTGTGCTAAGTATTTTCTCATATCTTTGTAGTTACCTTTGTGGAAGTTTCTCTTGTACGTTTTCTTATTTTTACTTTCTGATTTTACATTGATGTCAAAATGTATTTGATTATGGTCACTATTACCCAATGGTTCAAATATTTTTACATTGTCCACTAATTCTTTTTGTGATGACAAAACTATATCTAATACATTTTCTCCCCTGGTTGGTTCTAGTACGTGCTGAGTAAGAAAGCTATCCTGGATTAAACATAGAAATTGTTGATCCTCAATCCCTGTGCTCTCTAGAGAATTCCATTGTATGTGTCCATGGTTAAAATCTCCCATTATGATACATTCCCCTTTACTAACTTCCTTTATAGCGTTTTTTATTTTTGTGTTGTCCTCTTCGTTTATGTTTGGACTTCGGTAAACTAATCCAATAGTTAATTTTGAATTTCCTGAAACAATTTTGCACCAAACAGCTTCATCGCAATCTGCTTCCCTTTCTAGTTTTATTTCATAAGCCTGAATAGATTCTTTAACATATAAAATAACTCCCCCGCCCCTTCTTCCTATTCGATCTTTCCTAAACATTACGTATCCTGTCAGTCCTAATTCAGCATCTGTAATATCTATGTTGGCCCATGATTCAGTTATACCAATTATGTGAGGGTCAATATCTTCTACCATAATGTTTAATTCGTTTTTCTTATTTACTATGCTCCTTGCATTTAAACATACGCATATATAACCTTTTTCAGAGATGTTTTTCGGATGATTTGATATTGGTTTATCTGTGCTAGTGGCCTCTTGTTCTGCTTGAGACACCTCTAGGTAACCCCCCTGCACTTCTAGTTTAGACCAATCACTGCAGGACCTTCTACATCAACTATGTAGAACGGTGTGTCATCCATGAAGACCTGTTCTAGCTACATGGAATGTTCACAATACCACGACTCTTCATCGTTGTACTATTGTAAGCTGTCAGTTTCGCATATGCAGCAGTAATGGCGATTTCACGAATTGGAAAACCCTCAGACCTAGCTGGTCAGGTTACATTCTTCGGAATGTGCTCCAGTATCTACTTTAAGTCGTAGGTTGTGTATTCCAGGACGATTGTGTAGTTTCACATTCACATGTGCATAGGAGTAACAATAAATGCTTATATGAAAGTTTCAGAGCAGTGTGGTACCTACTATAGTATATGCAGTGAACTCAGCTTAACAGAATCAATTCGAGTCAATGTGATTCTGTAAAGCGACTGATTCTCTTAAGCGACGCACTGTAAATACAGCGAGAGAATACGACATGATAAGGTCCCAGCCAATATATTTAATTCTACTACACGGCTGACTCTGTTATCGGTGATTATATTAAGCGGAGTTCACTGTATTAGACCATGGGCCAGACCAGATGTCGGTACCACCTGGGGGGGGGGGGGGGGCAAAACTAAATTTTTGGCAAATTATTTTTTCCACCACTATAAGTAAAAAATAGGTGATATCCTTTTCAAATGAGTAGTATTCTTTTGGTTGCGCATAACGTGTTTTTACATAACACGCTAATACGTGCTAGGTAAAACACTTTTTCATTCATTATTAACTTTAGAGAGATGCGGTTTGCGGCATCCTGTCGGCTATGAAAAATAAACAGGATTTTATATCTAAACTTTTTTGTCAGATCAACTTTGGGGGGTTGCGAAATCCCCCCTTTTGTTGGGGGTCTATGGAAAAGCTTATTCCTTTCTCGTTTACCATCGGATTTAAAATTTGAAAGGTGTTTTGGATGCGTAATGGATGTACGGAAAAAGGTACGGTAACAACTTTTTTAATTTGAAAAACCCCCAACTGTCAACGAGGTGCTCAACCACTGAACACTGTGCGGTCTTTAGAGTTGACCACTGTGCGGTCTTTAAAGTTGACCAAGTGGGTGTCTTTGACCAGGCACTATATGCAAAGGCTGTTGAGGCCACGTGGAAACATCCTGACAAGTTTAAGACGACCATCATCATCAGGCTTGGAGTAGTCCACGCCATATGCACACTGCTGGCAATTGTTGGGAATTGTTGGGAAGCGATTCCAGGATGCTGGATTGCGGGATCTGTGCACTGAGTCAGGTGTGATTGCAGACTGAAGGCCATCAGTAACCTCTGCAAAGATGTGTCACAAGCGTTGTTGAAGCAGGTCCTCCAAAACATGTCACGTCCCCGCATCATGTGCCTGTTTGAAGTCTACCTTGAATTCCTGCGAGTTGGAAATGGGAGCCTCTCAACCTTCTGGCTGTCCTATCTGGACATGGTCGAGATTTTGTTAGGATTCCTTCGAGCATCAAGAAAGGGACACTGGATGCTACACCTGGCGTCTATTCGTGCAATGATCCCCTGGTGATTCGTATATGACAGGCATACACACGCACGCACGCACGCACGCACGCACGCACGCACGCACGCACGCACGCACGCACGCACGCACGCACACACACACACACACACACACACCTTGCCCTGCAACAAATAAAACTTGCCCATGATAACTCCCCTCCTATAGACCATGGGTGATGTTGTCAAGATCCTGAATATAGTCATGCAGAGATCAAGTATGTTGATTCCAGATTGATATAACGTTTAACACAGCGGTTCCCCACCTGGGATATGGTAACCTGGGACAACACGGCCCCTGGAGGTAAGACAGCCCCCCAGCACGTACACAAAATCTAAACCTCTGAACATCCCAAAATGTGGTGCAAGATGAAGCTAAAAGCTATCGGATACTCACCCCGAAAGCTCACCAACACGAGACAGACGTAATTAAAGCAGTGTTTTTTAACTTTTATATGCACTATTATACGCTCTGATCTAATATGTTCTAATATAATAGTAACATGATGCAACTCACTATGAAACCATTTGAATCATGAACTTAATTGGTGACATAATAATTTATCAGTTGACCTGCCAAACAATACATAATGGGCAATAGTGTGTTGTGTTCCATAGAGGGGCCGTCCTGCCCCATGTTACCCTACACGTACCCCCGGGGTTCGCTGAAGTTAAGGTTACGTGCAGTGGTGCACACAATTTGTCATTTGTGTGGTCCGCGAAAAAGAAAATGTTTTTCTGTAATATTTTGTAATACAATCAAATTCACACAAAATATACTCTTTCCAAGCAAACATTCAACGCTATTACAAAACGCAGTGACCCAAGTCCATAAATTTATCTACAGTTTTCCCACTTAAGATACTTCCCATCTAAATTATTAAGTTACGACGATTTCGCATAATTTCAATTGTTAGTGCTTAACTAGTAAGTTTGCGTCATAAAATCCACCGCCCCAATACCAGGCTCACGCGCCTCGTGTGCTAAGAGTTCGATACGGACCAAGGCGCGTTGCTCTTCCACATCGAGGTTCGTTCGCTCTCACGGGGAACGTCGTGTCTAAATTGGGGCGCAGAAAGATGAGATCACCAAATTCTTTGACCGCGTCGGCATGGAGCAGTCTCGAAAATTCGTCAAAACATTTCGGACAAAGGTGGCTCTTGAAGCTGGCGTGCTTGAAAAACATCGTTTTCCACCTGAACTCCCATAACAAGTCACTCCAAGGCTGGTTCACCACAGTGACTGATTTCGTGGACGACGTACAAACATCCATCACGAAGTTACAGCTGATTGGACGGCTAAATCAAAGAAGGACACTTCAACATGTTTGAGCGCAGCGCTTCACACACCCGTCCTTGTGGCCCATCTTTTGACAGAATTGTGTTTAAGTGTAGCAATTTCAGAAATTATCCCAGAAATCGTAGTAATTTCATAAATTATCCCAGAAATCCCCGGGTGATTTTGAACCCCCCTTTTTAAACCCTGAGGACGTGCCTGCTTCATCAGGGTGAAGAAACGGGACACGGAAACATGGGGCAACTTGGCAGGCGCACCCCAGCAGGCAAAATTACGTTGAAAATACGTTGTTTCAACGTCAGCTACCACGTTGTAGCAATGTCAGAAACTAGTTGGATTTGAAAGTTGCATTGGGTTTCCACGTTGTATCGACGTCGGTATCGACGTCGTAGTAATGTTGAAAACTGGTTGGATTTGAAAGTTGCATTGGGTTTCCACGTTGTATCGACGTCGGTATCGACGTCGGTATCGACGTCGTAGTAATGTTGAAAACTGGTTGGATTTGAAAGTTGTATATACGTCAGGTTTCAACGATGTATCAACGTCGTGTTTCCTGCCTTCCATGCCGAGGAGTTTCATACATACATCCCAGATATGAGTGCACTGGATTCGAATTTCATCCATTCATTGTGGATGTGCAGGAGGATTCGTTGAACTTCGTGAACGACTCCACCGCACATGATGCATTTGAGGCTATTCCCCTGCCAAAGTGTTTTGTCTAAAGTGAGCGAATCGTATCCACACGTAGCTGAAGTGCCCACGAGGGTATTGCTGATGTTTCCATCAACCTATCTCTGCGAGCAAGGATTCTTGGCAATGTTCTGCATAAAAACAAAATTAATTTCGTGCCCGACTGTGCATGAAGGAAGACCTCCGCGTCTCCTTATCCAAAGTTGTTCCCGAATCGAGGTCCTGGTTTTGATCAGGTAAACTCAACCCTCACATTGAAGTTGTTCTTCGAATAACGGTTTCTTATATTATCCATTCGGGGTACAGTTTCGTCGTCAATAAAATGTATCATTGAACTCGGTGTTGAATGTTGTTTCGTGTATAATTCTGTGTCACCCGGTCGATCGCTTCAGGGCAATGGCGCACGCGGGGCGAAACATTTTGGGAACCGCTGATTGAACAATACAAGGTTCGCTGTTGTAGTTTTCATTGATCCAGTGTTTCCTATAATTGTAGATGCTTAGTGGATAATTCCTTAAATGTTCATTTTGCATCTTTGAAAGTACGATGTCGTCTGATATTGTAGTATATATTGTCTATTTCTGGTGGGAATACTTGTCATTTATTAACATAGTATTTCATATCCGTGATACCTTGAACACATACAGACCATAGTAAGACTTTTGTATTTGCTTAAACATTGTTTACTTGACAACAAAGTTTGCATCAGTCTCAGCAGTGTAAGTGGCTATCGACCGGGGCCTTGTGCTAACAAATACAACACCAGGGATTGATGTAGACAGAAGCCACAGGTGACAAACTGTGCTTTATTTGAGAACACTAGCGTCACATATGTGCACTTAGCTTCATACAATCTGGAGTCACTGTAGCTACTGACGACCAGTTCTAATACTCCAGTAGCTTCATACAATCTGGAAGTACTGCAGCTACTGACGACCAGTTCTAATACTCCAGTAGCTTCATACAATCTGGAAGTACTGCAGCTACTGACGACCAGTTCTAATACTCCAGTAGCTTCATACAATCTGGAAGTACTGCAGCTACTGACGACCAGTTCTAATACTCCAGTAGCTTCATACAATCTGGAAGTACTGCAGCTACTGACGACCAGTTCTAATACTCCAGTAGCTTCATACAATCTGGAGGTACTGCAGCTACTGACAACCAGTTCTAATACTCCAGTAGCTTCATACAATCTGGAGGTACTGCAGCTACTGACAACCAGTTCTAATACTCCAGTAGCTTCATACAATCTGGAGGTAATGCAGCTACTGACGACCAGAACTGGAACTGGGAAAATCCGACGTCGACGACATGTGTTGGTATATTGCTGACGATGTCCTCTTTCTATTACCAGAGCCAGAAAAAGCAGGTAACCGGCATGACCAAATCCGACGTGATCTGTTGGAAATAATTGTGCAATGTGCTTAAGGCATGTCCAAATCCGACATGATCTCTGGGACATAATTGTGCAATGTGCTTAAGGCTGAGCGGAACCAAGAGACTGGAAACATTTAACATTGTTTTAAAACACAATCATTATGATTATTGTGATCTCTATGATGCAGTGTTATGATTCACTCTGGTTGAGGGTCAGTTCTGTTACCAATTGTCAACCCTGTTATCAAAGAATCAACTCTGTTACCGTCCAAAATTACAATAATTATCCTGAATCTGATAAGTTTTCAGAACTTGTGACTGGCTTAGATCATATGCACTACTTTGTTTATTGCACCATAAGTGTTGTTAATGTGTTCATATGCCAATGACAGCTAATTAGTAGCACAAAGTATATTGTCGTGAGACGAAAGTAACATAACAAGGTGGAAAAGCCAGGTAATTCAAAAACTAAGCTGCATGATAATTACTTCTTATGATTAAATGATCAGGGACACAGGTACAAGTCACCTATAATGTCATAATTCGTCTATGATTAAGTATCATTGTTCTACTGTGTATGGGAATGTCTGTAACTGAGTTGAAAAAAAAATTATAAAATGAATGTTTTAAACTATTTTATTGTATGCCGATTTGTTTGTAAGTTTGCATATTTCCATGTCTATTTACTCAAGCATGATAGATTGAAATAAAAATTTGAAAGAAGTATGCTGTTTAAAAAATAAATTATTTTTGGACTTATAACGAATTAGTAGAATGACCCATAATCTGGAGGTACCACAGCTACTGATGACCAGTTCTAATACTCCAGTAGCTTCATATAATCTGGAGGTATTGCAGTTACTGATGACCAGTTCTAATACTCCAGTAGCTTCATATAATCTGGAGGTACCGCAGCTACTGACGACCAGTTCTAATACTCCAGTAACTTCATATAATCTAGAGGTACCGCAGCTACTGATGACCAGTTCTAATACTCCAGTAGCTTCATATAATCTGGAGGTACCGCAGCTACTGACGACCAGTTCTAATACTCCAGTAGCTTCATATAATCTGGAGGTACCGCAGCTACTGACGACCAGTTCTAATACTCCAGCTGCACCAGTAAAAAACAGTATAAACGATGCACTTTAGCAGCACTACTTGTCACATACAGCAGTGAGTGGTTCACAAAGCTCCAGCAGTCATAATATAAACATTGACATATGTTGTGCAGGGATCTGTCCTCATAAACATGTTGTATCCTGTTACTTTGTACATAATAGCATTACATTATGTTGCCACATCCTGACTAGCTGTGCTGCCCCTCGTCGGTGGCACAAGGTAACAGAACTTGTCTTGTCTTGTTAACATCACAGATACATTGAAGCTGGAACTGGTCTGTACAAAAGTGTCCAACGCTGTTGAATATTTGGGTGAATCAAAGTTGGTTTCTGTTAGCATATTACGGGGGTCAACATATACTTAACATATAACAACCAACCCCCCCCCACCCAGTTCAGACACCTATACTGTTTTTTCATATTTACAGCGGCTATGTATTCACACAACTACTGTTGAACAAACATAACAGAAGTCACCATGACTTTACACTGGGAGACTAACGTAACATCCAGTTCTTATAGACACATAGACTATAAAAAAATTGACACAACCTAGGTGAGTATATTATGTTAATCTTTTTCTCGTATTTCACGGTCAATTTTACTGCCTAAACGTAACAAGGAAAATGGTAAAACTGACGAGAGAAAGATTAATACATTGAAACTACCAATCTGGTGAATCTCTTCACAGTTAGCCTAGCTGAGTGTTAAATAATGTTTGTTTGATGAATAGAATGACAACCATCATATTAGAGTGTCAAACCCATCATAGGTTTGCAGGGGGCACTGTCAAGATGCCAGTTGGTCTTAGTGCGTCTATGCCCTTGTGCAGCACACAGACTTTCTGGTAGCCGAGCTGCACCAACGCATTGGCAAACTGAAACCAGACATATTGTAATCACAAAGAAATATTTAATGGTTAAACAGAAATATATGTAATATAATCCTGTTAATAGCACATAACTCAATGAATGTAATAATTTATTTTCATATTGCAATTATGCAAATATAATGTTTTTTAATATATACAAAATACACAAAATATAAACAAACAAAATTAGCTGCATCAAAGTAATGTCTAAACAACAACATTTGCTGTCACAACCACTGCCATGCACACACGCACGCACGCACGCGTGCACACAGGGAGAGAGACATACAGACAGACAGAGATACATCTACCAGTATATTGTGTTGAATTTTGAGGCCACTGTTTTTATTATATGATGCCACCCCCATTCAACCCCCGACTGACCTGCATGGTGCACTTGCCCCGACTGACCTGCATGGTGCACTTGCCCCGACTGACCTGCATGGTGCACTTGCCCCGACTGACCTGCATGGTGCACTTGCCCCGACTGACCTGCATGGTGCACTTGCCCCGACTGACCTGCATGGTGCACTTGCCCCGACTGACCTGCATGGTGCACTAGCCCCGACTGACCTGCATGGTGCACTTGCCCCGACTGACCTGCATGGTGCACTAGCCCCGACTGACCTGCATGGTGCACTTGCCCCGACTGACCTGCATGGTGCACTTGCCCCGACTGACCTGCATGGTGCACTTGCCCCGACTGACCTGCATGGTGCACTTGCCCCGACTGACCTGCATGGTGCACTAGCCCCGATTGACCTGCATGGTGCACTTGCCCCGACTGACCTGCATGGTGCACTTGCCCCGACTGACCTGCATGGTGCACTAGCCCCGACTGACCTGCATGGTGCACTTGCCCCGACTGACCTGCATGGTGCACTAGCCCCGACTCACCTGCATGGTGCACTTGCCCCGACTGACCTGCATGGTGCACTTGCCCCGACTGACCTGCATGGTGCACTAGCCCCGACTGACCTGCATGGTGCACTTGCCCCGACTGACCTGCATGGTGCACTTGCCCCGACTGACCTGCATGGTGCACTTGCCCTGACTGACCTGCATGGTGGACTTGCCCGGACTGACCTGCATGGTGCACTTGCCCCGACTGACCTGCATGGTGCACTTGCCCCGACTGACCTGCATGGTACACTTGCCCCGACTGACCTGCATGGTGCACTTGCCCCGACTGACCTGCATGGTGCACTGGCCCCGACTGACCTGCATGGTGCACTTGCCCCGACTAACCTGCATGGTGCACTAGCCCCGACTGACCTGCATGGTGCACTAGCCCCGACTGACCTGCATGGTGCACTTGCCCCGACTGACCTGCATGGTGCACTTGCCTCGACTGACCTGCATGGTGCACTTGCCTCGACTGACCTGCATGGTGGACTTGCCCGGACTGACCTGCATGGTGCACTTGCCCCGACTGACCTGCATGGTGCACTTGCCCCGACTGACCTGCATGGTACACTTGCCCCGACTGACCTGCATGGTGGACTTGCCCGGACTGACCTGCATGGTGCACTTGCCCCGACTGACCTGCATGGTGCACTTGCCCCGACTGACCTGCATGGTACACTTGCCCCGACTGACCTGCATGGTGCACTTGCCCCGACTGACCTGCATGGTGCACTTGCCCCGACTGACCTGCATGGTGCACTTGCCCCGACTAACCTGCATGGTGCACTAGCCCCGACTGACCTGCATGGTGCACTTGCCCCGACTGACCTGCATGGTGCACTAGCCCCGACTGACCTGCATGGTGCACTTGCCCCGACTGACCTGCATGGTGCACTTGCCCCGACTGACCTGCATGGTGCACTTGCCCCGACTGACCTGCATGGTGGACTTGCCCGGACTGACCTGCATGGTGCACTTGCCCCGACTGACCTGCATGGTGCACTTGCCCCGACTGACCTGCATGGTGCACTTGCCCCGACTGACCTGCATGGTACACTTGCCCCGACTGACCTGCATGGTGCACTTGCCCCGACTGCCCACCACAGCCTTCACCTGCACTTTGTGGGAGTTGAGAATGTGGACGGAGGGAGAGGGCTGCAACTGTCCGTCAGGGCTGAAGGCATTCTCAAAGGGGATGTTGATGCTGCTCGGAACTGTGCCGCGCATGAAGCTGGGAGTGGGTTAAGGACAGTGAGATCAGAAGTCAAATACAACACAAATGTCAGCATTGGTGAAGGATATGTAGGTGGAATATGAGAAAGTTCTCAATCTCACAGAGGACGTTAGGTAAATGGAACAATGGAAAAAATTATCTACTGATAATAGTTATCTACTGTAAATAGTCATAGTGTGAACATAATGAGAATAAAATTTTGAGATATCTGATAAGGGCGAGCTATACACAGATTGGACTCTTATTGGACTCTCGATAAGCAAATGGCTTCCTTGTCCACTTGCCAGCTTTCTAATAAAGGTAACTTCTTACATAGCTCATTGTCCAGTCCTTAGGACTGTTCAAAGCACTACACACTTCACATCTGTTCACTCTAATGCCAAGTAGACTTCTCTGGGAAGCATTCAGCCATGCTGTGTTACTGTGTCCCTCAATGCAATGTGCTGGACAGGGAAATTAGAAAATGAGTGCGCTGAGAGGGAGAGAAAGAGGGGGAGGGGGCGGGAGGGAGGGAAAAATTAAATTTTTGACTAGTATCAAACAAAATCCATACACATATAGAATGATGTAAGTGTATATAGTCAATGGAGACTCACTAAGACAGCATATATATAATAAGTAAGTGATGTGATGTTACCTTGCCTTGGCAATGAAGCCACGCAAATGTATACAAGATATTTGATAAAGAACTAAACTCAGTAACCCTGTTCAAACTGATGAGGTTATTTGCAATGGAGTCAAACCATGATACAGCTGTGTGTTGTTTGGTGTTATAGCTGTGTGTTGTTTGGTGTTAGAGCTGTGTGTTGTTTGGTGTTAGAGCTGTGTGTTGTTTGGTGTTAGAGCTGTGTGTTGTTTGGTGTTAGAGCTGTGTGTTGTTTGGTGTTAGAGCTGTGTGTTGTTTGGTGGTTAGAGCTGTGTGTTGTTTGGTGTTAGAGCTGTGTTGTTTGGTGTTAGAGCTGTGTGTTTTTTGGTGTTAGAGCTGTGTGTTTTGGTGTTAGAGATTTGTGTTGTTTGGCGTTAGAGCTGTGTGTTGTTTGGTGTCATAGCTGTGTGTTGTGTGGTTTTATAGCTGTGTTGTTTGGTGTTGCAGCTGTGTGTTGTTTAGTGTTAGAGCTGTGTGCTGTTTGGTGCTAGAGCTGTGTGTTGTTTGGTGCTAGAGCTGTGTGTTGTTTGGTGCTATAGCTGTGTGTTGTTTGGTGTTAGAGCTGTGTGTTGTTTGGTGCTAGAGCTGTGTGTTGTTTGGTGTTATAGCTGTGTGTTGTTTGGTGTTAGAGCTGTGTGTTGTTTGGTGTTAGAGCTGTGTGTTGTTTGGTGTTAGAGCTGTGTGTTGTTTGGTGTTAGAGCTGTGTGTTGTTTGGTGGTTAGAGCTGTGTGTTGTTTGGTGTTAGAGCTGTGTGTTGTTTGGTGTTAGAGCTGTGTGTTGTTTGGTGTTAGAGCTGTGTGTTGTTTGGTGTTAGAGCTGTGTGTTGTTTGGTGTTAGAGCTGTGTGTTGTTTGGTGTTAGAGCTGTGTGTTGTTTGGTGGTTAGAGCTGTGTGTTGTTTGGTGTTAGAGCTGTGTTGTTTGGTGTTAGAGCTGTGTGTTTTTTGGTGTTAGAGCTGTGTGTTTTGGTGTTAGAGATTTGTGTTGTTTGGCGTTAGAGCTGTGTGTTGTTTGGTGTCATAGCTGTGTGTTGTGTGGTTTTATAGCTGTGTTGTTTGGTGTTGCAGCTGTGTGTTGTTTAGTGTTAGAGCTGTGTGCTGTTTGGTGCTAGAGCTGTGTGTTGTTTGGTGCTAGAGCTGTGTGTTGTTTGGTGCTATAGCTGTGTGTTGTTTGGTGTTAGAGCTGTGTGTTGTTTGGTGCTAGAGCTGTGTGTTGTTTGGTGTTATAGCTGTGTGTTGTTTGGTGTTAGAGCTGTGTGTTGTTTGGTGTTAGAGCTGTGTGTTGTTTGGTGTTAGAGCTGTGTGTTGTTTGGTGTTAGAGCTGTGTGTTGTTTGGTGGTTAGAGCTGTGTGTTGTTTGGTGTTAGAGCTGTGTGTTGTTTGGTGTTAGAGCTGTGTGTTGTTTGGTGTTAGAGCTGTGTGTTGTTTGGTGTTAGAGATGTGTGTTGTTTGGTATTAGAGCTGTGTTACATGTTCACAACATAACATACTGAATTAAACATCTAGACGTACTTTACTGAACATTTAGTCTTATTCAAGGTAGGAATACAGATAACACAGTAATTTACAACATTCAGCATCCACTGAATCACCATCACATCACCATGGCAACTGGCAGTGTCTCCAAGGATACTCATCATAACTGCGCACATCGACCACAAGTATGCGTGGCTTTGTGTACCGGGTGCGTTTACTTGGGTTCTGACCATTGGTTGCCCCTAGCAACCCACAGAGGTCAAGCAAGTCCTCGGCCGAGATGTGCGGACAGACTTCGTTCTTGAGCTCCTCCAGGGGGACGGCGTCCATCGACTGCAACATTTACACATTAAATGCGTGATTATTTTATTGTCGTAGCAACACTCTTTGACATTATAACACAACTTTTATTAACATATCCAACTGTTTAAATGTAGAGACTTTCATCGTCTTTCCAAGAAGGCTTCTTCAGTACATTTGATGTCCTGGTAGGATGACGTCATCCTACCAGGATGTACTGAAGAAGCCATCTTGGAAAGACGATGAAAGTCTCTACATCTAAACTGTAGGATATGTTAATAAAACTGTTATTACGAAAATTAACTGAATGAAAAAACACTCTTTGGCATTGAGCAATTTGTGAATGCAGAATCTGATGCTTTTTTAAATTTGTAACTGTGTAGGATGAAATTTTTAATTATAAACATATAATGTTCATGTTTATTTTCTCACCAGTTCCGCCTCGCCCAGGTTACTGAGCTGTCGGAGGAAGAGGGTATGTTCACTGCTGATGTTGCTATCCTTTGTCGTCTTCCTCCTAGGTGTTGGTTTTGCATGCTGTCGGTAGGTGGCGCTCTTTGGTGTACCACAGAAAATTCGGACCGAATCAGAAACACATCGATCGATGGCTATTTCTGCAAAAACAACAATGTAGACCATGTGAGTTGTTGGTGCAAGGAGGTCTTGCAAACACATCAATGTAGACCATGTAGTTGTTGATGCAAGGAGTTCTTACAAACACAGCAATGTAGAGTGTGAGTTGTTGGTGCAAGGAGTTCTTGCAAACACAGCAATGTAGAGTGTGAGTTGTTGGTGCAAGGAGGTCTTGCAAACACATCAATGTAGACCATGTAGTTGTTGATGCAAGGAGGTCTTACAAACACAGCAATGTAGAGTGTGAGTTGTTGGTGCAAGGAGGTCTTACAAACACAGCAATGTAGAGTGTGAGTTGTTGGTGCAAGGAGGTCTTACAAACACAGCAATGTAGAGTGTGAGTTGTTGGTGCAAGGAGGTCTTACAAACACATCAATGTAGAGTGTGAGCTGTTGGTGCAAGGAGGTCTTACAAACACAGCAATGTAGAGTGTGAGTTGTTGGTGCAAGGAGGTCTTACAAACACAGTAATGTAGAGTGTGAGTTGTTGGTGCAAGGAGTTCTTACAAACACAGCAATGTAGAGTGTGAGTTGTTGGTGCAAGGAGGTCTTACAAACACAGCAATGTAGAGTGTGAGTTGTTGGTGCAATGAGTTCTTACAAACACAGCAATGTAGAGTGTGAGTTGTTGGTGCAAGGAGTTCTTACAAACACATCAATGTAGACCGTGTAGTTGTTGGTGCAAGGAGGTCTTACAAACACAGTAATGTAGAGTGTGAGTTGTTGGTGCAAGGAGTTCTTACAAACACATCAATGTAGATGGTGTAGTTGTTGGTGCAAGGAGTTCTTACAAACACAGCAATGTAGAGTGTGAGTTGTTGGTGCAAGGAGGTCTTACAAACACATCAATGTAGAGTGTGAGTTGTTGGAGCAACGAGTTCTTACAAACACATCAATGTAGACGGTGTAGTTGTTGGTGCAAGGAGTTCTTACAAACACAGCAATGTAGAGTGTGAGTTGTTGGTGCAAGGAAGTCTTACAAACACAGTAATGTAGAGTGTGAGTTGTTGGTGCAAGGAGTTCTTACAAACACAGCAATGTAGAGTGTGAGTTGTTGGTGCAAGGAGGTCTTACAAACACAGCAATGTAGTGTGAGTTGTTGGTGCAAGGAGTTCTTACAAACACATCAATGTAGACCGTGTAGTTGTTGGTGCAAGGAGGTCTTACAAACACAGTAATGTAGAGTGTGAGTTGTTGGTGCAAGGAGTTCTTACAAACACAGCAATGTAGAGTGTGAGTTGTTGGTGCAAGGAGTTCTTACAAACACATCAATGTAGACCGTGTAGTTGTTGGTGCAAGGAGGTCTTATAAACACATCAATGTAGATGGTGTAATTGTTGGTGCAAGGAGTTCTTACAAACACAGCAATGTAGAGTGTGAGTTGTTGGTGCAAGGAAGTCTTACAAACACAGTAATGTAGAGTGTGAGTTGTTGGTGCAAGGAGTTCTTACAAACACAGCAATGTAGAGTGTGAGTTGTTGGTGCAAGGAGGTCTTACAAACACAGCAATGTAGTGTGAGTTGTTGGTGCAACGAGTTCTTACAAACACATCAATGTAGACGGTGTAGTTGTTGGTGCAAGGAGTTCTTACAAACACAGCAATGTAGAGTGTGAGTTGTCGGTGCAAGGAGGTCTTACAAACACATCAATGTAGAGTGTGAATTGTTGGTGCAAGGAGGTCTTACAAACACATCAATGTATACCATGTAGTTGTTGGTGCAAACTGCTGGAAGTGATACATTATACTATAAACTAGAGAAACCAGTGTCTTTGGGATTGAATGTGGAGTGGTCCATTACATTTGGTGCTCTTCCACCTGCCCTGTCACAGTAAAATCAACAACTTTTACCGATTTCTAAATAGTTTTATGAAAAATTATTCAAAAGTGCAGTATTTTTCAGTCAGAAACAGATGGCCGTTCATTTACAAATATTACAGTAATAATAAAGTTTTTTTTCTAAAAATATTACAGTAATAAATCACAAAAAGAAATTCCAGAACACATAATAAAAAAACTGCCTTACCTGGCATATCTGAGAAGAGTAATATGCACTCATTGAACCCGTATGAGAGAAGTTGGTCCCGCAGTTGCTGCAGGATGGCGACACCGATGCAGAGTGGGAATGAACTGCCGCCAAGTAACAATGTGTCCCAGAGGTGGAAGATCTTGTGTAGAGGGAAGACGTCTGGGAAACAACAAAGTGTAGAGTGAGTGGGAACAAGTCTAGGAGACAACAAGGTATGGATTGAGTGGGGACACGTCTGAGAGACAACAAGGTACAGAATGAGTGAGAACACGTCTGATAGACAACAAGGTATGGAATGAGAGGTAACATGTCTGGGAGACAACAAGGTACGGAATGAGTGGGAACACGTCTGGGAGACAAGGTACGGAGTGAGTGGGAACACATCTGGGAGATGACAGGGTACAGAGTGAATGGGAACATGTCTGTGAGGCAACAAGGTACAGAGTGAGTTGAAAGTCTTTTATGTTTATTATTTTCTTGCTGCAGCTTTTGTCTTAGTGTCTTTTGTCTTAATGTCTTTTGCCTTAGTGTCTTTTGTCTTAATGTCTTTTGTCTTAGTGTCTTTTGTCTTAATGTCTTTTGTCTTTTGTCTTAATGTCTTTTGTCTTAATGTCTTTTGTCTTAATGCTTTAGTACAGCTAAATAGTTTTAATTTATCTGTCGTACATTTTTATGTTTGTGATGTGTTGTCATAACATAAGATCTAACAAATAACATTCACCAGACAAATGTACACAATGACTCAATGAGGTAGATTATAGCTAACTTAAATGTGTTAAGTTATAGCTAACTTACACAAGTACATCGTGTGTGAAGTCATAGATAGCTTACATAAGTACATAGTGTGTTAAGTCATAGCTAACTTACACAAGTACACTGTGTGTTAAGTCATAGATAGCTTACATAAGTACATAGTGTGTTAAGTCATACCTAACTTACACAAGTAAATAGTGTGTTAAGTCAGAGCTAACTTACATGAGTACATAGTGTGTTAAGTCATAGCTAACTTACATAAGTACATAACTGGTCATGTCATAACTAGTTTACATGAGTACATAGTGTGTTAAGTCTTTGTTAACTTACACAAGTACATTGTGTGTTAAGTCATATATAGCTTACATAAGTACATAGTGTGTTAAGTCATAGTTAACTTAAACAAGTACATTGTATATTAAGTCATAGCTAACTTACATAAGTATATAGTGTGTTAAGTTAAAGATAGCTTACATAAGTACATAGTGTATTAAGTCATAGCTAGCTTACATAAGTACATAATTGGTCATGTCATAACTAGCATACATAAATACATAGTGTGTTAAGTCAAAGATAGCTTAAACAAGTACACAGAGGGTTAAGTCATAGCTAACTTACATCAGTACATAGTGTGTTAAGTCATAGCTAACTTACACAAGTACATTGTGTGTTGTCATAGCTAACTTACATAAGTACATAACTGGTCATTTCATAACTAGCTTACATAAGTACATAGTGTGTTAAGTCACAGATAGCTTACACAAGTACATAATGTGTTTATGTAGCTGGCTGTTCCTATCTATGCTTGTTTTGAATTGAGTAGTTTCAATAAAAGTTTTTAAAATAAACCAACCATTTCTTCACAAATTGTAGTTGAAATACTAAATAATACTCTAGATTAATAATTTCATGATTAAATTTTTTTTTGTAGTATATGAAAAAATACCCACAAAATGCCATATAATTTGGAGAAAACCCCCAAACAAATAAATGACATACATGTAAGAATGACAGGGTCCCTGATGATCCCACAAGTTATCTTGGTTAACAAGAACGAATTACAGCAGGGCCAGGACGATTTTAGCAGAAATTTCAATGACAGTCCAAACTCCTAGTGCATGGAAAGTTGCATACATGTAAGACACATTAAATTCACACCCCAAATTGTAGCTTTGTAAGACTTATAGTTTTTATAAAATGTTTAATTATGTAATGTTTCCTGGTTGTTAATAAATTTTTTTTTTATAGATATGTGTATCGTGCGTGAAATGTGACGTTTTTTACTGACGTTTTACGAATTGTTGACAAAACATAACGGCTATTTCAAATATTGACATGTCCCCTTAATTTTACTGCCACAAAAGCTCTGGAACTTGCATTTGTAACATATTGTTGTCTATCAAGAGCCCAGTATTAGGGCACATGGTCAGTTGTTTACACATGCATAAGATCGTTTGATTTGCCTGTTATCAGACAAGAGTGACCAGTTCACAGCAACTGGTGGGTTCTGTTCGGCATCAATGACAATTAACTTGATATGATGATATGGTCATAGTGAATGAATTTGTGCTGGTTCAAAGACGTGTGCACTGACTCGAAAAACGTGGTTGTTATTATGGAAACATTGTCAGCATTTCCAAGAAGTCAGGGGGATTTCCAAAAGGACTGTTTTTTAAAGGATGGATTGGTGAAATATGACGTTACTGCCGGGTGATTATTTGTGGTGTCAATGTTCAGTTCCATTATATAACTTCCATATTTCCTAGCATGCTATGAGGAAAAAATTAAACAATCAACAGACATGTTAGCCGCCCCAGCTGCCTTAAGTCATAGCTAGCTTACATAAATGCATAACGTGTTAAGTCAGAGTAAACTTAAATGAATAGATAATGAGTCATGTGACAGTAAACTTACGGGCGTACATTGTGAGAAACCAGGGAATGGCATAAAGCTGAAAACAAGAAACGAAAAATAATCACGTCACCAACAAAACATATCAGGACATGCGAACATTCCTGAACACATTTTCATCAAATTTGCTAGAAAGGTTTTATCATACTGACAAATCCATAATCTGATTTTAATGTATATATGAACAACTATGTTCTTACCTTCGGTGACCGACTACACTGCCATCTAGTGGTCAGTTGTGAAGACATCTTCGGTTTAATGATGGACACTCATTTAACCATGGACACATACAATGGAAATCTTTAGAGAGTACAGGGGGTGAGGACCAACAGTTTCTACTTTTAATTCAGGATAGCGTCCTTACTCAACACATGCTAGAATCAACCAGGGGAGATAATGTGCTAGATATAGTTTTGTCTTCACAAAATAAATTAGTGGACAATGTCAAAATACATGAACCATTGGGTAACAGTGATCATAATCAAATACATGTTGACATCAAAGAAAGATCACAAAGTAAAAATAAAAAAATACAGGAGAAACTTCCACAAAGGTAAATATAAAGATTTGAGAAAATACTTAGCAAAGCTGCATTGGAATAACATGCTGAGGAATAAGACAGCTACTGAATGATGGAACATTCTAAAATATGAAATTCAGAGTATCATTGAAAGATATTTTCCCTTGAAAAAAGGGAAAAGGGTCTAAAAAGAAACAATTGTCAAAAGAAGCTATTAGAAAAGGATGAAAACTACACAAATTACAAAGAGGCCCTTAATGCAGCCACAACTGAAATTAGACAAACGAAAAGAAGGTATGAGCAAAAATGAGCATGTGACATAAAAAAGACAGCAAGAGTTTTGATGCATATGTCAGGAATAAACAAAGCCTACGAGACAAGGTTAGACCACTAGAAGACATTGCGGGAAATATAATATCACAAGGTTATTAATTTATTACCAGTTCCAGATGTTAAATTTCAGGGGATGTCACAATCGACTGGATAGAACAATGGCTGACTGACAGAAGACAGCGTGTTGTAGTCGATGCGGAGGTTTCAAACTGGA
The DNA here is from genome assembly GCA_963662155.1 of Lamellibrachia columna. NCBI lineage: Eukaryota > Metazoa > Annelida > Polychaeta > Sabellida > Siboglinidae > Lamellibrachia > Lamellibrachia columna. The sequence continues at coordinate 19,063,373 of OY759274.1, forward strand.
AATCAGTTTTGAGTGGGATACCACAAGGATCAGTATAAGGACCTTTATTTTTCTTAATAAATATCAGTATCAGAACAAATAACGTACTGAAATTTGCGGATGACATAAAAGTATTTAGAAAGGTTAACAATGATGGTGATAAACAACATTTACAAAACGATCTAGACAAATTAGTGAGAAATGGCAGATGCTATTAAATTTTGGGAAATGTAAAGCCTACATACAGGACACGGGAACTTGGATGGAAGATACTGTCCTAGGTACTACTCTAACAGAAAAGGACATAGGAGTAACAACAAGTGCTGATATGAAAGTTTCAGAGCAATGTGGTATTGCAGCTTCAAAGGTAATCAAATTCTTGGGTTGATTAGGAGAAATATAACATACAAGGAAAATTAACTAATTATACCTGTGCATAAAGCAATAGTTCGGCCTCATTTAGAATACTGCATACAAGCTTGGAGACCATATTGTAAGAAGGATATAGATACACTTGAAAGAATACAGAGGAGAGCAACTAAAATTATTCCAGAACTGAGAGACCTTAGTTATGAAGAACATCTAAAAGAATATGGTTTAACAACTCTGACAAGGAGGTTAAGAGGAGATCAAATTGAAGTTTTTAAGATATTGAATGGGTAAGAAAATATTGATAGAAATATTTTTTTCTCACACAAGAAAGATAGTAGAACGAGAGGATATGAGGTAACATTAGTAAAGGATCAGTGTGGATTGGATATCAGGAAGTACTCGTTCTCACAGAGGACAATAAATGAATGGAACAAATTACCTACAGATTGTGTAACTGCTAGCAGTGTGAATATGTTTAAAAACAAGGATGACACATCTCTATAGGGCGGGTTACACATAGATGAATACATTTTGGACTCTAGATAAGCCATCTAGGCCTTTGCCTTGGATAGCAATCTTTTAACAAGATTTAACAAGATGGCCATCCAAACAACAATTTCCAGATGGCAAGTGGACAAAGAAGCCATTGGCTTATCGAGAGTTCAACAATTTTATCATCTATGTATAGCCCGCCTTTATCAGATATCTGTCAATTCTATTTTTAAACATATTTACACTACTAGCATTACCACAATCATTTGGCAGTTTGTTCCATTCATTTATCACCCTCTGTGAGAAAGAGTACTTTCTCATGTCCAACCTACACTGCTCCTTAACTAATGCTGCTTTGTGTCCTCTGGTTCTACTGCCTTCTTTAAGTTTGAAGAACATATTCCTATCAACATCCTCATAACCGTTCACTATTTTAAACACTTCTATTTGGTCTCCTCTTAGTCTCCTGGTCTCGGGTGTTGTCAAACCACATTGTAATTAGCAGCTTTCATAACTAAGGTCTCTCAACTCTGGAATCACTTTAGTTGCTCTTCATTGTATTCTTTCTAGTTTGTCTAAGTCCTTCTTACGATACGGCCTCCATGCTTGTATACAATATTCCAACTGTGGTCTAACTATTGTTTTTTACATGGGTACAATTAGCTGTTTCTCCTTATACATGATAGTTATCCTAATTAGCCCTAGAATTTGATTTCCTTTCGAAGCAGCAATCCCACATTGCTCTGAAACTTTCATGTCAGCACTAAATGTTAAAAGTCCTTTTCTTGTGTGGTTCTACCTAGTACAGCATCCCCCATTTTATATTCTTTGTCCATGTTTCCATGTCCTATGTGTATGCATTTACACTTCCCAAAATTGTATAACATTTGCCATTTTTCCGACCATTTAACTAATTTATCTAGATCATCCTGTAAACTTTGTTTATCTGTATCATTAGTAACCCTTCTGAATACTTTTGTGTCATCTGCAAATTTCAGTACTTTGCTGGATATGTCATCTTCCAAATCATTTATATACATTAAAAACAGTATAGGGCCTAATACTGATCCCTGTGGTACCCTGCTCAAAACATATTTCCAGTTTGAAATCTCACCATCTACTGTTACTCTCTGTCTTCTGTGTGTAAGCCACTTTTCTATACAGTTGATTACATCATTAACATGGGCTTTTAGTTTGTTTAAGTAACAATCTTTGATGTGGTACTTTATCGAAAGCTTTCTGAAAATCTAAGTAGACAACATCCACTGGTGACCCGTCATCTACCCACTTTGTAATTTCTTCAAAAAACAAGAGATTGGTTAGACATGACCTACTTTTAGGAACCCATGTTGAGATGTATTTATTAATTTATGTTTTACAAGGAATTCCACCATGTGGTCTCTAATTAATGTTTCGAGTAATTTACATACAACTGATATTAAACTGACTGGTCTGTAATTTTCTGGTGGTACCCTTCTGTTTGTGAGCAATTTTTCTAATAGCCTCTTTAGACAGGTGTTTCTTCCTGGACCTTTTCCCTTGTTTTCTTAATGGAACAAATTTCTCAGTAATGCCCCCAATCTCATATTTTAAACAAGTCCAGCATTCTGTTGCTGTCTTGTTCTTCAGCATGTTATTCCAATCTACACTTGCTAGATATGTTCTCATCTCTTTATATTTGCCTTTGTTGAAGTTCCTCCTCCATTGTTTTTTATATGCAGTCCCCGTTTTTACTTTTATATTAAAATGGATCTGGTTATGGTCACTTGAACCCAAAGGTTCGTGAACTTTAACATTGTCAACTAATTCAGTTTTAGAAGACAAAATTCAATCTAACACATTCCCACCTCTGGTTGGTTCCAAGACATGTTGAGTAAGGAAACAATCCTGTGTTAGAAGTAGAAACTGATGGTCGTCACCTCCAGCACTCTCTAATGATTTCCATTGTATATGGCCATGGTTAAGATCACCCATTATAACACATTCCCCTTGCTCACCTCCCTTATCGCCTTTTGTAATTTTAAATCTTCCTCTTGTCCTATGTTAGGACTATGATAAACTACTCCTATTGTAAATGTTGAGTTCCTGGTAACTATGTTACACCAAATTGCTTCTTCACAATCTGCTTCACTTTTCAGTGTTATTTCATATGCTTGGATAGATTCTTTAATATATAAAATTACTCCACCTCCCCTTCTTTCTCGTCTATCTTTCCTAAACATTACATAGCCTATCAGTGCTAACTCAGCATCTCCTATATCTTTATTTGCCCATGATTCTGTGATACCTATTACATGAGGGTCAATATCTGCTATCATAATGTCTAATGTCTAATAATGTCTTAATATTTGAATATAATATTTTTAACAGACACAAATTTTTAAAAACATGTGTTTCTATAATCCTAAAAGTTAAACAATACTACAAATAATACTGCTGATTTTTGCAACTATTACTGAGAAACATTTAGAAAATCGTGGCCGTTCATAAAATACATCCACAGTCTCATAAACCTGGTCAACTCTGTACAAAGTACATAATATAATATGTATTTCTATCCAGAATACTTGTGTATATAAGTATATAGGTAAGTTGAATTAATGTGTACACCTACTTCAAATTAAATATCTGTGAGAGCATTTAATCATTAAACTTCTTGCTAGAAATTATCTGTGCATATTTAAGAGTTACTCACATCAGGAATGAATCCGATCTCGTTCATGTGAACACTCAACTCCGGGTCGTGAAAAGCGATCAAATGTGAAAATACTGATAAATACTCTGAAACAAATTACCTTTTTTTAACTTTTTTATTTTAAATGCTTGTCTGCAAATAATAACTAAAGATTTATGTAACGAATAGGGCGGGTTTGGGGGAGGGATGGAGAAGAAGAGCAAGGGATGAGGGAGTGGAGATCAGTGACAGGAGAGTGGAGGTCAGTGATGGGAGAGTGGAGATCAGTGATGGGAGAGTGGAGATCAGTGATGGGAGAGTGGAGAACAGTGATGGTAGAGTGGAGATCAGTGATGGGAGAGTGGAGATCAGTGATGGGAGAGTGGAGATCAGTGATGGTAAAGTGGAGATCAGTGATGGGAGAGTGGAGATCAGTGATGGGAGAGTGGAGAACAGTGATGGGAGAGTGGAGATCAGTGATGGGAGAGTGGAGATCAGTGATGGGAGAAGGAAAGCAAAAGGATCACTGTCGCTGCCAGCCTCATTCCAGACTTCATGGACAAAGAGGATAAGGCAACAACAACAACAATTTATTTAAAGCATATGAATTCTGTTTCCCTGACAACCATCACATACTTTCATAACTGTATGTATATTAATATTATTAAAAGATGCTGCTACATACAAGAAGCCCTGAAACAAAGTTCCCCAAAACATGTCTTTGCTAATTCTACTGATGCTGTTAATATTTATAAGCACTATTCCCCAATGACAATGCGTGATGGTAGGAGCGATCAATAACGAGATGCTCCGCACTGACCTTGAATCACAGCGGAGTTGTCCTTGAGGAAGAACTTGTGAAGATACTTCGGGATGAAGGCCACGAGGCACGCAAACGCCACAGCTGAAGTGTCACACAAACATACTCTCAAGCTGTCATATGGATGTGGAAAGACTCTACATAATGGCATGACTGTATGCACGACAACGACCAGACAGGCAAAGGAACTACATACGTAACGTATGAATAGATGCAGTTAATTTTGGGTTGCCCTAATAGAAACTGAGTAGCTAAAATACACAGATTTACACAAGTTGGGTCAAATAACGAAACAAAACACTTGTCTTGGCTCACAAGCACATGTCATTCTCTCTTGCGACGTTTCCACATGTCATTCTCTCTTGCGACATTTCCACATGTCATTCTTTCTTGTGACGTTTCTACATGCCTATACTTAACTACCTGTACTTTACTATACTCTCCTTAAATCTTTCATCTTACCACAGAATTTACTATGTGCAATATGTGAGTCTGCATAGACTGCACAAGCATGTGCATGCATGATGTATCATCACATATGGAAGTAGTATTAAGAGTTTGTAGTTTTATGTTTCTCTGATAGAGCAACTCACCTGAAAATATTCAAAATGTGACCTAGAGAATGTGAACAAGATAGTGGAAGTTTGGAACTTAAACTGACTTAGTATAATGTATCAGCACGTAACGTAAGAACCATACTTTGTTAGGTTCACACCAAACAAGTATAGATAATTCTGTCTTGAGTCTTGCTCAGTGGAGCATTCAATTAAGACTCTCATAGTTCAGACTGATGCTGATGAAGGAACCAAGAAGTCTTAAAAGCTCTGCTGAGCTAATACTTAAGACTTCAAATTGATAACGGTGTTGATAACTATAAAGTATTGATCAGAAGCATGAGCCTATTACCTTCATCATTGAAGTTGAGATAGAGAAAGGGGGCACACAGAGAGTCGAGGCCCTGCCAGTAGACGTACTGGGGGTGACTCGCCACCCACGCCTTGAGAAGACGCTTCAACTTCGTGTGACCCATCGGGGATGACAGCAACTCACAGTACTGGTGACAGCGCGGCACGTCAACTTCTATCTGGCACACACAAGGTCACATAAGGTCATACAAAGTCACACAATGTCACACTTGTTGCCGATCAACAGGATGTTCCAAGTTGTTGGAATCATAGAGGGGCACTATGATTACCATGGGTAGAAATAACTTCAAACTCTACCTAGGTAGTTAGCCACACTACAAGGAGACAGGGAAATAATCCTTTACATGTCACAGGTTACACTAGTGAATCAAAACAACCCAGTAAGTTGTAATGATAGTCCTGCTGCCAGTGAGAGGTTTAGCTACAACATCAGGTTACACTACTTGAGTCTTGATAAGACAGCAGCTGCACTGACTATTGTTTGTTGTTGTTGTTTGTTGAGTCTGTTTCTCCCAATCACAATAGCTTCACTATCATCATGATTTCTTCTATTATTATTGTTGTTGTAACTTATTTAGTTTTCTTGCTCTGGAGTTGGTGAGTCAATGACAGGTTACATATCTTCCCCCTGCATGTGATCTTTAACTTCCCCTGGAATAGACACCAGATAGAAGGGACCAACGACTTTTACTGTCTCTTCCAAAAGACACAGGCAAAGTGGGGTGAACAAAATTACCCAAGTCTCGAAACAGCAGCAGATACTGCGCCACACTAATCATGAACAATGAGACGTGCAGCGGAAGGACTCACCTGTCTGTCTGAATGGAACTCACCTGTCTGTCTGAATGGAACTCACCTGTCTGTCTGAATGGAACTCACCTGTCTGTCTGTGGGTGTGGGTGTCTCTTTATCCACAGCATTATATTGGCCATACACATCACCCTGTAAACATTAATACACGTCTGACACTTTCAATGCTTTCTGTGACATCATAAAACACTCTCATCACTTATACATCATGTGCATCAAGCACTTCTATCATCAAGTACTTCTATCATCAAGTACTTCTATCATCAAGTATTTCCATCTAAAGCAAAAACAAAACTTTCCATTATTTACTGCACATAAAATGTTGGTGTTGTTAAACTTGTTTCCTAAACACTACTGTTTTCAATATTGACATACTATAATACTTGAGCAAATACCATCTGTAATGCTCTGTATTACTTAGCTATATACTCTTAACTTCCAATTTCTGGGATGTAGTCATTATCAGAAATTGTATAAGTTTTGTATAACATAATACTTGGCTATAATACAACTTATACATTTCGTGGTTGTATTTATAATCAGAAATATTATAAGTTTTTTATTATATGTAATGTCCAACATCCAAATTTTTTTTTTTTTAGTGAGAGTCCACTGTGACCTTCATTATGACCTTTAGTCATACCTCCACTTCCAGCAGGGCTGCCCAGACCTGTGCCCTGACCAGGGGCGGGATGTCTACCCTAGCCTCCTTCCAGATGTGGGCGCGCTTGTAGGGGTATGCCGTGATCAGACGGGCATAGAGGATAAGGCGGTGGAACTGGGCCAGGTCAACAGGTCAATGGTCAATCCAGCACTCAATAAGTAAATTTTCGTTAAAAAGTTAACATTGGTGTCACATAACAAGTCACATAACATTGGTGTTACATAACAAGTCACATAACATTGGTGTCACATAACAAGTCACATAACATTGGTGTTACATAACAAGTCACATAACATTGGTGTCACATAACAAGTCACATAACATTGGTGTTACATAACAAGTCACATAACATTGGTGTCACATAACAAGTCACATAACATTGGTGTCACATAACAAGTCACATAACATTAGTGTTACATAACAAGTCACATAACATTGGTGTCACATAACAAGTCACATAACATTGGTGTCACATAACAAATCACATAATATTGGTGTCACATAACTAGTCACATAACATTGGTGTCACATAACAAGTCACATAACATTGGTGTCACATAACATTGGTGTCACATAACAAGTCACATAACATTGGTATCACATAAAAAGTCACATAACATTGGTGTCACATAACAAGTCACATAACATTGGTGTCACATAACAAGTCACATAACATTGGTGTCACATAACAAGTCACATAATATTGGTGTCACATAACAAGTCACATAACATTGGTGTCACATAACAAGTCACATAATATTGGTGTCACATAACAAGTCACATAACATTGGTGTCACATAACAAATCACATAATATTGGTGTCACATAACAAGTCACATAACATTGGTGTCACATAACAAGTCACATAATATTGGTGTCACATAACAAGTCACATAACATTGGTGTCACATAACAAGTCACATAACATTGGTGTCACATAACAAGTCACATAACATTGGTGTCACATAACAAGTCACATAACATTGGTGTCACATAACATTGGTGTCACATAACAAGTCACATAATATTGGTGTCACATAACAAGTCACATAACATTGGTGTCACATAACAAGTCACATAATATTGGTGTCACATAACAAGTCACATAACATTGGTGTCACATAACAAATCACATAATATTGGTGTCACATAACAAGTCACATAACATTGGTGTCACATAACAAGTCACATAACATTGGTGTCACATAACAAGTCACATAACATTGGTGTCACATAACATTGGTGTCACATAACAAGTCACATAATATTGGTGTCACATAACAAGTCACATAACATTGGTGTCACATAACAAGTCACATAATATTGGTGTCACATAACAAGTCACATAATATTGGTGTCACATAACAAGTCACATAACATTGGTGTCACATAACAAGTCACATAACATTGGTGTCACATAACAAGTCACATAACATTGGTGTCACATAACAAGTCACATAATATTGGTGTCACATAACAAGTCACATAACATTGGTGTCACATAACAAGTCACATAATATTGGTGTCACATAACAAGTCACATAATATTGGTGTCACATAACAAGTCACATAACATTGGTGTCACATAACAAGTCACATAACATTGGTGTCACATAACAAGTCACATAATATTGGTGTCACATAACAAGTCACATAACATTGGTGTCACATAACAAGTCACATAACATTGGTGTCACATAACAAGTCACATAATATTGGTGTCACATAACAAGTCACATAACATTGGTGTCACATAACATTGGTGTCACATAACAAGTCACATAATATTGGTGTCACATAACAAGTCACATAACATTGGTGTCACATAACAAGTCACATAATATTGGTGTCACATAACAAGTCACATAACATTGGTGTCACATAACAAATCACATAATATTGGTGTCACATAACAAGTCACATAACATTGGTGTCACATAACAAGTCACATAACATTGGTGTCACATAACAAGTCACATAACATTGGTGTCACATAACATTGGTGTCACATAACAAGTCACATAATATTGGTGTCACATAACAAGTCACATAACATTGGTGTCACATAACAAGTCACATAATATTGGTGTCACATAACAAGTCACATAATATTGGTGTCACATAACAAGTCACATAACATTGGTGTCACATAACAAGTCACATAACATTGGTGTCACATAACAAGTCACATAACATTGGTGTCACATAACATTGGTGTCACATAACAAGTCACATAATATTGGTGTCACATAACAAGTCACATAACATTGGTGTCACATAACATTGGTGTCACATAACAAGTCACATAATATTGGTGTCACATAACAAGTCACATAACATTGGTGTCACATAACAAGTCACATAATATTGGTGTCACATAACAAGTCACATAACATTGGTGTCACATAACAAATCACATAATATTGGTATCACATAACAAGTCATAACATTGGTGTCACATAACAAGTCACATAACATTGGTGTCACATAACAAGTCACATAACATTGGTGTCACATAACAATGTCAACAATGTTCATCCATTCCATATGAAAGGTTGGGGTAAAGTAACATTTGGAGCAACCAAAGTCATTTTTGATGTGTATAAAGTTACAGGCAAAAACCTTGTTCGTTTGACTAACTTAGATTAACTGCAGTTCAAGCAAAGGTGCAGGTCAAGTAACTATGTCTAAAGCATTGGATCCCTATGGGGTCAAGGATCCCTATGGGGTCAAGGATTCATATGAGGTCAACGTTCAATGTTAAGATGTGTTAACCTCCCCAAAATGTTATTAACAGGTAGATGGTAATCTTGTTCAATCTTGCTAAACTATTCCTGGTAGGCCAACTTTCTACTTCACACACATTTTTTATTAATTGTTATACACTGTTCGATATACATGTCTATGGTAATTCATCTGTTTATGATGTTACCACCTGATCTTAGTTGCCTTAACAGAAAATATACAAATTGCCTTAACAAGATCTGCTATGACAGGCATAAAGCATCAATACTGATACATCACTAAAACAAATTCTCTGATCCATTGGTAACCATCCATACCTGATATTCAACGTCTTTCTCCCTGATTACCAAGGGTAGCTTTGTGGTATCTGACAGGTCAACACTGCTAGGTGAGGTGGGTAATTCCTTGTTTCCATGGTTACAGTGTCTGGGTAAACAAAAAACATTGTATCACTAAGCAGACTAGACAGTATCAGGGATACACAAACAATGTACGTAACATTTCTATAATAAACACCTCAGCTTGCAAAGTACAGTTAAACCTCGCTTTAAGGTCACCTCAGTAAAACAACCACCTCACCATTATGGTCACTGGCCCCATTCCGAGGGTGGCCTGAATAGTGATGTTCCACAGCATACTGTGTGTCGTTCCAAATGTCAGAATAAAATAAATAGTTATCTTTATAGAATATTACAACTCAAATAAAGTCCATCTTTGTTTGTGAAAACATTTTATTGACATGTGTACTTGGAGAGTTATGAAAGTTTACATAAAAAGGCAATGTTAGTAGACGGAGAAGGCAATGTTAGTAGATGGAGAAGGCAATGTTAGTAGATGGAGAAGGCAATGTTAGTAGACGGAGAAGGCAATGTTAGTAGACGGAGAAGGCAATGTTAGTAGATGGAGAAGGCAATGTTAGTAGACAGAGAAGGCAATGTTAGTAGATGGAGAAGGCAATGTTAGTAGACGGAGAAGGCAATGTTAGTAGACGGAGAAGGCAATGTTAGTAGACAGAGAAGGCAATGTTAGTAGACGGAGAAGGCAATGTTAGTAGATGGAGAAGGCAATGTTAGTAGACGGAGAAGGCAATGTTAGTAGATGGAGAAGGCAATGTTAGTAGATGGAGAAGGCAATGTTAGTAGACGGAGAAGGCAATGTTAGTAGACGGAGAAGGCAATGTTAGTAGATGGAGAAGACAATGTTAGTAGATGGAAAAACCACTGTTAGTAGATACAGAAGCCATTGTTAGTAATATGATAATGATGTTATTGTCTTCACACATGATATGTAGCATATATCAATGAAGACAATGGAAAGGAAGCAATATAGCTTATAATTCCTTGTTTAAATAATTCATTAATACACAGTGCATTGTGCAGCAGTGCATAACTGTTAGAACAAGTGCAGTGTAACAACATTGAAGTACACTAGGACATCTCCATATGTATAACATTTGATGATATACATCATTCACAAGTTGACAGTTATACTACTACTAAATAGAGAAGCCACTGTTAGTAGACAGAGAAGGCAACGTTAGTAGATGGAGAAGGCAATGTTAGTAGATGGAGAAGGCAATGTTAGTAGATGGAGAAAGAAGGCAATGTTAGTAGATGGAGAAGGCTATGTTAATAGATGGAGATAAAAGTGGACATACTCATCCTCAAGGAGAATGTAATAGGCTGTCTCATCCAAGTTCTGTAGTCTCTGGAAAGAACATGAGTGACATTAGAACATACACTCTAAGTACTAATGTATCCAGTCAGCAGGGATGGGTTGACACTTTATCACCAGAAGCAGTGTCAGTGCAAGGGTGAAAGCTGACTCTGTGCCACATAAGCGAGTCTGCAGAATGTCGAGAGTAGACTAAAGAAAGAGAACGTAAGTAATTTACAACTAGAGAGTCTTCCATATAGATCATTATCATATTCTAGTTAAAAATCCATAGTGTAAAAACAATATCCACATTTTGGTAATTTCCACAGAAACATGCCAAAGGTATGGAGGTTACAGACAATTACTCTGACCCAGGAGAGCTAAGTCTTAGTGAAATGAATCCCAATTCTGTAACAACCTCATCCCCCTCCCTCCACCCCCTTCCCTCCTTCCTCTTCCCCCTTCCTCTCCCCCTCTCTCCTTCCTCCCTCCTTCCTCATAGACCCACCTGTCTGAGACAATCGAGGGACAACGTGACAGTGATGTCATCAAGCAGGACAGATCTGTCTCGCTTCTCTCCAAACATCTCTCCTTCTTGGAGTACATAACTAAAACACAAGAACACTTCTCTCTAAACATCTCTTCCTCTTGGAGCACATAACTAAAACACAAGAACACTTCTCTCCAAACATCTCTCCCTCTTGGAGCACATAACTAAAACACAAGAACACTTCTCTCCAAACATCTCTCCCTCTTAGAGCACATAACTAAAACACAAGAACACTTCTCTCCAAACATCTCTCCCTCTTGGAGCACATAACTAAAACACAAGAACACTTCTCTCCAAACATCTCTTCCTCTTGGAGCACATAACTGAAACACAAGAACACTTCTCTCCAAACATCTCTCCCTCTTGGAGCACATAATTAAAACACAAGAACACTTCTCTCCAAACATCTCTCCCTCTTGGAGCACATAACTGAAACACAAGAACACTTCTCTCCAAACATCTCTCCCTCTTGGAGCACATAATTAAAACACAAGAACACTTCTCTCCAAACATCTCTCCCTCTTGGAGCACATAACTGAAACACAAGAACACTTCTCTCCAAACATCTCTCCCTCTTGGAGCACATAATTAAAACACAAGAACACTTCTCTCTAAACATCTCTTCCTCTTGGAGCACATAACTAAAACACAAGAACACTTCTCTCTAAACATCTCTTCCTCTTGGAGCACATAACTAAAACACAAGAACACTTCTCTCTAAACATCTCTTCCTCTTGGAGCACATAACTAAAACACAAGAACACTTCTCTCTAAACATCTCTTCCTCTTGGAGCACATAACTAAAACACAAGAACACTTCTCTCCAAACATCTCTCCCTCTTGGAGCACATAACTAAAACACAAGAATACTTCTCTCCAAACATCTCTTCCTCTTGGAGCACATAACTAAAACACAAGAACACTTCTCTCTAAACATCTCTTCCTCTTGGAGCACATAACTAAAACACAAGAACACTTCTCTCTAAACATCTCTTCCTCTTGGAGCACATAACTAAAACACAAGAACACTTCTCTCTAAACATCTCTCCCTCTTGGAGCACATAACTAAAACACAAGAACACTTCTCTCCAAACATCTCTCCCTCTTGGAGCACATAACTAAAACACAAGAATACTTCTCTCCAAACATCTCTCCCTCTTGGAGCACATAACTAAAACACAAGAACACTTCTCTCCAAACATCTCTTCCTCTTGGAGCACATAACTAAAACACAAGAACACTTCTCTCCAAACATCTCTCCCTCTTGGAGCACATAACTAAAACACAAGAACACTTCTCCCCAAACATCTCTCCCTCTTGGAGCACATAACTAAAACAAAACACAAGAACACTTCTCTCCAAACATCTCTCCCTCTTGGTGCACATAACTGAAACACAAGAACACTTCTCCCCAAACATCTCTCCCTCTTGGAGCACATAACTAAAACACAAGAATACTTCTCTCCAAACATCTCTTCCTCTTGGAGCACATAACTAAAACACAAGAACACTTCTCTCCAAACATCTCTCCCTCTTGGAGCACATAACTAAAACACAAGAACACTTCTCTCCAAACATCTCTTCCTCTTGGAGCACATAACTAAAACACAAGAACACTTCTCTCCAAACATCTCTCCCTCTTGGAGCACATAACTAAAACACAAGAACACTTCTCTCCAAACATCTCTCCCTCTTGGAGCACATAACTAAAACACAAGAATACTTCTCTCCAAACATCTCTTCCTCTTGGAGCACATAACTAAAACACAAGAACACTTCTCTCCAAACATCTCTCCCTCTTGGAGCACATAACTAAAACACAAGAACACTTCTCTCCAAACATCTCTCCCTCTTGGAGCACATAACTAAAACACAAGAACACTTCTCTCCAAACATCTCTCCCTCTTGGAGCACATAATTAAAACACAAGAACACTTCTCTCCAAACATCTCTCCCTCTTGGAGCACATAACTAAAACACAAGAATACTTCTCTCCAAACATCTCTCCCTCTTGGAGCACATAACTAAAACACAAGAATACTTCTCTCCAAACATCTCTTCCTCTTGGAGCACATAACTAAAACACAAGAACACTTCTCTCCAAACATCTCTCCCTCTTGGAGCACATAACTAAAACACAAGAACACTTCTCCCCAAACATCTCTCCCTCTTGGAGCACATAACTAAAACACAAGAATACTTCTCTCCAAACACCTCTTCCTCTTGGAGCACATAACTAAAACACAAGAACACTTCTCTCCAAACATCTCTCCCTCTTGGAGCACATAACTAAAACACAAGAACACTTCTCTCCAAACATCTCTCCCTCTTGGAGCACATAACTAAAACACAAGAACACTTCTCTCCAAACATCTCTCCCTCTTGGAGCACATAATTAAAACACAAGAACACTTCTCTCCAAACATCTCTCCCTCTTGGAGCACATAATTAAAACACAAGAACACTTCTCTCCAAACATCTCTCCCTCTTGGAGCACATAACTAAAACACAAGAATACTTCTCTCCAAACATCTCTCCCTCTTGGAGCACATAACTAAAACACAAGAATACTTCTCTCCAAACATCTCTTCCTCTTGGAGCACATAACTAAAACACAAGAACACTTCTCTCCAAACATCTCTCCCTCTTGGAGCACATAACTAAAACACAAGAACACTTCTCTCCAAACATCTCTCCCTCTTAGAGCACATAACTAAAACACAAGAACACTTCTCTCCAAACATCTCTCCCTCTTGGAGCACATAACTAAAACACAAGAACACTTCTCTCCAAACATCTCTCCCTCTTGGAGCACATAATTAAAACACAAGAACACTTCTCTCCAAACATCTCTCCCTCTTGGAGCACATAACTAAAACACAAGAACACTTCTCTCCAAACATCTCTCCCTCTTGGAGCACATAACTAAAACACAAGAACACTTCTCTCCAAACATCTCTCCCTCTTGGAGCACATAATTAAAACACAAGAACACTTCTCTCCAAACATCTCTCCCTCTTGGAGCACATAACTAAAACACAAGAATACTTCTCTCCAAACATCTCTCCCTCTTGGAGCACATAACTAAAACACAAGAATACTTCTCTCCAAACATCTCTTCCTCTTGGAGCACATAACTAAAACACAAGAACACTTCTCTCCAAACATCTCTCCCTCTTGGAGCACATAACTAAAACACAAGAACACTTCTCCCCAAACATCTCTCCCTCTTGGAGCACATAACTAAAACACAAGAATACTTCTCTCCAAACATCTCTTCCTCTTGGAGCACATAACTAAAACACAAGAACACTTCTCTCTAAACATCTCTTCCTCTTGGAGCACATAACTAAAACACAAGAACACTTCTCTCTAAACATCTCTTCCTCTTGGAGCACATAACTAAAACACAAGAACACTTCTCTCTAAACATCTCTTCCTCTTGGAGCACATAACTAAAACACAAGAACACTTCTCTCTAAACATCTCTTCCTCTTGGAGCACATAACTAAAACACAAGAACACTTCTCTCCAAACATCTCTCCCTCTTGGAGCACATAACTAAAACACAAGAATACTTCTCTCCAAACATCTCTTCCTCTTGGAGCACATAACTAAAACACAAGAACACTTCTCTCTAAACATCTCTTCCTCTTGGAGCACATAACTAAAACACAAGAACACTTCTCTCTAAACATCTCTTCCTCTTGGAGCACATAACTAAAACACAAGAACACTTCTCTCTAAACATCTCTCCCTCTTGGAGCACATAACTAAAACACAAGAACACTTCTCTCCAAACATCTCTCCCTCTTGGAGCACATAACTAAAACACAAGAATACTTCTCTCCAAACATCTCTCCCTCTTGGAGCACATAACTAAAACACAAGAACACTTCTCTCCAAACATCTCTTCCTCTTGGAGCACATAACTAAAACACAAGAACACTTCTCTCCAAACATCTCTCCCTCTTGGAGCACATAACTAAAACACAAGAACACTTCTCCCCAAACATCTCTCCCTCTTGGAGCACATAACTAAAACAAAACACAAGAACACTTCTCTCCAAACATCTCTCCCTCTTGGAGCACATAACTGAAACACAAGAACACTTCTCCCCAAACATCTCTCCCTCTTGGAGCACATAACTAAAACACAAGAATACTTCTCTCCAAACATCTCTTCCTCTTGGAGCACATAACTAAAACACAAGAACACTTCTCTCCAAACATCTCTCCCTCTTGGAGCACATAACTAAAACACAAGAACACTTCTCTCCAAACATCTCTTCCTCTTGGAGCACATAACTAAAACACAAGAACACTTCTCTCCAAACATCTCTCCCTCTTGGAGCACATAACTAAAACACAAGAACACTTCTCTCCAAACATCTCTCCCTCTTGGAGCACATAACTAAAACACAAGAATACTTCTCTCCAAACATCTCTTCCTCTTGGAGCACATAACTAAAACACAAGAACACTTCTCTCCAAACATCTCTCCCTCTTGGAGCACATAACTAAAACACAAGAACACTTCTCTCCAAACATCTCTCCCTCTTGGAGCACATAACTAAAACACAAGAACACTTCTCTCCAAACATCTCTCCCTCTTGGAGCACATAATTAAAACACAAGAACACTTCTCTCCAAACATCTCTCCCTCTTGGAGCACATAACTAAAACACAAGAATACTTCTCTCCAAACATCTCTCCCTCTTGGAGCACATAACTAAAACACAAGAATACTTCTCTCCAAACATCTCTTCCTCTTGGAGCACATAACTAAAACACAAGAACACTTCTCTCCAAACATCTCTCCCTCTTGGAGCACATAACTAAAACACAAGAACACTTCTCCCCAAACATCTCTCCCTCTTGGAGCACATAACTAAAACACAAGAATACTTCTCTCCAAACACCTCTTCCTCTTGGAGCACGTAACTAAAACACAAGAACACTTCTCTCCAAACATCTCTCCCTCTTGGAGCACATAACTAAAACACAAGAACACTTCTCTCCAAACATCTCTCCCTCTTGGAGCACATAACTAAAACACAAGAACACTTCTCTCCAAACATCTCTCCCTCTTGGAGCACATAATTAAAACACAAGAACACTTCTCTCCAAACATCTCTCCCTCTTGGAGCACATAATTAAAACACAAGAACACTTCTCTCCAAACATCTCTCCCTCTTGGAGCACATAACTAAAACACAAGAATACTTCTCTCCAAACATCTCTCCCTCTTGGAGCACATAACTAAAACACAAGAATACTTCTCTCCAAACATCTCTTCCTCTTGGAGCACATAACTAAAACACAAGAACACTTCTCTCCAAACATCTCTCCCTCTAGGAGCACATAACTAAAACACAAGAACACTTCTCCCCAAACATCTCTCCCTCTTGGAGCACATAACTAAAACACAAGAATACTTCTCCCCAAACATCTCTCCCTCTTGGAGCACATAACTAAAACACAAGAATACTTCTCTCCAAACATCTCTTCCTCTTGGAGCACATAACTAAAACACAAGAACACTTCTCTCCAAACATCTCTCCCTCTTGGAGCACATAACTAAAACACAAGAACGCTTCTCCCCAAACATCTCTCCCTCTTGGAGCACATAACTAAAACACAAGAATACTTCTCTCCAAACATCTCTTCCTCTTGGAGCACATAACTAAAACACAAGAACACTTCTCTCCAAACATCTCTCCCTCTTGGAGCACATAACTAAAACACAAGAACACTTCTCCCCAAACATCTCTCCCTCTTGGAGCACATAACTAAAACACAAGAATACTTCTCTCCAAACATCTCTTCCTCTTGGAGCACATAACTAAAACACAAGAACACTTCTCTCCAAACATCTCTCCCTCTTGGAGCACATAACTAAAACACAAGAATACTTCTCTCCAAACATCTCTCCCTCTTGGAGCACATAACTAAAACACAAGAATACTTCTCTCCAAACATCTCTCCCTCTTGGAGCACATAACTAAAACAAAACACAAGAACACTTCTCTCCAAACATCTCTCCCTCTTGGAGCACATAACTAAAACACAAGAACACTTCTCTCCAAACATATCTCCCTCTTGGAGCACATAACTAAAACACAAGAATACTTCTCTCCAAACATCTCTCCCTCTTGGAGCACATAACTAAAACACAAGAATACTTCTCTCCAAACATCTCTCCCTCTTGGAGCACATAACTAAAACACAAGAATACTTCTCTCCAAACATCTCTCCCTCTTGGAGCACATAACTAAAACACAAGAATACTTCTCTCCAAACATCTCTCCCTCTTGGAGCACATAACTAAAACACAAGAATACTTCTCTCCAAACATCTCTCCCTCTTGGAGCACATAACTAAAACACAAGAATACTTCTCTCCAAACATCTCTCCCTCTTGGAGCACATAACTAAAACACAAGAATACTTCTCTCCAAACATCTCTCCCTCTTGGAGCACATAACTAAAACACAAGAATACTTCTCTCCAAACATCTCTCCCTCTTGGAGCACATAACTAAAACACAAGAATACTTCTCTCCAAACATCTCTCCCTCTTGGAGCACATAATTAAAACACAAGAACACTTCTCTCCATACATCTCTCCCTCTTGGAGCACATAACTGAAACACGAGAACATTTCTCTACGAACATCTCTCCCTCTTTGAGCACATAACTGAAACACAAGAACACTTCAGTGGAAGCTGAACAGGAATAATAAAATATTCATCTTCCTAAATGATGTAAACTGTAACAACATCAGTCCAATGCAGCAGTTAAACAATCAGTCCAATGCAGCAGTTAAACAATCTGCAAAATGAAATGTTGACTTTTATTAATGCATTCGGAAAATGGCCCTACTGGACAATGGACATACCGAACCCTGACATTAAAATATTCTTCATGAATCACGATTTAGCAAGATTGATTTAACAAGATTGACACCCAAACCAAAACACCCAGATGGCAAGTGGACAAGGAATGCACTGGCTAATTAAGAGTCCAACAATTCTTTATTGACGTGTAACCCACCCCTCTGAGACATTTGTCAATTTTTTTTTAACATATTCACATTGCTAGCATTTACACAATCAGTGGATAACTTGTTCCAATAAGAGGGTAGCTTTGAACAACCATGTACTATGATAGACAAGTGAGGTTAATACAGGTGTAATGGGAAGCTTGGAGGGGATGAGAAATGGGTCCTCACTTGGTGAGGTTGGTGATGGGATGGTGGGGATGAGCAATGGGTCCTTACTTTGTGAGGTTGATGATGGGATAGTGGGGATGAACAATGGGTCCTCACTTGGTAAAGTTGATGATAGGATGGTGGGGATGAGCAATGGGTCTCACCTGGTGAGGTTAATGATGGGATGGTGGGGATGAGCAATGGGTCTCACCTGGTAAGGTTAATGAAGGGAAGATGAGCAATGGGTCTGACCTAGTGAGGTTAATGATGGGATGGTGGGGATGCACAATGGGTCTGACCTGGTGAGGTTAATGATGGTCTGACCTGGTGAGGTTGATGAGTGGATGGTGGGGATGAGCAATGGGTTTCATCGGGTGAGGTTTATGATTGGATGGTGACCAATGGGTCTCACCTGGTGAGGTTGATGATGGGATGGTGGGGATGAGCAATGGGTTTCACTAGGTGAGGTTGATGATGGGATGGTGGGGGTGAGCAATGGGTTTCACCTGGTGAGGTTGATTGTGGGATGGTGGGGATTAGCAATAGGTCTCACTGGGTAAGGTTGATGATGGGATGGTGGGGATGAGCTAGGGTCTCACCTGGTGAGGTTGATGATGGGATGGTAGAGATGAGCAATGGTTATCACCTGGTGAGATTGATGATGGGAGGTTTGGTGGGGATGAGTCCCTCCCTCCTGAGGGTTGTCTCCAGGTCTCCTCCGGTCAGCTGCCACAGGTAGTACACCTCATTGATTCCTCTCTCTCCCAACAGATCCACAGGCGTTTCTTCTGGACAGAAACATAAAAACACCATTTTATGGTATCATAAATACAATATATATTTCCTAAATCCTCAACCTCAGAAGTGCATCACAGAAAACACTGGGAGCAATCTCAATAGATGATAATAAAAATAATTATATTTTAGCACTGTTGTATTTTAAGCGCCTTTATATTCCTGAAACATAGCGGAGCCACGTCATCGACGTTTCTGTTGCGACTCATGTGGTTGAGAGATGGAGTCCACAGTAGGTTACACATTTACCCCCGTGTGGGATTTTTTACTTCCCCTGGCATAGACACCAGGTAGAAGGGCCCTCAAATAAGTCATGCACTCCTACAACTAAGTTAATGAGGCCCGACTAAAGCTGCTAATGACTATGGTTATTATCTTGGTGTGATACCCCTGCTTTGGCAACTGTGAATGTTTTTGAAAAAAAAAGAACTTAGTTAATTAGACTGACAACTGGCATAAATGCTTAGCATTGTGATGCAGCCCCTTCCCAGAATACCTCTGTCATCCCTCACACTCGCCAGTTCAAGGTCAGCACATCGCAGCCTCACAGAGAACATGTCGTAGCCATTGGATGGTGGAATCTGTCAAAAGAACAAAAACAGACGTCATCTCCATATTGGAGAAAAAACATTCTAAAAACCTTGTAATAATTTTGTAATAAAATGATAATAAACGATAATTGCACATACCTAATGTTGCACTTTATACACAGTCAGGTGTATAATTCATAAATCTTTGTAAAGTTGTGCTGCAAAGATTAGGTTTTAAACTTTTACCTTGCACCTCTTGAAATCACTGAATAATGAAGAACTCAGAAGTTCTGTTGGGTTCTTTCTGAAAAAGAAGACGTTTTTGCTGATAAAATAATCTGCCTTAATTGAGTATTTACTCTGGTCAGACATGATCCCACAACACTAGAGTTATAAAAATTAGTGGTATAAACTCTGCACTGGGAACAACTATTTATGCACTTTTTCTTTTTATAAGGCACACAATGTATATGTCTATTAGTTTTGTTATAAAATATTAATGATGTTACATTCATTTTAATGGAAGTTCTCTTGGTCCCCTCCTCTGTGTTAGTGTGAGCTGTTCTCTGGAGTCACACTTACACTGAGGAAGGGACCGATAGGGTTCCAAAAGATACATTGAGCACTTACTGGACACTCTACGGTGTCACACTATCACTGAGGAAGGGACCGAGAGTTCCAAAAGATCCGTTGAGCACTTACTGGACACTCTATGGTAGCTACATGTCCCTTAAAATTAATGTAACATCATAAATATTGATTTATATATTTTTTATAACACAATTAATAAACATTGTAACAGTATGCCTTATATAATGAACATAAACCCTCTGTAGAGAAAATCACTAACAAAGTTTGTAAACCTCCACGAGGTTGCCAAGAACAGCTGTTCTCTGTAAAACTCACCTTTTGCTAGGAGACAGCAAGAAACATTGGCGAAGAAAACTGACAAACTCTGGAATGATTTCCTGTAAAAAATATATTAATATGCATTCACACAAAGTGTACTTTATTGATTCAGCATATTTGTTTTTGGTACACATATTTATATGTTTTGTATGATTATATATAAGTTGCAGGCATTGTTATTGTTGGTAACAACGGGTCATTAAATTGAAACGATGTAACAAGTAATCAAAGGGATTACCTGAGGAAATAAATGATTTAAAATAAAAAATCTTATTACTACTATTATCATTATCATTATCAAGTAAATCTGGCTGTTTACCTTCATTCTTGCCTCTAAGTTGTGCTCTTTTATAATCAAATCCAGAGGATGTGCATCTACAAAGCAATAGCATTTTAATAACAAGATTTAACAAGATTGCCATCCAAGATAAAGGTCCAGTTGGCAAGTGGACAGGGTGCCATTGGATTATTGAGTCCAACAATAGAGTTCAACAATTCTTTAATATATAAAATAATTCTCCTTCCCCTTCGTCCTATTTGATCTCTCCTAAAGAATACATATCCAGTCAGTCCTAACTCAGCACCTGCTATGTCTTTGTTGGCCCAAGATTTGGCTATACCTATTACGTGGGGGTCAATATATCTTATTTACTATGAGTGCATTTAAACACACGCACATTTAAAACCAGCTTAACAAATTTTTTCCAGACATTTGTTGCTGGTTTGAGTGTACTAGTGGCTTCTTGTAACTGAAATAGCATTAATAAACCAGTTAGGTCAATGAAACTGCAGGTGTATCATAAACTCATTTACATCTGAAAATGACAGTTGTTTGGGAGTTTGGAGACTCAAGACAGCAATAAGAATGTCTGAGAAGGATCACTTCTTTATAGCTGCACATGTCATGGGAGCGGTGGTCTAATGGTTAGAGCACCTGCCTGTCGATTGAGAGGACGGTGGTTCGATT
The DNA here is from genome assembly GCA_963662155.1 of Lamellibrachia columna. Taxonomy (NCBI): domain Eukaryota; kingdom Metazoa; phylum Annelida; class Polychaeta; order Sabellida; family Siboglinidae; genus Lamellibrachia; species Lamellibrachia columna. Next base: position 19,085,473 of record OY759274.1, read on the forward strand.
CCACCTCCGCTGTTTCGAAGCTTGGGTAATTTCATTCACACCACTTTGCCCGTGTCTTTCGGAAGAGACACTAAAAGCCGTTGGTCCAAACTCCTGCGTTAGCTCAAGATTGGGCTGTTTGGAGTATAACTACTTGAGACTTGAGGAGCTACTAGTGAGGACAACTTTTGGCAGTGGAAGATTGACAACATAAATACACAGGCCTCAAGAGAGATCTCCCCAAAATCTATGTAGAACTGTTGCCAAGTGCCTAGTAAGGGTCAAAGGTTGACACTGAATGTGAAAACCACTACAAAGTGTACCTGTTTGAATGAAGTTCAATATCCGTCCAATCTGTTGTTGCAGTGACAGTGTGGCCCACAATGGTCTCCCCTGCAAAAAGAGAAACATCTGCCAGTGAGCTCACATGAATCAAATCAGCTGCCAGTGAGCTCACATGAATCAAATCAGCTGCCAGTGAGCTCACATGGATCAAATCATCTGCCAGTGAGCTCACATGGATCAAATCACCTTCACAAATACTGACACACAAAAACAGTATGTCCTGTATAATATCTTAAAGGTGCTTAATCATTTAAATTCTTCCACTTGTCTTGTTCACAAATCATTTTGCAAAAAATCAAATGTATCTTGTATCCACTATGACATGCTAGCTATAGTACCCACTATGACATGCTAGCTCTAGTATCCACCATGACATGCTAGCTCTAGTATTCACTATGACATGCTACTTCTAGTATCCACTATCACATGCTAGCTCTAGTATAAACAATGACATGCTAGCTTATTTGTGCAAATGTTTTATTTAGTTTTAATGAAATTATCAAAGAAACTATTAAATATTTTTTATAGGACTTGGTCCAAATTTGACAAAAAGAGCAACAGTGATCCAGTTCCATACACTATAACATAAGGTTATCTCATGTCACTGTTATATAGTTCCATACACTATGACATAAGGTTATCTCATGTCACTGTTATACAGTTCCATACACTATGACATAAGGTTATCTCATGTCACTGTTATACAGTTCCATACACTATGACATAAGGTTATCTCATGTCACTGTTATATAGCAGCATGTTAATTCACAGTTTTTACCGGGTGCTATGATTATTACTATGATTATTACAATCATAGCCCCCCAATTAAAAACAAGGCTGGTGACCTGTCTGATAACAACAACTACTGACCCACTGCTCTCGCCACAATTGCTAGTAAATTATTTGAATGTTTGATACAATCCAGGGTTTCCATTTTTTTTAACTACATGTGTAAACCAAAACAAAAAGCACTACTGAACTGAAATGCTCATATTTTAATTAAATGAACTTTTTCGACACTACATAGCAAATGGATCATCTATATATGTCACCATGTTGGATGCCTCTAAAGCCTTTGACAAAGTCAACCATAGTAAACTATTCACTAAACTAATTGACCTGGGCTGTCCTTTTATTGTGAACTCAGAAATTCACTGTCAGATGGTGTCGCAGCTTCGCTGAATTTTTTACCATTTCAAACGGTGTTAAACAGGGTGGAATCCTTTTTCCTCATCTTTTTAACATGTACATGGATGACTTAAGTGTAAATCTGAACAAACTATAAATATGTTGTCTTTATGCAGGCAACATAATGAGCCATATGATATATGCTGATGATCTATGTGTGTTTACCTAGTGTTTCTGGGCTAAGAAAACTCCCCAATTGTTATGCCAAGTACAACAATATGTTTGATATAACTTACAATGCTAACAAATATTACTGTATGGTTATTGATAACAAACCTCAGTACAAGAAAAATATTCACCCTGTTGCTGTCAATAACCATACACTACTTCACACTAAGAAATGTAAATACCTTCTTCATATTATCAACTATAACCTCACTGACAATGATGATATTGCCAGGCAGAAAAGATGTATTTAAGCTCAGGCAAATGTTTTAGCCAGAAAATTTCACTTATGCAGCAGCACCATTAAAACAACTTTATTTAATTCATACTGTGGTACTGTGTACACCTCAAGTCTTTGGTGTAATTTAAAAAAACAGAGTCTGAAAGGCATTGTTCTTGCATATAACAACAGTTTTAGAACTGTATGGGGTGACAAGACTTGTCACCTCATTGTAGTGCAAATTATATGTTTGGTACAAATTATGTAAAATCTTTTAATTAACGTATTCGCTTGTCAATATTTAGCCTTTCATGCTGTTTAGAAAGGTCTGATAATCTTTTTGTGAATTATTTTCACACTTTTATTAACTACAGAAGTCCAATGATTAAATACTGGATTGGTCAATTGTATACTTTTAATACATGACATGCGTGTATATTTAATTTTTTTTATTCTTTCTACATGAACTTTTAATGAACAACATGTGTGTATATTTATACATATTTTTACTTGTATGTATATATATATATATATGGACTTTTGTCTAAAAAAAACATTATTATTATAAACTGACTGCGTATAGTATTTACGCTATTCACACACAACGCTTTGAAAATTATCAATGGGCTCAATGAGTAGAGGAAGGTAGAGTAAACACACAATAGACACTATCCACACCTGACACTTGGAGAGTAAACACACCATAGACACTATCCACACCTGACACTTGGAGAGTAAACACACAATAGACACTATCCACACCTGACACTTGGAGAGTAAACACACCATAGACACTATCCACACCTGACACTTGGAGAGTAAACACACAATAGACACTATCCACACCTGACATTTGGAGAGTAAACACACCATAGACACTATCCACACCTGACACTTGGAGAGTAAACACACCATAGACACTATCCACATCTGACACTTGGAGAGTAAACACACCATAGACACTATCCACACCTGACACTTGGAGAGTAAACACACCATAGACACTATCCACACCTGACACTTGGAGAGTAAACACACAATAGACACTATCCACACCTGACACTTGGAGAGTAAACACACCATAGACACTATCCACACCTGACACTTGGAGAGTAAACACAACATAGACACTATCCACACCTGACACTTGGAGAGTAAACACACCATAGACACTATACACACCTGACACTTGGAGAGTAAACACAACATAGACACTATCCACATCTGACACTTGTAGAGTAAACACACCATAGACACTATACACACCTGACACTTGGAGAGTAAACACAACATGGACACTATCCACACCTGACACTTGGAGAGTAAACACACCATCGACACTATCCACACCTGACACTTGGAGAGTAAACACAACATGGACACTATCCACACCTGACACTTGGAGAGTAAACACAACATGGACACTATCCACACCTGACACTTACCAAGATGGCTTCCACCAGAATAATTCCAAGTGACCAAACATCAACCTTGGGCCCACAAGGGGGCAGCACCTGTTGGTCTGTCACTGCATTGATGTTCGCTGCATGCCCAGGCGCAAGGGCAAGTACTTCAGGAGCCATGTAGCGGGGGGAACTACAAACATTACACAGCACATTTGGGGGGCAACTCATATATTTCTGAATGTTCTCTGTTGTCATGGATAGCCCTCACACAAGTTTTAATTACTTTATAAAATCCCTTCAGTGTCATCTTGCAGCATTTGCAAAATAGGAAATAATTACATTCTTTCTAGAGCTTCTGCCGTCTGCGTTTGTGTGAAACATTATTAAATTTGTGGTTACATTTATAATAAAGCACTTTATATCAGTAATAAACAATTCTGTTCAGAGGCGCATCAGTGCAGGACTGATAAAATGTAACAACGAACATAATAAAAAAATCTTTTGACTATTGTCATAACCAGACTCGTAAAACATAGGAGACAAATACAAGTGGCGTCTAGCACCACCGACACACACAGCACAGAGAACGGGGTGGGAATAGATTTTTTCTAAATCTTCAAAAATCTTACAAGACATGTGCCTTCTATTGCCTAATGGTAGTTATGGTACTATACACAGTAAACTTATTTGATGTAAAATATATATGTATACGTAATAAGTATATATCTATGAGCCCACCCACTTACCCGACTGGGAACGCGACTGTCGTGCCGTGGTCAGTCATGTGATACATGCCATACTTGGCCAACTTCACGCTCCCCTGGAGGCAAAACAACACATTAGTTGCTGGTCTTGTGGGAATTAGTCTTGCAGGGATTAATTAATCTTGTTGTATGTTTCACAAAGCCAGGTGAATGTCAAAAAACAATAATTTGTTTACATTTCCTTGAACAATGAAGCATTGATATTTAAACAAGTGTTGATAATGATAGACTTATTGGAGAGAACCAATTAATAGCAGCATTGATTGACATGTGACAGTTCCTTGTGTTCACAGACATTCTGTATGTCCTACTTAAAAGCAACCAGTGTGAATATGTTCAAAAATAAAAATGACAGACATCTGATAAGGTGAGCTACACATAAATTGTGACACAAGGCGTGGGTCATGGGTGACTTGGGTGTCTTGTTGGCAGGATAACCAAGGATCTAAGATGGTGACATGTTGGCATCTTGAACACGTAATGCGAGGCGTACATTACTAAACTTTTAGTCGCACGTTTGTGGGACTGGGTCAGTGCACATTACACTACATTTGTTGCAGTGATTCAATTTTCTAGTTGGTTCAGCAAGTGTTGCGCCGGCCAAATCAACACGCGACCCAGGTTTTGTTGAGTTGCAGACATAGCGCAACTGATCAGTTTTATGTCAAATAAACACACAATTCGCAACACAAGTTTAGCAATGTACACCTGGCAATATGGAAACAGTAACTGTTGCTGACAAGTTAATGTCTGCACTTAAAGCAAGTGACACCTACAGAGAGACTCTGTGGTGACTGCCAAGTAGTGGTGAACTCACGGCTGTGTCCAGGAGCACATTATGTGCTGACAGGTTGTGGTGGATGATTCCCTCTTGGTGTAGGTGATCCAGACCTTCAAGGACACCATATGCCAGCCGCCTCAACAGGCTGCCATCACTACAAACAAATTAACATTACTATAAATACAGCATTAATGCTTATTTGTCGATATCTTACATTGTAATGGTTCTTACAACTGGCATCAACAAATCCCCAAAACAAAATAAGGTTCAAAATAATATGTAAATTCTGCTAACACATTTATGCAGTTATCCAATAATTGCATGATCACAATGCCTCATAGTCCACTGATTTGGTGAATAAAAAAAATAAAAAAACATACAACAAATTCCTAATGTACAGGGGTGTATGTCATAAACTTTTAATTACTTAGCAATTACAAGCTAAATTATAATGTCAATCAGTAGTCAAGAGGTAGTCAATATCAGAGTAGACCAATTTCAAAACCACTCACTCGTCTCTGTATTGGCCCACCCTGATTGCTGCTGCCACGTTGCCATGGTGATGCTCAGACACAACAATTACTCGTTCTGAAACACAGAACAAACATACTCTGTCAGTACAAAGAAATGCTGTTATGAAACGAAATTGATTAGAACTGAAAATATAGTGTAAATTGTGACAAAATAAGTATGTACACACAGAGTTACATTTTCAAAAGAAACAAAGTTCCCTTTAAAATAGTTGTTTTTAAATATTTATTATTAATATTTTAAAATAAACCATAATTTTGGTAGCCAAAAAGATTTTCTCACAAGCCAATCAAACATAAATAATGTCATCATTAGTCTCTAATGTTACAACTGGAATACAAATGGAGGACTTTGACAGACACTGACACCGACAGGCACTGACACTGGCAGACATTGACATAGACAGACACTGACCGTGCTGACATCTGACTAGATCCAGGTACTGACACAGCCTCGCATGGACAATCTTCTTGAGCTTCTGGAAGTTGCCCAAGATCTTGATGGAGTTTGGGGTGAGGGGTAGGCCATTCGCCCCACACCCGTCATTTGGGTGCTGTGATGCGCAGAATGTGAATGCACCCAGCTGAGCTTTCCCAAGTGGCTTCATTCTCTGAGAACCTTTGACTCTTACTCATGAATATGCAAATACTTCATACACCATTTTGGCTGCTATAACCTGTAGGAACAAAACAATGAAATAAAAATTACAAAGTTGAATTGTCTGATCATGAATAATAGCAAACAAACACTTATAATAGAGTACTAGAACTCCTAGCTATATATTTATATTCTTTTATGTTTCTTTATACTACAATTGATTTTATTTTTGCAATCCTATTTGTATATAATAATATATATTTTACATAGATACCTTTTATGATTAGATTTTTACTTAAACTAATACGTTATTCCGGTGTGGTGATTTGGTGGTAAAGATGGAATGACATACAAAAGCCATAAGACAAATGATATGGGATGACTTGGCGGCAAGACTTGGGTTTGAGAAAAGTTGCATGATGACTTGAAGTTGATGTGGGATGACATAAATATTATGTATTATTCATATGGCAGTGGCAGCGCAACAGGATGGTTTGGAAGACTTGATACTGGCAGCGAGATCAGACATTAGCTGACCAAGATGGAATGACCTGGCTAGAAAAGGCCCTGGTGGACGGTTGGAAGGAACAAGGCATCTGCACTGCACTGGTTGCAGTGCCAGTGCCATGGGAATGCTCATTCAGTGGTTCTTGAGAGCTGAGCCTGAGCTGTCAAAATGTGATATTTTATATGAGCACCTGTTTAAGAACTGTCTCAATGTCAAGTAAGAAACGGGTATACGGCTACGTGCAACTGTATGGATACCTTAAGACAAAATTGGGTGATCATCATAATAGCACCAAAAATGTTATAATTTCAAACAATATTCTTCACACAAAACCAGCGATTTTCACGCCTTCTTTGTGTTTGAGCTCTTCTGAGGAGGAAGTAATGCGATACTTCCGTTTTCATCTGTCACGTTTCGGCTAACCGGCATCTCCAAATTGTGTATGTACCTGATCTTTTGATAAGTATGACGTTGACTTGTAGCTGGGGCTAGGACTCATGGCAATATATAAGACTTCGACATACGCCGTTAATATAAACATTACTTGTAAGAGGATACGGTATATATAACTAGTTCATCATCCGTAATGGGCGATAATAGAGCATTAGTCGGGCAATGCAAGCCTAACATGATGCAATGTCAAAGTTAGTTAAGGTTTAAGCAAAGGCCGTGGCTACGCGTACGTGAGCCGTATCTTTAGACCTCGAGTCTAAAAGTACGGCAGTCATTCTGCGCATGCGCATACCTTTGGATTTCCGGTTACGTGAGCCGTATTTTTAGCCTAAATTCTAGAAGTACGGCAGTCATTGAGCGCATGCGCGTAATTTCATACGTGAGCCGTATCTTTAGCACTCGGTTCTAAAAGTACGTGAGCCGTATTTTTAGCAAATTTTTCTACAAGTCCAGCAGGCAGGCACTTTGGTCTTGCATTTTTGGTGAGCTATAATTAAAGATGTGTACATTGGAGGGAGCAGTACTTAATGGCTTCGATACTTAATACCGACTTTTTATGTAGACATTTTATGAATTTACTAGTATATGTAATGTGTGTGTGCGTGTGCGTGTGAGCATTTTTAGCCATATTTTTAGTCACTGCTTTCGTTGTTTCATACGTGAGCCGTACGTGAGCCATATTTTTAGCAAACTTCTAGAAGTACAACAGGCACTCTTTGCTCTTGCATTTTTGAGCTATAATAAAAAACTGTGTGTGCATGTTACATTGTAGGGAGCAATAAATAATACTGAAAGTGATTATATATATATAGACATTTTATATGTATCTACCGATATATGTAATATATGTGTGTGTGTGTGTGTTTGAATGAACACAAAGCAACATTGTAGTGAACAACCAAGATAGTTATATTAACCAAGCATAAATACAATTTAGATGGATGGATGCCTTGAATACATAATACACAATTGAAACCTGGTTACACCAGAACATATTAGGGTTGACTAATAAGGCGGTTTAATAAAAAATGGACTCAATCCATCATCCTCTGATGCAATATACATGCTAATATGTTGGTAATTGTATACATTCATGTTAAACGTTTAGATTATATGGTGCGCATGGAACATACTTTATAAAAGACGTTTCTAAATATCTTGCTCTACTAATAACGGAAATCCTGGCACATCATACTAAATTAATTATAAGTCAACACATTTTCTACATGCTAAAACAGAACTCATGCACATGGAATTTACCAAAATATGTGTCTAAATACCTTACTATACCAATAGCTGAAATCCTGACCCATCATACTAAATTAATTCTCCAATGACATATTTTCTACATGCGAAAACACAAATGACCCTAATGTAAAACATTTCAACAGTGAACATGTTAAACACAGAATACACTAATGTAAAACATTTCTACATAGAACACACTAATGTAAACATGTACATGCTGCACTAATTAAAATATTCTCAATATGGCATCTATTACTATAATGTACTAATATACTAACTAATGTGTATGGTGTGTATATGCATGTGCATGCATTGTGTTCACGTGCTGTACATGCATGGTAACATCTAAGCACACATGTATAATATACCTGTGTGCTTAGATGTTACCATGCATGTACAGCACGTGAACACATTATATGGCAGACACTGAAGTGTTGATGTGTCACTTGAGCTGTCTGGCTGATGCGCTGCAGTTCACCGAACACACGTCAACCTATTAACATAAAGTGCAAACACCTGGCAGTAATATGGAAAGGCGATAGTCAGACAGAAAAAGACAACGTGTGTAGATAATTGATGGAACTATTTATCAGAGTGAGATGCAGCATGGTTGAAACCTTCAAATGCCAGGGTTACTTGTATTTGACCAGTCATGGTATGTGTGTGTGCGTGTGCGTGTTGATTTGTTAGGTATGTGGAAACCTTCCATGTCATGCCAATATACCAGAGCCAGTTTCCTTGGTGTATGTGCTTGTTCTTTGACAACACACTGATATTATCACAGAGATGTATGACACCCATTACATATCCAGGTTGTTCTTAGGTGTTGTAATGTTGCCCACACATCTGCCATGAAACCAATCAAGGCAAGCATCACACCCTACTGACAAACCACCATCAACATCCCCGTCACATACCTTACATTTCCACACCCCATTCTGTGTGACCTTACCAACCCCATGAAGGGGTGCTTCCCTTGTGGTTGTGTTCCTCGTTTAAACCAAAACAACAAGCTTCGTGGCATCTTGTGACAGCCGTATCCGCAGACCAACAGGACACTGTTGTTGGGTAGTACTGAAAACAAAAATAATGTTTACGATGTGCTATACAAACCAGCCATAGATCGTGCATATATAAACATTAAGGCATATCAATGACCATGCACTAAACAGTATTTGTTGCAGGACTACTTTGATATCAACAGTAACCACTGGCGCTATCTAACGAGCTCTGACATACGTGAATTCAGATTGGCATTCGATTCCGAAGTTACATTGTCATTAACCACGTAGCCCAGCAATAGTTGCCAATATAAGGCAGGATTCACTAACCGCCGTTTTCTATGTTCGATCCCTAACACTAATATAGTGATACTTGTAAAATAGCAACAACTAGGTAGCTAGATTAACAACACACATGATTAAAATAAACCGATACATAAAATACAAATAAACACAAATGCATAACTGTCTGGGAGGATAACCAACATCAAAGTAGAACGAACGAATAACTAACATGAACAATAATGCAGCAATTGCCAGCCCAATGCGATGTAAATTCAGATTTTTTTTAATTGGGTTGTTACCAAACGTTGACGTTGTTATGCAGTGAATGTTAAAAAAAATAAACAAAGAATCCATGCCTAAAGAATACTTACTGATGAACCTGTCACTGCCTTTTGCTGTTCGATTTGAATGTTTTTCCACTGCGTATACAACACGTCAACAGTACTGGCTACTGTCAGTAGTTGATCTCAGCAAAAACAAGATCTTTATTTGCCGTTTCTGCAACATTAGGACAGCGCTTCTTGTGTGACTCTATCGATCCCGAGCTGCGCTTGTACAAGTTGACAAATTTCGATTGTTTGTAATGACTAATTGCCGTTTCTAAATTAGATAAACTAGAAAAAATCACGCCAACTTGTATTGCTTGATCAAACGCCATTAATTTTCGAACTGGATGATTAATGCGCGCGCAGATTTAGAGCAGGAAATGAAAAACGAAAACTGATGCGCGCGCAGCCTCACGTACGTTTAGACCCCCATGCTAAAGATACGGCTCACGTACGCCTAGACACTTCGTTAAGCAAATTTATTGTATTAGCACAATGGGGCCTACCAGTACCAAATGAAATGTAGACTCAATCAAAACTATTATGTATGTACAACATCTTTATCCAATGTTGTCATATTCTCGAAAACCACTTTAAATCGCTGTTCACTATTGCAATCACCAGCTTATTATAATAGGCATCAAGTCTCAGCATGAGACACACAATATTTCTAATCACACACAATAGTTCTAATCACAGCTTTACTATTGGGTACACGGTTCTCTACAAACATGGTAGAGGCACTGCAATATTTAGACTGCCTTAGTAACAATCGAAAAACATTATTGTATGCAACATGGAGCTTATGTATACTTGCTGCTGTGTAATTCCACCGCAGTTGAGCAGTGCAAATTGGTGAGCAGAAAGTTTTAAGTAAAGTCAGCTTCACTTCTGTAGAACACATATAAAAAATTTTCAATAGCATATTACCCCTAGTATATAGTTGTTGGCATTGCCGCAACATATCCTTGTCATCTCGTAACGTATTAGATATAAAGTTTCCCAGATATTTTACATGGTCAACTTCTTTGATTGTTTCACAGTTGATCTTAAATGATGGCACATCAAAATTTTTCATGTATTTGCTTTTGCACACTAACACAGCGCTTTTCTTAGAGTTATATTTAATATCATGATTCATCCCATAAGATCCACAGACCTGCATCAGTTCAGATAGCCCTGATAGAGATGGGGAAAGAATTATGGAGTTGTCAGCATACATAAGGTGATTAATGTTTGCATTATCTATAATACACCCTGTATTACAGTGTGTCTATTTTGCAGTGAATAATAGCCCCCAGCCCAGAGACAGCACATTCATATGTCGGTCATTTCAGCGTATGACCAGTTTTGACCCTGGGCATGTGCCAAAGACAAAGAGAAAGTGAACCGTTTTCGCTTGCATGGGCTGAACCAAGTGATCGCTGTACTTTTTGCCTCCACAGTGAACTGTGTCAGTGATCGCTGTATTTCTTGCCTCCACAGTGAATGTTGTCGGTGATCGTTGTACCTCTTGCCCAGGGTTGAAAAAAATCATGATTTTATAATAAAAAAAAAAATCAGATTTTTTTTTTTAATTGGATTTATTTGATTTTTTTTAAATCTGGTATATAGATATTTATATAGATGTTTAAATTTGTAAACTCTTTCAAACATGTTATATCCAAATCGATTTGGGTTCTTGTCTTAACAGAGGGTACATGATTTTTGCTTATATAAAGACATTAGACAATGTCCACAAGGCCTCACCCCCTGTAGTTGCATAATCTGTCTTGGAAAGGAAAGCATGCTGTGTGTCTGTGGCTGTAGCAGTGGTAATTATTGTTTGTCTATAGGATGGATTAGCACCTGTCCAGGGCTCTGTGTACTCTAAGGGTCTCTAACCAAAATACAAACTGGTACAGTATTAAACAAATGAGTCAACATACTGAATTGGTAACAACTAGCACAAGCTATAAGTGGACTTTAACTCAGGGCTTCTGTGTTGAAAAGATACTTCCTCTGGAAGACAAGTTTGTGTGGCTTCACTGCATTCAGAAAGGGAATAGCTGAAAACTATACACAATGTCATAAAATATTTGACTATCAGGCTATCTGGTGACAATACAGCTAGCTACACAAGTGTGTGCACTTTGTGCTTTTTATTAAAAACATACAAAACTTTGTTGATCTCGATGCTTGTAAACAATTATTTGTGTTAAATTCATATAAATCAGCGATTAAAAAAACCGGAAGTAAAAAAAATCATAAATCAATGATTTTTTTTGAGCGATTTAAATCATGATTTAAATCAAATGATTTAAATCAAACAACCCTGCTCTTACCTCCACGGTGAATGGTGTTGGTGATCTCTGTACCTCTTGCCTCCATGGTAAATGGTGTCAGTGATCGCTGTACCTCTTGTCACCATGGTGAATGGTGTCAGTGATCGCTGTACATCTTGCCTCCATGGTAAATGGTGTCAGTGATCGCTGTACCTCTTGTCACCATGGTGAATGGTGTCAGTGATCCCTCTGCTATATATGATCTGTGGAAACAACATTTTCAGTCATTAATGAATTTTGTAACCTCTGAAACTAATAACTAAATAAGCATGTTGTAAATAATGCTCTCTTGTCTGAGTAGGACTGTTGCTGATCCTCATTGGCACTAAGGTCACCATCACCCCACACAATGACATTAACAAACTGAAGGTCGGCAAAGCGTGTGGTAATGATGGTCTTAGTGCTGAACATTTTAAACATGCCGACCCACGTATAGCTGTTCTACTGTCAATCTTTTATAATAGTGTGCTTACACATGGCCATCTACCTGGTGACTTGAAAATGGTTATTATACCCTTGGTCAAAAATAACTGGTGATGCTAGCGATGTTAACAACTACAAACTGATTGCACTGGTTATAGTAGATCTTTGAAATTATATTGCTTGACCTAATGTCATTTTACCTGGCTATAAGTGACACTCAATTTGGATTCACGAAGTGTCATCCAGCTGATCATTGTATATACGCATTAAAAAATACTATTTGCTACTATCAAAGCTATAATAGCCCTGTATATACATGGTGTTTAGATGCATCTAAAGCATTCGTTAATCATTGGACACTTTTCATTGGACACTTTTTCCTCTTGGTGGTTGACATCTATACTTTCTGACAGTTTTCCACATAGCAGATAATGTTGCTGCTGGAAATGTTTGAGAATCAGATGCTGCTGGCAAAGCCGCAACATATCTCGTTTTGAGAACAACATTGTCACCGGGTGATGCTGCTGCATGCATGCTGATGGTGTCAAATAAAACATTGACCACCATAGCAAATGAACCCATTGGTACATATTTGATTATAGAATTTGGACCCACTATAGAATGTTGACCCCAACTGAAAAAAGTAACTTGAATGTCATAACCATCATTTCTATGAATTTTTTAATATGAAATATAAAATGGCTGCACAAGGCGTCCACAGGGTGAAGCAAGCAGTCTCAGGCTGCCGGGAAAATCGAGACCTGATAATATTATAATGTTATATTATGTTAAAAACAGACATATTTCAATAATTTGACTGACTTTCGACTTGCATATTCTAACAATTCTTAGGAATCTGTTGACTTAAGAAATCAGAACATCCTGTGTGTGTAAATAAGGAGAAAATGTGCATGTTTTTGTAGAGCCAAGTAGACTGAAAGACCATAAGGGGACCATGGCTTCAGTGGTCCTTCAGCGCATCCAACAGCGAGCCACACAGGCGGACCAGGTCCTCAAACAACTCAAGGCTCAACTTTGGACCCTCAAACAAAATGCCAGTATGTAAACAGTTATTTTGTAATTTAGTTGTTGTTATTGATAATAAAATTTAAATACGCTTTGTTTATTTTTAGTTGTAAGGCCTTTTATTGTTTTATTAGTTGGTTGACGGGTCCGCTGACCCAATATTTCAGGGTGTTTTTTGAGCAAACGTTTTCTCCCGGGCATTTTCTCAGATAAGATTGTATGTGTCACCTTCATAATGTATTCTCAAAACTAAAGATTAAACGAATGTATTGGCATAGGAAAAACAAGGTTATTAATGAAACAAAGAAGGGTAGTTTAATTTATGGGACACAACACCAGGAATCGTTCACATGCATAAAAAGCTTCTCGTGAGCTACACGTGTTACGCAAGTAGTGATTTTAATGGTCAAACAGGTGCAATCACCTGTTCACGTGACTATTCCTGACCTAGATTTGCAAGGTGAATCATCAGGGCCACTAACTGAGAAAATTGCGGTTTGGTGACGTTTACTTCAGGTAGAGGCATTAGCAGCTATGGCGACCAACTACATTGGGACACAAACGTGCAAGAGCATTTTAGCAAATTTATTTACTTTGAATAAAGCAGTGTGTATTCCCATATACGTACGTTGTTACGTATTGATTTGTGACTATGTTGAGCTTATTCTAATAAAACAATTATGAAAAATAAACTTTGTCACGTGTAAACATTTGAGTAATTATGGTGATGACTGCGGACTGTAGCGATACATAGTAAGCATGTCAATGTTATACATAATGATAAATAATCCAATAGAATGTTGTTGTTCATCATCTAGTCATGATGAGGACAGGTCACGTAAAAAATTTTCATCATCTAGTCATCATCATGAGGACGGGTCCCATAGAAGTTGTTCATCATCTAGTCATCATGAGGACGGGTCACGTAGAAATTGTTCATCATCATGAGGATGGGTCCCGTAGACGTTGTTCATCATCTAGTCATCATGAGGACGGGTCATGTAGAAATTGTTCATCATCATGAGGATGGGTCCCGTAGACGTTGTTCATCATCTAGTCATCATGAGGACGGGTCCCGTAGACGTTGTTCATCATCTAGTCATCATGAGGACGGGTCCCGTAGACGTTGTTCATCATCTAGTCATCATGAGGACGGGTCCCGTAGACGTTCATCATCTAGTCATCATGAGGACGGGTCCCGTAGACGTTGTTCATCATCTAGTCATCATGAGGACGGGTCCCGTAGACGTTGTTCATCATCTAGTCATCATGAGGACGGGTCCCGTAGACGTTGTTCATCATCTAGTCATCATGAGGACGGGTCCCGTAGACGTTCATCATCTAGTCATCATGAGGACGGGTCCCGTAGACGTTGTTCATCATCTAGTCATCATGAGGACGGGTCACGTAGACGTTGTTCATCATCTAGTCATCATGAGGACGGGTCCCGTAGACGTTGTTCATCATCTAGGCATCATGAGGACGGGTCACGTAGACGTTGTTCATCATCTAGTCATCATGAGGACGGGTCCCGTAGACGTTGTTCATCATCTAGTCATCATGAGGACGGGTCCCGTAGACGTTGTTCATCATCTAGGCATCATGAAGACAGGTCCAGTAGATGTTGTTCATCATCTAGTCATCATGAGGATGGGTCCCGTAGACGTTGTTCATCATCTAGTCATCATGAGGACGGGTCCCGTAGACGTTGTTCATCATCTAGTCATCATGAGGACGGGTCCCGTAGACGTTGTTCATCATCTAGGCATCATGAAGACAGGTCCAGTAGACGTTGTTCATCATCTAGTCATCATGAGGATGGGTCCCGTAGACGTTGTTCATCATCTAGTCATCATGAGGACGGGTCCCGTAGACGTTGTTCATCATCTAGGCATCATGAGGACGGGTCCCGTAGACGTTGTTCATCATCTAGTCATCATGAAGACAGGTCCAGTAGAAGCCTTCTCCACTAGTGTCAGTCCTGCATAACTTTTTCAAGTTCAGTAACTGTTGTCCTGAATTCAGACGCAACTGTTCAGAACATTTATTTTCTTATAAATACGTAAATATTGACTTAAAGGAAAGGTTTCCTTCCCTCCAGTTGTCAGCCAGTGCAGGGCAGAAGAGGAGAAACTCACAGCTGAAAATACAAACTTACGGAGAGATGTGAATCAACTGAAAGAGAGGCTGATTCAAGCCGAGATTCAAAACGGAAGTAAGTTAAGTTTTTAACTGTTGACTGTTGTGTAGAAGAAAGGGAAATGGTGGGTATGTTCTCAGTTTATGTAACTTTTCTTATTTATGAATACCACAATTACTAATATAGGGAAAATACAAATACTAATATTATAGGGAAAGTACAAATACTAATATACGGAAAGTACAAATAGTAATATAGGAAAGTACAAATACTAATATAGGGAAAGTACAAATACTAATATAGGAAAGTACAAATTAAATCCTTAGCTTTCTTATTTTATAACACTTTCAATTTGTGACTCCACAAATTCCTAGACTAAAATCTGGAGTGTTTTGTTGTTTTCATTGTTTTCTTTCTCAATACCTTTGAGAAATGTGCCTTGTTACAGAGAGGCAGGTGCCATTGCCTACAGCGGTGGCTGCTACGGCAGCTGTGCCAAAACAGTCAAGCCAGCCAGACAAACCTGCAGCAAAGTCTGCAGATGAAAATAATCAAACAGCCAAAAAGGCAAAAAAAGGTATTTTTAAAATGTTACCTCTCTTAATAACAATTGATTTTTTTAACCACATCTATTGAGATTACTTTCAACATTTCAGCTGCCTTCATTGGGAATTCTGGGAAGGCTGGTTCTTCTTCTGCTCACCTGTTGCTTGGCAAGCAGACCGTCCCATACATGGTTAAGTCGGTATCCCCCCTCATCTCGATTTGTGATTGGAGTTGTCTTTCTCATCCATATGGCCTCTTTAATCCATCTCATGTTTCTGTTGCTTTCTCTGTTTATCACATTTGCTTCCTCCCAGTCAAATTACACTAGATATGGGTACCTAAGTTGGACCATAAATGAAAGAACAGCAAAGTCAGAAGGGAAAGACCAAGGAAAGGAAGGATAAGAATGCAGAGAAATCCAAAAGTATTGTCACTCTCCCATAACAGAACCTGTTCAGTATATATTAAAACATCTTGAGATCGTTACAGCTGTGAGACCACATAAACATCTTGAGATCGTTACAGCTGTGAGACCACATAAACATCTTGAGATCGTTACAGCTGTGAGACCACATAAACATCTTGAGATCGTTACAGCTGTGAGACCACATAAACATCTTGAGATCGTTACAGCTGTGAGACCACATAAACATCAGCAGAATACCAGTGCATCCAAAGGACAAAGTTGAAGACAGTAGAAAGACAGACTGTGTCTACGAGATCCCGGTAAAAGCTGTTGTTGAGTGAAAGTAATCTCAATAATTGTGTATACAAGATCCCGTGTAAGAGCTGTAGTTGAGAGCAAGAGATCCTGCGTAAGAGCTGTAGTTGAGAGCAAGAGATCCTGCGTAAGAGCTGTAGTTGAGAGCAAGAGATCCCATATTAGAGCTGTAGGTGAGAGCAAGAGATCCCATGTAAGATATGTAGTTGAATGCAAGAGATCCCATGTAAGAGCTGTAGTTGAGAGCAAGAGATCCCATATTAGAGCTGTAGGTGAGAGCAAGAGATCCCATGTAAGATATGTAGTTGAATGCAAGAGGTCCCATGTAAGATATGTAGTTGAATGCAAGATATCCCATGTAAGAGATGTAGTTGAGACCAAGAGATCCCATGTAAGAGCTGTAGTTGAATGCAAGATATCCCATGTAAGAGATGTAGTTGAGACCAAGAGATCCCATGTAAGAGCTGTAGTTGAATGCAAGATATCCCATGTAAGAGATGTAGTTGAATGCAAGAGGTCCCATGTAAGAGATGTAGTTGAATGCAAGAGATCCCATGCAAGAGATGTAGTTGAATGCAAGAGATCCCATGTAAGATATGTAGTTGAATGCAAGATATCCCATGTAAGAGATGTAGTTGAATGCAAGAGGTCCCATGTAAGAACTGTAGTTGAATGCAAGAGGTCCCATGTAAGAGATGTAGTTGAGACCAAGATATCCCATGTAAGAGATGTAGTTGAATGCAAGAGGTCCCATGTAAGAGATGTAGTTGAATGCAAGATATCCCATGTAAGAGATGTAGTTGAATGCAAGAGGTCCCATGTAAGAGATGTAGTTGAATGCAAGAGGTCCCATGTAAGAGATGTAGTTGAATGCAAGAGGTCCCATGTAAGAGATGTAGTTGAGACCAAGATATCCCATGTAAGAGATGTAGTTGAATGCAAGAGGTCCCATGTAAGAGATGTAGTTGAGACCAAGAGATCCCATGTAAGAGATGTAGTTGAATGCAAGAGGTCCCATGTAAGAGATGTAGTTGAATGCAAGAGGTCCCATGTAAGAGATGTAGTTGAATGCAAGAGGTCCCATGTAAGAGATGTAGTTGAGACCAAGATATCCCATGTAAGAGATGTAGTTGAATGCAAGAGGTCCCATGTAAGAGATGTAGTTGAATGCAAGAGGTCCCATGTAAGAGATGTAGTTGAATGCAAGAGGTCCCATGTAAGAGATGTAGTTGAGACCAAGATATCCCATGTAAGAGATGTAGTTGAATGCAAGAGGTCCCATGTAAGAGATGTAGTTGAATGCAAGATATCCCATGTAAGAGATGTAGTTGAATGCAAGAGGTCCCATGTAAGAGATGTAGTTGAATGCAAGAGGTCCCATGTAAGAGATGTAGTTGAATGCAAGAGGTCCCATGTAAGAGATGTAGTTGAGACCAAGATATCCCATGTAAGAGATGTAGTTGAATGCAAGAGGTCCCATGTAAGAGATGTAGTTGAGACCAAGAGATCCCATGTAAGAGATGTAGTTGAATGCAAGAGGTCCCATGTAAGAGATGTAGTTGAATGCAAGAGGTCCCATGTAAGAGATGTAGTTGAATGCAAGAGGTCCCATGTAAGAGATGTAGTTGAGACCAAGATATCCCATGTAAGAGATGTAGTTGAATGCAAGAGGTCCCATGTAAGAGATGTAGTTGAATGCAAGATATCCCATGTAAGAGATGTAGTTGAATGCAAGAGGTCCCATGTAAGAGATGTAGTTGAATGCAAGAGGTCCCATGTAAGAGATGTAGTTGAATGCAAGAGGTCCCATGTAAGAGATGTAGTTGAGACCAAGATATCCCATGTAAGAGATGTAGTTGAATGCAAGAGGTCCCATGTAAGAGATGTAGTTGAGACCAAGAGATCCCATGTAAGAGATGTAGTTGAATGCAAGAGGTCCCATGTAAGAGATGTAGTTGAATGCAAGAGGTCCCATGTAAGAGATGTAGTTGAATGCAAGAGGTCCCATGTAAGAGATGTAGTTGAATGCAAGAGGTCCCATGTAAGAGATGTAGTTGAGACCAAGATATCCCATGTAAGAGATGTAGTTGAATGCAAGAGGTCCCATGTAAGAGATGTAGTTGAGACCAAGAGATCCCATGTAAGAGATGTAGTTGAATACAAGAGGTCCCATGTAAGAGATGTAGTTGAATGCAAGAGGTCCCATGTAAGAGATGTAGTTGAATGCAAGAGGTCCCATGTAAGAGATGTAGTTGAATGCAAGAGGTCCCATGTAAGAGATGTAGTTGAATGCAAGAGGTCCCATGTAAGAGATGTAGTTGAGACCAAGATATCCCATGTAAGAGATGTAGTTGAATGCAAGAGATCCCATGTAAGAGATGTAGTTGAGACCAAGAGATCCCATGTAAGAGATGTAGTTGAATGCAAGAGGTCCCATGTAAGAGATGTAGTTGAATGCAAGAGGTCCCATGTAAGAGATGTAGTTGAATGCAAGAGGTCCCATGTAAGAGATGTAGTTGAGACCAAGATATCCCATGTAAGAGATGTAGTTGAATGCAAGAGGTCCCATGTAAGAACTGTAGTTGAATGCAAGAGGTCCCATGTAAGAGATGTAGTTGAGACCAAGATATCCCATGTAAGAGATGTAGTTGAATGCAAGAGGTCCCATGTAAGAGATGTAGTTGAATGCAAGAGGTCCCATGTAAGAGATGTAGTTGAGACCAAGAGATCCCATGTAAGAGATGTAGTTGAATGCAAGAGGTCTCATGTAAGAGATGTAGTTGAATGCAAGAGGTCCCATGTAAGAGATGTAGTTGAATGCAAGAGATCCCATGTAAGAGATGTAGTTGAATGCAAGAGGTCCCATGTAAGAGATGTAGTTGAATGCAAGAGGTCCCATGTAAGAGATGTAGTTGAATGCAAGAGATCCCATGCAAGAGATGTAGTTGAATGCAAGAGGTCCCATGTAAGAGATGTAGTTGAATGCAAGAGATCCCATGTAAGAGATGTAGTTGAATGCAAGAGATCCCATGTAAGAGATGTAGTTGAATGCAAGAGGTCCCATGTAAGAGATGTAGTTGAATGCAAGAGGTCCCATGTAAGAGATGTAGTTGAATGCAAGAGATCCCATGCAAGAGATGTAGTTGAATGCAAGAGGTCCCATGTAAGAGCTGTAGTTGAATGCAAGATGTCCCATGTAAGAGATGTAGTTGAATGCAAGAGGTCCCATGTAAGAGATGTAGTTGAGAACAAGAGGTCCCATGTAAGAGATGTAGTTGAGACCAAGATATCCCATGTAAGAGCTGTAGTTGAATGCAAGATATCCCATGTAAGAGATGTAGTTGTATGCAAGAGGTCCCATGGAAGATAAGTAGTTGAGAGCAAGAGGTCCCATGGAAGAGAAGTAGTTGAGAGCAAGAGGTCCCATGGAAGAGATGTAGTTGAGAGCAAGAGGTCCCATGGAAGAGATGTAGTTGAGAGCAAGAGGTCCCATGTAAGAGATGTAGTTGAGAACAAGAGGTCCCATGGAAGAGATGTAGTTGAGAGCAAGAGGTCCCATGTAAGAGATGTAGTTGAGACCAAGATATCCCATGTAAGAGCTGTAGTTAAATGCAAGATATCCCATGTAAGAGATGTAGTTGTATGCAAGAGGTCCCATGGAAGATAAGTAGTTGAGAGCAAGAGGTCCCATGGAAGAGAAGTAGTTGAGAGCAAGAGGTCCCATGTAAGAGATGTAGTTGAATGCAAGAGGTCCCATGGAAGAGAAGTAGTTGAGAGCAAGAGGTCCCATGGAAGAGATGTAGTTGAATGCAAGAGGTCCCATGGAAGAGATGTAGTTGAGAGCAAGAGGTCCCATGTAAGAGATGTAGTTGAGAACAAGAGGTCCCATGGAAGAGATGTAGTTGAGAGCAAGAGGTCCCATGGAAGAGATGTAGTTGAGAGCAAGAGGTCCCATGGAAGAGATGTAGTTGAGAGCAAGAGGTCCCATGGAAGAGATGTAGTTGAGAGCAAGAGGTCCCATGGAAGAGATGTAGTTGAGAGCAAGAGGTCCCATGTAAGAGATGTAGTTGAGAGCAAGAGGTCCCATGGAAGAGATGTAGTTGAGAGCAAGAGGTCCCATGGAAGAGATGTAGTTGAGAGCAAGAGGTCCCATGGAAGAGATGTAGTTGAGAGCAAGAGGTCCCATGGAAGAGATGTAGTTGAGAGCAAGAGGTCCCATGGAAGAGATGTAGTTGAGAGCAAGAGGTCCCATGGAAGAGATGTAGTTGAGACCAAGAGGTCCCATGGAAGAGATGTAGTTGAGACCAAGAGGTCCCATGGAAGAGATGTAGTTGAGTAATCTCAATAATTGTTGTTACAAGAAAATCGTTATTAAAATATTTTTACCAACTTGATGAACATCAATGTTTCTCTGTTTAAGTAACACACAGAGCACCTAAAATATAATGCATGATGGGTGTACCTGAAAGTATATGATGGGTGTACCTGAAAGTACATTATGGGTGTACCTGAAAGTACATGATGGATGTACCTGAAAGTACATGATGGGTGTACCTGAAAGTACATGATGGGTGTACCTGAAAGTGCATGATGGGTGTACCTGAAAGTATATGATGGGTGTACCTGAAAGTACATTATGGGTGTACCTGAAAGTACATGATGGATGTACCTGAAAGTACATGATGGGTGTACTTGAAAGTACATGATGGGTGTACCTGAAAGTACATGATGGGTGTACCTGAAAGTGCATGATGGGTGTACCTGAAAGTGTTTTGAGCAGTCCCAAGGACTGGATACCGCGCAATATAAGAACATACCTTTACCTCATCAACTGTATCCGGGCTATGTAAAATGCCTCATGTGTTTGCTCAATGAGTTGTAGTTGTTCACACAGAAATCAGAGCTTTGTACTTACCTATTTCAGAGGCCAAGCCCAAGAAGGAGCCCCAGAAGCCGGCTGTTGAGGGTGTAATAGATGTGTCGCGACTCGACATGCGAGTTGGGTGCATCATCAATGCGAAGAAGCACCCTGATGCAGACAGTCTCTACGTCGAAGACGTGGACCTGGGAGAGGGAAAGATCCGCACCGTTATCAGTGGGCTTGTGAAGCACGTCCCACTGGATGGGGTGAGGCTGGGACTTTTAGTGTACACTGATCACTAGATAACTATATACACAGAGCAAATTTTACTTATTCTTGAATAGCCTAATGGTGTCCTAACATGTTATTTGAAAGAGGAAATACTGAAGAATCCCGCCGGAAACATGACATGCACCCCCGTTTAAGAGGCTATGTATATAATAAAAACATTCCAATAATCCAACAAATTGGACCCCACCAACCAACCCACCTAGGCAAAAACTAAAACTAGAGGAACTGTTGCTAGTGGAGTCAATGGAAATCTGATTTTTGCAAGATTTCAACTGGGAATAAAATACCTTTCGAATTTTTTATGATAATCCAAGTGGACCCACCCACATCAAAATATTTTTTTATTATTTTTTATATTTACAAAGCCGCTAACCCCGGTATGCATTACGTGATTGTTGTGCAGATGGTGAACAGGCGTGCTGTCTTCCTGTGTAACCTGAAGCCAGCCAAGATGCGTGGCATTCTGTCCGAGGGTATGATCATGTGTGCCAGTACGCCAGACAAGGTCGAGATCATCACTCCACCAGAGGGCAGTGCCATTGGTGACAGGATCATCGTTGATGGCTATGCAGGTAAACAGAACATCTGATGTGATTTAACAACATTTATTTAACATGGTTGTCATCCGAGGCAACAAAGAAGCTATTGGCTTATTGAGAGTCCAACAATTCTTCATCTATATATAACCCTCCCTTCTGAGATATTTGTAAATTTTGTCTTTAGACATATTCACACTACTAGCATTTACACAATCTCTTATCTGTAGATAATTTGTTCCATTCATTTATTGTGCTCTGAGAATTAGTACTTTCTTATATCTAATCTACACTGTTCCTTAACTAACGTGGCTTTGTGTCCTCTAGTTCTACTATGTTTCTTAAGTGAGAAAAAAATATTTCTATCAATATTTTCATACCCATTCAATATCTTAAAAACTTGTTGATCTCAATTTGATCTCCTCTTAACCTCCTTGTCTCTAGGGTTGTTAAACCACATTCTTTTAGGCGCCTTTCAGTGGAAGACTTCAATAAAGATAGCAACAACTGGTTTTTGTAGTAGAATTGATATAACAAGTGTATGCTTTTAATGATTTGTGATTTAGAAAACAGGAAATTGCTGCCCTCGATTTCAAGATAGTGAAATAGATCTATCATAACACATAGACGATATTTACTGAAAGGATTCTTTCCTGCACAATTTCCCCTTAAGGGGTCCTTGCCCCACCCTACCCTACATAACTTTGTTGAGACATAAGTAAAGAACTTTTCTTGGTGATGTATTCGTCTAAGCTAGACATTAAATAAATAAAAATCAGTTTTTTGAGTGATTTAAATCCTGATTTAAAGGTTCCTCCTTAATTATCTTAAAGGTTCCCCCTTAATTCTCTTAAAGATTCCTTCTCAATTATCTTAAAGGTTCCTCCTCAACTTTCTTAAAGGTTCCTCCTCAATTCTCTTAAAGGTTCCTCCTCAATTCTCTTAAAGGTTCCTCCTCAATTCTCTTAAAGGTTCCTCCTCAATTCTCTTAAAGGTTCCTCCTCAATTCTCTTAAAGGTTCCTCCTCAATTCTCTTAAAGGTTCCTCCTCAACTTTCTTAAAGGTTCCTCCTCAATTCTCTTAAAGGTTCCTCCTCAACTCTCTTAGAGGTTCCTCCTCAACTTTCTTAAAGGTTCCTCCTCAATTCTCTTAAAGGTCCTTCCTCAATTCTCTTAAAGGTTCCTCCTCAATTCTCTTAAAGGTTCCTCCTCAATTCTCTTAAAGGTTCCTCCTCAATTCTCTTAAAGGTTCCTCCTCAATTCTCTTAAAGGTTCCTCCTCAATTCTCTTAAAGGTTCCTCCTCAACTCTCTTAAAGGTTCCTCCTCAACTCTCTTAAAGGTTCCTCCTCAATTCTCTTAAAGGTTCCTCCTCAATTCTCTTAAAGGTTCCTCCTCAATTCTCTTAAAGGTTCCTCCTCAATTCTCTTAAAGGTTCCTCCTCAATTCTCTTAAAGGTTCCTCCTCAATTCTCTTAAAGGTTCCTCCTCAGTTCTCTTAAAGGTTCCTCCTCAATTCTCTTAAAGGTTCCTCCTCAATTCTCTTAAAGGTTCCTCCTCAATTCTCTTAAAGGTTCCTCCTCAATTCTCTTAAAGGTTCCTCCTCAGTTCTCTTAAAGGTTCCTCCTCAGTTCTCTTAAAGGTTCCTCCTCAATTCTCTTAAAGGTTCCTCCTCAATTCTCTTAAAGGTCCCTCCTCAATTCTCTTAAAGGTCCCTCCTCAATTCTCTTAAAGGTTCCTCCTCAATTCTCTTAAAGGTCCCTCCTCAATTCTCTTAAAGGTTCCTCCTCAATTCTCTTAAAGGTTCCTCCTCAATTCTCTTAAAGGTTCCATCCTCAATTCGATTTTTTGGTAGTCTCATTTGAAATTCATTTTGTGAAAAATTAAACCTACCTAGTATCCACTGCAACATGCTAGCTCGTTTGTGCAACTTTTGTATGTAGTTTTTGTGAAATCACCAGAAAAACTATTAAATTACTTAATGTTTGGTGAGTGAAAATAGAAAATAGACTTGGTGAGTGAAAATAGAAAATAGACTTTCACCTGTGGTGAAATTTTTTCACTGTCATGTGATCAGCAAGAGGACGCAAATCACGCCCATGATCGGCATTGACCCTCACAGTGTTTACCATTTTGGATATCCAATATTTTGAGTATTGCCAGATCTACCTAAAGTAAAATCTTTCAATGATTTAAAAAAAAATAAGCATATTTTTATTGAATCGACTGTGGATGTTACGTAAACTATTAACACGCTATATATTTGGACACCAATGAACCAGATTTGCGATAGGCTAAATCAGTTGAGAATGGAGTTTTATATCAAATAATTTATATCAAACAACTCTGCTAATGACAACAACTGGGGCATGTTTTGAGAGAAATATCTGAGTTCTTCACAATACATAGAACATTAAATCATTGGGGGTTTGCCCATAACGGATGGATTTTACCCAGCTATTTACTCAGATGTTTACTGAACTGACCTATGTAACATGAGATTAATTGTCAATAAAACATTGTCAGTTTCTCAGATAAAATTAACTTGGGCTTTCTCAGTTATGGAACCAACTCTATAGAATTCACTAACAAGGAGTTAGTTTTAGGCCAGTAGAAAACTACAATTTCACCATCATTAATCCAGCTAGAGTAGGTGTGTTATCTTACTCCTTTCAGGGTTTCACCTATGACCCCAAAAAACTACTATTGTTTTCAAAATTCTCCCCACTGTTACCAGGTACCTTTCAACAATCGAATTACCCGTTGTACTTATCACGTACAGTTGTTCGTATCGCCATGCGAATGCAAAATGGTTTGCATTGTTTTTTCTTCGATTGTTCAAATTTACGTAATACAAGGGCAAGACTATATGGGTATTTTTGTTAGTCTTTGTAACTGTGGGGGAGGGGGTGGGGGTGCAAAACTGTGGGGGTGGGGGTGCAAAACGTTGCGATCATTTCAACCAGTTCAGTCAGTGAAAAATGTATATTGTATATCCGTCCACAGGTACACCCGATCCCCAGCTGAATCCCAAGAAGAAAATCTGGGAGGCAATTAAGCCTGGGCTGCAGATAAATGGAGCAGGAGAGGCGACGTACAAGGGTGCCGTCTGGAGGGTGGAAGGGAAGGACGAGCCATGTAAAGCACCCTCTATGACTAACTCACCTATCAGCTAGCTATGGAACTACTTGTGTCTTCAACGAGTGTCTTGAGAAAATGGCGCATTTAAAAAGTTGTTGTGTATGAACATTAAAGTGGATCCTGTTGTAGAAATGTACACTTGGTGTAGTATATTTGAAAAGAATATCAAACAGAGGACTCTCGCAATATCAAACACAGAGGACTCTCACAATATCAAACACAGAGGACTCGCACAATATCAAAAACAGAGGACTATCGCAATATCAAACACAGACTCTCGCAATATCAAATACAGAGGCTCTTACAATATCAAACACAGAGGACTCTCACAATATCAAACAGAGGACTCTCACAATATCAAACACAGAGGACTCTCACAATATCAAACAGAGGACTCTCACAATATCAAACACAGAGGACTCTCGCAATATCAAACACAGAGGACTCTCGCAATATCAAACACAGAGGACTCTCACAATATCAAACACAGAGGACTCTCGCAATATCAAACAGACGACTCGCAATTTGGAACAATTTTTGTAACTTGGCAAGACTGTTCCATATATCCAATGTTCTTTATATCCTTAGGTATGAGGGAGGGTGACCACTAGGGCAGGGTAGGACGAGAGAGAGGGTGACCACTAGGGCAGGGCAGGACGAGAGTGCGACCACTACGGCAAGGCAGGACGAGAGAGAGGGTGACCACTAGGGCAGGGCAGGACAAGAGAGAGGGTGACCACTAGGGCAGGGTAGGACGAGAGGGTGACCACTAGGGCAGGGTAGGACGAGAGAGAGGGTGACCACTAGGGCAGGGTAGGACAAGAGAGTGCGACCACTACGGCAGGGCAAGACGAGAGAGAGGGTGACCACTAGGGCAGGGCAGGACGAGAGAGAGGGTGACCACTAGGGCAGGGCAGGACGAGAGAGAGAGTGCGACCACTAGGGCAGGGTAGGACGAGAGAGAGGGTGATCACTAGGACAGGGCAGGACGAGAGAGAGGGTGACCACTAGGGCAGGGCAGGACGAGAGAGGGTGACCACTAGGGTAGGGCAGGACGAGAGAGGGTGACCACTAGGGCAGGACGAGAGAGAGGGTGACCACTAGGGCAGGGCAGGGCAGGACGAGAGAGGGTGACCACTAGGGCAGGGCAGGACAAGAGGGTGACCACTAGGGCAGGGTAGGACGAGAGGGTGACCACTAGGGCAGGGTAGGACGAGAGGGTGACCACTAGGGCAGCGTAGGACGAGAGAGTGCGACCACTACGGCAGGGCAGGATGAGAGAGTGAGGGTGACCACTAGGGCAGGGCAGGGCAGGACGAGAGAGAGGGTGACCACTAGGGCAGGGTAGGACGAGAGAGAGGGTGACCACTAGGGCAGGGTAGGACGAGAGAGAGGGTAACCACTAGGGCAGGGCAGGACAAGAGAGAGGGTGACCACTAGGGCAGAGCAGGACGAAAGAGAGGGTGACCACTAGGGCAGGGTAGGACGAGAGGGTGACCACTAGGGCAGGGTAGGATGAGAGAGAGGGTGACCACTAGGGCAGGGCAAGACAAAAGAGAGGGTGACCACTAGGGCAGGGCAGGACAAGAGAGAGGGTGACCACTAGGGCAGGGCAGGATGAAAGAGAGGGTGACCACTAGGGCAGGGCAGGACGAGAGAGAGGGTGACCACTAGGGCAGGGCAGGACGAGAGAGAGTGCGACCACTAGGGCAGGGTAGGACGAGAGAGAGGGTGATCACTAGGACAGGGCAGGACGAGAGAGAGGGTGACCACTAGGGCAGGGCAGGACGAGAGAGGGTGACCACTAGGGTAGGGCAGGACGAGAGAGGGTGACCACTAGGGCAGGACGAGAGAGAGGGTGACCACTAGGGCAGGGCAGGGCAGGACGAGAGAGGGTGACCACTAGGGCAGGGCAGGACAAGAGGGTGACCACTAGGGCAGGGTAGGACGAGAGGGTGACCACTAGGGCAGGGTAGGACGAGAGGGTGACCACTAGGGCAGGGTAGGACGAGAGAGTGCGACCACTACGGCAGGGCAGGATGAGAGAGTGAGGGTGACCACTAGGGCAGGGCAGGACGAGAGAGAGGGTGACCACTAGGGCAGGGTAGGACGAGAGAGAGGGTGACCACTAGGGCAGGGTAGGACGAGAGAGAGGGTAACCACTAGGGCAGGGCAGGACAAGAGAGAGGGTGACCACTAGGGCAGAGCAGGACGAAAGAGAGGGTGACCACTAGGGCAGGGTAGGACGAGAGGGTGACCACTAGGGCAGGGTAGGATGAGAGAGAGGGTGACCACTAGGGCAGGGCAAGACAAAAGAGAGGGTGACCACTAGGGCAGGGCAGGACAAGAGAGAGGGTGACCACTAGGGCAGGGCAGGATGAAAGAGAGGGTGACCACTAGGGCAGGGCAGGACGAGAGAGAGGGTGACCACTAGGGCAGGGCAGGACGAGAGAGAGTGCGACCACTAGGGCAGGGTAGGACGAGAGAGAGGGTGATCACTAGGACAGGGCAGGACGAGAGAGAGGGTGACCACTAGGGCAGGGCAGGACGAGAGAGGGTGACCACTAGGGTAGGGCAGGACGAGAGAGGGTGACCACTAGGGCAGGACGAGAGAGAGGGTGACCACTAGGGCAGGGCAGGGCAGGACGAGAGAGGGTGACCACTAGGGCAGGGCAGGACAAGAGGGTGACCACTAGGGCAGGGTAGGACGAGAGGGTGACCACTAGGGCAGGGTAGGACGAGAGGGTGACCACTAGGGCAGGGTAGGACGAGAGAGTGCGACCACTACGGCAGGGCAGGATGAGAGAGTGAGGGTGACCACTAGGGCAGGGCAGGACGAGAGAGAGGGTGACCACTAGGGCAGGGTAGGACGAGAGAGAGGGTGACCACTAGGGCAGGGTAGGACGAGAGAGAGGGTAACCACTAGGGCAGGGCAGGACAAGAGAGAGGGTGACCACTAGGGCAGAGCAGGACGAAAGAGAGGGTGACCACTAGGGCAGGGTAGGACGAGAGGGTGACCACTAGGGCAGGGTAGGATGAGAGAGAGGGTGACCACTAGGGCAGGGCAAGACAAAAGAGAGGGTGACCACTAGGGCAGGGCAGGACAAGAGAGAGGGTGACCACCAGGGCAGAACGAGTGAGGGTGACCACCAGTATATTTTAATATATTTGAATTTCTGGGGGGCTTTGACATATCCTGCCTATAGCGGAGCGTATCGTAATAATAATTAATAATAGTAAATACACATATAATGACTAAATTGAAATATGATAATATTAAAGTCAAATTAAATTTAACTTTAAAAGGCACCTCTCCTCCATCTCCAACGAATCATACGATATGGTGGCGGAGTACCACCAAAATGACTTCAAAAACAAAAATAAATTAACACCAGATAGGTGCTTGGTGTATATTATTTACAGAAAAAAAAGAACATGACTTGCAGTGAGACAGTTGTTTTATCCAAAATTATTATGTTTTGAGCTTTACAAGAAAAAACGAAACACAGCTCACGTTATACCTTTCACTTGAATGTATGTACGTGTATGTATGTGTGTATGTACGTGTATGTATGTTAGCAAATTTTCAGCAATGTATGCATACAGGAAAATTAGTGTACATTAAAATTACAAGTGAACTAGGACTAATTATTAATTAACCATCACATTTGCGAGGCATGGCCTTGCACACCAACAAGGGTGCCTTGTGCACCAAATGGGGTGCCTTGTGCACCTACTGGGGTGTCTTGTGCACCTACTGGGGTGAGAAGAGGCCAAGTAAGCACATTTGCTCATGAAAAATCACCAGAAGGTTAATTACACTGTAATTGACAATTTAATGTTTAATTACATTTGACAGGGTCATCACAGGCACGTTCCTGACAATCCTGTTCACAAGGTCAACTCCTGGACCAGTCACATGAAAGACATTATTACAAAGAATCGCGCATAAAAGGTGATCATAGTTGAACAAAATTAATCTAACCAAACAAAATAACATAATTTTAACTGACCAGTTGTGATTGCAATACATTTTTTACCTCTAATTGACCACACCAATGGCATTTACAACATATAAAGTAAATTTGCCTAAAATATCACCTCAAAATATTTCCTATTAGTAATTAGTAGTAATAATGATAACATTGCTGTGGTAGCAGTGATAGTAGTAGTGGTCAGTCATACAACTGTAGTAGATGTGGTGATGATGACTAGGTCTAACACTGCACAGTAAAACCTGCTGTAGCAAACATGCAGTGTGCAATTCACACTTAAACTTAGTTCCAACTAAACTTGATTAGGTTTACAAGTTTAACAGCCCCTCTATACTGCACACAATTCTCCAACACTGTTTACTGTACAGAGGTTTCACTGTGTTTAATACCTGCCTGTGGAGTACACAGCTCCCTCCTGTCTGGCTACACAGTGTACATGAGAGAGCATGGCTGGTTATTCTACATTACAAAGGCATTGCTTAAACTAATGGGAAATGGAAGAAGCTTGAATAGTTTTACACATACATATACTCATTGTATAAGTATACTTGTATAAGCATGTGTACCATTGTCCATACACTTTGTGCATTCTACTAATTATGCAATATGAAATACCTTTTTAAAATAGACCTAATGTAGGCATATTATATTTACATTACAACACACAAACATATATTTACATTACAACGCACAAACAAAGTAACAAAACACTAACTGATATTTACACAACAGATAAAAGACATGGGACACGCAGTGTCAATGTCACCCCACTCTGTCCAACAGTCAAGTTCACAACCATTCAAGGTCAACAGGTAGAATCATCGTCACCACAGCTGTGCAGGGGTCAAGGTCACTGAGACAGAGATCAAATGGGACAAAACATTTATCACCAGGAGTTTATACCCAGCAAGCACCGCGATGGGTAAGTAAAGACATCTTAATAGAGACCTCCGCCTGCTGCACCATTACAACGCCTGACACATGAACAGAACAAACAGTTTGATTTATCACACACAATATAGCAGACCATCATGTTGTATCACACAGCACTTCATATCAACATGCATGTCACCACACATGCACATAACCCCGCCCGCACGTGCATGTCACCCCGCCCATACGTGCATACAACCCCATACGTGCAAGTCACCCCACCCATGTCACCTCACGAATCTTGCTGTACATGCATGTCACCCCATGCCCGTAATGGCCCCACACATATACGTGCATGTCACCCCGGCCATACATACATGTCACCCCATGCCTGTAATGGCCCTGCCCTAAACCCCTAACAAAGTTTGACACAGATGCAAGTGAGATTACCCACTGCAAGTGAAGAGCACCACCGTTAGTGAGCTCCACGTACACAGAAAATATTTACATATTTCTTAGCCTGCCTTCTAGAAGGAACGGTGAAGCCACACTGAACACCATGATGCAGTTATCTGAAGGAACTGTAGCTGGTGAAACCTGAACTAGAGAATCTGGAGTTACATAAAGAGTGATAAGAAATGTTTCATGCACTCCTAGAAATAGTTACCTTC
This sequence comes from Lamellibrachia columna, assembly GCA_963662155.1. Taxonomy (NCBI): domain Eukaryota; kingdom Metazoa; phylum Annelida; class Polychaeta; order Sabellida; family Siboglinidae; genus Lamellibrachia; species Lamellibrachia columna. Next base: position 19,116,814 of record OY759274.1, read on the forward strand.
TCTGTCACTAACGCATTCCACTGTCAATGAGAGGTAATGCATAGAAACTTCCCTGGCAGGAACTATACAAATGAGGTACAAGTTTTAGAATGATATTGGATCAATTCCAGACTAGTTTACACTAAGCCACTGTGTGCAGTGAAAGGACACACACATTTGTGTCTTCAAGAGAAGCGATCTTCACCTTTTCTCTTTCAGGGTCAACCGCACAACCTGGTTCCATCAGCACAGTTTATGTTGCCGCCTGACTGTTACGACAACCGTTTTATAAGCATAGTACCAGTGCTGCCACCATCATCGAGCACGTCAAAGTCGAGAACGAGCAACTTGGTTTCCTCGGTCCCATTGCGACTGCCGACCGCGCACACAAGCTTCGTGTTGTTGCAACGAATGCGCCAGACGACTCCCCCACTACTGCCGCTCTCCAGGGCCACCAGGTTACGCAGGAACTCTCCTGTCCGTAAGTCCCAGATCTTCACTGTGCCGTCATCACTCGATGTGATCACAAACGTCTTGTTGAACTGGAGACAGGTGACCGCGCTCTGGTGCTTGTTTGGGCCTGTCAAGGGACACAATACCAATCAACACTTTTCTAACAAACCTGTCGGTTATGTGTGTATCAAAAGAACTAATTTATTTAGCAGCTTCAATATCAATGGGAAATTCTCTACATTTTTGCCGTATATTAATATTTGGCCTCTTTTTTATTAGTTGATACACCCTGTATACGGATCTGCCTACCCGATATTTTAATTTTTTAGAAAAATCTTTTATACATTTTCATATTTTAACATGAAACATCATTCCAAATAAAAATATATTCTTAAAAACATTGTTTTTGTGCACTTTTTCGGTCCAAGTAGCGCAGTCAGCGGCTTATATAATCGCTCACCGCAGATGCAATTTGTAATTTTTAGTAAGTATGATATTGTATAATAATAATACAATATCATACTGGTTGGGGGGTTAACTGTAGACAAGTATTATATTTCTCACCCCCTTTCCAACACACTTGTTTAATTACACCTAAATGTCACGTCGCAAATTATGTAGTATTTTGCTATCATGAATATGTACTGTTAGTTGGAAATATATTATTGATAGATTGGTTCTTTGATTGAATGATATAAATTAAGGTGGTCAATATGACCTGTGGTGTAAGAGTTCTGGTCAGTGCAGTGGTTATCCACTCACCCTGGAGGGTCTGCAGACACAGTCCAGTGGTGATGTCCCACACTTTGATGGTCGAGTCAGCGTTGCCGGACACAAGGATGTTGTCCTTGAGCTCCATGCCACTGGTCAAGGACTGGTGACCAACCAGGGTGTGCAGACAGTTGCCTGTCTCCACGTCCCACACGCGGATGGACGTGTCCAGGGAGCCACTCACTATGTGCACCCCGTCAAACTGCACAAACAGAATAATAATAATACAATTTATTTCCACCACCAATACATCTTTGTACATCTTTATACATATTTATATATAAATTCATGTTAAGTTCTTTGAACAAACAAGAAAAAGTAAAGCAGAAAACTAATTTGAAGCTTCCCCTAGCATTCGCTAACTACACAAATGATCCAAACTAATACTAAAAACATTTAACTACAGAACAATCAAAATAATGGTAATTTTTCAGCACATGAAAGTACCCAAAACAAAGTCTACAAGGCTAGGGGAGCTTCCAACAAAACAAAGTCCACAAGGCTAGGGGAGCTTCCAACAAAACAAAGTCCACAAGGCTAGGGGAGCTTCCAACAAAACAAAGTCCACAAGGCTAGGGGAGCTTCCAACAAAACAAAGTCCACAAGGCTACAGAAGCTTCCAACAAAACAAAGTCCACAAGGCTATGGGAGCTTCCAATCAAACATAATCTTCCTCTCCTCTCCGTAACATTTGGCACAATTCAAGGGTATGACAGCATTTTCAAATCTTCAGTTTATATGTGCTAGAGTATAAAGTAATGTTCTCTGGAAAGAAGCATTTATAGGATATTTTATTGACTCTAAAACAAGAGACATTCACCTGTAGGGAGTAGACCCTGTTTGTGTGGCCCTGCAAGGTGTGTAGACACGCTTCTGTTTCTGGGTCCCAAACCTTGACCATGTAGTCGTAGGCCCCACTGACCACGCGATGACCATCATACTGGACACACCGTACGGCCGCAACGTGTCCCATGAGCACATGTAGACACTGACCAGTGTCAATGTTCCAGACTCGCAGTGTTGCATCTCTTGACCCACTGACCACTCTACACAAAGACACATTAATAATAATATATAATTCTTACAGTGTGCAATATCCTTAAAATGTTCAAAATGCTTTACATAATTAATTATATAAAATTATAAGTAATGTTTATGAATGTCTATGAACAAAACTAAATACAAGATCACTAAAAATACGTATATATATATATATATATATATAGTTAATAAATTGATGTGACATAAGAAAAGGTGAAATATTTAAATAAGAATAAAAACAACATAAAATACTATGTTGTAATTCGAGTACTATTAAAAAAGGATGATAAAGAAAAAAAATATCATTTATAAACCAGACAAAACATTACGGTCATATCTACCTAGTATTCAATACAATACATATATTTTATATAAAACTGCATTAAATATTAAAGTAACTGTCATTAGGCCATTACTGAATCAGGATTTTCTATGCAAAATGCATATATGTAAATGTTAGTGGCTATTAACTGATATTCCACTGGAATCCAACAAAAAAGAAATGTGTTATTGAAATCAAAGCAGTTCAAAAATAATTGAAGAGTTTGTTCCATGATTTTGCAAATTTTTTTTTACAAATTAACTATGAATTTTTTTAAACGAGTTTGAAATGAGACGAGCGAAACAATACAATTTAGGGAGTTTTAATATAACCCTGAATATTTGTAACGAGGAAATGAGGAACGAGGGTGGAGGAAATAAAGAAATGCACTCACACGCCACGGTGCAAGTGCATGCAGCGTACGGTGGACGTGTGTCCATACAACGTGTGCATGCACTGACCAGTGTCTGCGTTCCACACCTTCAGTGTGCGGTCAGTCGAGCCACTGATGATGAGGTTGCCGGCCATCTGTGATGACCACACCCCACCCGTGTGACCGACCAGTGTTCGCAGACACTGCAACAGTACACGGTAAGACAATACATGGTAAGACACAGTACACGGTAAGACACAGTACACGGTAAGACACAGTACACGACAAGGCACAGTACACGGCAAGACACCATAAGATAACGTTAGTCACATTTTTATCAAAACTATTACCATTTATTCAGCCAAACTACTTCACTGCACAACGTGATATATTATTTGTTAGAATAAATAAAAAATATTGATCTGATTTCAACTTTCCATGTGACTATCCACAAAACCACACCAGGCAGCATTTCTAAGATTATCTGGTTACCATAGTCACCATCATGCAAATTGATTATAATGTGTGAACTTCTTTTCATACAGACATAATACACTTGTAAATTAGGTCAAGCTAGGATGAGTAGTTTTTTAAATATGACAGATTAAAATAATTTATTATGAAATTTCACAACCAGCCTTAAGCTGATATTCCTTCCACCAGGAGTCCATACAGCAAGATGACACTGTATGACGCAGTGACATGTCTAAACCAACTGACACAGAAACACACGGGCAGATGACACTGTATGTCGCAGTGACACGTCTAAAGCAACTGACACAGACACACAGGAACAGATGACATTATATGTCACAGTGACACGTCTAAACCAACTGACACAGAAACACAGGGAAAACACTGTATGTCGCAGTGACACGTCTAAAACAACTGACACAGAAACACAGGGACAGATGACAATATATGTCACAGTGACATGTCTAAACCAACTGACACAGAAACACAGGGACAGAAGACACTGTATGTTGCAGTGATACGTCTAAAAACAACCAACACAGAAACACAGGGACATATCTAATCACCTAAACTGCTCTTTTTAATCATGTGAAAATTCACTATAGTCATTATTAGTTTGACTGGTGAAGTAATGAATAATAAATTTCTTGTACATATACCGCCCCATTCAAGTAATTGTTCTGTGGCATTGTACAGTCATCAGGGTTGTACATATACCGCCCCATTCAAGTAATTGTTCTGTGGCATTGTACAGTCATCAGGGTTGGCACGTTTTTCCCACCCCAATCAATCAAAATCAAAAGTCAATACCATCCTGGAAAAAAATCTCAAATAGTGGTAAAAACCAGGACAAACAGAAAAAACTCTTAAAAAGCTACTGTGCTATCACCAAAATGAATACTTAATAAATTTTGGACAATTATAATATAGTTTGACTTAAAACAGCAAAAAAAATTACATTCTAAAATATATTATTCTGTCAGCTGTCTACTACCAATGCTGTTATGCGCTAACCTCAACTTGCTAACACAATAAACTTACATTCTGAGGAACAGATAACTTCAGAAATATAACATGAAATATGTGAAGAATAAGACCTGAAGAGTAACTCTCATCCCGTGGACTTCCTGCTTTAAACAAATAAAAGGATTATAGCCTGAACTGGCAACTAGTACAATGGTTCGCTTAAGATGGATATTAACTATCTTTTCAAGTGGACTAGATTTAATTACAGGAACTAGCCATTGTTAATATCAGTTATGGATATTTTTCCTGGTTTATGGCAGTTTGTACTGGTAAATACCGTGTTCCCAAGTTTTCCCTGTCCAAAACCAGATTTTCGAGGGAACGTGCCAACCATGACAGCAGCCATAACAAATATGCAATTATCATGAGTAAACTACAGTAATATAACTTATATAATTAATAAACACTATGTAAAAGCTGTCTTTGTAAATATTAAATAAATTAATAAAATAAAATATGTGTAGCTCCATGGACTCACCTTGCCAGTAACCGCTGACCACACCTTGAGGGTGTTGTCATCCGAGCCACTGACCACTCGACTGCCTGAGAACTCGAGGCATGTGATCACATGGTCATCGTGGCCTTTGAGCATCTGTCAAGGAGGCAACACCAGCACATTGTTAACCACAACATCTGTTCATTTTACACCATCACTGCTTGATTGGTTTCGATCTGTTCTTCTTGGACAACACAAAAATTTTTATTCACCTAACAAAAAAACTTTAAAACAATGATGCTGGACCAACAGCGAAATATCGTGAATTACTTTCATAGGACGCGTCGCCCGAATGACTACACGAAGATGAAAATAAACTTTACAGAATATAAAAGTTAATCAATAAAGCTTTTATAAATCAGGGATGTTTTCTAACAAAATTGAGCAAGATTGCCATCCTAGACAAAGGCCCATATGGCAAGTGGACAAGGAAGCCATTGGTTTATCGAGAGGCCAACAGTTCTTCATCTATGTTTAACCCTCCGTTCTGAGATATTTGTAAATTTTGTTTTTAAACTCATTCGCACACCTAAACATATTAAAATTTTTAATCTATGTGTAGTCAACCCTCCTGAGATATGTCAACCTTGTTTTTAAACATGCTACTAGCAGTTACACAATCTGTAGATAGTCTGTTCCATTCATTTATTGACCTCTGTGAGAATGAGTACTTCCTAATATCCAATCTACACTGATCCTTTACTAATGTTACCTCATGTCCTCTAGTTCTATTATCTTTCTTGAGTGAGAAAATATTTCTATCAATATTTTCATACCAATTCAATATCTTAAAAACTTCAATTTGATCTCCTCTTAACCGCCTTGTCTCTAGGGCTGTTAAACCACATTCTTTCAATCGTTCTTCACAACAAAGGTCTCTCAGTTCTGGAATCATTTTAGTTGCTCTCCTCTGTATTCTTTCAAGCTTATCTATATCCTTCTTATGATATGGTCTCCAAACTTGTATACAGTACTCTAAATGAGGCCTAACCATTGTTTTATACAGACGTATAATTAGCTTTTTTCCCTATATGTTCTAGTTCTCCTAATCAACACAAGAATTTGATTACCCTTTGAAGCTGCAATACCACACTGCTCTGAAACTTTCATATCAGTGCTTATTGTAACTCCTAAGTAAGTAGTACCCAGAACAGTATCTCCCATTTTATAGTTTACATTCAAGTTCCCATGTCCTGTATGTAGGCATTTACATTTCCCAAAATTTAACATGTTACAGATAATTGTGTCACCATAGTGCAAGGTGATGAAATATTTCTAAACAATGTTCAACATTCTATGTATAATTCTTGTAACTGCCATTTGAATGGATCTATGATTATAAATGCCAGTTACTCAGATGAATAATTGTTGGCCTCTCGATAAGTCCTTGTCCATTTGCCACATGGGTTTGTGTGCCCTGGATGGCAATCTTGTTCAATTGAGATGAATAAAATCTTGTTCGACTGAGATGAATAAAGTACCTTAGGTGGTCGCAGTGGCCCAGTCTTCCAGTTGTACTCGATCTGTTTTTGTCGCAGGTACAGATGCTTCCACGGGCTCCTGCCCCCGGCGCCACCACCGTTGTTGCCACTGCTGAGCTGCCGGCGGCGCAAGCATCCGCCAAACACAAGCTTCTCATCGATCGACTCTTCCCGACACTTCTCTCGCCATAATAAGTTGTCCTCTGCCAGGAGGCGCCAGTAGCGACATGTCTGGGCGGCACGGAGCAGGTCCTTTGCTTCGAGGAATGACAGCACATAGAGCGCCAGCTGGTGAGAGGAATGAAAGTCATTCTAAAGCTATCTATACTTGGACTTGCACCACTCTTAAAACCAAAGCGTTACACCAGCAGCCTCAACACGGAATGCAAGAGTTATCTTTGACAACAATTTCAATTTTAGACAGCGTATTTTCAAATGTGTCATTAAGGATACTACAAAACTATCACAACATGCGCAGAATTGCTTGGCAAGGATAGTTACTCAGTCTCCTCGTTTCTCTCCTAACTGAGTGTGAAAACATGTACGAAATGAAATGTCTGCCTTGGCACCTTCCTGTGTGAAAGCCGAGACAGCTTCGATCATCTAGTTCTGGTCTCCTTTTTGTTCCTGGAGTTGAAACAAATATTGGAACTAGGGCTTTCTCGGCTGATGAAGGAGGGAACGAGACTTACCTCCTTTGGGAGTAGGGAGATGAAGTCGCGCTGGAACTGAGGCTCTATGACGGCCATCATGTGTCGCACTTGAGTCGGCTCACAGACGTCTATTAACTCATCCACGGCTAGAAGACGTTCCGACGGATTCCACAACTGAAACAGTCGATGTCATATTGTGACGCAAACAGCCGATGTCATATTGTGATGCAAACAGTCAATGTCATATTGTGACGCAAACAGTCGATGTCATATTGTGACGCAAACAGTCGATGTCATATTGTGACAAAAAAGTCGATGTCACATTGCAGAGAGAGATGACCATACACAGTTCTCTGGCAGAGGGGGGTGACCATACAGAGAGTTCTCTAGCAGAAAGAGGTGATCAAACAGAGTTATCTGGCAGAGAGAGGTGATCACACAAAGAGCTCTCTTGCAGTGAGAGGTGATCATACAGAGAGGTCTCTGGCTGAAAGAGATATGATCATACCAGAGAGAGATGATCACACAGAGTTATCTGGCAGTGAGAGGTGATCATATACAGAGAACTCTCTGGGTCAAATAGAATAGACCAGAAATGCTCTTCAGCCTCTCTGATGTCTTCCTCTGTAGAATATGTTTCAGGTGGAATGTTTCTGAGATACTACAACACTTTCACCAGAAACTGTAACTGTGATCTTTCTATTTTCACTAACTACAATATCTGCCTGAATTATCTTATGAATATGTTTTTTCACATTCGTATTACAGGGACTTTTGTTTGCTACAAGGAACATGTTGGGACTTGGTCAAGCTGTTCCTTACATCCAGGCTAGATCAAACAGAATGGGCATTTCAGACTTTACTGTCACCTTCTGTTATATCAGGACACATCAAAATGTCTGCCTACCTTATCTTTAACCACAAGTTTTCTACAGTTTCACTCACCAATCCCACTCAGTTAGCATGTGGCTCTGTAACGTCTTCAGCCTAGAAATTTTGTCACCCCTACATGGAATGTGTTTCACCCTTACCTGGAATGTCTTGAGCCAGTTGCTGAGCTCTGGCGGGGGGTTGGTGCGAGACATGATGCACTTCCTCCTGAGCGGGGGTGCACAGTGGGGCGCCAGACCGCTGTAGATGCTACGGCGACTCAACATGTCAGCAGTACTGCAACATGACACTGACAGTGATGGCTGGAGAGGTAGGATGACAGTGATGGCTGGAGAGGTAGGATGACAGTGATGGCTGGAGAGGTAGGATGACAGCGATGGCTGGATAGGTAGGATGACAGTAATGGCTGGAGAGATAGGATGACAGTGATAGCTGGAGAGGTAGGATGACAGTGATGGCTGGAGAGGTAGGATGACAATGATGGCTGGAGAGGTAGGATGACACTGATGGCTGGAGAGATAGGATGACAGTGATGGCTGGAGAGGTAGGATGACAGTGATGGCTGGAGAGGTAGGATGACAATGATGGCTGGAGAGATAGGATGACAGTAATGGCTGGATAGGTAGGATGACAGTGATGGCTGGAGAGGTAGGATGACAGTGATGGCTGGAGAGGTAGGATGACAGTGATGGCTGGATAGGTAGGATGACAGCGATGGCTGGAGAGGTAGGATGACAGTGATGGCTGGAGAGGTAGGATGACAGTGATGGCTGGAGAGGTAGGATGACAGTGATGGCTGGAGAGGAAGGATGGTCATAGCAAGATTTAACAAGATTGTCACCCAAAGCCAATAGTTCCAGATGGTAAGTGGACAAGGAGGCCATTGGCTTATCGACAGTCCAACTATTTTTCATTGATGTGTGCAGTCATCAGACGTATGTAAATTTTAATGTGTAATGTTTGATATTATTAGTATTCAAAATACTGCTACAATGCATAATTCAATTAAAACAATTGTTCTTACATGTTTTATGTTACAAAGGAAATACCATTGATAACTAGCGATACATCACATTCATTCTGTTAAATGCACAGTATGCTCGAAAAAAATTTTATATGCAGAGAAACTCAATCGTATTTTTTACCAACACTTTTTGTAAAAAACGAATGATTCCACTAGGAGACACAACTTGTTACTCCGTCTGACGGCACCACAATAAAACAGAAAAAAAATTATATGCAGAGAAACTCACAAATCGTATTTTTTAACAACATTTTTTGTAAAAAACGAATGATTCCACTAGGAGACACAACTTGTTACTCCGTCTGATGGCACCACAATAAAACATTGCAAATGGCATCCGTTGAAACCTGCATATTGCTCTGAGTTGGAAACTTGAACATTTTGGACAACTATTTGTGGCTACCACGTATTTAAAACCAAAAAATTAGTGAAACATTGGAGTAAAGTTGGCAGTTGCAAACGTTCAGCATTACAGATGTGCATAATCAACCATGTGCTCCGCATGGCACCGTGAAACGGTGCATAAACAAGTTATTTGGAATTATTATTAATGAGTCATGACAGAAGTAGTTTGATGCGAGATATACTGGAGACTTTGGGGTGTGTCTTCCAGCACCCATGGACCCACATTGTCCCACTCCCACCACCCATGGACCCACCTTGTTCAACTTCCAGCACCCATGGACTTAACTTGTCCCACTCCCAGCACCTATGAACCCACCTTGCTCCTCCCCAGCACCCATGGACCCACCTTGCTTCTCCCCAGCACCCATGGACACACCTTGTCCCACTCCCAGCACCCATGGACCCACCTTGTCCCGCTGTCTTCCGACTCCCGACACAGTTTCTTCCCGGGTGACATTTCTTTTGTGTCCTCCACCAGTCGATCATTCTTTCTTTTCATCTGTCCAAGACAATCATTAATTTATAACAGGAATAAGTGACCTTAAGAACGCTATCTCAATGAGCTGTATCTGTTTACAAACACAAACAACAAAAAGTTAAATCAATACCTCAGTTCCACCTGTGAAGTCTACACTTGGCTGTATACTCAAGTATCTGGCTCTCTGCGTCCTTACACAGTGTCCTTATACTGTGTCTCTGTGCACCCACAGCACCCTTACACCCTGTGCCCTTACACCCTGTACCCTTACACCCTGCGTCCTTACACAGTGTCCTTATACTGTGTCTCTGTGCACCCACAGCACCCTTACACCCTGTGCCGTTACACCCTGTGCCCTTACACCCTGCGTCCTTACACAGTGTCCTTATACTGTGTCTCTGTGCACCCACAGCACCCTTACACCCTGTGCCCTTACACCCTGTACCCTTACACCCTGCGTCCTTACACAGTGTCCTTATACTGTGTCTCTGTGCACCCACAACACCCTTACACCCTGTGCCGTTACACTGTGCTTTTACACTCTGTGCCCTTACTCTGCAGGGTAATAGTAATATGTAATAGTAACGGTAACAATTGTTCAAGTAATAGTAATAGATGGAACAGAATACAATGTAATAGTAATAGAAAGCAAAGTAATAGTAATTGAGCTATTACTTTGCTATTACAATTGAAATTCAATCACATTAAAATTCAATTTCATTGAAAATAATCAGACCAAAAAATTGTGTATTTTGACATACCGGGGGGACTTGGATAAGCATCATTTAACAAGATTTGCCATCCAAGACAAAGGCCCAGATGGCAAGTGGACAAGGAAGCCATTGGCTTATCGAGAGTCCAACAATTTTCATCTACTTATAACCCGCCCTCCTGAGATATATGTCAACCAACCATATTCACGCTGCTAGCAGTTACACAATCTGTAGACAATTTGTTCCATTCATTTATTGTCCTCTGTGAGAACGAGTGCTTCCTGATGTCCAATCTACATTGATCCTTTACTAATTTTACCTCATGTCCTCTAGTTCTGCTATCCTTCTTGAGTGAGAAAAACATATTTCTATCAATATTTTCATACCCATTCAATATCTTAAAAACTTCAATCTGATCTCCTCTTAACCTCCTTGTCTCTAGAGTTGTTAAACCACATTCTTTCGGGCGTCTTCATAACTAAGGTCTCTCAGTTCTGGAATCATTTTAGTTGCTCTCCTTTGTATGCGTTCAAGCATATCTATATCCTTCTTACGATATGGTCTCCATGCTTGTATACATGAGGTCTAACTATTGCTTTATAAAGAGGTATAATTAACTTTTTACTGTCGTCCAAGTCATTGATATATATTAAGAATAATATAGGTCATAATACTGATCCTTGAGGTACCCCACTCAAAACTGATTTCCAATTTAAAACTTCTCCATCTACTACAATTCGTTGTCTTCTGTCAGTCAGCCATTGTTCTATCCAGTCAGTTATGCTATCCCCGATACCATGGGCTTTTAATTTAAGTAGTAATCTTTGATCACTTTGTCAAAAGCTTTCTGAAAATCTAAGTAGATAATATCTACTGGTGATCCCACGTCTATCCATCATGTTCAGTCTTTCATATGCAGTTGTATTTATTTATTTATTAATTTCCCAACAGTGGTTATAAAATGGTTTAGTATCCGAATCATGAGTCAATGAACTGTAGCACTATTGGCAGGAGACACTGTGACAGTGTGATTCCTGCATGGCTAATTTGTCATTTGAAGCCAGGTCCACCAGCAATCTATCATTTTCACACAAGCATATTCATTCATTCACTGAAGGATAAGGGTTCCAGGCTTCCAGCACTACACAGACTTTAACATCTGAATCTGAATCAATTATTGCCATCTCCCAACCATAGCTGCCAACCTGCCATGCTGGGTAATGTTTGAACAAAATCCAGGGGCTTATACCAACTTTTCTGAGTTTTTCTCAGTTAGTAGCTAGCTTGCACACTATTGACCAAGTGTAAAAAACATCCTATCCTTGAGCCAATAATTAACTGTCCACCAAGCCGCAGCCAACAGTATGGATGGGTCTACTATTGAATAATCAGACTGTGTTATGTGATAGTGACATTGCTTTTCTGTTTCACTCCAATGAATATATGAAACTTCTACATCTGACTGGAATTGTGTGAGGTTAATATAACTGGGAAATTTATGAATTAATTATAATTTAATTAATTATACATCCATCAGTTAATTTAAATCTATGTAAGTGATTAAGTATGTTAAATGTTTAATCAAAAGAAAATAGTCCCGATGGAAAATGTAATAGTAATAGCTTGTAATGTAATAGTAACATTACATTGCCTTCAGCATGTAATAATAAAAAAGGAAACTAAGTAATAGTAACCTATTATGTTGCAATGTAATAGACCCCAGGCCTGTTACTCTGTGCCTTTTCACTGTGCCCTTACTCTGCACCCTTTCTATTACCCTTACTCTGCACCTTACTCTATGCGTCTTTACACTGTGCCCTTACACTGCACCCTTACTCTCTGCGCCCTTATACTGCCGACACAATTTGCACTCACCCACACTTTGACAGGGGTCATCACTGACAGACAGGCGCTACTCGACCCGGGGTCAACATTCAAGTCACCTTGACCTTCCTCCCAAAGGTCATCATCATCATTGTTCGTGTCCACCTGTTGTTCTGCAGTCTCGTCCTCGCTGTGCTCCAGCTCCTCCTGTCTGTGGTCACGGGAACTACTGCTGCCACTCGTCATGTCCATATCCTCTTTTTCTCCTTCCTCCCCCTCTTCCTCACTACCAGCCTCATTGCTTGCTACCCTCCTACTCGACTGTCCGCGCATTTCCAACAGTGATCCCTGAACTTTCCCCTTCAACCCATCGTTGCGGCTGCACCTCAGGTCGTACTTGGCATCTGAGGTCGAAGGTTGTGGGTTGACTGGTGGCTCCACCTGGGGCTGACCCTGTGTAGACCGTCGAGTCTCTCTGCAAGTACAATTGCCTAACATTATTTCTGTGTGAAATTATAATGCAAACTTCCAAAAAAACAATTGGCAATAGCCTTATGCTATAGTACAGGGGTCGGCAACCTGCGGCCCGTGGGCCAACTGCGGCCCGCAGAGCTATTTCATGCGGCCCGCGGACTGATAGCGAGATTATACATGGCAGGGCCCGCGCTCGCAATATTGATATATAAAATAAAAAATAGTACGCCTTATCTAGACTAAATTCTAGACGAGACGTCTAGGCAAGACATCACATAATGCAACTCGGTAATACCATTTCCACGCGATGAACATATCAAACATTTCTCACTTCCTTAAAACTTTAATTAATGCAGACATGGATTTTCTATCTTTTTGTGTTGATAATGTGTTGTTTTTAATAACACTCGTCAACACTCGTTAAATCACCGGCAGTTCCAGCACCTTCCGTCCCAGGTGAATGTGCAATATTAACAATTCCTGCACTAAACTGAAGTGCCCTGACTAGGTTGGGTTGCCATGCTGTGCCACGTGTACGAGCTGAGACATGAGATTAGCGTATTCATGGAGAAGAAGGGTGGAGAAGTACCGACATTCACTGACCCCTTATGGATCTGCGATTTTGCATTTTAGTCTGCGTCACGGAGCACCTCATTCTGCTGAACGCCCAACTCCAGAGAAGAGAACAACTAATCAATGAACTGTGCCAGTTTGTCTCCGCTTTCGAGACCAGGTTTCGATTGTGGGAAACACAACTGCGGGATGCAAATTACTTCCCGACACTCATAGAAAACAAACTAGCTACTCCGGACATGTAGGCCTTCGTAGCATTCATTGAGCTGCTGAGACGGGAGTTTGCTGACCGATTGACAATCTCAGGGCTCGCAACAGGGAGTGAAAAATGAAGATGAACTTTGTGTAATGCAAGCCATGAACGCATCTAACAGACGGACACTTGGATGACGAGCTGAGGCTCGCAGTGTCAAGTCTGCAGCCAGATGTGGGACACTTGGTGGCGCAGCAACTCTAGCATCAACATCTCTAGCATCAGGCGTCAGTGTCACACGGGTCAACATGGCATCAGCGGCATGCCAAGAACATGTAACGTGAATAATGTGTGTTTTTGAACAGCATAGTGACCATCAAACTGTTGTTCAAAATCAGACCTATTTACAACAGCAACGTATGTATGTTGCATGCATATGTGTGTGCGTGTGTGTGTGTATATATGTATGTATGTATGTATATACATATATATAAATATATATATGTGTGTGTGTGTGTGTGTGTGTGTATGTGTATGTGTGTATGTATATATATATATATATATATAAATATATTGTACATGTTGTGTGTGTACGTACGTGTTGTGTGTATGTATGTATGTATATACATATATATATGTGTGTGTGTATGTGTATATATGTATGTGTGTGTGTATGTATGTATGTATATACATATATATAAATATATATATATATATTGTACGTGTTACAAGAAAGATAATATCCTTATGTGCGTGCTTCCATGTGCGTGCGTGTATGTGTGGCCCGCTGACCTATTCCAAGTAACTAATTTGGCCCTCCATTCAAAAAGGTTGCCGAACCCTGCTATAGTATATAGAGTCAGACCACTTATGCTATAATATGTAGAGCCAAACCACTTATGCAATAGTATATACAGCCAGATCACTTATGTTATAGAATATAGAGCCAGACTACTTATGCTATAGTATATAGAGTCAGACTACCTTTGTCCTTTTCTACCAAATTTCTACTGGACCCAGTCAGAAATAGTTTAATAATTTGTCTGATGATTTCATCAAAACTAAATAACTAATCTGTACAAACAAGCTAGCATGTCGTAGTGGACACTAGACAGGTTCGATTCTTTGTAAAATGTTTCTGAACCAATGCAAGTGAAAGAATGGTGTGAGTGAAAGAATGGAACAAGGGGAGTTTCATTAGTTGTCCCTGCTGCATCACATCAACACATAACAGTCAAATTATAGTTTTTATTTGTGGTTCATTAAAACAGAGTTTATACAATATAACATGAGCTCACAACAGAAATAATGAAACTGTGTAGCTTTAAGGAAGTGTGTTTCAGACTGTGTAACTTTAAGGAAGTGTGTTTCAGACTGTGTAGCTTAAAGGAAGTGTGTTTCAGACTGTGTAGCTTTAAGGAAGCGTCTTTCACCTCTCCTTAGTCTTCCTGCCACTGCAGCCAGAACCTGCGGAGCCACTTGGAGTCGTGCAGTAGAGCGATGATCGGTTCAGTTCCAGAAAGCCAGGCCCAATGCGTGGGATGTTGATCAAGTCACTGATGCTGCTGAACGACCGCCGAGTCTGAAATACATTCAACACTTCCTTGTTGCAAATGACGCCAGAAAAGAGTCAATGACGGGCTCTGGATGACAACAGTATGTGGGAGACTTTGTGAAACTTATGTCACAACAGGGAAGACTATCCAGTTTCAAAATACTGTATAATGATAATAATTATTTATTTCCCTTTGCAATCATAAGACTGATTAAAAGTACAATATATGTGTTTGTTAAAATTATACATTTTAGGTTAGAGAAATAGTTTATACAAACTAAAAATCAAAGTACCGTAAATAAATAAGCAGTTTGCAAGAACAAACACTGAAAACCCAACACATGGAGCCCTTATACTGCCAATAGCAATCTATGGTGCAGAGGTTTGGACGCTGCAATCATAGGAGACACAAACTCTTCAAGTTTTTTAGATACACTGCTTGCGGTCTTTCAGAGCTAGGTGTCACCAGGGCAGACAGATAACACAATGTCATGATCTGACAGGACACCTTCACTCCTGAATCTAACACAGATTTCATCAGACACAGAAGACTCAGTATGCCATGCTTAACATTGCTAGGCATACAAACTAGATTTGAAAGGACAGCGGAAGAGTGGAAGTGATACCCGGAATGACACTGGGCTCCCGCTGTCAACATCAGCGACATGTCATAAATAGAACAGGATGGATGGGTGCAACCTCCAGGACAGTGAGGGGTGCAACCTCCCGGAGGACAGCGAGGCATGCAACCTCCCGGAGGACAGCGAGCGTGCAACCTCCCGGAGAACAGTGACGGGTCAATGTGGCCTAAGCCTTTAAGTCGTCAAGTATGTCAAATCAAGAAAAAAATACATGTCAAAACTATGTATAATGACTAGATATGGTATTTTTTCTACGTTATAAAATTGTGTCTTTGTAAGCTCATAAACTACTACTGGTTAAACAGGCACAAGTTGATACGAGACAACAACAATACTGGACCTTCCTGGCGTCTACGATGGCCTCAGCGAGGGTCCGTCCAACGCCCACCAGACTGGCAAACTCCTCCACTGACGCTGTGTTCACATCTATCTTCTTACTTGCCATTAGACCAGTGTTGTCGCATCATTGTCACTGCTTGAGCCATCTACAGTCAACCTGTGGAACCACAAAGAAACAGTATACAGATCACGGTACCTCAGTGGCAGTGTAGGAGTTCAAACTGAGAACCATAACTTCTCATATATATACTGGTATACAGTATCCAAACAAGGATAAAACCTGAGTAATAAGTTACAAGAAGTGACAAAACATCAGTTATAAGAATGACATCAGCCCCAGTCGGCCCCTTAAGTCAGAAATTTTTTTTGCCTGCCTTGAACTTTCTAAAAACTGTAATTGTAAGTACACGAAAGAAGCCGTTCACACCTATGACAGCCATTATTGGTCTATTATTTTACCCGTCTTCATCAGATATTTCCATGTCTTCAAGATGGGCAAATGGGTCCATGACAAGGGGCCTGCCCCCAGTTAAACATTTGGCGGCCTTTACTCCTGACATTCACCATTTCATGGCACCTCAAACAATTGGCACATATCACTGTTTACAGGCTCAACCATGGGACAGGCACTCAATCATGGGACAGACACGGAACCATGGGACAGACACTCAATCATGGCCATGGCTTCATGGGACAGGCACTGAACCAAGGGACAGGCACTGAACCATGGAACAGACACAGAACCAAGGGACAGGCACTGAACCATGGAACAGACACAGAACCATGGGACAGACACTGAACCATGGGACAGACACTGAACCACGGGACAGACACAGAACCATGGGACAGACACTAAATCATTGGGCAGACATTCAACCATGGGACAGACACTGCAATGTCCAGACTTACACCTCTGCTGACTGCCAATGTTCAGTAATCAATATGTACACTGGTGTTCAATACTGCGAAATTTGGGACTGCAATATTTACACAGGTGGCATTTCAGAGAGTTTAGTACATTATAGAAGATTTTCAGTTTTTAAAATGAATCTAAATAATCTCAGAGGCCATAGTAAGAAATGAAATATACACAATGCATGAAGCTATACAGGCGGCGATTTTTTAGTCAGAAAGTAATACCGGAATGAGTTATGGGCTAACTATATAAGGCTAGCTAGTAGCCTTGCAAAACTGTTTAATTGCAAGTGTAAGTACTTATAATTATGACTACTTTTCTCACCGCAATATTGGTATGATACTGATGCCATGATGGGCCAGATGTACGGTTCTTAAATTAAAACGCCTTAACTATAAATAAAAAGTTTTGAAGCAGACATCATTACCATATTGCTGATTGCAAGGGGATATTATAAAAGTATACCAGTACATGCGCTGAATGTTCACCAATTCACATAATTTGTTGTAATATGAATTTGTATCAAAATAACTGGAGTAACTTTACACTCTTCAAAAGAACCGAGTTGGTGACAAGGCACATTACCCAAAGTGGTAGATTTGTGGGAACTCACTGCCTGGGACTGTTATCACAGTTCACTAAAGAGTAGATTGCAATGTCAAGATGATGTAGCAAAGAGTGTTATATAGACCGGTGCCTGAACATCAAAGAGAATAAGTATTTCAACTGCAATTCAGACATATTATCGTATTGTACATTCTGCATGTTTCATGCAGACTTTAGGTCAATTACATTGTAACTGGAATTGGTGCTTTATTTTAAAAACTAATTGCCTAAGACTGTTGCACAGTGCCATCAATAACAAGTTCACTAAAGAACAGGTTAGAGTCAATAGTAGCCAAGAGTATACATAGACAGATGCCTGAACGCCAAAGTCAATAAGTATTTCCACTGCAATTCAAACATATTATTGAAGTACATTCTGCATGTTTTGTCATTGCAACTTCAGTGAACTTGGGCTACATAAGCTTGAGACATTTAAAGGTGGCCATTTATGGCTATGAGTCTGAAATATAGTGAAAGTGTAAAATCAAATATTGTAGGTAATAATCATATTTATCACACAATCACGCAGTTGACACTCCATCCGCCATAGTCATATCACATGCATTGGGATATACAAATTGTACCCCACATATAATGATTCAGTGTCTGAACTGTATTATGAATAACATATAATGTCCTTTGACTTTGCCTTTGGACATATCAAGCCAGTGCACATGTTGGCTTTACCGAGTTAAGTAGTCTGTATTACCTAAGATTTAGATGCTGTAATGCTGTCTAATATATAACACAATACTTGGAAGTAGATAATTGAATTCCAATATTTTATTTGTAGATGTGAAGAAAGTTTATATCTAAATCGGTTTGACGTCTACTTCATTTGATTTGGAGAACGAGTGTTTTTGTGAGCATCTAGTTACTAGTATCGTGTTTGATATATTGGTTTAGTGAAGGCACAGTACTTAATAGGTTATTAGGTATATTTATCAACATGTGTATCTATAAAAGCCAATAAAATACTTCCACGATGAACACACGACAATATTATATTATTACTAATATTTAGACCTACATGTAAAGTGTGAAATCTAGACCGAGTCTAGCGCCGTAGCGGTTAGGAATCGGATGATTATGGATCCCCTTTGTCCAGGGAAAATCACAAATCGGATGCAGTTAAACATCAAACTACTGATGCCAAACAACCACCTTATTCCATATGTTGAACGTCGTTGGTGCTTGAAAGTGGTAGTAGTTTCTTGCGTCGTTAAATAAACACTCTCATTATCGCAAGCAGAAAAACACCACACCAGCGGAAGCCGTACGCGCTCACCTGCTGGTGACGTCAAAACCGACCATTGCCGTAAATTGCCGATCGTATCCGGAAACGTACGCCCCAATAAATTCCTTCTACACGGACACGCTTTTGACACTCGACAAACTATACTTTTTAATAACTCGAAGGTTTATCAAAAGTGTGGTTTTCAAAATATACATAACCTTTGCTGCATATATCTATTGGAATTTATCAATCCAGTAACACAGTTTTTTAACAGTAATGGATTTTCTGTGTTACATAATAATTTTATTATAAAATATTATTCCTAATTATTATTATATTAAATTATTTGTTGTTTTATCGTGAGGTGGGAGATGTCAGTCTTTGCTCTAATTTATTTAGGGAAACAGTAAACAGCAGCATGTTATAAAGCTTAATTTATTATTATTATTTATAATTACAAAATATATAGAATAAAATACTACTAATAATAATTATTATATTAAAATAAATATAGCACAACATAGGACAACATTAATAAATAAATATACATAAATAATAATAATAATTTATAAAAGATACATGTATAATTTTTATATTTTAATTAGTGAAATTAAGTTTTTTTATTGCTAACTAATGTGAATAAGGTTACAGAAAATATTCATTATTAAATTACAAAGAGTGGAGCAATATCAACAAGACAAACTAGCAAGTTCTTTGGCAAATATAAGAATTAACATAGTTGTGACATGATACTTCTATATAATATTTAGGCTGTTCAATGGACAGGGATGTTTGTATTATTCCCCTACATATATGGAAGAGCATTACTGCGAGGTTATTACATTTTAGTTAGAGATCATTAACATCATTAACCACCCCACCCCCCAGTACAGCCATAACAGGATATTTAATGAGGAACTTCCATTAAGTGTCATCAAACTAAATAGGGGTGTCATATTACAAGGATCACACTGGAAATAAATAAGTACTTGCAATTTGTGTATGTCATCCTTATATTTTAATATGTTTTGTATTCACACTTGATGTACGTATAAGTTACATTTTTATATTGAATAAATCAATTAATATGTTCTCATCCAATTTACTAATGTTTGAAAGAAAAAAAGCAGCTAAAAGTTTGATTTCATTTAATACTTTTATATCAATAGTTCTGCCTTACAAAAATTTCATAACAAATCAATATAAACAAAGCTTATATTAAAATTTGTATTCTCGTATATGTTAATGTGACTGCAAATTAAATATGTACAGGCAACATATTTACATGACTGCAGTAGAACAGCAACTTTGTGTACAAGACTCACTTCACAATACATAGACAATTTAAGAGTCATTCTTTGAAGCAAAATGAATAGAATTTACAGAATGTGTTGTTTCATATTTAAAACATTTTCCCACAATTTGATAATCCTTATCACACTTGCTTTGCGTGCACGATATTGGGAATTTAACTTCGTTTGCCATATTTCAATAAAACAACAGCAAACAGTAATTTTAGCAAGGTAATAGCACACTCACTTTAGATAGTAGAGCCCTAATGCGATATAGTATTTATACATTCACCAGCAAATGAAATAAAAAAATATTGTATATATATATTATATATGTATATATATTATATATATATATATATATATATATATATATATATATATATATATATATATATATATATACACATATATATGTATATATATTATATATGTATATATATATATATATATATATATACATACATACATACATCTCAAGTCTCAAGTAGTTATACTCCAAACAGCCCAATCTTGAGCTAACGCAGGAGTTTGGACCAACGGCTTTTAGTGTCTCTTCCGAAAGACACGGGCAAAGTGGGGTGAACGAAATTGCCCAAGCTTCGAAACGGCAGAGGTGGAATTGAACCACCGTCCTCTCGATCGACAGGCGGGTGCTCTAACCATTAGACCACCGTTCCCCTACATACATACATACATATCACACATTACCATCAATAACATAGCTCATCATCCTCAATAACATACAGAGACCTAGATTAAACATTTTGTTTTGATTACAAACCATACATGCAAGTATTATATAAATATATCATCCTCAATAACATACATGTTATTGTGAGAGAGATGTTAGTTGTAATAACAGTACTCCGCTTCCCCGTGATATTACGTATGGTATCACAGTTATAACGATGTCTGATACGATAATTAAGCCCACACACTGTATTAAATTTCTAGGCCTGTATATTGACGAAAGACTGGACTGGCAGGAACACACAAATTCATGCAGATAAAAGCTAACAAGTGTTTTATATACAATAAATAAAGTGAACCACTTCCTTCCAGTTGCCTCCCTAAAACTAATTTATTACACTTTAGTTTATCTTTACCTGACATACAGAATAATTCTGTGGGATCTACATATAAAGTCCACACTACAAAATTGTTTATCATGTAAAAAAAATTACAGCTTAGTGCAGACCAACTAGTGCATTCATAAATAGCTGGGTGCATCTAAAACTAGTGCAATCACATGTATCTTTGTGCATTTCCAGTAGTATTGTTTTCACACACTGCATCTACAATCATAGCTAAGTGCATATTAATTAATGTATTCATGCATAGCTTAGTGCATGCCAACCAGTGCATTCTCATACAACCTGGTATGGTGGATCATGTGAACATTAATACATACTGCATGCTACATAATAGTGCATGTTCACAGACAGCTTGGTTCATAGTAAATGCACAAATGACACAGATCTGGTCAGCATCAGTCCTTTTGGACACATGGAATGGAACCTGGTCAACCTGTTACAATCCTGAGACAGTCCAACATTCAACACCTGCAAATAGAACATTTTTTGGACAACTTTTCACACCAGAAATTGTATCTTGTGCCACAAAATAATCACTGATTTTGTCACATTGATTTGAAGGGTGACGTTGCTTGGCAGACAAGACCATTGGGCCGCAGCGTGGTTGACCAGTCCCTCCAATAGAGGGCAGCAATGATCACGAGGACGAGACAGAGAAAGAAGATGTTGATTAGGAGCAGCCATCGCAGCCTCACTCTCAGTTCCTGCTGCGTCTCGAGCAGTGACGCCATCTGTCAAAGAAACAATAAACTGACATTGTCAAGGAAAGTACAGCAATTATCATTAGTTCACCAAACAACTGTCTTATGGGACATCGTAACCCACAATGTATTTGTATTTATAACATCTCAGTTGGTTTGCATACAAAACGTGTTACTATTTCACCACTTAATATTTTTGAAAATACACGATTTGGCGATGAATTAAAATAGGCTAGTTTTACACATATATAGGTACAATTGACAACATATAAAGGACATATTAATAGATCATCAATTTCAAAGGTGGATGACTTACAATGACATACAATGTTATTTACAACAGTATCATAAATAAAATAACAACACATAATTTTATTTACAGTAAACATCTGTGTTGTCCACACCTACATTGTTCCTCCTGGTCCACACTTAACATGTAAACATCTGTGTTGTCCACACCTACATTGTTCCTCCTGGTCCACACTTAACATGTAAACATCTGTGTTGTCCACACCTACATTGTTCCTCCTGGTCCACACTTAACATGTAAACATCTGTGTTGTCCACACCTACGTTGTTCCTCCTGGTCCACACTTAACATGTAAACATCTGTGTTGTCCACACCTACATTGTTCCTCCTGGTCCACACTTAACATGTAAACATCTGTGTTGTCCACACCTACATTGTTCCTCCTGGTCCACACTTAACATGTAAACATCTGTGTTGTCCACACCTACATTGTTCCTCCTGGTCCACACTTAACATGTAAACATCTGTGTTGTCCACACCTACATTGTTCCTCCTGGTCCACACTTAACATGTAAACATCTGTGTTGTCCACACCTACGTTGTTCCTCTTGGTTCACCCTTAACATGTAAACATCTGTGTTGTCCACACCTACGTTGTTCCTCCTGGTCCACACTTACCATGTAAACATCTGTGTTGTCCACACCTACATTGTTCCTCCTGGTCCACACTTAACATGTAAACATCTGTGTTGTCCACACCTACGTTGTTCCTCTTGGTTCACCCTTAACATGTAAACATCTGTGTTGTCCACACCTACGTTGTTCCTCCTGGTCCACACTTAACATGTAAACATCTGTGTTGTCCACACCTACGTTGTTCCTCCTGGTCCACACTTAACATGTAAACATCTGTGTTGTCCACACCTACGTTGTTCCTCCTGGTCCACACTTAACATGTAAACATCTGTGTTGTCCACACCTACGTTGTTCCTCCTGGTCCACACTTAACATGTAAACATCTGTGTTGTCCACACCTACGTTGTTCCTCCTGGTCCACACTTAACATGTAAACATCTGTGTTGTCCACACCTACGTTGTTCCTCCTGGTCCACACTTAACATGTAAACATCTGTGTTGTCCACACCTACGTTGTTCCTCCTGGTCCACACTTAACATGTAAACATCTGTGTTGTCCACACCTACGTTGTTCCTCCTGGTCCACACTTAACATGTAAACATCTGTGTTGTCCACACCTACGTTGTTCCTCCTGGTCCACACTTAACATGTAAACATCTGTGTTGTCCACACCTACGTTGTTCCTCCTGGTCCACACTTAACATGTAAACATCTGTGTTGTCCACACCTACGTTGTTCCTCCTGGTCCACACTTAACATGTAAACATCTGTGTTGTCCACACCTACGTTGTTCCTCCTGGTCCACACTTAACATGTAAACATCTGTGTTGTCCACACCTACGTTGTTCCTCCTGGTCCACACTTAACATGTAAACATCTGTGTTGTCCACACCTACGTTGTTCCTCCTGGTCCACACTTAACATGTAAACATCTGTGTTGTCCACACCTACATTGTTCCTCCTGGTCCACACTTAACATGTAAACATCTGTGTTGTCCACACCTACATTGTTCCTCCTGGTCCACACTTAACATGTAAACATCTGTGTTGTCCACACCTACATTGTTCCTCCTGGTCCACACTTAACATGTAAACATCTGTGTTGTCCACACCTACATTGTTCCTCCTGGTTCACCCATAACATCTTTTTCAAAACTTGCTACTGCTGCTGCTGACATTGCTGCTGCTGCTGCTGTTGCTGCTGCCATTGCTGCTACTGCTGCTGCTACCAATGCTACTGCCACTTCTGCTGCTATAGCTGCTGCAACTGTTGTTGCTCTCATTTCCACAGCTACATATGCAGGTACAGCTGTTGCTCCAGGAGTTGCTGCAACATCAACTCTTGGAGTTGCTCCTGGTGTAATTCTGGGAGCTGGATGAGCTAAGCCTGAGGAAGAAGAGCAAGAGGATCACCTGAGTGGTCAGTTGAGTCATCCTCTTGACAAGACTCTGGTCGTCCTCCGTGTCACCGTCGACCGTGTCACCACGCAGCGCCGTGTCACCACGCAGCACTGTGCAGCCAAGTCTAAGTGACACAAGAAATGTCAGTTACATTTAGTTTTGACAATGTCATCATACATGAGATCATTTAATCTGGACAATGTCATCATACATGAGATCATTTAATCTGGACAATGTCATCATACATGAGATCATAATTTTAGTCTGGACAATGTTAAAATTTGTATTCATTTAGTCTTGACAAAGTCATTATACATGAAATCATTTAGTTTTGACAATGTCATCATACATGAGATCATTTAGTCTTGACAACGTCATTATACATGAAATCATTTAGTTTTGACAATGTCATCATACATGAGATCATTTAGTCTTGACAATGTCATCATACATGAGATCATTTAGTCTTGACAATGTCATCATACATGAGATCATTTAGTCTTGACAATGTCATCATACATGAGATCATTTTATCTGGACAATGTCATCATACATGAGATCATTTAGTCTTGACAACGTCATCATACATGAGATCATTTAGTCTTGACAATGTCATCATACATGAGATTATTTAATCTGGACAATGTCATCATACATGAGATCATTTAGTCTTGGCAACGTCATTATACATGAAATCATTTAGTTTTGACAATGTCATCATACATGAGATCATTTATTCTTGACAACGTCATTATACATGAAATCATTTAGTTTCGACAATGTCATCATACATGAGATCATTTAGTCTTGACAATGTCATCATACATGAGATCATTTAGTTTCAACAATGTCATCATACATGAGATCATTTAGTCTTGACAATGTTATCGTACATGAGATCATTCAGTCTCAACAATTTCATGATACATGAGATCATACAGTAAAAAAGTGTCACCACGCAACTCAAAACAGTCATAATCTTTTAATAGACTTTTTCAAGGGACAAATTCCATGACCACACGACATCTGGTCAACAGCAATACAATAACACACTCGGGTTGCGTTGTCATAATTTTCAATATGTAGAATTACATGCAACATGTAGAAAACATATTTGAGGTGACGTTGCTTTCAGTGATGTACTACATGCGTGGCTGGTTCCCAAGCTACGTTTTTACACGACATCCGCCAGTGCAGCGACAACAACCTGTGTTCCATGTAGTTAGTGTCGCCACCTAGTTTCTGGTTCTGCCATAACTCCTTGAGTCGAGGACTGGTGTGAGTGACTTCCTCGTCCAAGGTCATCGCCATCAGCAGGAAGCGGTCATCATTGGCAGCAAGGTGACAACCTGCGTGAAACAGTGTCACCGCTGTCAGCCTTTGAACTTGGGAGTGTACATAGGTCGTGTTGTATGGAATGAATATTTATACCGATTTCTTTCATATTTCAGGTAGACTTTCAGCAAAACCTAGCAGATTTTGTTTGCTGTAGGTATTATTCTGCGGCGTGACAGACAACACGATCAGAATATGAATCTATAGGCCGATTAAACAATGAAAATTTGAATACGGATTTATATAGAATTTTAAGTCAACAATATGGATTTCAACCAAAAAACAGCCGAGAATGAACTGCATGTTACATGCAACAGTGTGTCCAGTAATTGTTTACATCATGTTACATGCAACAGTGTGTCAGTAATTGGTTACATCATGTTACATGCAACAGTGTGTCCAGTAATTGTTTACATCATGTTATATGCAACAGTGTGTCCAGTAATTGTTTACATCATGTTACATGCAACAATGTGTCAGTAATTGTTTACATCATGTTACATGCAACAGTGTGTCCAGTAATTGTTTACATCATGTTACATGCAACAGTGTGTCCAGTAATTGTTTACATCATGTTACATGCAAGTGTGTCAGTAATTGTTTACATCATGTTACATGCAACAATGTGTCCAGTAATTGTTTACATCATGTTACATGCAACAGTGTGTCCAGTAATTGTTTACATCATGTTACATGCAACAATGTGTCAGTAATTGTTTACATCATGTTACATGCAACAGTGTGTCCAGTAATTGTTTACATCATGTTACATGCAACAGTGTGTCCAGTAATTGGACGGTATGACAGTGTGGTAGGACAATATGGCTGTACTGTGGAGGTGCGTTACCTGGCAGTATGACAATGTGGTTGTATTATGGAGGTGCATCACCTGGCAGTAGGACAATGTGGGTGTATTATGAGTGTGTTACCTGGCAGTAGGACAACATGGTTGTACTGTGGAGGTGCGTTACCTGGCAGTAGGACAATGTGGTTGTATTATGTAGGTGTGTTACCTGGCAGTAGGACAACGTGGTTGTACTGTGGAGGTGCATTACCTGGCAGTAGGACAATGTGGTTGATTTATGGAGGTGTTTTACCTGGCAGTAGGACAATGTGGTTGTATTATGTAGATGTGTTACCTGGCAGTAGGACAATGTGGTTGTACTGTGGAGTGCATTACTTGGCAGTAAGACAATGTGATTGTACTGTGGAGGTGCGTTACCTGGCAGTAGGACAATGTGGTTGTATTGTGGAGGTGTGTTACCTGGCAGTAGGACAATGTGGTTGTATTATGGAGGTGTGTTACCTGGCAGTAGGACAATGTGGTTGTATTATGGAGGTGTGTTACCTGGCAGTAGGACAATGTGGTTGCATTATGGAGGTGTGTTACCTGGCAGTAGGAAAATGTGGTTGCGTTATGGAGGTGTGTTACCTGGCAGAAGGACAATGTGGTTGCGTTATGGAGGTGTGTTACCTGGCAGTAGGACAATGTGGTTGTGTTATGGAGGTGTGTTACCTGGCAGTAGGACAATGTGGTTGCGTTATGGAGGTGTGTTACCTGGCAGTAGGACAATGTGGTTGCATTATGGAGGTGTGTTACCTGGCAGTAGGACAATGTGGTTGCATTATGGAGGTGTGTTACCTGGCAGTAGGACAATGTGGTTGCATTATGGAGGTGTGTTACATGGCAGTAGGACAATGTGGTTGCGTTATGGAGGTGTGTTACCTGGCAGTAGGACAATGTGGTTGCGTTATGGAGGTGTGTTACCTGGCAGCAGGACAATGTGGTTGCATTATGGAGGTGTGTTACCTGGCAGTAGGACAATGTGGTTGCATTATGGAGGTGTGTTACCTGGCAGTAGGACAATGTGGTTGCATTATGGAGGTGTGTTACCTGGCAGTAGGACAATGTGGTTGCATTATGGAGGTGTGTTACCTGGCAGTAGGACAATGTGGTTGCATTATGGAGGTGTGTTACCTGGCTGTAGAACAATGTGGTTGCATTATGGAGGTGTTACCTGGCAGTAGGACAATGTGGTTGCATTATGGAGGTGTGTTACCTGGCAGTAGGACAATGTGGTTGCGTTATGGAGGTGTATTACCTGGCAGTAGGACAATGTGGTTGCGCTATGGAGGTGTGTTACCTGGCAGTAGGACAATCTGGTTGTGTTATGGAGGTGTGTTACCTGGCAGTAGGACAATGTGGTTGCGTTATGGAGGTGTGTTACCTGGCAGTAGGACAATGTGGTTGCATTATGGAGGTGTGTTACCTGGCAGTAGGACAATGTGGTTGCATTATGGAGGTGTGTTACCTGGCAGTAGGACAATGTTAATGTTGGCGCTGGTCTGGGAGTTGATGAGGCCTGAGCTGGGTCTGACACGGTAGCTGGCTGGGGAGGTCGTCTTTACCTGTGGACAACACAGACACGTCAGAGACATCACTTGTCTGAGTGTTATAGTTCAGTTCCCATCAACTCTGAAGACAATAACGTATATCATATTTTCACACAAAAATTTTTTCCTTTTCTGAAACTGTTGACAGAATATTTCTGTGGAACAACAAAAGTAGAATACTGGAATACATGACTGGATTACGTGACTGGAATACGTAACTGGAAAACGTGACTGGAATACGTGACTGGAATATGTGACTGGAATATATGACTGGAATACGTGACTGGAATATGTGACATCTTTGTACTTTTTGATACTGATCATGTTATATGGGCCAAGAAGGATTCATTTGTATAAATCACACTTCATGATTGTTGTTTTTAAGAAAACAAACTCACTGCTTTGTTGTACCATATATCAAAACTGTCCATACACTAGAATTAGCTTGACAAAAACAGTCCACACAAAAATATTAATGTTTTAATTACCTGAGATTATTCTTATATTCTATGATATTCTATATTCTATATTCTATGATATTATACAAAATCTCCAATTTTGACTAATTTAATTTATTACATAAAATCTTCAACATATTTTCAGCCATCCCAGCAACACAGCTCAACCATCCATTTGTATTTTATATTTTTAACCAACACTTAATTAAACAACTTAAAATGCAAGTCATAGTAGCTGAATACAAAAGTCAAGTTGCATTAAAACTTTCTCTGCTCTTGAGAAACCTATTTTACTCCCAGAGTTTCCCTTATCCAAGAGGACAATGATAACATGGTCAAAAATAAAATGTATACATAATCAAAGAGACTCGCCCATTTATTCTAACTAGCCGGCATACAGTGCCCCTGGTGGCCAACTCTGCAAATGACATCTGTCAGGAACGAAAGATGGAAATATTTGCACTGCAACAGGTTGTCATGATAAACGTTACAACAGCAGTATTACACTCTGTGATTGAATACATGTTTATTTCACACGCTAGCTAAACACAAACCTTGTATGCGACCAACTTATCGGTGCAGTTAAACAGTGTCAACACATCCACCGCTTCCTTCTGTTCATCTTTCAAGTCAAACTCAAACTCTTCAGCCGGACTGCGAGAACAGACGAGGAACTAGGTAGACTAAGATAACCAAGATGATCAACAAGTCTGCGGGGTAACATGTCATCATTGCAAACGACAACCAACACATGGAAAAACAGGCCAATGCACAGCAGCCTTTACATTTATCGACTGTCTAAGGGACTGGAGCCAGCGGAGCTGAAGATGACAGAGATGCATGGAGACAGATGTATCGAGCCGGCAGAGTCTGACCCCTGTGGATGACATGAGTTCAGTTTGAGTTTCTGTGGCGTAGAACAGAACAGTTTGAAGTGCAACTGTGAATAAATGAATTTCTCTTGCAAGAGATAATATTCTCAAGTACATTTAAATATATTTTTATGACAAACTCAAACATTTGTTTCTCTCCTGAATGCTATGTTCATGTCTCCCTACCTGACTGTCAGCAGTGTTCCCTGGAAGACAATGTCCCCATTTCGTCTTACCCGTCTGTCAGCAGTGTCCCCTGGAAGACACTGTCCCCATTTCGTCTTACCCGTCTGTCAGCAGTGTTCCCTGGAAGACAATGTCCCCATTTCGTCTTACCCGTCTGTCAGCAGTGTCCCCTGGAAGACACTGTCCCCATTTCGTCTTACCCATCTGTCAGCAGTGTCCCCTGGAAGACACTGTCCCCATTTCGTCTTACCCGTCTGTCAGCAGTGTCCCCTGGAAGACACTGTCCCCATTTCGTCTTACCCGTCTGTCAGCAGTGTCCCCTGGAAGACACTGTCCCCATTTCGTCTTACCCGTCTGTCAGCAGTGTCCCCTGGAAGACAATGTCCCCATTCGGTCTTACCTGACTGACAGCAGTGTCCCCTGGAAGACAATGTCCCCATTCGGTCTTACCTGACTGACAGCAGTGTCCCCTGGAAGACAATGTCCCCATTCGGTCTTACCTGACTGACAGCAGTGTTCCTGGAAGACAATGTCCCCATTCGGTCTTACCTGACTGACAGCAGTGTCTCCTGGAAGACAATGTCCCCATTCGGTCTTACCTGACTGTCAGCAGTGTCCCCTGGAAGACACTGTCCCAATTCGGTCTTACCTGACTGTCAGCAGTGTTCCCTGGAAGACAATGTCCCCATTCGGTCTTACCTGACTGACAGCAGTGTCCCCTGGAAGACAATGTCCCCATTCGGTCTTACCTGACTGACAGCAGTGTCTCCTGGAAGACAATGTCCCCATTCGGTCTTACCTGACTGACAGCAGTGTTCCCTGGAAGACACTGTCCCAATTCGGTCTTACCTGACTGTCAGCAGTGTCCCCTGGAAGACAATGTCCCCATTCGGTCTTACCTGACTGACAGCAGTGTCCCCTGGAAGACAATGTCCCCATTCGGTCTTACCTGACTGACAGCAGTGTCCCCTGGAAGATACTGTCCTCATTCTGTCTTGTCCGTCCACAAGGATGTCTTCCTGGCCTCTGTGTTGAGTAGATTGATGCATATATTGGCACAATCTTTAGCACAGTAGGCAAAGTTAAATATGAACTACTTAATAACAGGAATTATCAAGCACATCTGAGTTTATGTAAACAACATGGTAAAAAAATTTATTTTATAAAGAAATACATTAAAAAAATGTGTTTTAGTGTCTGAGAATTTCTTTTAAATCATTAATCATGAAATAAAATGCAATCAAATATAATTGTTAAACAGGTAAAATGTGACACATCACTATATGACACTGACTATATGACACTGACTATATGACACTGACTATATGACAGATGTATGTCTATGTTATATAAACAAACCTGAAGTATAT
The DNA here is from genome assembly GCA_963662155.1 of Lamellibrachia columna. Taxonomy (NCBI): domain Eukaryota; kingdom Metazoa; phylum Annelida; class Polychaeta; order Sabellida; family Siboglinidae; genus Lamellibrachia; species Lamellibrachia columna. The sequence continues at coordinate 19,147,745 of OY759274.1, forward strand.
AAACCTAATATTCAGCATCACACTTAATATATTCATTATTGTTTTGTAATAAATACCACTATCAGTGATGTTGTGTTTTTCTATTAAATGTAGTCAAATAGCCTTAGAATTTTTTTTACATAAAGCTATCAAGAACTTGTTTAACAAGATTCAATAAGACATAAATATATGTTGAGTAAAATTGCTTAGAGGCAGAATTCTGGGGGCACTTGCCCCCCGGATCTGGAATTTTTTTCCGACATACATTCGTGAGCTCAACGTAAATGTTAACTTTACATCATATATATGTATATATATATATATATATAATATATATATATATGTATATATATATGTATATATATATATATATATATATATATATATATATATATATATATATATATATATATATATATATATATATATATATAATATATATTATATATTATATATATATATATATAATATATATGTGTGATGTCCCTGACAACGACATCACACAAACAACAACTGTGACATGTGACAAGTTACATGACACGTGACATATTACATATGACATGTAGCATATAACATGTGACAAGTTACATGTGACATGTCACATATGACATGTCACATATTACCTATGACATTTGACAAGTTACATGTGACATATTACATATAACATGTGACAAGTTATATATAACATTTAAGTAGTTACACACAACATGTGACAAGTTACATGTGACATGCTCCATATGACATGTGACATATAACATGTGATGAGTTATATATAACATGTGACAAGTTACATACAACATGTGACAAGTTACATATATCATGTCACATGAAATTTTTTTTACATAAAGCTATCAAGCTATCAATAAGTTACATATAACAAGTTACATGTGACACATGCTTACACTTTTCCTGGCCTTGCTTCCTGCCACAGAGGGCGCTGTATCCTCACTCTCAACAAACGTCACCTTCAAACAAACCACACTCAAGGACACTTGACAAAGTTGTTGAGACATCGTACAACACAGTCAGATCTATAACCACCAATGGAAGGGAGGATCTTGTGTACCTGGCTCTCAGTAACAGTGGAAGGGAGGACCTTGTGTACCTGGCTCTCAGTACCAGTGTAAGGGAGGACCTTGTGTACCTGGCTCTCAGTACCAGTGGAAGGGAGGACCTTGTGTACCTGGCTCTCAGTACCAGTGTAAGGGAGGATCTTGTGTACCTGGCTCTCAGTACCAGTGGAAGGGAGGATCTTGTGTACCTGGCTCTCAGTACCAGTGGAAGGGAGGACCTTGTGTACCTGGCTCTCAGTACCAGTGGATGGGAGGACCTAGTGTACCTGGCTCTCAATACAAGTGGAAGGGAGGATCTTGATTACCTGGCTCTCAGTACAAGTGGAAGGGAGGATCTTGATTACCTGGCTCTCAGTACCAGTGGAAGGGAGGATCTTGATTACCTGGCTCTCAGTACCAGTGGAAGGGAGGATCTTGTGTACCTGGCTCTCAGTACAAGTGGAAGGGAGGATCTTGTGTACCTGGCTCTCAGTACAAGTGGAAGGGAGGATCTTGATTACCTGGCTCTCAGTACCAATGGAAGGGAGGACCTTGTGTACCTGGTTCTCAGTACCAGTGGATGGGAGGACCTTGTGTACTTGGTTCTCAGTACCAGTGGAAGGGAGGACCTTGTGTACCTGGCTGTCAGTACCAGTGGATGGGAGGACCTTGTGTACCTGGCTCTCAGTACCAGTGGAAGGGAGGATCTTGTGTACCTGGCTCTCAGTACAAGTGGAAGGGAGGATCTTGATTACCTGGCTCTCAGTACCAGTGGAAGGGAAGAACTTGTGTACCTGGCTCTCAGTACCAGTGGAAGGGAGGATCTTGTGTACCTGGTTCTCAGTACCAGTGGAAGGGAGGACCTTGTGTACCTGGCTCTCAGTACCAGTGGATGGGAGGACCTTGTGTACCTGGCTCTCAGTACCAGTGGAAGGGAGGATCTTGTGTACCTGGCTCTCAGTACCAGTATAAGGGAGGATCTTGCGTACCTGGCTCTCAGTACAAGTGTAAGGGAGGATCTTGATTACCTGGCTCTCAGTACCAGTGGAAGGGAGGACCTTGTGTACCTGGTTCTCAGTACCAGTGGATGGGAGGACCTTGTGTACCTGGTTCTCAGTACCAGTGGAAGGGAGGACCTTGTGTACCTGGCTCTCAGTACAAGTGGAAGGGAGGACCTTGTGTACCTGGCTCTCAGTACAAGTGGAAGGGAGGATCTTGTGTACCTGGCTCTCAGTACCAGTGGATGGGAGGACCTTGTGTACCTGGCTCTCAGTACCAGTGGAAGGGAGGACCTTGTGTACCTGGCTCTCAGTACAAGTGTAAGGGAGGATCTTGTGTACCTGGCTCTCAGTATCAGTGGATGGGAGGACCTTGTGTACCTGGCTCTCAGTACAAGTGGAAGGGAGGATCTTGATTACCTGGCTCTCAGTACCAGTGGAAGGGAGGACCTTGTGTACCTGGTTCTTAGTACCAGTGGAAGGGAGGACCTTGTGTACCTGGCTCTCAGTACCAGTGGATGGGAGGACCCTGTGTACCTGGCTCTCAGTACCAGTGGAAGGGAGGATCTTGTGTACCTGGCTCTCAGTACCAGTGTAAGGGAGGATCTTGTGTACCTGGCTCTCAGTACCAGTGGAAGGGAGGACCTTGTGTACCTGGCTCTCAGTACCAGTGGAAGGGAGGACCTTGTGTACCTGGCTCTCAGTACCAGTGGATGGGAGGACCTTGTGTACCTCGCTCTCAGTACAAGTGGAAGGGAGGATCTTGTGTACCTGGCTCTCAGTACAAGTGGAAGGGAGGACCTTGTGTACCTGGCTCTCAGTACAAGTGGAAGGGAGGATCTTGATTACCTGGCTCTCAGTACAAGTGGAAGGGAGGATCTTGATTACCTGGCTCTCAGTACCAGTGGAAGGGAGGATCTTGTGTACCTGGCTCTCAGTACAAGTGGAGGGAGGATCTTGATTACCTGGCTCTCAGTACCAGTGGAAGGGGGATCTTGTGTACCTGGCTCTCAGTACAAGTGGAAGGGAGGATCTTGTGTACCTGGCTCTCAGTACAAGTGGAAGGGAGGATCTTGATTACCTGGCTCTCAGTACCAGTGGAAGGGAGGATCTTGTGTACCTGGCTCTCAGTACAAGTGGAAGGGAGGATCTTGTGTACCTGGTTCTCAGTACAAGTGGAAGGGAGGATCTTGTGTACCTGGCTCTCAGTACCAGTGGAAGGGAGGACCTTGTGTACCTGGTTCTCAGTACCAGTGGATGGGAGGACCTTGTGTACCTGGCTCTCAGTACCAGTGGATGGGAGGATCTTGTGTACCTGGCTCTCAGTACCAGTGGAAGGGAGGAGCTTGTGTACCTGGCTCTCAGTAACAGTGGATGGGAGGATCTTGTGTACCTGGCTCTCAGTACCAGTGTAAGGGAGGATCTTGTGTACCTGGCTCTCAGTACCAGTGTAAGGGAGGATCTTGTGTACCTGGCTCTCAGTACCAGTGTAAGGGAGGACCTTGTGTACCTGGCTCTCAGTACTAGTGTAAGGGAGGATCTTGTGTACCTGGCTCTCAGTACCAGTGGAAGGGAGGACCTTGTGTACCTGGCTCTCAGTACCAGTGTAAGGGAGGACCTTGTGTACCTGGCTCTCAGTACAAGTGGAAGGGAGGACCTTGTGTACCTGGCTCTCAGTACCAGTGGATGGGAGGATCTTGTGTACCTGGCTCTCAGTACCAGTGGAAGGGAGGACCTTGTGTACCTGGCTCTCAGTACAAGTGGAAGGGAGGACCTTGTGTACCTGGCTCTCAGTACCAGCGGAAGGGAGGATCTTGTGTACCTGGCTCTCAGTACCAGTGGAAGGGAGGATCTTGTGTACCTGGCTCTCAGTACAAGTGGAAGGGAGGATCTTGTGTACCTGGCTCTCAGTACAAGTGGAAGGGAGGATCTTGTGTACCTGGCTCTCAGTACCAGTGGAAGGGAGGATCTTGTGTACCTGGCTCTCAGTACCAGTGGATGGGAGGATCTTGTGTACCTGGCTCTCACTACCAGTGGAAGGGAGGACCTTGTGTACCTGGCTCTCAGTAACAGTGGATGGGAGGATCTTGTGTACCTGGTTCTCAGTACAAGTGGAAGGGAGGACCTTGTGTACCTGGCTCTCAGTACAAGTGGAAGGGAGGACCTTGTGTACCTCGCTCTCAGTACAAGTGGAAGGGAGGATCTTGTGTACCTGGCTCTCAGTACAAGTGGAAGGGAGGATCTTGTGTACCTGACTCTCAGTACCAGTGGACGGGAGGAACTTGTGTACCTGGCTCTCAGTACAAGTGGAAGGGAGGATCTTGATTACCTGGCTCTCAGTACCAGTGGACGGGAGGAACTTGTGTACCTGGCTCTCAGTACCAGTGGAAGGGAGGATCTTGATTACCTGGCTCTCAGTACAAGTGGAAGGGAGGATCTTGTGTACCTGGCTCTTAGTACAAGTACTCAGTCTATTTCCATCTCTCAGCAATTACATTAATTACCAGGGTGTGTTGTCATAACCTGATGTCGCCCTAGATAGCAATATTAGATTATCATGCCAAGATAACTTTTCTAGCAATGCTAAATGTTAGTGTGAGATATCCCCAGGGCTTGTATTATCAAAACACAAATTCATAACTTTAATTTTCTATCAATATGGCGGCAAAGCTGCCTCCGGGGGGGGGGGGGGGGCGCTCACAGAATAGCTTATACCAAAGTAGTATGGCGAATTGAAGATTATAGTGCAAGTCTGTTACTCTTGGCTGAGAATCACATTCAGTAGATCTATTCTTGTTAAATCTTGTTAAATCTATTCCGTATTGATCGCATCGGATATTTATAAGGATTACCATGTACGCACTCCGTAAAGAACATATAAAGCCAGTTCTCCGGGATTTACACTGGTTACCCATTCACCGCAGGATAGAGTTTAAGCTTCTCCTATTTGTCTACCTTTGTTTACATAACATGGCTCCACAGTATTTAGCCAACTTGTTGAACCAAGTGTTCATTGCGGTCAGCCAAACAACAATTATTTGTGGTACCGCAGAGTAAATTCTAGCGTTATGGGGATTGCTCCTTTAATGTTACTGTGCCCGTGCTTTGGAATGTGCTACCAGTGTCACTTAGAGTATATAGTTCAGCAGCGTCTTTCAGGAAAACATTCCTGTTCTGTCAAGAATAGTGTTTGAACAATTGACATTTTCAAATTATTTTTACTTTTTATCATTTAACTTATTTAAATTGGTTTTAGATTAAATAATTGTATTTAGATATATTGAGTTAGGTTTTTATTCCTAATTTAATTACTTATAATTAATTATAATTATTAATTTTTATTAGTCTTTAACACAATTTTATATGTATTTATTTTTATGTATAATGTGTATATATTTATTTAATGCTTTTTATGTAAAGCGCATTGAGCTTTTTAAGGAAATTGCGCTATATATAGAACTAAACTTATTATTATTACTTACTTTTTTCTTGCGACCACAGCTGGGGTTGTCACCGATGGGTGTTGATGCTGCACCACCATCGGGCGTTGACGCCGCGTCACCACTATCACTGTCAGCAATTGACAGCAGAGACACCTCCGTCGGCAGGTACTTGTATTCGAACGTGTCCTGTGAGACAAAGTATAACCCTTGGACTACTGGAGAACATTTCACAACATTACACAACATTACACAACATTACACAACACTACACATTACAAAACAAAATTTGTTTTTCAATTGTTCTATTTTTCATTCATTTCACACAAAAATTTACCTTTGTAGTACTGACTACGACATACTGGCTCATGTATAAATGTAACCTCTGTAGTATTGACTATGACATACTGGCTCATGTATAAATGTAACCTCTGTAGTATTGACTATGACATACTGGTTCATGCATAAATGTTTTATTTACTTTTGGTGACATCATCGGACAAATTATTCAATTATGTTTTAACAGGATCATAGAAGTAAAAATTACAAAAGAAGTGTGGCTCTAGATACAATGACACAACGCGGCAGTAAACTGACTCTAGAAGTAGTGGAATATAAAGTGTCCACAAAGGAAACTGGAATCTACTTAAGGTAGTTGGGGCAGCTAACGTGTCAGTTGATCTTTTTTCATAACATGTTAGAAATATTGAACTGAATGTCGGCACCACAAATAATCACCCGGCACTAACGTCATATTTTGCCAATCCATCCTTTAAAAAACAGTCCTTTTGGAAATCCCCCTGACTTCTTAGAAATGCTGACAATGTTTCCATATTAACGAACGCGAGTGCTATGATGTTTGAAGCAGCTATATTGGTTCGCCGTGAAAACGGAACTGGCTGGCATAACTTGATATCGTAGAAGACAACACGTTATAAATACAGATTCAAGGCCCATTATGGCTACAAGTTAAGGGGACATGTCAATATTACAAATGGCCATTATGTTTTGTCAACAATACGTAAAACACCAGAGAAAATCGTCAAATTTGAACCATGATACACGAATATCTATCAACATTTCTTTTATCACTAACAATCAGGAAACGTTGCCTAATTCAATTGTTTATAAAAACTACAACACTTACAATGCTGCAATTTGGTGTATGAACGCATCTTACATGTAGGCAACTTTACCAGTTTGGAATTACGATTGGTGAAGGGTTTGTGTCAAAAATACGCTGCCACTTTAGGCTGTCATTAAAATTTTGCCTAATTCATTCACCGTGATGTAGCAGACACAAGTTGTTTATGTTAACCAAAATCAACCATAAAATTTATCAGTGACATTGTCATTTATTTATTTGGGGATTTTCTCAAAACGATATAATTTCGCATTTTGTGGCTATTTTTCACATTTACAAAAAGGTAACATAACCAAATAAATTAAAAACTCCAAACTTTATTCATCTGGAATATTATATAGTATTTCAACTACAATCTGTGAAGAAATGGTTAATTTATCATAAAAATTTCTACTGAAACCACTCACTTCAAGACAAGCATATAATAGCCACCCCAGTTACCTCAAAAGAGGAAGATTCAAAGAAGAAAACGATGCATGATGTGGATGGGGGAAAGTGTCAATACTGATAAGGAGACTGTGGCGGAAAAGGTTTCTGCTCCCAGACAAAAGGAAAGGGGAATGCACCCACTGTGCCTCCCATAGTCTTCAGGAGCTGGTCGCGGTCGATGTATTGTAGGATTTCTTCTCCTTTAACAAAAATCACAGCTTTCTGCTGTGCCTCGCTCAGTAGTGTGCGGATCACTCGCCAGATGGCTGCAAGACAAAGCCGTCATGATGGACACGCTACAGGCACGTTCGATGTAAGTTTCACCTACACCAGTTACAAGTACAATGCGAGAGGTTTGACCTGAGAAAGCTAGAGATGTACAACAATTACCCAAACCAAACAAGTTGTTATTGTAACAACATCAACAGGTCAAAATAATGCATGTATAGTACAGATTTGTGAAATGGTGTACTTACTGTTTAAGATCCAAGGCATATCAAACACCAACATGTAGGCTGTAATGAGAAAGAGAAATGTTTACGTAAAATTAAGACTATCCTTATGAACTAGCTATGATGAAATGTGAAATAGAACTCTGTCTCTGCTCCAGTTCCAATGACAGTCTAGGCTACCAGATCTTGCATCTATATCTGAACATGTGTTTGCTGCTTGTGGATGATCTGTAGCTCATCCAATGACAAGTGTCAGACCTTGAACTGGGACACTGTGTTACATGTGTGTGCTCATCCAACGACAAGTGTAAGACCTTGAACTGGGAAACTGTGTTACATGTGTGTGGTCATCCAATGACAAGTGTAAGACCTTGAACTGGGAAACTGTGTTACATGTGTGTGGTCATCCAATGACAAGTGTAAGACCTTGAACTGGGACACTGTGTTACATGTGTGTGGTCATCCAATGACAAGTGTAAGACCTTAAACTGGGACACTGTGTTACATGTGTGTGGTCATCCAATGACAAGTGTAAGACCTTGAACTGGGATACTGTGTTACATGTGTGTGGTCATCCAATGACAAGTGTAAGACCTTGAACTGGGACACTGTGTTACATGTGTGTGGTTATCCAATGACAAGTGTAAGACCTTGAACTGGGACACTGTGTTACATGTATGTGGTCATCCAATGACAAGTGTAAGACCTTGAACCAGGATACTGTGTTACATGTGTGTGGTCATCCAATGACAAGTGTTAGACCTTGAACTGGGATACTGTGTTACATGTGTGTGCTCATCCAATGACAAGTGTAAGACCTTGAACTGGGTTACTGTGTTACATGTGTGTGGTCATCCAATGACAAGTGTAAGACCTTGAACTGGGACAGTGTTACATGTGTGTGGTCATCCAATGACAAGTGTAAGACCTTGAACTGGGATACTGTGTTACATGTGTGTGGTCATCCAACGACAAGTGTAAGACCTTGAACTGGGACACTGTGTTACATGTGTGTGGTCATCCAATGACAAGTGTAAGACCTTGAACTGGGACACTGTGTTACATGTATGTGGTCATCCAATGACAAGTGTAAGACCTTGAACCAGGATACTGTGTTACATGTGTGTGGTCATCCAATGACAAGTGTAAGACCTTGAACTGGGATACTGTATTATATGTGTGTGGTCATCCAATGACAAGTGTAAGACCTTGAACTGGGACACTGTGTTACATGTGTGTGGTCATCCAATGACAAGTGTAAGACCTTGAACTGGGACACTGTGTTACATGTATGTGGTCATCCAATGACAAGTGTAAGACCTTGAACCAGGATACTGTGTTACATGTGTGTGGTCATCCAATGACAAGTGTAAGACCTTGAACTGGGATACTGTATTATATGTGTGTGGTCATCCAATGACAAGTGTAAGACCTTGAACTGGGATACTGTATTATATGTGTGTGGTCACCAAAATGAAGTGGAACAATGTTTAGACAGATGAAAGCTGAAATGGATATCACATGTGTATATTCTTTGTAACCCACTCCCTGTTAGTGTTTAGGGCAGTAGGAATATAAACTCTTTGTAACCCATTCCCTGTTAGTGTTTAGGGCAGTAGTAATATAAACTCTTTGTAACCCACTCCCTGTTAGTGTTTAGGGCAGTAGTAATATAAATTCTTTGTAACCCATTCCCTGTTAGTGTTTAGGGCAGTAGGAATATAAACTCTTTGTAACCCACTCCCTGTTAGTGTTTAGGGCAGTAGTAATAAAAACTCTTTGTAACCCATTCCCTGTTAGTGTTTAGGGCAGTAGGAATATAAACTCTTTGTAACCCACTCCCTGTTAGTGTTTAGGGCAGTAGTAATATAAACTCTTTGTAACCCATTCCCTGTTAGTGTTTAGGGCAGTAGGAATATAAACTCTTTGTAACCCACTCCCTGTTAGTGTTTAGGGCAGTAGTAATAAAAACTCTTTGTAACTCACTCCCTTTTAGTGTTTAGGGCAGTAGTAATATAAACTCTTTGTAACTCATTCCCTTTTAGTGTTTAGGGCAGTTGTAATATAAACTCTTTGTAACTCATTCCCTGTTAGTGTTTAGGGCAGTTGTAATATAAACTCTTTGTAACTCATTCCCTGTTAGTGTTTAGGGCAGTAGGAATATAAACTCTTTGTAACCCATTCCCTGTTAGTGTTTAGGGCAGTAGTAATATAAACTCTTTGTAACCCATTCCCTGTTAGTGTTTAGGGCAGTAGTAATATAAACTCTTTGTAACCCATTCCCTGTTAGTGTTTAGGGCAGTAGTAATATAAACTCTTTGTAACTCATTCCCTGTTAGTGTTTAGGGCAGTAGTAATATAAACTCTTTGTAACCCATTCCCTGTTAGTGTTTAGGGCAGTAGTAATATAAACTCTTTGTAACCCATTCCCTGTTAGTGTTTAGGGCAGTAGTAATATAAACTCTTTGTAACCCATTCCCTGTTAGTGTTTAGGGCAGTAGTAATATAAACTCTTTGTAACCCATTCCCTGTTAGTGTTTAGGGCAGTAGTAATATAAACTCTTTGTAACCCACTCCCTGTTAGTGTTTAGGGTAGTAGGAATATAAACTCTTTGTAACCCATTCCCTGTTAGTGATTAGGGCAGTAATAATATAAACTCTTTGTAACTCACTCCCTTTTAGTGTTTAGGGCAGTAGTAATATAAACTCTTTGTAACCCATTCCCTGTTAGTGTTTAGGGCAGTAGTAATATAAACTCTTTGTAACCCATTCCCTGTTAGTGTTTAGGGCAGTAGGAATATAAACTCTTTGTAACCCACTCCCTGTTAGTGTTTAGGGCAGTAGAAATATAAACTCTTTGTAACCCATTCCCTGTTAGTGTTTAGGGCAGTAGGAATATAAACTCTTTGTAACCCACTCCCTGTTAGTGTTTAGGGCAGTAGTAATAAAAACTCTTTGTAACTCACTCCCTTTTAGTGTTTAGGGCAGTAGTAATATAAACTCTTTGTAACCCATTCCCTGTTAGTGTTTAGGGCAGTAGTAATATAAACTCTTTGTAACTCATTCCCTGTTAGTGTTTAGGGCAGTAGTAATATAAACTCTTTGTAACTCATTCCCTGTTAGTGTTTAGGGCAGTAGTAATATAAACTCTTTGTAACTCATTCCCTGTTAGTGTTTAGGGCAGTAGTAATATAAACTCTTTGTAACTCACTCCCTGTTAGTGTTTAGGGCAGTAGAAATATAAACTCTTTGTAACTCACTCCCTGTTAGTGTTTAGGGCAGTAGTAATATAAACTCTTTGTAACCCATTCCCTGTTAGTGTTTAGGGCAGTAGTAATATAAACTCTTTGTAACTCACTCCCTGTTAGTGTTTAGGGCAGTAGTAATATAAACTCTATGTAACCCATTCCCTGTTAGTGTTTAGGGCAGTAGTAATATAAACTCTTTGTAACTCATTCCCTGTTAGTGTTTAGGGCAGTAGTAATATAAACTCTTTGTAACTGACTCCCTGTTAGTGTTTAGGGCAGTAGAAATATAAACTCTTTGTAACTCACTCCCTGTTAGTGTTTAGGGCAGTGGTAATATAAACTCTTTGTAACCCATTCCCTGTTAGTGTTTAGGGCAGTAGTAATATAAACTCTTTGTAACCCATTCCCTGTTAGTGTTTAGGGAAGTAGTAATATAAACTCTTTGTAACTCATTCCCTGTTAGTGTTTAGGGCAGTAGTAATATAAACTCTTTGTAACCCATTCCCTGTTAGTGTTAGGGCAGCAGCAAACATAATATTGAGACGCTGGGTTCCAAGGATCTTGGCATGACTTACGCTGGTGTGAGTACATACCGAGAAATGATGGGTAATATGTTGTAAAGCAAGTCACTTGGTACTTGATCAGTTCGATGTCCTGCAAGTCGACATACAGGGCAAATATGTTAATGTGACTGTTATTCTGTAAACACGCCATCACCTGAGAAAAAATTATTTCATATTAAAAATAAAATGTGGTAATATGTGTGTCCTGCATTCTGTGTGTGGCTTCAAAATGTATAACTGATTTCTTTGGCAATCATAAGATTGAATAAAAGTACAATAGGTATAAAATCTGAGTTTGTTAAAATTATGAGTATATTTAGGTGAGAATATTTCAATGAAACCAAAAATCATTGTACACACAACCAGATTCACGTCCGTCTTTTGTACTATTTCATCAACAATGCCCTTTGAACCCAGTTCAGTTTGAAGGGGAAAAACAACAACCCTTGATGTTTGTTGATGTTTCTGGAGTTTGTTGAGTAAAGAAACTGTTGCTCCAGGCACTGCTCTCACCATGTTGGAGATGCCTGCTCCGGTCATGTCGAAGCACACAGCCACTCTCTCCTCCGGGTGACGCAGGAAGTGTTTGTCAAACACCCACGCGATGTACTGCTTCTGCAAGTGATGCTTCTCCGAATCCTTCTTACACTTTGCTACGTGGGAGATCACTGCAAAGTGCAACCGTAGTCATGATAACTGTAACTATGACAACTGTAGCTATGGCAACTGTAATTATTACAACCGTAACCATGACAACTGTAACTATGACAACCATAGCTATGACAACTGTAGTAATTTTCACAATAATAGTTAAAATAACATCAAATATGATCAGTGTAGTATTGCTAAACGTTTTAGACAGAAGATCTGTATTCAAGTGAGGTGTGGTCATGTGATAAAGGAACTTAGCTTCAGGATGGAAGATGAAGCAGAGAATCCCTTAGGATGGAAGGGATCAGCCGCGAGGGATCAAGAGGGACCAGCCATGAGGGATCAGCTGCACGGGGATTGGAAGAAAGTGGATAACAAGTTTGACACAGCAAATGACAAGAAACATAAAAGGGATTGTATTGTCACTAGAGGGCACCATACGTACATACAGGATGTCCCTCTTTGTCTGTGTTGTGGTAGTACATGGCTGAAAGTTCATGAACCCAGCGAGGAAACGACGTCTCTGACAGATCTAAAGCAGGCAAATGCTACAGTCAAACAACAAGTATGTACAACGACTGACAGAGTCAAAAGTATTCACACAGAATGTTCATTTATCTGCAGATTACTCCAACTGTATGACATACAACTATATGACTTAAAAAGTTCATTCATTATCATACATTCAACATTCTAATAAAATGTGTTTATTAACAAATCCATACAATTACCCCCCCCCCCACACATGCACGCACGCACGCACGCACGCACGCACGCACGCACGCACGCACGCACACACACACACACACACATCTCCTTCTAAACTGTTCATCACCCTCCAATTTCAATGTTGTTCCATCCTGCCTCCGGGTCCTTCCTGACCATTTACCTCCCTCCTTCCCTCTCTCTCATTTACATGCAAAAGTAATCGTAATTGTAATCAATTACACTCATTCTCCAAGCAATCATACATGTTACTGCACTCTTAGATGTTAACATGTGGTTCATTGTCCCTCTTCACCATTCACCTCCCTCCACACCATTCATTTCCCTCCTCACCATTCACCTTCCTCCCTCCTCAATGTTCACCTCTCTTCTTCCTCACCATTCATCTCCCTCCCTTCTTACCATTCACCTCCCTCCCTTCTCACTATTCACCTCCCTCCCTCCTCACCATTCACCTGCCTTCCTCTTCACCATTTCTCCCTCCTCACCATTTCTCCATTCTCATTGTTCACCTGTCTCCCTCCTCACTGTTCACCTGCCTCTGTCCTCATCATTGACCTCCATCCTCACCATTGACCTCCCTCCCTCCTTCCTCACTGTTCACCTCCGTCCTCACTGTTCACTTCTGTCCTCACCGTTCACCTCCGTCCTCACCGTTCACCTCCGTCCTCACCGTTCACCCGCCTCCCTCCTCACTGTTTACCCCCTCCCTCCTCACTGTTCACCTCCCTCCCTCCTCACCGTTCACCTCCCTCCCTCCTCACCGTTCACCTCCATCTCCTTCCTCCACCTGAGAGAGGTGTGTGTCAGTGACACTGCTGCAGTGACGTCGTTCCTGACATGTCGGAGGAAGCAGCTGGCATATGCGTCATCTGTCTGTAGTCTTGTGATGTCACGAGTGTCGTAGAGTCCATGCCCAATGTTGTCTGGGGAAGAATAATAATAAATAATATATTTTATTTGGCATAGCGCCAGATCCAAAATTGTTCGAGGCGCTTCACAACATATTAAAATACATAAAATAGTGTAAAATTGCAAAATAATAAATAATGCATTTAAAATACTACTAGTAATAAGAATTATTTAAAATAAATACAGCAATAAAATAGTGTAGAATAGAAATAAGGAACTAGCTAAATAAATATTAGCTGCTAGTAATAAGAATAAAAAAATATATAGCACAATAATTACACAAATTATAGCAATAATACTAATAAATAAATAAATGTATGATTAATAATAATAATAAATAATTTAGTCAAATATTTTTATAAAGTAAAAGTTTAAGTGATAAAAAGGAATTGGTAAAATAATGTTAAATATCATGAATAAGATTACTGGAATAGTCATAATTAAATTGCTATGAGTAGAGGACAATGTTCATCTGCAATATACGCTAATAAGCGATACAAAAGAAATGTGTCTTTAGTTGGCCTATCGATGGTGTTGAGGCACTGCAAACCCGACAGGAGTTTATCGATCTTTTCACTGAAGAAATGTGAAAATAGTTCACCTCCTTGGGCCGTCGAGTGGAATTCGGGATGCTGTTGTATGCGCTGGCCATCAAGGGATCTCAATAGTCGAAACACGGTGTTGTTGTTTGCCTTTTCTAAGCGTTTTTTATAGTAATCCGCTTTGCGTGCAGATAATAAAATAGTGCATTCTTCATGGGCGGTGACATATAATTGCCGATGAATTTCCAGTTTAGTTCTCCACACATTCTCCAGTTTCCGTTTCTTTTCCCTGGCGTCATCGATGTCAGAGTCGTACCAGAGATGTGGTGTATTGTCTCTTACACGAAAATGAAAATACAAAGTATCGAACTCATTTGGGTGATCTAAAATACCAGCAGTGCCTAGGGTATCCACCAGGGGTTGATGTATGCAGGAATCACTGGCGGTATGAGTGCTATAGTGATGTTGTCACTTTACTCAAGCAAGAAACCACAGAGGAAGGACACTGACAGAAATACAGTGTAGTCTGCACGCCGAGGATGACATCACAGAACGCCTGTACAGAGATTTACTGCTGTGTCAAGAATCCCTCTATTAAGTCAGATTTGTACATTTTGGGGGAACTTGTGTAGGGTGCTGAAGCACTGCTACGTTCAACCCCTGATTAGATTTAACTAAGCTGGACATACCTGTATATTCTTCTTCAAATCTTTGTCTCAGTTCTGCAAGGTTCTGTTGTAGGAAAAACACACATTTAAATACATTTATATAGATGGAACTGGCATGTCTTGCTTCACTACTTCAAGTGAAACCAAAGGCATTTTGAGGGCTTTTGCACCTATAAGAGTACTTGAAACTAACCATTTGCAACTATAAATCTATAATCAAGAATATCATGCAAGTAGTTAATTAAATATACCTCGCTGGACACCGAAAATCTTTTTTTTTTGCATGGGCAGGGCCAATTTTTTTTGGAATCCTACGTCAAGAGTGCTGACTAGGTTTCCCACAACTCCAACTTTAAACGCCTGATAGTAGATGTAGATGATTTTAGTCACATACTTGCCAATAAGCTTGGACGTGCTGTTTGCATCTAAAATCTACTTATTTGGCAAAATAGTCCTGCTCACCACTGATTGGTCAAAATTGCAAACACTGATGAATATATCAGCGTCCATGAAAAATGACATTAGACCTGAATCTTGCACTTTTAGAAATGATTCCCAGTAAACCACTTGTGTGGTATTCTTCACTATAGTTGCAAATGGTTAGTTTTTAGGTACTCTTATAGGTGCAAAGGCCCAAAACAATGCCTTTGGTTTCATTTTGACTTACTGCTTCCTGAAGTTGCCAAATGCACAACGACATTAGCAACACTACATATAAATTGTGAAATGATTTAGCAAAATAACAACCATTCTTTTAAATATTTTATAAAATACTTAATAACTAAGTAAGTCTACAATGCAGGCCCATGCTTCAGAGAAATGGAGAGTCATAGGCATAGCATAGACATAGTTCAACCATTTTCTTTCTTATTTTTATGTGTGTAATTCGAAATAATTCCAATCCAATGTCAGCCGTCTTCTGCAAACAGAACATTCATTGCCCCGATAGTGGTGCAACATCTTTTAAATTGAACCCCAGGCTCAGACCGGAACTACCAGTGGACACACACACAGCAGGACTTACAACGCTCTTAAGGAACCCAGTCTTTGAGGGGGAAAACCACAGTAGAGAATTGCATTGGAGGCCATGTTATCGTTTTGTCCGATTATGAGAAAACCTGACCATCAAAAATTCTGAAACTTTTTCACAGCAACTGTCATCATCTCACTGACATGCTCACCAGCTTTTATCAAAATCACATACCTCCGGCTCTTTTAAAACACCCCCACGTGCGATGCCTCTCAATATTTACAAAAATAGCCATGTATTCATGCGCCCATATGTGGCCCATAGGCATAGCAGAAACATTCCCATAAATCCCTCCACCAGTTAAACTCTCAAAAATGCACTATTTCACATCTTCTACAAACAAACCTATTCTTGCTCAAAGGCACTCATATCACATAATATGAATTTATTAAGTTCCCATTTCAAAATTTCATACGCCCTACATTCAATAAGCAGGAAGGTCAACTGTGGTCTTACCCCTTGAGGAAGAAGCCTAAATCCAAAAATGCCGGGCGATAATAGGCAGATATAGTAATGTAGTGATCGAGATATGAACCTGTCAACGCTGATAATGTGACAGCTAACAAACTAAGCAAAGGTCGGTGAAATAAATAAGCATACTGTCCGTACCTCATCCACCGTCATGTTGCTTTAAAACTGTCTACTATACTTTACAATAATAGGTAAAAATGACGTTATTTACAGCAATGCGTATCCTCTTATTTGATTGGTTATAGGCCAGAAAGGATAAAAGACTACCACGGCATATGTATACGTACTTTTCTTCACGCAGCACAAAGTCTGATGTCAATTCCTTTTCTTCTTCCTTTTTCCTTTCCAGCACTCAGAACGTTCTATTTGATTACCTTTTTCCAAGTCGACTCATAAACAACTTGACGGTATGTATTATGTTGTGCTGTGCTATGCCATATTATATTGTATTATACAAATATATAACATTACACAAATATATTTATTATACAAATATATTTAGTATACAAATATATTTAGTATACAGATATATTTATTATACAAATATATTTATTATACAAACATATTATACAAACATATTAATTATACAAACATATTAATTATACAAACATATTATAGAAACATATTATAGAAACATATTATAGAAACATATTATAGAAACATATTATACAAACATATTATACAAACATATTATACAAACATATTATACAAACATATTATACAAACATATTATACAAACATATTATACAAACATATTATACAAACATATTATACAAACATATTATACAAACATATTATACAAACATATTATACAAACATATTATACAAACATATTATACAAACATATTATACAAACATATAATACAAACATATTATACAATATGTTATACAAATATGTTATACAAATATATTATACAAATATATTATACAAATATATTATACAAATATATTATACAAATATATTATACAAATATATTATACAAATATATTATACAAATATATTATACAAATATATTATATTTGCAGCTTGAAAACTCGACTTTGCTATTTTTCTATGTTACTAGTACACTTATACTTACACATTTGCAGGTTAATGCGTTATCTTAGGCCACTGGCCTTTGTTGGTAAACATATATTTTTTCGGGCTAGGCAAGGGATCACCAGAAGATATTATATACTTAGATTTTCCGAAAGCTTTTGACAAAGTGTCACATCAAAGATTACTACTTAAATTAAAAGCCCATGATATCGGGGATGGCATACTCGACTGGATAGAACAATGGCTGACTGATAGAAGACAGCATGTTTAAGATTTAACAAGATTTGCCATCCAAGTCAAAGGCCCAGATGGCAAGTGGACAAGGAAGCCATTGGCTTATCGAGAGTCCATCAGTGTTCATCTATGTGTAACCCGCCCTCCCGAGATATGTGTCCAAGTTGTTTTTAAGCATATTCACGCTGGTAGAGGTTATACAATCCATAGATAATTTGTTGCATTCATTTATTGTCCTCTGTGAGAATGAATGCTTCCTGATATCCAATCTACACTGATCCTTTATTAACTTTACCTCATGTTCTGTTATCTTTCTTGAGAGAGAAAAGTGACTTGGACGATAACATAACAAGTAACGTACTGAAATTTGCGGATGACACAAAACTGTTTAGAAAGGTTAATACTGATGGTGATAAACAACATTTACAAAACGATCTAGACAGATTAGTGAAATGGTCTGAGAAATGGCAGATGTTGTTCAATTTTGGGAAATGTAAATGCCTACATACAGGATATGGGAACTTGAATGTAAACTATAAAATGGGAGATACTGCTCTGGGTACTACTGTAAAAGAAAAGGACTTAGGAGTTACAATAAGCACTGATATGAAAGTTTCAGAGCAGCGTGGTATTGCAGCTTCAAAAGGTAATCAAATTATTGGGTTGATTAGGAGAAATATAACATATAAGGAGAAAAAGCTAATTATACCTCTGTATAAAGCAATAGTTTATTACACTAGATATATTTTATATTCTTATTTTAACTAGCTTGTTTAATGTATTTGTAAAGAATTGCATGTTTATTTTTTTTGCAATTTTATAACTATTTGCCTTATAAAGCGCCACAAACCATTTAAAATTGGATCTGGTGCTATATCAAATAAAATATATTATTATTATTATAGTTAGGCCTCATTTAGAGTACTGTACACAAGCTTGGAGACCACATCTTAAGAAGGATATAGATATGCTTGAAAGAATACAGAGGAGAGCAACTAAAATGATTCCAGAACTGAGAGACCTTAGTTATGAAGAACGACTGAAAGAATGTGGTTTAACAACCCTAGAGAAAGGCAGTTATGAAGATATCAAATTGAAGTTTTTAAGACATTGAATGTATATGAAAATATTGATAAAAATATTTTCCTCACTCAAGACAGATAATAGAGCTAGAGGACATGAGGTAACATTAGTAAGGGATCAGTGTAGATTGGATATCAGGAAGTACTCATTCTCACATATGACAATCAATGAATGGAAAAAATTATCTACATATTGTGTAACTACTAGCAGCATGAACATGTTTAAAAACAAGGAAGACTACAACAGAAATGGCAAAAAGAAATTGTGGTCTTTCATCAAACACAGATGAACAGATTCAGTAGGCATTGCACCTCTTAAAGAAAATGGAATCTTGAAGGACACCCCACTGGACAAAGCTAGGATCCTAAATGCTCAGTTCAGCTCTGTGTTCACCAAAGAGAGCCCCTTAAATACACTCCCACAGGAAGCAGACCCAATATGACAGTATACCCCGATTTCCAAATTGGATATCACCACAGAAGGCATTCAAAAACTCCTAGAAAGTCTAAACCCTAACAAATCTATGGGACCAGACAGGCTCCACCCCAGAATCCTCAAAGAAACAGCCAGAGTAGTTGCTCCTATTCTGCAGATAATATTTTCTAAATCTCTTGAAAATGGCGAGGTACCAGACAACTGGAAACAAGCAAATATAGCAATCTTCAAGAAAGGAGAACAATATTGCCCATCAAATTACCGCCCAGTGTCACTCACGTGTGTGTGCAGCAAACTAATGGAACGCATAATCTCAAAACACCTACTAAACCACCTAGAAGCCAACAATATCCTCTTCGACAAGCAGCATGGATTTCGAAAAAAGCAATCAACCGATACACAGTTGCTAGCCTTCACACAAGATATCCAGGCCAATCTAAGCGGTGGAAGGCAAACTGATGTAATCATTATGGATTTCGCCAAAGCATTTGACAAAGTACCACACCACAGACTAATCCAGAAACTTTAAAGATACGGTATCACTGGCCCTGTAAACACTTGGATTGAGACATTTTTGAAGGATAGAAAGCAAGGTATTTATTCGGACTGGTCTCCTGTTATCAGTAGAGTCCCACAAGGTTCAGTGATTGCCCCCATCCTCTTTCTTATCTTATAAATGACCTACCTAATAACCTCAAATCAACTGTCAGACTCTTTGCTGATGACACTATTATCTACATGACAATATCCAATGGTACTGACATGACAACCCTTCAACAAGATCTAGACAAATTGGCCAAGTGGAAAGAAACATGACAAATGGAGTTCCATCCCCAGAAATGTAGTGTACTCCACATAACCAGAACCCGTAACCCGAAATACAAACAATACACCCTTCATGACCACATACTCGTAAAGCAGGACAATGCGAAATGCATCCTTATGTTTCCTATGAAGAAATCTCAGAATTGGCCAGAAAAAATAAAAACCAGTGCATATTTCACTTTAGTTAGACCCCAGTTACAATATGCCGCTGCCATATGGGACCCCTACACATAATACGCACGGTATGTTTGTAGCAACTACAACTGTGAAGCAAGTGTCAGCACCATGATGGTGCAGCCTCCAACAAAGGAGAACCGACATCCGCCTTGTCATGTTTTATAAGACATTACATGGTATAATCGCCCTGGACCTCTTCCCCCCAACTTATACCCGTGGTGAGACCCTCCCGACATACGCATTCTGAAGCTTTTTACTCCCCGTAATAACTAAGCAATTCATCCAGTATAGCTTTTTACCCCATACAATAGCCAATTGGAATAACCTGCCAGCCAACGCAGCTACAGCACCAAGTTTGGAGATTTTCAGACAGAAGATCTCCAGCTTGCAACATTAATTGATATTGAATTTTTCACGCTATCAACTTTTCCTCTCCTCAAATTGCAGTCCTACACGCACGCTATCATCTTTTCTCTTTCTTCCAAATGTTTTATTACTTTCTCTTACAGCACTTTAGCACGTGTGTACACACACCGAGTCTATAAGCCTAGAAGAGAGAGTTGACTTGTACCCGGAAGAAGAAGAAGACATGGTCAATCGGGTGTCTGTTTGTCTTTCGTCATGTTGTTTCGCTTGCGGAATTTCAGTTGCTATTTTGATATGTAATTTTTCCCGGACTATTTAAAGATCGCCTCAATGTCGGGAATGTATGCTTTCGGCGGCTTGTTGCACAGCTATTGTATGAAATTCTCAAAAATAAGTGACAACGCACGCTCAGAACTATGTGTGACACGTTTTTCTTTCGATCGAACCAAACATGAGTTTGTGACGTCCGATTGTCCTGTAATCTCACATATTATCGCCCTAGAAAACATTGCCATCTGCGCCTGTCAGTCGGCTGTTGAACATGCGACAGGGATAACAAAGGTGTACTTTCTACTCGGCGACATCAGCAAAGTTCACTCGTCGGGGACATGTATATTTTATTTGTGTGTGATGGCGGTGAATCGTGTCGTTGTCGTGGGGAAGATTACACTTGTCGCAGAGCCCGAGGTCGAGGCGGCGGCGTTGCCGTTGGCCTCAATATCCATTCTAGATGGACCAAATGTGTGCCTCATAACACATTCGGGTAGTCTCTACTATACGTGGCCCATGGCCACGGGACAGACAGTGGAACTCCACTCTGCAAACATTCCTTCGAACTGTCATCTCACGTCCTTACTTTGGTGTGGCTGCGATGATTTGGTTACAAATATTGTTGCCATAGGAACATGCGTGCAGCAACCTGATGCCATGGAAACATGCATGCAACACCGTGATGCCATGGAAACATGCACGCAACACTCTGATGCCATGGAAACATGCAGTGATAGTGACCACTCACTGGTGGCAGTGACCATGGCGTGGGATAAACAAGGGCACTGTAGCAATGCAACTCTGGACTCTACTGACATTGTCCCATCTATGTACTCTAACATTACATTGTGCATTTATATCAAACAATTAACAGTCAAGTCTCCTGACCAGAACGTGTGGCACAGTGGTACAAATGCAGGAGATGCACAGACACCTCAAAGAAGTGATGCTGCACATGACACGTCACTACCTGTTAGTGTCTCGGCTGTGGCATGTACATCATATTCACAAGTGCTCCTGTTTGAAGAAGGGCTGATGCTGAAATGTGGCACCCTGCCCTTTGATAATGCTGACAAAATCATGATGTTTGAGACTGCGACAGACTCCGCATACATCGCTGTTCACTCAGCAAACAATGTCGTTTGTCTGATTCTGGCTGCAACTTTTGAGGTTCTTCACATTTGTACACATGACCAATCACAAACAGTTAACAAATATGGCAAATCAATAACATAACAATATTAGTAGTCATGAAAAACTGGTAAATACTATTAAAAGGTCTTTGTTTATCACATTGATTTTAAAACCTACAGAAGAAGACTATTAAATAATTTATGGTTTAAATACCAGTGTTGTTGCTTTTTATCCCAAGTATAAAAGTCACAAGTCGGTTTTAAACATTAAATACGAACCCTTGCCCTTTCCTAAAGCCATTTCTCATTGTGAAAAGTTATTTAATTATTTTTCACTGTTGGTTTCTGACTCCACTGCAGGTAGTGCGAGTGGTCGATGGTGCAGCTCACATGCTCGTAGACGACTTTGTTGGATGTGGGTCAGAGCAAATCTTGCTCTTGCCATTGTCAGAGAGCCACACAACTGGACAACATGGATGTCCGTCTCGCTTCCTCCTTACAGACTTCTGCAGTTGCCATGCCAACACCCTTCAAGAGGTGACCAACTGAATGCATGCATATATGGGATATCTATGTGTGAAATAAGAAACACTGTCCTTTTTATTAAATGTGCATTCTACCCTATAAAACCTTGGATTCAAGTGAAAGTTTGTGCAGATTAAAATCATTTTCCAGCAGAACATGTCAACAAGTTGGGTAGTTAATTCAAAATAATATTTATATCTCGCCTTAATTTTCCCACTTGTGTGCACTGTTAAATTATTGTGAAGCATCAGGAAATCATGCTAATGTACATTTGACTAGGTAATTTGAAAAAAAATTGTGAACATTGTGAACGTGCCACTGTACTTTGTTGGACAACGTGTGTGTTGGTGATATTTACAGGAGTGACTCATTTTTGTGGGGTGCGATAGCATACCGGTTAGAAGGCCGGACTCTCAATCGAGAGAACCCAGTTTCAAATCCCACTGCGGTCGCTTCGAACCTTTGGCAAGTTTGATCACCCCACGTTGCCACAGTTCACTCAGCTGTATAAATGAGTACCTGGCAATACAGACAGTGGTGGATATGTGAACGAATAGCCTTCGCGCAGCAATTTCAGCGTGGCTGAATACTTCCCAAAGAAGTTGAGATGGCCTTGGAATGAACAGGTCTGCCAGGGGGTGAAGTGTAAAGCGGTTTGAGCAGTCCTATGGACCGGATACCGCGCTATATAAGAACATACCTTTACCTTTACCTTTTATTTTGTCATGAAGCAAATTTGTTATGTCCTGTAGGAGGGTGACGGAAGGACACATGGAGAAGTTGGGGAGAGTCTACAGGGAGTGATGCGGGCTCTGGAGACAAGGGTGCAGGTAGGGGAAGGGAAAGAACCCACCAAACAAGGAGTGGGCACTGGAGACAAGGGTGCAGGTAGGGGAAGGGAAAGAACCCACCAGACAAGGAGTGGGCACTGGAGACAAGAGTGCAGGTAGGGGAAGGGAAAGAACCCACCAGGCAAGGAGTGGGCACTGGAGACAAGAGTGCATGTAGGGGAAGAGAAAGAACCCACCAGACAAGGAGTGGGCACTGGAGACAAGGGTGCAGGTAGGGGAAGGGAAAGAACCCACCAGGCAAGGAGTGGGCACTGGAGACAAGGGTGCAGGTAGGGGAAGGGAAAGAACCCACCAGACAAGGAGTGGGCACTGGAGACAAGAGTGCAGGTAGGGGAAGGGAAAGAACCCACCAGACAAAGAATGGGCACTGGAGACAAGAGTGCAGGTAGGGGAAGGGAAAGAACCCACCAGACAAGGAGTGGGCACTGGAGACAAGAGTGCAGGTAGGGCAAGGGAAAGAACCCACCAGACAAGGAGTGGGCACTGCAGACAAGAGTGCAGGTAGGGGAAGGGAAAGAACCCACCAGACAAGGAGTGGGCACTGGAGACAAGAGTGCAGGTAGGGGAAGGGAAAGAACCCACCAGACAAGGAGTGGGCACTGGAGACAAGAGTGCAGGTAGGAGAAGGGAAAGAACCCACCAGACAAGGAGTGGGCACTGGAGACAAGAGTGCAGGTAGGGGAAGGGAAAGAACCCACCAGACAAGGAGTGGGCACTGGAGACAAATTGCAGGTAGGGGAAGGGAAAGAACCCACCAGACAAGGAGTGGGCACTGGAGACAAGAGTGCAGGTAGGGGAAGGGAAAGAACCCACCAGACAAGGAGTGGGCACTGGAGACAAGAGTGCAGGTAGGGGAAGGGAAAGAACCCACCAGACAAGGAGTGGGCACTGGAGACAAGGGTGCAGGTAGGGGAAGGGAAAGAACCCACCAGACAAAGAATGGGCACTGGAGACAAGAGTGCAGGTAGGGGAAGGGAAAGAACCCACCAGATAAGGAGTGGGCACTGGAGACAAGGGTGCAGGTAGGGGAAGGGATATAAACCAGTCAAGCTGGTGACGCGGATAGACTGTGCAGTAGCAGTGGCGGGGCAGCTCATGAATGTGGCTAAGTTTTGGTGCATTATAGAGCAAGGGGGAGGGAGTGAGACAGCGGGAAGGAGAGACCACCACTCTGGTAGTCCTCGGCAGATAATACATTTATCCCCTGTGTGGGTTTTTGACTCCTCCATGTAGAAACATGAGGTAGAAAGTAGTGACAGTTTTCACTGTCTCCTTCAAGACACGTATTTCCAACTCTAGGTAGGCTGTTGAGCTGGGATTTGAACAAAGTATGTCCTGGTCACAAAGTGCATGTCATGTATACTTGGATATTTGTCATTATGTTATATAATGTAGTTGCACAGTTTGTACTTGATCTTGGACCTGGAAGGAAAGAACGAAAGCATGTTTTTTGAAGTGGCATGATAATTTCTTAAACAACCGTGCAAATCATCACTGCCCCAAATATATTATATTTTAACTTTTAAGCCATTTACACATGCCAACTTCATAACATTAGTATCATGTTCCACCACTAGGTGGGGTACAGGTCTCTGGCAGATGCCGAGCGACACAGCACACTCAAGTCAAGGTTGATTACAAAGTCGTGTGACGCCATTCGCAGGATGACATGTGTCACAAACGTCCAAGTCCGACAGGTAAAGGTAACATGTGACACTGCAAACAATATTCAAACTACAGATTGATGTTTAAGAGAAGAATTTTATTGCGTGTTTGATTATGATGCAAACAAATTTTATACATGAGATAATAGCATTTAGTGGGACTGGTACAGTTAAGAAATATATTCGTCACTTTTAGTAAGTTAATTTGATTTTCATAAGATTAGTAAGAAAATTGTTCTGAAGGATCATGTAGAAAAACTTGACAGAAGATAAAATACTTTGATAATAGATGTGTATGATGGCACAAGTAAGAAAATTTATCTTGTGTATGATGACACAATAATATGGTAACTGCCCTGGTACTGGTTTATAGCTGACGTAATCTTATGATTTATATATTGTTTTAGTGAAATGTGACAGTTGTGTTTGTTGCAGATTGATTCTTGCCTGGTGTCATTAATACCAGGCTCGGTGACAAGGTCAGACAAGACGGACAACACACCAGGTAGTGGTGATGCACTGGGTAGCAGCGGTGGAAGTAGTGATGCACTGGGTGGAAGTAGCGGTACACCAGGTAGCAGTGTTGAGATGGATGACTGCGGAGACTTGAGACTGGTGTCTAGCTGGCAGCGTATCATCTACGGACACTGGGTGGTCGGTGCTACGGTCAAGAATGAGTCGCAGTGGTGAGTGACAGCACCCTGTAGTAAGATGAGGGATTATGTTCGCAATACGCTTTTAGTTTAACCAATTGATTATGCACAAGTAATCGTAAGGATTTGTCAGTTACAACCTGTAGTCTAGGGTGAGGCTGGCACCGATACCGGTCGTTAATGTTTTCCCCTTCATCGTGACTAGTCCCGTTTCACTGCCATCTCCACCGTCTCCACTCCACCCTATCCCATGTAATACTCCCCCATCCCATGTAATACTCCCCACTATCCCATGTAATACTCCTCCATCCCATGTAATACTCCCCCATCCTGTGTAATACTCCCCCATCCCATGTAATACTCCCCCAACCTGTGTAATACTCCCCATCCCGTGTAATCCTCCTCCCTATCCCGTGTAATACTCCCCCATCCCGTATAATACTCCCCCCATCCCGTGTAATACTTTTCCCTATCCCGTGTAATACTTCCCCATCCCGTGTAATACTCCCCCATCCTGTGTAATACTCCCCCATCCCATGTAATACTCCCCCACCCCGTGTAATACTCCCCCATCCCATGTAATACTCCCCCATCCCGTATAGTACTCCCCCATCCCGTGGAATACTCCCCCTATCCCGTGTAGTACTCCCCCATCCTGTGTAATACTCCCCCCATCCCGTGTAATGCTCCCCCCGCCCCATGTAATGCTCCCCATCCTGTGTAATACTCCCCCCTATCCCGCGTAATACTGCCCCATCCCGTGTAATACTCCCCCTATCCCGTGTAATACTCCTCCATCCCGTGTAATACTCCCCCCATCCTGTGTAATACTCCCTCATCCCGTGTAATACTCCCCCTGTCCCGTGTAATACTCCCTCCATCCAGTGTAATATTCCCACCTATCCCATGTAATACTCCCCCCATCCTGTGTAATACTCCCCCATCCCATGTAATACTCCCCCGTCCCGTGTAATACTCCCCCATCCCGTGCAATACTCCCCCTATCCTGTGTAATACTCCCCCATCCCATGTAATACCCCCTATCCCATGTAATACTCCCCCATCCCATGTAATACTCCCCCATCCCGTGTAGTACTCCCCATCCCGTGTAATACTCCCCCTATCCCATGTAATACTCCCCCATCCCGTATAATACTCCCCCTATCCCTTGTAATACTCCCCCATCCCATGTAATACTCCCTCATCCCATGTAATACTCCCCCATCCCATGTAATAATCACCCTATCCCATGTAATACTCCCCCATATCCCGTGTAATACTCCCCCATATCCCGTGTAATACTCCCCCATCCTGTGTAATACTCCCCCATCCCGTGTAATACTCCCCCATCCAGTGTAATATTCCCCCTATCCCTTGTAATACTCCCCTCATCCAGTGTAATACTCCCCCATCCCATGTAATAATCCCCCTATCCCATGTAATACGCCCCCATCCCATGTAATACTCCCCCATCCCGTGTAATAATACAGTAATAATAATGCTAAGTCTTCCATGCGCCAGTCTCTAGTTTCTATATCCAATGACTCTGTTCACAAAGTAAGTCCAATTAAAAATTATAGATAAAAAGTCATCACAAAAGCAGAAAAATTGGAGCCAGAACTGTTTGTTTCACTAGTCAGAGGGTTGAGTTATCTAATGATACACACACCACAGGCTGGGCCAATACATATTTCCACACAACTGATAATGTTGGTCGTCCTAACCACAAATGGAAATCTTGCAAAGTATTAGTTTTGTAAACACGGTATGATTACACACAAGTTATTCAACCGCCACTCAGACAGTTTTACAGGTAGAATGTATGAAATGCTGTGTGATATGATACCAGGAAAACAAGAAATGGCTACAAATGATATGAAACTGTGACAGAGTGGCTGGAGCTGGCACTTGAAGAATAGATTAACACCTATGTTACAGGCGCAAATGTCACTTGTAAAGATGAGTGAAATGTCACACGTGTGTTTCAGAGTATTTCCTCTTTGTACTGTAGAACATTGATGTAGAACTTTGTACTGTAGAACATTGATGTCAGTATTGATGTGTTCTGCTGTATTTGCAGTGCCGTTTTGATGCCTCGTCTCAGCCTGGTTTCTGTCGAGGATGATCCCGTTGCCATGGAGACCCACTGCAGGGATTGTATCAGTTGTTCAGTCTCCGGAATGTGTGGTGGTGAGCCATCACGGAAGGTGTCTCGGTCAAGTTGGGAAATGTCGGGATGTATCCCGCCTGGTGGCAAGGCCCGTTTAGCCGTGTGTTGTGTTGGAATGCCCAGGTTCATTAAGACTTGCAGGAGAAAGTTCGCGTTGGAGGTGATATACCAGAAAGAGGCTTGTGACGGTGCACTTGGCTCTGTGAAGGGACCATGTCAGAATCCTCCTGCCACTGGAGGGAGCTGTCAGAAGTACGTTGCAAGCGACTGTCTTGGCTATGTTGAGTTGAGCGTGGAGGAGGTGTTGGGTGGATCACTCGGGGCAGACATGATGCTGACAGACACATCAGGTGAGGGACAGGACTTGGTTGATTGGTTGGCTGGCTGGCTGGCTGGCTGGTTGGCTCAATTCCAAGGTGTTCAATACTGCTACAATATACCGCAACAAATCAGTTACATTTCTGGATGTAATTTCTTTTAATGTTCCACAAAAGGCGTTTTGTGTGGATTATGTTCCACAAAAGGTGTTTTGGGCACATCTGTTATAAGATCAGATCAGATCATGTGACATCAAGACAGTTTGTAGCGAATTTAGTTCTCATTGTTGTTGGCAACTTTCTGGATTTATTGCTATTTTTGCTGGGTGCAAAGCTGACCATCCCTTTCATGAACCTATGTTGCATCGGTGGACCATCCATTTCATGAACCTATGTTGCATCAGTGGACCATCCCTTTCATGAACCTATGTTGCATAGATGGACAATCCCTTTCATGAATCTATGTTGCATCGGTGGACCATCCCTTTCATGAACCTATGTTGCATTGGTGGACCATCCCTTTCATGAACCTATGTTGCATCGGTGGACCATCTCTTTCATGAACCTATGTTGCATCGGTGGACCATCCCTTTCATGAACCTATGTTGCATTGGTGGACCATCCCTTTCATGAACCTATGTTGCATAGATGGACCATCCCTTTCATGAACCTATGTTGCATTGGTGGACCATCCCTTTCATGAACCTATGTTGCATCGGTGGACCATCCCTTTTGTGAACCTATGTTGCATCGGTGGACCATCCCTTTCATGAACCTACGTTGCATCGGTGGACCATCCCTTTTGTGAACCTATGTTGCATCGGTGGACCATCCCTTTCATGAACCTATGTTACATTGGTGGACCATCCCTTTCGTGAACCTATGTTGTATTGGTGGACCATCCCTTTCATGAACCTATGTTGCATCGGTGGACCATCCCTTTCATGAACCTATGTTACATTGGTGGACCATCCCTTTCATGAACCTATGTTGCATCGGTGGACCATCCCTTTCATGAACCTATGTTGCATCGGTGGACCATCCCTTTTGTGAACCTATGTTGCATCGGTGGACCATCCCTTTCATGAACCTATGTTACATTGGTGGACCATCCCTTTCGTGAACCTATGTTATATTGGTGGACCATCCCTTTCATGAACCTATGTTGCATCGGTGGACCATCCCTTTCGTGAACCTATGTTGTATTGGTGGACCATCCCTTTCATGAACCTATGTTGCATCTGTGGACCATCCCTTTCATGAACGTATGTTGCATCGGTGGACCATTGCTTTTGACATTTTTGCTTATTCGATTGCTTGGAATATTGACTTTGTATTCTGCATTACACCTGTCACCAGTGAAATGACATTTGGACAATAATCCACATATCATTGAACATTTGTTAAATAATGGACTCTTTGACCACATGTTGGACTATTATAGTATGCATGATGGTGTAAATTTGTCATTTCATTTGCCACTGGTTCTTACCTTCAATGGAGATGTTAATTACTTCCCATTATCATCCAGGGTTTATAGATTTGATTTAACAAGATGGCAAGTGAACATGGAAGCCATTGGCTTATCAAGAGTCCAACAATGTTCATCTGCGTGTATGCCATGTAACCCGCCCTCCTATCGATCCCCAATCAAGACCTAAATATGAAGAAGCTGTAGATTGTAACCTAAATCAATACAGTACGGTATTAGGAAAACTGATTGATGAACTATCTATTCCATGGCATTCTCTGAAATGTCTCGATACAAATTGTCCTAGTAGAATAACACATTGTAAAGATATCCAGCTTTTCCGGGACACCATACCATATACAGCAAAACAATGTAAGTCTAGCATAATAGCGGGTTGCAATGAGCACATTACACCACACAGAGAAGCATAAATTTTCTGGGCTATTCTGGCATAATGTCTGGAAAGACTGTGGTTCTCCTCGCAATGCTGTTATTGCTGATGTCATGTGTAGATCACGCTCTCGATACCACAGAGCTTTTTGTTTTGTTAAACATAATCAAAATAATGCTAAAAAAGAAAGTATGGCTACAACTTTACTTGGAAATTAAACTAAGGACTTCTGGAAAGAGGTGGGTAAAGTCAATAAGACAAATACTATGTTACCCAACCTGGTTGATGATGTAAGAGGGGGCGAAAATATATCTAAACCCTGCTACTAAATATTACGAATTGTATAATTCATTAGCTTATAATGATGAGGATATGTCTTCATTGTTACAAAATATAGATGAGAACTATTAAACAAAGTTTCATTTGCAAAGTATGTGTTGTATAATATAGAAAATACGTGTAGCACTTCATTTTTAGTCAAAGACGAATTGGTCTCATTGCTCTATGTTTTATGTACCCAGTAAACATTGTTTTAACTGAATTGTAATTTTTTTTACACATTGTAGTACCAAAAATATATTACTAATAAACACAGTTGCCAATAATTATTGCCGAGATGTGAAGAAATAAGAGCATTGTGAAGGAAGTCAACTCATCTGTTGTCAGACGCAGCTGTTGACATGAACACTCTGTCACTGGATGCAGCACAGACCAAATACAACCTGCAGGTGACAAGTAACCATGGCAACGTGGTGGACACATTTACAAAGGCGTTGCTTCAGGACCTCAAGTTTGTGTCTTCGGACAGTTATCACTGCCACATGTGTCTCTTGGCTGGTCCTCTGTACCTGATGCGAGTCTCTAGCGTGGAGGTCACCTCTGGCGTGGAGGTCACCTTTCGACACATGGATGTGGTCGTCTATACAAGGTAGGTTGTTGTTGATTTATATCGTATCTTTAGTCAGCAAGGTATGCAGTTGGTTAGACTGTAAGTAAATGTACTGGAAAGGCAGATTTAAATCCATGCAAGATTCTCTCCAATTATCAATTATTTTCTACATCCATAACTGGAACAAACATGTTTTAGTTTACCCACATTAGTTATAATTACTTTTACCATTGGCATTAAAGTAAATAATTTGTTTGCATTATTTAAAAGTGAAGGTTAAAATTGTACAACGTTAATATTTCAAAGTAGGTTGACACTGTCCTTGGCAACCAAAGCATGGACAGAGAAGACCAGGAAGACTATAGTTACCTTATCCAACCAGGAAGACTATAGTTACCTTATCCAACCACGAAGACTATAGTTACCTTATCCAACCAGGAAGACTGTAGTTACTTTATCCAAAACTACTCGCCTCTGAATTTGGGAAAACCGTTACTGAACTTGAAAAAATAATGCAGGACAGACACAAATGAAAAAGTATAGTGAACGGCATTCGTGGGACCTGATGACTAGATCATTTCAGATGACTGTTAAAAAAGAAACTGTTAAAATGTGTCCAATCTACATTGTTACTCATTTTTGTTTGCACATGACAAAATGTAGCTGCATTGTGTTAAACCATTGCTTTTGTTTATTTTTCAGAGACGAACCACAGCTGTTGCTGTTTCTGCACGCCATCTTGGCTGTGCTGCCTGATGACATCAAAATCACGGCAGCCAATCAGACAAGTCGTGTCAGTGCAGCCATTGATGACGTCATGGCGGCGATACGCTCTGAGATGGCATATTGCTGCCGAGAATTACAGTCGTTGATTGTGGACGCTGAGTCAATCGTGGTCACTGAGCCTGATTCAGGATCATCATTGGATCAACCGCAGCGGCGGGATCATGAACAAAGCGTTGATTTGACAAGGGAAGAATTTGCCACTATTCAGAGGCAAGTCCGGCGTAGGGAGGATGCGAAGTGTGATGAGAAGAGGTTTAAGGCGTTTAGGAATGAGCTGAACCTGCTGGGGAGAGACACAGACACTGCACTGGTGGTGCTCGCCTCCAGCCGGGACTGCCGACTGTAGGGAGACTGCAGGTGTGGTGTGGCTGCAATGACAGCAGTGACAGGTCCACGTGTCCAGCCTAGTTCACACGTGTTGGATGCACCCGCACGTGTCCAGCCTAGTTCACACGTGTTGGATGCACCCGCACATGTCTAACCTAGATCACACGTGTTGGATGCACCCGCACGTGTCCAGCCTAGTTCACACGTGTTGAAGCACCTGCATGTGTCTAACCTAGATCACACGTGTTGGATGCACCTGCACGTGTCCAGCCTAGTTTACATGTGTTGGATACACCTGCAAGTGTCCAGCCTAGATCACACGTGTTGGATGCACCCGCATGTGTCCAGCCTAGATCACATGTGTTGGATGCACCTGCACGTGTCCAACCTAGTTCACACGTGTTGGATGCACCTGCACGTGTTGGATGCACCTGCATGTGTCCAGCCTAGTTCACACGTGTTGGATGCACCTGCATGTGTCCAGCCTAGTTCACATGTATTGGATGCACCTGCACGTGTCCAACCTAGTTCACACGTGTTGGATGCACCTGCACGTGTTGGATGCACCTGCATGTGTCCAGCCTAGTTCACACGTGTTGGATGCACCTGCATGTGTCCAGCCTAGTTCACATGTATTGGATGCACCTGCATGTGTCCAGCCTAGTTCACACGTGTTGGATGCACCTGCACGTGTCCAGCCTAGTTCACACGTGTTGGATGCACCTGCACGTGTCCAGCCTAGTTCACACGTGTAGGATGCACCTGCACGTGTCCAGCCTAGATCACACGTGTTGGATGCACCCGCACGTGTCCAGCCTAGATCACACGTGTTGGATGCACCTGCATGTGTCCAGCCTAGTTCACATGTATTGGATGCACCTGCATGTATCCAGCCTAGTTCACACGTGTTGGATGCACCTGCATGTGTCCAGCCTAGTTCACATATATTGGATGCACCTGCATGTATTTTGTGTAGAAATTATTTATATTCCCAATAAAAACCGTTACAAACCAATTTCATAAGTGACGTCGGGTATTTTGGCCCTATAATCCACACCTTACATAATCATGCATTTTACTACTTTCAGTATCATTGGTTGTATACCAACTAAGCGCCCATGTGGTAGTGCCCCACACTCCGATCACATCATTGTATCTTGAATATTATTTTCAATGATATCCTGTGTCCTGACGCATCATTCGTTCGTTTTCCCCGATGCATTTTAACTAGGTTCAACGGTGAATCACTGTATGTCTGCCAGAGTATGAAGTGCTGCTTCTTACAACACAATAAAAACATTTCTGTTGCGCAAAAATCCTCGGGAAGCTCAATCCCAGCAGCACGCCAACACAAAAGTGTTAGACAGTTTCTAATCACTAAGCAATTTCAGTTATGATCAGTTGGATTGTTACACTTCTTCTGCTTACAAATTTACCTCTGTGCAAAGTGGGGCGGGTCACATCATTTACAGCAACTACTCAAATAGCATTACACGGTTATAGCAAACTTATACACACGTTTCATGTAGTGACACAATGGTGAAAGAGCGTCGATCGCTGGCTGAACAATCGAGCTCAATGTGCCCCTTCCCAAGATGGACTACTCTTGATGCAAGGCAAAATAGATTTACATTTTAAACTGATGGATGTTGACATCCGTGGTGCGCACCTGTGTTGTGTCGTGGTGTGTACCTGCGTTGTGTCGTGGTGTGTGTCTGCATCATGTTGTGGTGTGTGCCTGTGTTGAGTTGTGATGTGTGCCTGTGTTGTGTTGTGGTGTGTGCCTGTGATGTGTTATGGTGTGTGCCTGCATCGTGTCATGGTGTGTACCTGCATCGTGTCGTGGTGTATGTCTGCATCATGTTGTAGTGTGTGCCTGTGTTGAGTTGTGCTGTGTGCCTGTGTTGTGTTGTGGTGTGTGCCTGCGTTGTGTTGTGGTGTGTGCCTGTGTCGAGTCGTGATGTGTGCCTGCGTCGAGTCGTGGTGTGTGCCTGCGTCGAGTCGTGGTGTGTGCCTGCGTCGAGTCGTGATGTGGGCCTGCATCGTGTGTTGACCATTGCCACCTACGTACGGTACACAGCAGTCTACACAACCATCTACACCACCGTCTAAACCAACATCTACACAGTCGTCCACACAGTTGTCTCCACAACCGTCTACACAGTCACCTACACAACCGTCTACACAGTTGTCTACACAGTTGCCTACACAGCCATCTACACAGTCGTCCACACAGCCATCTACACAGTCGTCCACACAACAATCTACACAGTCGTCTATGCAGTCGTCTACACAGTTGTCCACACAGCAGTCTACACAGTCACCCACACAGCAGTCCACACAGCCATCCACACAGCCATCTACACAGTCATCTACACAGCAATCTACACAGCAGTCCACACAGCCGTCTACACAGCCATCTACACCACTGTCTACACAGCAGTCTACACAGCCATTTACACCACCGTCTACACAGCAATCTACACAGCTCTCTACACCACCGTCTACACAGCAGTCTACACAGCCATCTACACCACCGTCTACACAGTAGTCTACACAGCTGTCTACATCACCGTCTACACAGCAGTCTACACAGCCATCTACACCACTGTCTACACAGCAGTCTACACAGCCATTTACACCACTGTCTACACAGCAATCTACACAGCTCTCTACACCACCGTCTACATAGCAGTCAACACAGCCATCTACACCACCGTCTACACAGCAGTCTACACAGCTGTCTACACCACCATCTACACAGTAGTCTACACAGCCGTCTACACCTCCGTCTACACCTCCGTCTACACAGCAGTCTACACAGCCATCTACACCACCATCTACACAGCAGTCTACACAGCCGTCAGTCGTCCACACAACCATCTACACAGTCATCTACACAGTCGTCCACACAACCATCTATACAGTCGTCTACACAGTCGTCTACACAGTCATCTACACAGTCTACACAGCCGTCCACACAGCAGTCTACACAGTCATCCACACAGCCATCTACTAGTGCCCTGCGCGGGCCGGGCTTTTGGTCCAAGACCGGCCCGGCCCGCGGGCTGCGGGCCGGGCCTCTACATAATTTTGCGGGCCGGGCCTACATACTGCGGGCCCGGGCCGGGCCTGGGCTGAAAACAATTTAAACACATCGGGCTTGGGCCGGGCCTGGGCCTAGTGTGAGCGGGCCGGGCCGGGCCTGGGCTGGGCCTGGACATAATACAAATATTCATACAAAACACTGATTATTACTTTATTTTTTTAAATAAAAACTGATTATAAATTGTAATTCCGTTTAATGAATGCTTAACATTATTTCTTTAGTATTATATAGTTGCAAATTGAGATCTTGCATGGAATCTAATGACCCCATAAGTTCACTTGGCTGGAAGTAGCCAGCCCCAAATGTTTACTTAGAAATATTTGCAGAGGCAATCAAGCCATGATTAACCATCAACTTATCACCCTTTGACCCTACCAGTGGACATTCTATTGTCTAGGTCTTCCCTCCAAACATTGCCCACCTGAAAGACCTGCCCACTGCCAAGTACACACTAGGCCACTAGCCCACTATCCAGTACCAAACCCAGTTGGTAATTGGTATTTCTCCCCAGTCCTAATTCATTCACACTTGTACTAATTCACACATGTCTGAACATGTCTGTCTCAGGCTAGTGACTGCAGGCCTGCTGGAAATGCCACTGGGTGTCAGTGCCAGTGGGTGACATTTAATTGAAATATCATATTAAATTATGTTAACTTAGTTGAGCTGATTCAATTAACAATATAAATTGGGATTGTGGCTTGCATACATGGGTTAAGTCAGGGTTAGATAAACAAATATCCTACCCTAACAATAAACCAATACATTAAAGCCAAATATTATTGCGGGCTTGGGCCGGGCCTGGACTCTAACTGTTAATTGCGGGCCGGGCTTGGGATCAAATTCTAGGCCCGCGCAGGGCACTACCATCTACACAGTCGTCTACACAGCCATCCACACAGCCATCTACACAGTCATGCACAGAGCAGTTTACACAGCCATCCACACAACAGTCTACACAGCCATCTACACATTCGTCCACACAGCCGTCTACACAGTCGTCCACACAACAGTCTACACAGCCATCTACACAGTCGTCCACACAACAGTCTACACAGCCATCCACACAGCCATCTACACAGTCATCCACACAACAGTCTACACAGCCATCCACACAGCAATCTACACAGTCGTCTACACAGCCATCCACACAGCCATCTACACAGTCGTCCACACAGCCATCCACACAACAGTCTACACAGCCATCCACACAGCCATCTACACAGTCGTCCACACAACAGTCTACACAGCCATCCACACAACAGTGTACACAGCCATCCACACAGCCATCTACACAGTCATCCACACAACAGTCTACACAGCCATCCACTCAGCAATCTACACAGTCGTCTACACAGCCATCCACACAGCCATCTACACAGTCGTCCACACAGCCATCCACACAACAGTCTACACAGCCATCCACACAGCCATCTACACAGTCGTCCACACAACAGTCTACACAGCCATCCACACAACAGTCTACACAGCCATCCACACAGCCATCTACACAGTCGTCCACACAGCCGTCTACACAGTCATCCACACAACAGTCTACACAGCCATCCACACAGCCATCTACACAGTCTTCCACACAACAGTCTACACAGCCATCCACACAGCCATCTACACAGTCATCCACACAACAGTCTACACAGCCATCCACTCAGCCATCTACACAGTCGTCTACACAGCCATCCACACAGCCATCTACACAGTCATCCACACAACAGTCTACACAGCCATCCACTCAGCCATCTACACAGTCGTCTACACAGCCATCCACACAGCCATCTACACAGTCGTCCACACAACAGTCTACACAGCCATCCACACAACAGTCTACACAGCCATCCACACAGCCATCCACACAGCCGTCTACACAGTCATCCACACAACAGTCTACACAGCCGTCCACACAGCCATCTACACAGTCGTCTACACAGCCATCTACACAGTCGTCCACACAGCAGTCTACACAGCCATCCACACAACAGTCTACACAGCCATCTACACATTTGTCTACACAGCCATCTACACAGTCGTCCACACAACAGTCTACACAGCCATCTACACAGTCGTCCACACAGCCGTCTACACAGTCGTCCACACAACAGTCTACACAGCCATCCACACAGCCATCTACACAGTCGTCCACACAGCCGTATACACAGTCGTCCACACAGCACTCTACGCAGCCATCTACACAGTCGCCCACACAACAGTCTACACAGCCATCTACACAGTCGTCCACACAGCCGTATACACAGTCGTCCACACAGCAGTCTACGCAGTCGTCCACACAGCCGTCTAAACAGCCATCCACATCCAGGCCCGACCCAGACCGTGAATGTTTGGCCCAGGCCCGGCTCGGCCCGCAAGTTTCAGGCCCAGGCCCGGCCCATACCCGCGGGCCAAAGATGGGTAAGCCCGCGGCCTGCTAAGTTTAGAGAAGATAAACCTATAATCTTATAACAAAGACGAAAAACAAATAAACTGTAAAACAGACTTATTGTTTTATTAAATAAAAAAGGTCCATAGTGTGCTGGATGAGTTCTAAAAATTCAGCACCACCAACTTCTTCAAACGTACGAATATCCTGAAGAAAAATAAAGAAAAACTTCTTAGTGTCATTACTATTAAATATGGTAACATGTGTTATATTTGGCGTTAATGTATTGGTTTATTGTTAGGGTAGGAGATTTATTTATCTAACCCTGACTTAACCCATATGCAAGACATAATCCCAATTTATATTGTTAATTGAATCAGCTCAACTAAGTTAACATAATTTAATATGATATTTCAATTAAATGTCACCCACTGGCACTGACACCCAGTGGCATTTCCAGCAGGCCTGCAGTCACTAGCCTGAGACAGACAGGTTCAGACATGTGTGAATTAGTACAAGTGTGAATGAATTAGGACTGGGGAGAAATACCAATTACCAACTGGGTTGGGTACTGGGTAGTGGGCTAGTGGCCTAGTGTGCAGTGGGCAGGTCTTTCAGGTGGGCAATGTTTGGAGGGAAGACCTAGACAATAGAATGTCCACTGGTAGGGTCAAAGGGTGATAAGTTGATGGTTAATCATGGCTTGATTGCCTCTGCAAATATTTCTAAAGTAAACATTTGGGGCTGGCTACTTCCAGCCAAGTGAACTTATGGGGTCATTAGATTCCATGCAAGATCTCAATTTGCAACTATATAATACTAAAGAAATAATGTTAAGCATTCATTAAACGGCTTTTTCAGAGCAGTAAAAATGAAACAAAGCAAATGCTAAACATAATATTATTATGTGTATTAACAGGGGCGTCAGCAGGAATTTTTCCAGGGAGGGGCAAAAAAGAAGAATATATATGTGCGTGCGTGCGTGCGTGCGTGCGTGCGTGCGTGCGTGCGTGCGTGCGTGCGTGTAAAGTTAACATATACTTTGAGGTCGCGAATATACGTCCGAAAAAAATCCAGATCTAGGGGGGACAGGGGCGCCTACGTGTGTATCGTTACAAATATTAACCGATATGGGGACATTAACAAAGTTAAAAGCGATAAACTTGAAATCAGTTTTATTCAAGGGGGACATTGTGCCTGCCAAACCTGGTCCACGGACCGATTCTAGCTCGGAACCCAATTTATCGTGACAGGCACTTCCAACTTCACCCCAATACTGAATGCTGGCACGCGGCGCGTGTAGGATACTGTGTTAGTGATCAGTGATCGTTATCTCGTTCACTGACAGCCGCCTCGTGGCCCGTCGACCGAGTAAAATAAACGACACGCCGATCCCCGGGTAGTGTTACACATCTGCGCGCAGTTACAACTTTACAGACGGCTGCCCAAACGACGTCCTTGAGAGAGAGAGAGAGAGAGAGAGAGAGAGAGAGAGAGAGAGAGAGAGAGAGAGAGAGAGAGAGAGAGAGAGAGAGAGAGAGAGAGAGAGAGAGAGAGAGAGAGAGAGGAGAGAGAGAGAGAGAGAGAGAGAGAGAGAGAGAGAGAGAGAGAGAGAGAGAGAGAGAGAGAGAGAGAGAGAGAGAGAGAGAGAGAGAGAGAGAGAGAGAGAGAGAGAGAGAGAGAGAGAGAGAGAGAGAGAGAGAGAGAGAGAGAGAGAGAGAGAGAGAGAGAAAATCAAGAAATTTATGGTCACCAAGAGAGGATTAGTGAACAATTTATCTAATATCTATGAGTAAGGTAAGCCCGGGCGGAACGTTTTCATCGGGAAATTTCCTCTTCGATGAAAGAGAGAATTATCAGGTTTAATTGGGGCACAAAGAGAGAAAATTTACATCTTTTCTTCGGACAGAGAGAGAAAAATGGCCAAAAACAGGGGCTTTTGTGCGGCAGATACATGTATACCTCAGTATAGGGAGTACCCACCCCCCACCCCTCCCCCACCCCCCGGGGAGGAAGTATCCTTTTTCCCAGAGGGGAGTACGTGCTTGGAATAAACGGCCTACTTAATAACTACGTTAATACTGGCGTAAACAAGTGCGAAGATGTTTATAATAGAATAGACGCATTTCCAACAAGTGCCAGCTACAAATTGACGATGACTCAAGTCACTCAACGTCTTCCGTGTCGACGCCTTCCGTAGCAAGGCCTTCCGTCTCGACGCCTTCCGTGTCAAGGCCTTCCGTGTCGACGCCTTCCGTAGCAAGGCCTTCCGTGTCGACGCCTACCGTGTCAAGGCCTTCCGTGTCGACGCCTTCCGTAGCAAGGCCTTCCGTGTCGACGCCTTCCGTGTTAAGGCCTTCCGTGTCGACGCCTTCGGTGTCGACGCTTCCCGTGTCAACGCCTTCCGTGTCGACGCCTCCAGTGTCAAAGCCTTCCGTGTCGACGCCTCACGCGTCAACGGGCCGTGTGCAGCGAGTCGCCTTTGTTTAATTAGTCTCGTTGAAACGGGATGGAATTAATATATGTCATTGACAAGGTTGTTTGTTATGTAAATTCATCCAATCTCGGGGGTGAATGCAGATTTAAGCCTGAGGACGCGAGGTGGCCGCGTTGTAGTGATCAAATAGTATGGTGGTAAAAGTGAATGACGATGTCACGTGTGGCTGGGCCTACTACAAAAGAAATCATATTTATGAGCGAAGATGTTCATCAGACTGGATGGTTCAAATGAGTAATACGTTTACCTATTTCATCAGACTGGATGGTTCAAATGAGTAATACGTTTACCTATTTCATCAGACTGGATGGTTCAAATTAGTAATATGTCTACTCATTTTACAGTCAGTTTACCTTTTTACATATTAATGTTTGTCAAGAACCACAAATATCAAAACAACCCGGAGGCACCCAACACACTGCCAGTGTAGGAGCCTCGCATCTGTCAGACAAACCCACGTTTTATGGGTTTTTGTGTATGTCCAACGCACGCAACGCACGCAACGCACGCAACGCACGCAACGCACGCAACGCACGCAACGCACGCAACGCACGCAACGCACGCAACGCACGCAACGCACGCAACGCACGCAACGCACGCAACGCACGCAACGCACGCAACGTGTTTGGAGTTACCGGGTATCAAGTCACACTCATTAGGTAACCAAGAGTAACCAAGGGTATGCCTATCTATTTTTACACCCCTCTTTTCAGAGTAACTTTTTTATGTAACTTAATGAGTGTTGTTAACATTAATCTATAAATAAAATGTGTTAGTGAATTATCATGTCACATATCATGGAATATCGTATATTTTACTATATATTTTGTATAGATTTGTTTTGACTCCATCTTGAAGTGGATATAATTTTGACAGATGTCTAAAACTTGTTTAGGACTGTCAGGTCAATTCGGTATACTGACCATGTGTTGATCAATACTATAGAGGTTGACACACAGTGTCTCCAGGTTGACACACAGTGTCCCCAGGTTGACACACAGAGTGTCAACAGGTTGACACACAGAGTGTCCCCAAGTTGACACACAGAGTGTCACCAGGTTGAAACACACAACGTGTCACCAGGTTGAAACACCGAATGTTCCCAGGTTGGCACACATAGTGTCACCAGGTTGATACACATTGTTCCCAGGTTGACACACAGAGTGTCACCAGGTTGACAGACAGAGTGTCAGGTTCACACACACGCGCGCGCGAGCACGCACGCACGCGCACGCACGCACGCACGCACGCACGCACACACACACACAATATTATACGTAAACCCCCATTCGGTTTTCGTCGCCTTTCTCCACAACACCTTAATCAGACTGCGCCATAGAGTAAGTATAAGGCTCGTTAGTAACTGTCGTGGACTGGCAAACCCGCCAGTACGTGATGCGCCCGTACTTCAACAATGCACAACGTGCCATCGAGTACCGCCTCACAGCGCTATAAATAGCACTGGCGGCACTGCGCACGCGCACCGTGACGTCGGACGTCAACAAGCCTCGACGTAGCGCGTGCGTCGCCGACGTGGGCCGGTCGATGGCTATGGCGCTATAAAAGCCCGACTCCGCGGTTCTCGAAGATCACGAAATCGTGTAGCAGAACAGAACGAAATGTCTCAAATTGCGCCGAGGATGTCTCGGTCGTGGTGGCCGCTGTGGTGCCGCCGGGCCTGGTGGGGCGGCATGGAGCCAGGCCAGAACTTCTCTGGACGCCGTGGAGGCCTGGGACTGGGACGACGTTGTTTCGACGACCTCGATGCGACAGTCGGTTGGGGCCGTGGATTCGGCCGTGGATTGGGCCGTGGTTGGGGGAACGGTGCTTGTCGTAACTTCGAGATGGACGCATGCCGCCGAGGCCTTGGGCCTGAGGCGTGTCGTCGCAGTGACTTCCGAGGTCTGGGTCGCCGCTGGCTGGACGACATGGACAGCCCGATAGAGTTCGGTGCCGGACAGAGGTGGATGGGGCCGGGCGGCATGGGCCGTGGACGTGGTCCGTGGAGTCGCCGGCCGTGGTGGTGGAGAAACAACGACTCCCTGGCTGCCGACGACAAGGTTGTTGAGGTACGTACCTAAGTCATTCTTCAGACGGTAGTGCTTCGTGTGATGCAATCAGGTCGCTCTTATGCATACTCACGTGCGTATGCGTAAACAAGTTTTGTTGTGGTGATAGACATTTTCAGAAATCATCCCAGAAATCCGCGGCTGATTGTTTACGCTC
Organism: Lamellibrachia columna; assembly: GCA_963662155.1. Lineage (NCBI taxonomy): Eukaryota > Metazoa > Annelida > Polychaeta > Sabellida > Siboglinidae > Lamellibrachia > Lamellibrachia columna. Next base: position 19,189,880 of record OY759274.1, read on the forward strand.
GAACCCTCCCCCTTTTCTAAACCCCGACGACGGTCCCGAGCAATAGGAACATTGGCGTCCGAAGGGGGGGGGGGGCAAGACCCCTGAATCTGGATGTTTGTAAAATTTGGGTCTTTTATAGCGAGTAGATTGTTTACTATTTGTGTTAAGTAGATCATCTAGTATATTTGTTAATTAATTTTATACAATTATATCACTAATTGAAAGTAGACATTTTGGTAAGTGTAAAGATTTCTGGTCGAAATCAGACAACATAATTTGTTGCCTTCCTCTGGAAGTGTACGTAGATTTCTGTACTTTACTCTTACCAGGTGAAATGTGACGCTGACGTGTACCAGGTCAAACTGAACGTGAGTGACTTCGCCCCGGACGACGTGAGTGTGCGTGTGAGGTCGGGCGAGGTGGTGGTGGAGGCCGCGCACCCCGAGCTGCCGGCCGAGCACGGCACGACGTCCAGGCAGTTCACGCGTCGCTTCGTCCTGCCAGAGGTACGTGTTCTATGGCAGACTACTGCTACTGCTACTGCTACTGCTACTGCTACTGCTACTGCTACTGCTATTACTGCAATAGAGCTGTTTCAGTAATTGGTAGTTTTTCTATGCCAAGCCCCTTTAATTGTCTTGAATATTTTTGCCACGTTTGTTGTCATTTTCTTTTTACTTTTTTATTTTTTATTCGACCAACAATTACAGAATTACAACTACTAGAAGTGACGCAGATGAACATGTAGTATTGTTTATTTGAGTTTATCGTGTAAACCAACTTTTTATATGATTTTACACCCACTCAATATGAAATATTTCATCGCAATTGTCTTATGGCAAGTGATCACTTAATGTCAACAGTGTATGAACCAAGTGATCACTTAATGTCAACAGTGTATGAACCAAGTGATCACTTAATGTCAGCAGTGTATGAACCAAGTGATCACTTAATGTCAACAGTGTATGAACCAATGCAATACTTAATATGTGTGATTTATAATTTGTCCAGTGACAACTTGAAGTAAGAAACATATCTTCCAAAGCTTACCTACTTATTCAGATATGTGTGCGTGCGTGCGTGCGTGCGTGCCTGAGAAAAACTACAGTGTAGTGCCTACGTTGTATACCCGGTATCCGACCTATCATAACAATAATAATAAAATATCATATAGTAGACAATTGAACTAATGTGTCCAATTGCGTCCCGTGCAGGGGGTCGAGGAAGAGACGCTCGAGTCGGAACTCACCGAGGAAGGATTCCTGCTCGTCAGTGGCAGGATGAAGGCTTCTGCGCCAGACAGAACTATAGATATCAAGAAGGCGTAACGTCAGCGGCGTGACGTCAGCGGTAATGACGTCAGCGGCAGTGACGTCAGCGGCAATGACACGACTGCAGCAACGACGACAGTGATATTACACGGAGTAGGCGGCGTTGACAGGCTGAGATAAACATACACAACAAAGATATGGTTCAGTAACGAACTATGACATGTTTACATCACGTGACCACAGTTGACTTGTTGTGTAGTTGTTAAATAAACGGACTGGTCTGTAAATATTTTTAAAAGCGCTCCGTTATGACTTTGACCTTGGAGTGAGTGATCTACGATAAATTACATAATAATATTATCCTTCCACTCTTTGAAGGTTTAGTGATGATCCTCTACAGCAACGTCAACTTGTGATAGAGATAGATCAACACGAGATAGATCTGCTATAATCAAGCAGAGCGTTTATGTTTAACACGTTAGTTATATTTACACAGGCCATAATTATAAACTATTTATGTGTTGCATTTAAGTGCATTTTACATACGTAGAAAGCGTATAGCAATTTGTAAAAGTTACTTAATGATTTATTTACATTTTGTTGTTTTGTCATATTAAACTGTTTCATGGTACGTATGTAAAATAAAGTGTGTTAAAGGTATTTGAGACTTCAGTTACTTATTACACGTTTCATTCATTCTATCATGCCCTCACCCGAAGTAGTTGTCAGAATTTACTGAGCAGCGTCATGGACGCTTCTGTCGTGACTCGTGTGGTTTAGAGATGCAGCCACAAGAGGAGCAAAGTTTCTTGCTTTGAGAATGAGAAATCCTTCTCTTTTTTTGCTAATTTGTCTCCTGTATCTCCTTTTTTAAATCATCTCTTTTTTTAGCCAATTCCACTTTTTCTATAAACAACATGGCTGCACAATGCATAAGAACGCACCTTTCAGACCTCCATTAAAAATATTGTCGGGGGGATTACCAATACAGATTGCATAACGTGGCATTCTTCAGACTTCCACTCCGTACCGTGCGAGGGGAGACCGAGTTACCTCACTCCAAGAGGTGAGATAGAGTTACCTCTCTCCCAGGGGAGACAGAGTTGCCTCCTTCCCAGAGAGGCGACAGTGTTACCTCCTTCCCAGAGGGGCGACAGAGTCACCTCCCTCCCAAAGGGGAGACAGAGTTATCTCCCTCCCAGAAGGGAGACAGAGTTACCTCCCTCCCAGAGGGGAGACATAGTTACCTCCTTCCCAGAGGGGAGACAGAGTTACCTCCCTCCCAGAGGGGAGATAGAGTTACCTCCCTCCCAGAGGGGCGGCAGAGGTACCTCCCTCCCAGAGAGGAGACAGAGTTACCTCCCTCCTAGAGGGGAGACAGAGTTACCTCCCTCCCCTCATCCTACTTCCTTTTCATCTCCAGCAAAAGAGTCCCATTTCCCCATTTTTTACTTGGCACCTCTGCTGAACGTTACACAAATGTGAGCTTTTATTTCCTCTGGCAGAGACACCAGATATAATGGGTCTAGGCTGCATGCCCGCACCGCATGCCTATTCTGCATGCTCTTACCGCATGTCTATACTGCATGCCTGTATCGCATGCCTATTCTACATTACATGCCTGTACCGCATGCCTGTACCGCAAGTCTATTCCACACACCCAAACCGCATGCCTACAACACTTTCGGTCTAGCAACAACATTAGTCCAGGTTTGTGCGTCTCATTCAAGCCCCTCTCTTTAGGGACTGTATCCAAAGCTGTTCTCATAATCCATGCATCTGATGCAACATCACTGTCTGGTGCAAGCTCCGCGTCTGATGCAAGATATCGTGCTGCTCAGGCAGTGACCATTACACCTCACAGGGACTGGGTCCTAACGCACGCACGCACTCACATATGCACGCACGCACACTACGCACGCACTTACATACACGTACGTGCAGACGCGCGGCAATTTCGCGTGCAAGAGTCAGTAATCTTAACAGAGTACGGGCTCCAACAATAAAGAAAGTAGTTTATCTTTTTAACATTTCAGAGATAGGCCTGCATGTCTAAACATAGTCAGAATTTAATCAATTTAGTAATTAATGATATCGGTGTCCCCGTAGAAGCAAACTGTGAGAGCAACCGACAGATTTTCAACTCGATCGTAATTCAATGTTGTGCTGTTTTTACAGCGCCTTATACGGTATAGGGTGTTTAGCGTGTTTAGTCAAGGGCAAGGGTGTGAATTTAAGCTCAGTTGAAATTAAACAGCGGGCAAACACACAAAATCGGTTCACTGTGACAATGGAAGTGTTATCACGCACAGCCTATTCTACTAATATAGGCAACGAATGCAGACGATGCACTCTTGCCCAGCCTCGCTCAGCCTAGGCGTCCCCAGCGTCAAAGCCCAACATGTTCCAGACGTTTCTGGCGGGTCAAATATAGGACGGATGACGTCACACGCACGCGCAGCGCCACTGTTTATGCGGTTACATCAGCTCGGCGACGTAGTATAAACGTCGAATATCTTCGGCGTGATATTTGGCATACATCTGTAACGAAAGAAACCATAGTGTCTGAGATTCCTCCAAGATATCGACGTATGATCGAAGCCATTGTAGCTTGACTTACCCTGACGTGACACAGAACGAAAATGCCGTTTTTGCTGAAGATAGTCCGGCCCTGTCAGACGTTCGCCCGGCGATCTGATCTGCTGCGTAAGCGAACGTACTTCGACCGACGGGGGCCGTTCAGTCTCTTCCCGCGGAGAATCTTCGACTCGGAGTGCTTGTCCCCCAGGTCACTCCCCTCCTACATGGGTCGGGCCATGGAGGAACACTTCAGGGATATGGAGAGGATGATGGATGGCGTGTTCCGGCAGAGGGGTTGGGATAGATCCCCGGTGTCGGGGAAGGAAGTCCGCGTGAGTAGCGACATTGATTATTTATTTAGTGCATTGCCAGTTTTACACATCCGGCAGACTTGACGAAGTATAAACGCTGTGCTCTAAGACGGAATAAATACGTCGAAAGTATTAATGTGAAACCAAAGGCATTTTTGGGGTCTTTGCACCTATAAGAGGACTTGAAAGCTAACCATTTGCAACTATAATCAAGAATATCACGCAAGTGGTTAACTAAATATACCTCGTTGAACACCGAAAATATTTTTTGGCATGGGCAGCGCACATTTGTTCGGAATCCTACGTCAAGAGTGCTGACTAGGTTTCCCACAACTCCAACTTTAAACGCCTGATCGTTGACGTAGACGATTTTAGTCGCTTACTTGTCAATAAGTTTGGACATACTATTTGCGTCTAAAATAAACTTATTTGGCAAGATAGTCCATTCATTCATTGTTTACTTACCGCCTCGCGTTCCGATTTGACAGTTCTCTTGGTCGCGTGTTTGCGTTGTGGTCTCCTTCGCCGACGTTTTGAAGGATCTTGATCAAATATGTCAACTTCAAAACACGATTCTTCAAAATGGGCCGAACAAAGTCTAGTATACCGCGTGGGCTTCCAATCAACCCGCCCGCAATTGTGAATTCATTGCTTCACTACTGTCTGTTTTTTTCCAGAGGAAATCGAAAAAAGAACTCTCTGTACCTCGCTGAATCATGTTTACATCCGAATGCTGCACAGTACAGCATTGTAAGAGTTTTTGCTGCGTGTAAATCCAATATAAAAGCAAATAAAGATGTAACTGCACATCCCACAGTTAGGAAATATAGGCAGTTGGTCAGAACACTAAAACAGACGCGGGTTGAGCAGGTAATACTGTCAGGGATTTTACCTGTAATGGGCAGGAGGGGTCACAAATATCGAAATTGTCGGGGGATGGCAATTAACATGTTAGTCCAGAAGTTATGTAGGGAAGAGGAAGTTGGATTTGTGGATTTATGGGGAAGTTTTGTTGGGAGGGCTGATATGTACATGAAGGATGGGCTTCATTTAAGTGGAAAGGGGGCGGCAGTATTCGCGGACAAACTTTCAGCAGCAGTAGATAGTGACTTGGGTACAATGACAAATATTTTTGGAAGTAAACATTCTTTAAACTAGAAGTGCAGGGGGGTTACCTAGAGGTGTCTCAAGCAGAACAAGAGGCCACTAGCACAGATAAACCAATATCAAACCATCCGAAAAACATCTCTGAAAAAGGTTATAGATGCGTATGTTTAAATGCAAGGAGCATAGTAAATAAGAAAAACGAATTAAACATTATGGTAGAAGATATTGACCCTCACATAATTGGTATAACTGAATCATGGGCCAACATAGATATAACAGATGCTGAATTAGGACTGACAGGATATGTAATGTTTAGGAAAGATCGAATAGGAAGAAGGGGCGGGGGAGTTATTTTATATGTTAAAGAATCTATTCAGGCTTATGAAATAAAACTAGAAAGGGAAGCAGATTGCGATGAAGCTGTTTGGTGCAACATTGTTTCAGGAAATTCAAAATTAACTATTGGATTAGTTTACCGAAGTCCAAACATAAACGAAGAGGACAACACAAAAATAAAAAACGCTATAAAGGAAGTTAGTAAAGGGGAATGTATCATAATGGGAGATTTTAACCATGGACACATACAATGGAATTCTCTAGAGAGCACAGGGATTGAGGACCAACAATTTCTATTTTTAATCCAGGATAGCTTTCTTACTCAGCACGTACTAGAACCAACCAGGGGAGAAAATGTATTAGATATAGTTTTGTCATCACAAAAAGAATTAGTGGACAATGTAAACATATTTGAACCATTGGGTAATAGTGACCATAATCAAATACATTTTGACATCAATGTAAAATCAGAAAGTAAAAATAAGAAAACGTACAAGAGAAACTTCCACAGAGGTAACTACAAAGATATGAGAAAATACTTAGCAAAGCTAGATTGGAATAACATGCTGATGAATAAGACCGCAATTGAATTTTGGAATATTCTAAAATATGAAATTGAGAGTATCATCGATAAATTTGTTCCCTTCCAAAAACAAGGAAAACGGTGTAGAAAGAAACACTTGTCAAAAGAGGCTATTAGAAAAATAATGCTAAAACAAACTATGTGGAGGGTTTATAGGCGTACCAGAAAGGAAGAAGACTATGCAAAATACAAAGAGGCACTTAATGCAGTTACAACTGAAATCAGACAATCTAAAAGAAGCTATGAGCAAAAACTAGCATGTAACATAAAAAATGACAGCAAGAGTTTTTATGCATATGTCAGGAGTAAACAAAACGTACAAGACAAGGTTGGACCTCTAGAAGACAGTACTGGAAATATAATATCACAGGGGTTTTTAATGGCGGAAGACCTAAATGGTTACTTCAGTTCAGTGTTTACCAAAGAAGATATTAGTTCATTACCAGTTGCTGATGCTAAATTTCAGGGGGCTAAATCTGACTATTTAGGTCCGTTAGTTGTAACTCCAGAATTGGTAGCTAAGAAAATAAAGGCAATGAAGGATAACAAATCACCGGGAGTGGATGGGATTCCTCCAAAATTACTAATGGAAACAGTAGAACAAATCAGTATACCACTTGCAAGAGTATTCAACTTGTCATTAAAAGAGGGAGTTGTTCCGTTTGAATGGAAAGAAGCAAACATCATACCATTATTTAAAAAGGGTTCGAGAAATAAGTAAGAGAATTACAGACCAGTGAGTTTAACGTCAGTGATTTGTAAATTATTAGAAAGGTTAATTAAAGACCATATGGTGGAATTCCTCGTTAAGCATAAATTATTAAATTCATCTCAACATGGATTCCTTAAAGCGAGGTCATGCTTAACAAATATGTTATGTTTTTTGGAAGAAATCACCAAGTGGATAGACGTGGGATCGCCAGTAGATATTATCTACTTAGATTTTCAGAAAGCTTTTGACAAAGTGCCACATCAAAGATTACTACTTAAATTAAAAGCCCATGGTATCGGGGATAGCATAACTGACTGGATAGAACAATGGCTGACTGACAGAAGACAACGAGTTGTAGTAGATGGAGAAGTTTCAAATTGGAAATCGGTTTTGAGTGGGGTACCTCAAGGATCAGTATTAGGACCTATATTATTCTTAATTTATATCAATGACTTGGACGACAGTATAACAAGTAACGTACTGAAATTTGCGGATGACACAAAACTGTTTAGAAAGGTTAATACTGATGGTGATAAACAACATTTACAAAACGATCTAGACAGATTAGTGAAATGGTCTGAGAAATGGCAGATGTTGTTCAATTTTGGGAAATGTAAATGCCTACATACAGGACATAGGAACTTGAATGTAAACTATAAAATGGGAGATACTGTTCTGGGTACTACTGTAAAAGAAAAGGACTTAGGAGTTACAATAAGCGCTGATATGAAAGTTTCAGAGCAGTGTGGTATTGCAGCTTCAAAGGGTAATCAAATTCTTGGATTGATTAGAAGAAACATAACATACAAGGGAAAAAAGTTAATTATACCTCTTTATAAAGCAATAGTTAGACCTCATTTAGAATACTGTATACAAGCATGGAGACCATATCGTAAGAAGGATATAGATACGCTTGAACGCATACAAAGGAGAGCAACTAAAATGATTCCAGAACTGAGAGACCTTAGTTATGAAGAACGCCTGAAAGAATGTGGTTTAACAACTCTAGAGACAAGGAGGTTAAGAGGAGATCAGATTGAAGTTTTTAAGATATTGAATGGGTATGAAAATATTGATAGAAATATGTTTTTCTCACTCAAGAAGGATAGCAGAACTAGAGGACATGAGGTAAAATTAGTAAAGGATCAATGTAGATTGGACATCAGGAAGCACTCGTTCTCACAGAGGACAATAAATGAATGGAACAAATTGTCTACAGATTGTGTAACTGCTAGCAGCGTGAATATGTTTAAAAACAAGGTTGACACATATCTCAGGAGGGCGGGCTATAAGTAGATGAACATTGTTGGACTCTCGATAAGCCAATGGCTTCCTTGTCCACTTGCCATCTGGGCCTTTGGCTTGGATGGCAAATCTTGTTAAAATCCCAACCATGTTAAAGATATACACAACCTACGTCACAGCCGCGTCGGGGGTTAAGGGGCTGCTCGCCGCTGATTGGTCAAAATTGCAAACACTGACGAATATGTCAGCCTCCACGAAAAATGACATTAGACCAGAATATCGCACTTTTAGAACATATTCTCAGTAAACCACTTGCGTGATATTCTTGATTATTGTTGCAAATGGTTAGTTTTTAGGCACTCTTATAGGTCCAAAGGCCCAAAATAATGTCTTTGGTTTCATTTTAAAAGCATATACGTCGTATTAAAAGCAGATAATTGTGTATGCCTATTGCCATCAAGTTGCGTCGTCTGCCTTTTTTATGAATTCGATTTACACAAAGCTATGCGTGGGTGCGTACGTGTGTGTATCATTCGATCAAGTAGAAGTCGCGTTACATATATAGTGCCATTCACTATTTCATACTCCATTCAATAATTTATATGCCATTCACAATTGTTTGTTATGTAAGAATCCGGTGAATGAGTCCCCTTTGGTAACTAAAAATTAAAAGCTTAATATATGAAGCTGTGAATACCTACATTGTTATGCACACTGTGCATAAAATGTATATGTGTATATAATCCAATTAATGTAATAACAGTAATATGTACGAGTGACACGTGCTTTGCGATCCATGCGTTATTTGCTGTAACAACGTGCCCCGTATGATGTAACAAATTGCCCGCTTACGGGGCTAGTTGTTACAGGCGACTGCGCCTGGGAAACGTCACATATCTACCTAACTACAATATGGAATATCGATGGAATGGTACACTTTATTAACACGAATAATACATTTAATGTGTACATTGACAGAAATAATGCATATATACATACTTTTCACAAACAGTGACTTTAATTGAAAATTGTAACAACTAGCCCTAGTCTCCCCATCGCGTTATCCGTTGATTTCTGAACATAAACTCGGCAGCGTTGTTTATAATGTCGGCTTCCAAACGTTGTCAACTCGCGTTCTACGTTGACAAACGGGGCACGAAATAGGGGCTAAATCCCATAAAATTGGAATGCGTGGTAATCAATACCGAGGACGGCGAAGCGGTGTTTCTAGTTGTTTCCAGCATTCGGCAACGTTATATTATCATAATTATATGTTGTGCTGCCATCGTGTAAGATAGTCGATCAAAATACTTGTTCATTTCAAGCCTCCCATCATTAGTAAATAAAATATAGTGACGCTAAAAAGCAAACAGTGTTTCAGTTAATAACTGCTGTGGGATGAGTGTTTTGTTGTTTTCAACAGGTGAAATACGACAACAAACAGTTCGAAGTGAAGCTGGACGTGAACGCCTACACGCCGGAGGAACTGAGTGTGAAGATCGTCGACAGCGAACTCGTCATCACCGGCAGTCACCAACAGAAGGCCGACAAGTACGGCTTCGTGACGCGGGAGTTCACGAGACACTTCGCCGTTCCAGAGGTGGGTATATAATCAGTACCTAAGTGACTTCGATGAATGACTGTAATAAGGCCTGTCAAACAACGACCTCCGTTGCTAGTACATTGATTCATTGTGATAAGGGTGCCGTTGCCGAGTAGTAGTGTCTTGTGCTTCGAGAAAGAACACGAGTCTACGTGTTGATGCATGTCATGTGAACAGCTGGATATGTCTTGGTGCTCTTATAGGACCACGGCAGGTTTTAGTTAAATTACTAAACACTTGTATCTGACGACAGTAGTTTGTTTATGTTTTTGCGCAGTGTCTGTTTTATGTTGATGCTTGTCGTCTTGCAGGACGTCGAAGGCGACACGCTGGAGTCGACGCTGACCAACGAGGGCTACCTGGTGGTCAGTGGGAGGGTCAAGGGGGCCGTACAGGACAATGCGAGAACTCTCGAGATCAAGAAGCAGGAGGCCACAGAGGACAAGGACGCGGGGAATGGGGAGGAGAAATAACAGAACAAGTCACTTTCGGAGTGCATTTTGTAAAGAATGACAGTTGGATAGTATGCTGTAGTGATTTATTAGACTCGGCTGTCAGTATTGTTTATGACTATGGTTCAGCACAATAAATGCGTCTAAAATCTACTTATTTGGCTCTATACTTCGCTGAATGATGCTTACATCCGAATGCTGGCATTGTGATAATTTTTGCACCGCACTTCCACGTTAAAAATACACGCGATCATATTCCTGTTAACCCGATTATAGTTGCAAATGGTTAGTTTTTAGGCACTTTTAATCAATTTATAACATCAATGCATTCACTGTTATGCATTACATATTCATTCACCCAACATTTCCTGCTGTATAGCGTCGTCAATATTTACATCTTAACAAGGTTGTTCGAAAAGATGTACAGTAGAGAACACTACATGAAACTAATTAGTCGAGGAGGGGGCAAACTAGAGGTGGCATCGTTTTGGACAAGTTTAAGCATAAAAAGCTGTTACGAGGCGGAGAATCGACGATTTATTACGTACGAGACAACCCTATTAAAAATTAAGGTGCTTCAATGCGACGGGTTACGATTGTCTAATTACGTACGTAGGTTGTCAAGAACAAAAACAACACCAATGTTGACAGTACAAAAATAATATATTCACGACAATTTTACAAACATGATTCTCAATGTATATGCATAAATACTCCATTGTTCTCACACGGCATGAAGAACCACGTCATTCGCCGCTAGTTCTAGTGTCAGTCTCTCAATGTCATACTACGAGTCACCCAGGTGGCGCCCACAAATACACTATTTACACTATAATACACAGCTCATGTGGCACAGTTTATGCCTTCTTCGCTGGCTTCTTTGTCGCTACCTTTTTTGGTTTTGCGGCCTTCGGCTTCTTCGCTGCGGCTGCCTTCGACTTCTTCACTTTGCTGACGGCTTTCTTAGGCTTCGCTGGTGACTTCAGCTTCTTCGCTGCGGGCTTCTTGGCGGCGGCGGATTTTTTCGGACTCTTCGTTGCTTTCTTGACGGATTTCTTTGGCGTTCTCGGCTTCTTCGTAGCGGCTGCCTTCGGCTTCTTGACGGCTGCTTTCTTCGGTGCTGCCTTTGCCTTCTCTCCAAGACGGAAGCTGCCCGAGGCGCCGGTACCCTTGGCCTGCTTCAAACTGCCATTCTTCGCCCCAGCCCTCAGCGCCATCTTCAGGTGCTGGTTGACGACGCGTTCGTCTTTTCCGACGTTGTACGACTTGATGATGTATTTGAGGATCGCCTGTCGTGATGACCCGCCTCGCTCTTTCAGACTCCCCAGGGCCGCGGCAATCATCTCCGTGTATTTGGGGTGAGCTGCCGGCTTCTTCGGCTTGGCGGCTGCCTTCTTGGCGGGCTTGGCGGATGTAGCAGCAGCTGCAGACATCTTAGCAACGACGGAAAATACAACGAAGACTGCACAAATTTCTCCAAAGAGTAGAATCGGGTATGAAAAGACCGCGCGCTGCGCTCGGCTTTATAGTGGGCGCGCGGACGTGGTTGTAGACCAGCAGCGGTTCTTGTCGAAGCGCTGAGCTTTTGCCGTTTCATTTCTGCCAGATGTGCTACTTAGCCATTAAAATTGTGTTGCTGTTGCGAAGTGCGGCGATTAACACATAACATCCCTTTTATTTTCACAACCACGAGACATGTAGCGTTCACTTGGCATAAACAAATATTTTGTCGAATGTACTGTTGATAAGTTATTCATGTTTAAACAGCCGACTCACATCATAACATCAGTGAATTTCGTAGTATTTTATAGAAATGTTCTAATAATTTCCTTTTTAGTTAACATGTCATGCATTTTCAAGAAAAGTATAAACCTGTTGGATCGTTTCACGTGCACAGTTGGCCTTCTCGGGTTCGTTTACTGTGTAATAATCGCTTATAACCAGAACCATAGTAGCACACGTTTTGGTGGTCCCGCCATCTTGGTCGTTTGTCGTTACATTTCTTGTACGTATCATTTCACGAATATTCTAGCTAATATGCCGCATATAGCTGAAATATTTATAGTAATAGCGATTCAGTACTATCCATAATCAACAACAAAACTAATATATTGAGGTTAGCTAAAGTTTTACTCGTTATTCTGGAAATGTGTTTACTATGGACAGATCGGTGATTGACACACTAACATGGCAACAGCGACCGAGAGACTGACTGACAACAACTGCTTTATACGTTTTTCTCTGCGTTTACAACCAACTACCCGTAGACTAATTGAACACAGCGACGAGATTTAAATAAGTTTTCGATATATTCCAATAACAAGAAATGTTTTAATTATAGTCGCTGATTTAGAGACATAGTTTGTATTAAACTAATGCATGGGAAATGTTGTTGATAGCGCCATCGTGCGGTATTTTCACATTTCGTGTAAATGTTGTTGCAATAAGATATCAATGCAAATGAATATTATCATGGGAGAATTCTTAATATACATAGTTTTTTCTTTTAATATTAACTGTTTCTACTTTATGTAAATAATTATTTTACAGAGACAGTTTTAACTAGGGTATTTTTTTTTGCTTTGTTAAATCGTCGAAAGTAAATTAAATGTTGTCAGTTGGCATCATTAAAAGTGTTCTTTATTTATATGCATGTGTTGATTACAGGGGCGGATCTCGGCTTGTTGTCGGGGGGGGGGAGGTCTCAGTCAGTCGTATGTCATTCTACTTACGAACCGGGGAGGGGGAGGGGGCAACACGGGTATCGTTCTATTTACATAAGGGTTGATAGTAGCCGGCTGCTAATGCTTCAGTCTTTACATTGACACTAGTTCTGATGAATGAACTCTATGACATAACAAGAACACTAACGGGGAAAAGAAGAAATCCTTCAAAACCAGTGAAAGACAAGAAAGGAAGAACCTTAAACAAGGAAGCGGAGTAAATATCAAGATTTAACAAGATTTAACAAGATTTGCCATCCAAGCCAAAGGCCCAGATGGCAAGTGGACAAGGAAGCCATTGGCTTATCGAGAGTCCAACAATGTTCATCTACTTATAGCCCGCCCTCCTGAGATATGTGTCAATCTTGTTTTTAAATATATTCACGCTGCTAGCAGTTACACAATCTGTAGACAATTTGTTCCATTCATTTATTGTCCTCTGTGAGAACGAGTGCTTCCTGATGTCCAATCTACATTGATCCTTTACTAATTTTACCTCATGTCCTCTAGTTCTGCTATCCTTCTTGAGTGAGAAAAACATATTTCTATCAATATTTTCATACCCATTCAATATCTTAAAAACTTCAATCTGATCTCCTCTTAACCTCCTTGTTTCTAGAGTTGTTAAACCACATTCTTTCAGGCGTTCTTCATAACTAAGGTCTCTCAGTTCTGGAATAATTTTAGATGCTCTCCTTTGTATGCGTTCAAGCGTATCTATATCCTTCTTACGATATGGTCTCCATGCTTGTATACAGTATTCTAAATGAGGTATAACTATTGCTTTATAAAGAGGTATAATTAACTTTTTTCCCTTGTATGTTATGTTTCTTCTAATCAATCCAAGAATTTGATTACCCTTTGAAGCTGCAATACCACACTGCTCTGAAACTTTCATATCAGCGCTTATTGTAACTCCTAAGTCCTTTTCTTTTACAGTAGTACCCAGAACAGTATCTCCCATTTTATAGTTTACATTCAAGATGGAAAGAACACTTCAAAGAAATCCTCTACAGGGACCCACCAGCATAAAGACCAGACATACCAATAGCAGAAACGTTATTAAGTGTTAACACGAATCCACCTTCGAAGGCTTAAGCTGTTAAAGGACGGAAAGACGCCTGGATCAGACGGCATTCCACCAGAGGCTCTTAAAGCAGACCCGATAACAACAACAACAACAACAACAACAACAACAACAACAACAACATATATGTTGCACCATCTATTCGAGAGTGGAAAAATGGATACCTTGTAAAACTGCCATAGAAAGGTGACTTGATAATGTGCAAGAACTGGAGAGGAATAACCCTCCTATCTGTACCAAGTAAAGTCTTCACACACTACTATATGACAGAATGAAGGGAGCACTGGATGAAAAGTACGTAAAGAACAAGCGGGTTTTCGGAAAAGCAAATCGTGCACTGACCATATTGCTACACTGAGAATAATCATAGAACAATCAATTGAGTGGCAGTCACCCCTATTAATTTCATAGACTTCGAGAAAGCTTTTGATAGTGTAGTCAGAGACGTTATCTGGATGGTGATGCATCACTGTGGAATACCAGCAAAGTTTGTGACATTAATCCAGCAGCTGTACGAAACCTCCACTAGCCAAGTTATCCATAATGGAAAACTGTTTGATACATTTGAAGTAAAGACTGACGTAAGAAAGGGTGCATCCTATCACCTTTAATTGTTGTCATGGTGATAGGATGGATAGTAAGAGACTGTTAAACAGGGCCAAACTGACATCTAATGGAAATTCACTAAACAGTTGGATGATCTAGATTTTGCAGAAGATATCTGCCTACTGTCACATACAGACAAACAATTGTCAAAGAAGTCAAACAAATTGATGCAGGAAGCAGAAAAGACAGGCTTGAAAATAAACATACAGAAAACAAAACTACTAAAGGTGAACAGTACACAACAAGCTAAACTACTAAAGGTGAACAGTACACAACAAGCTAAAGGTGAACAGTACACAACAAGCTAAAGGTGAACAGTACACAACAAGCTAAGGTGAACAGTACACAACAAGCTAAAGGTGAACAGTACACAACAAGCTAAAGGTGAACAGTACACAACAAGCTAAGGTGAACAGTACACAACAAGCTAAAGGTGAACAGTACACAACAAGCTAAACTACTAAAGGTGAACAGTACACAACAAGCTAAAGGTGAACAGTACACAACAAGCTAAAGGTGAACAGTACACAACAAGCTAAAGGTGAACAGTACACAACAAGCCAAGGTGAACAGTACACAACAAGCTAAGGTACAGCTGAAGGGAAGATATAGAGGAGGACAACAAATTCACCTATCTGGGAAGTGTAGGGACAGACAAAGGTGGAACAGATGAAGATGTCAAAAACAGGATTGGAAAGGCCAGACATGCATTCAGCATTTTAAAGGCAACGTGGAACACATCATCTTTTTTAACACGAAACAAGATCAGAATCTTCAACACCAACGTGAAAAGCGTGCTGCTATATGGCTCTGAGACACGGAGAGCAACCAACTTACCAAGACAACAACCCGAATGCTACAAACATTCATTAAAAAATGTCTGAGATACATCTTCAAAACCAAATGGCAAGATAAAACCACAAACATTGCCCCCCCCCATTGCCCTCCTGCGGACGCCCATGTTATATATATATATATATATATATATATATATATATATATATATATATATATATATATATATATATATATATATCAACAAGTTATACGTCTATTATAAGTTATACGTCTATTATAACAACTCGTTCCACGGCTCGACCACGTAGGGCGTACATGGTGGTAAGCACGTTCTAGGGAACAGTCGGGCGTCAGAACGACGGGCTACGTGTCTTGGTATCGACGGGCTACGTGTCATGGTATGGAATTGGGAATTCGTTTCGGTATGCAGAATTTTAAAACATTTTGCTGTGCTGTCTGGTATTTCTGAGAGATCCCATAGCACTTTTTATTAGCATTTAATGCTTCAATTTGATGTACGTTGAACCCACGAAGCTTCCGGTGATTTCTGACATGGTCAAGTTAGCTATAGCGAGCTGTCTAACCCGTTTTATTTTAGAGAATGGAGCATATACAGCTTGACAAGAAGCATGATTATTCTGGGCAGTTTTATCAATAATTACCAAGACAAGACACGCCCGTATGTCCGCACGCACACGCACACGCACACGCACACGCACACGCACACGCACACGCACACGCACACGCACCCAGAATGCACACCCAAGTCTAGATTCCACGTTCGTGCGCAGTCGTGCGACACAAACAAGCACGTTGACAGTCTGTGTATGTGACACTGTGAGCTCGTAACTATTTTATTATTACCGGGATGTACTGGTTTCTGTGTGTACTGGTTATTGCGTGTACTGGTTACTGTGTGTACTGGTTATTGCGTGTACTGGTTACTGTGTGTACTGGTTACTGCGTGTACTGGTTACTGTGTGTACTGGTTACTGCGTGTACTGATTACTGCGTGTACTGGTTACTGAGTGTACTGGTTACTGTGTGTACTGGTTACTGTGTGTACTGGTCATTGCGTGTACTGGTTACTGCGTGTACTGGTCATTGCGTGTACTGGTTACTGCGTGTACTGGTTATTGCGTGTACTGGTTACTGTGTACTGGTTACTGTGTGTACTGATTACTGTGTGTACTGGTTACTGTGTGTACTGGTCATTCCGTGTACTGGTTACTGCGTGTACTGGTCATTGCGTGTACTGGTTACTGCGTGCACTGGTTACTGCGTGTACTGGTTACTGTGTACTGGTTACTGTGTGTACTGGTTACTGCGTGTACTGGTTACTGCGTGTACTGGTTACTGTGTACTGGTTACTGTGTGTACTGGTTATTGCGTGTACTGGTTACTGTGTGTACTGGTTATTGCGTGTACTGGTTACTGCGTGTACTGGTTACTGTGTGTACTGGTTACTGTGTGTACTGGTTATTGCGTGTACTGGTTACTGCGTGTACTGGTTACTGTGTGTACTGGTTACTGCGTGTACTGGTTACTGTGTGTACTGGTCATTGCGTGTACTGGTTACTGCGTGTACTGGTTACTGAGTGTTCTGGTTACTGTGTGTACTGGTTATTGCGTGTACTGGTTACTGTGTGTACTGGTTATTGTGTGTACTAGTTACTGCGTGTACTGGTTACTGTGTGTACTGGTTACTGTGTGTACTGGTTACTGCGTGTACTGGTTACTGCGTGTACTGGTTACTGTGTACTGGTTACTGTGTGTACTGGTTATTGCGTGTACTGGTTACTGTGTGTACTGGTTACTGCGTGTACTGGTTACTGTGTGTACTGGTTACTGTGTGTACTGGTTACTGCGTGTACTGGTTATTGCATGTATACCTGGTTATTGCGCGTACTGGGTACTGTGTGTACTGGTTACTGCGTGTACTGGTCATTGCGTGTACTGGTTACTGCGTGCACTGGTTACTGCGTGTACTGGTTACTGTGTACTGGTTACTGTGTGTACTGGTTACTGCGTGTACTGGTTACTGCGTGTACTGGTTACTGTGTACTGGTTACTGTGTGTACTGGTTATTGCGTGTACTGGTTACTGTGTGTACTGGTTATTGCGTGTACTGGTTACTGCGTGTACTGGTTACTTTGTGTACTGGTTACTGTGTGTACTGGTTATTGCGTGTACTGGTTACTGCGTGTACTGGTTACTGTGTGTACTGGTTACTGCGTGTACTGGTTACTGTGTGTACTGGTTACTGCGTGTACTGGTTACTGTATGTACTGGTCACTGCGTGTACTGGTTACTGCGTGAACTGGTTACTGTGTGTACTGGTTACTGTGTGTACTGGTCATTGCGTGTACTGGTTACTGAGTGTACTAGTTACTGTGTGTACTGGTTACTGTGTGTACTGGTTACTGCGTGTACTGGTTACTGTGTACTTGTTACTGTGTGTACTGGTTACTGCGTGTACTGGTTACTGTGTGTACTGGTTATTGCGTGTAATGGTTACTGTGTGTACTGGTTATTGCGTGTACTGGTTACTGTGTGTACTGGTTACTGCGTGTACTGGTTATTGCATGTATACCTGGTTATTGCGCGTACTGGGTACTGTGTGTACTGGTTACTGTGTGTACTGGTTATTGCATGTATACCTGGTTACTGTGTGTACTGGTTACTGCGTGTACTGGTTACTGTGTGTACTGGTTATTGCGTGTAATGGTTACTGTGTGTACTGGTTATTGCGTGTACTGGTTACTGTGTGTACTGGTTATTGCGTGTACTGGTTACTGTGTGTACTGGTTATTGCGAGTACTGGTTACTGTGTGTACTGGTTACTGCGTGTACTGGTTATTGCATGTATACCTGGTTATTGCGCGTACTGGGTACTGTGTGTACTGGTTACTGTGTGTACTGGTTATTGCATGTATAACTGGTTATTGCGTGTACTGGTTACTGTGTGTACTGGTTATTGCGTGTACTGGTTACTGTGTGTACTGGTTATTGCGTGTACTGGTTACTGTGTGTACTGGTTACTGCGTGTACTGATTATTGCATGTATACCTGGTTATTGCGCGTACTGGGTACTGTGTGTACTGGTTACTGTGTGTACTGGTTATTGCATGTATACCTGGTTACTGTGTGTACTGGTTACTGTGTGTACTGGTTACTGCGTGTACTGGTTACTGTGTGTACTGGTTACTGCGTGTACTGGTTATTGCATGTATAACTGGTTACTGCGTGTACTGGTTACTGTGTGTACTGGTTACTGCGTGTACTGGTTACTGCGTGTACTGGTTACTGCGTGTACTGGTTAATGCGTGTATATCTGGTTATTGCGTGTACTGGTTACTGTGTGTACTGGGTATTGTGTGTACTGGTTACTGTGGGCGCATGTTGCAATAAATACACTGCACAGTGTTCGAAGTGACCACTGACTCTTGGGGGATCCCCTAAAATAACGATCTGTGGTACAGCGGAAGGGTAATTACATCGGTATAAAAATAAAATATGGGACCCTCAAGCTTGCATTTTTTTTTTAATGGGAGGTCCCTAGTGCCTGATGGTGGTCCTGGACCCCCAGGCCCCCCTCATTTCGAACACTGAATACACAGACGTGCAACGCGTGGTGGTGTTATGCTGTGTTGTTGAGTATTTGTGGCTTTATTAACTTGACTGTTAGATCCCGCAGACTTACTGTAGCTCGTGGGTTTCCCATAGACTACAATACGGGTTTTTGAAAGATAAGTAACAAGACGGCGTTTTAGTGAGTTTCGACTAGTCACATTCAAAGGACACACAAAAAAAACATGTTAATTTACTTGTTGCTTAGACTTCAACAAAGTGCCCACGAAGAGTGCAAATGTGCAAGAAACAGGGTGATTTAGCACAACCACCCAGTGGCGAGGCGATGTACACGTATGGTTCAGTACCCCTGCGATAGACATATATGGTTCAATGTCAGGTTACGTCGAAGATTGGTAATAGGGAACACAAGTCTCGTCAGTCGTCTCGTCAGTTTTATGCAAATGTGTCCATAAATGCTCACTATTACTAATAAAAAAAATCACAGATTTTAATTAAATAAATGTCACAGTATATCAATATGTCAGCTTGTATTTACTGGAACTTGTTTTGAAGAGGATGGACGATTAATACAATTGTACATTTTCTGCTCTGTTTGACGATGCACAGCACCAAAAAGTTAGCCGCAAAGTTGCACAATGAATCAGCAAGGAGACGCTAAATATAGTAGCACCTTGCGGACTCACTGTGAAACTATTGTGAAACTATTGCGAAACTATTGCATATGGTAATCATGGAGCTTTGCGTTTAGTTTTAATTTTTCGATCGTTATACGGCAGTAAATTTATGGTTTTGTTAACGTGGTGTGTGTGTATATGTATAGTAAATACACGAAAAGTGTGGCGGCTATAGGTGGTCGTTTTTATAGTTTGGTCAGAAACTTTAATTTTGTTTTATTTTACCAGGTAATGTAAAACTATAATTTTTCCCTGCATCTCGCAGAACCCTGGCAGCTCTCTGTGCCCCCCCCCCCCCAGTGGGCCGAGGAACCCCGGTTGAGAAACGCTGATTTAGTAGCCTTCATTGCTTTTATTTTCTTAGCTACCATTTCTGGAGTTACAATTAACTACTCTAAACAGTCTAAACAATTTAGCCTCCAGAAATTTAGCATCTGGAAAGACGGTGGGTTGTTTGGAGAAAGACGGTGTGTTGTTAGGGGAAAGACTGTGTGTTGTTTGGGGAAAGACGGTGTGTTGTTTGAGGAAAGACGGTGGATTGTTTGGGGAAAGACGGTGTGTTGTTTGGGGAAAGACGGTGTGTTGTTTGGGGAAAGACGGTGGGTTGTTTGGGGAAAGACGGTGGGTTGCTTGGGGAAAGACGGTGTGTTGTTAGGGGAAAGACGGGGTGTTGTTTGGGGAAAGACGGTGGGTTGTTTGGGGAAAGACGGTGGGTTGCTTGGGGAAAGACGGTGTGTTGTTAGGGGAAAGACGGTGTGTTGTTTGGGAAAAGACGGTGGGTTGTTTGGGGAAAGACGGTGGGTTGTTTGGGGGAAAGACGGTGTGTTGTTAGGGGAAAGACGGGGTGTTGTTTGGGAAAAGACGGTGGGTTGTTTGGGGAAAGACGGTGGGTTGTTTGGGGGAAAGACGGTGTGTTGTTAGGGGAAAGACGGTGTGTTGTTTGGGGAAAGACGGTGGTTTGTTTGGGAAAGACGGTGGGTTGTTTTGGGAAAGACGGTGTGTTGTTTGGGGAAAGACGGTGGGTTGTTTTGGGAAAGACGGTGGGTTGTTTGGGGAAAGACGGTGTGTTGTTAGGGGAAAGACGGTGTGTTGTTTGGGGAAAGACGGTGGTTTGTTTGGGAAAGACGGTGGGTTGTTTGGGGAAAGACGGTGGGTTGTTTGGGGAAAGACGGTGTGTTGTTTGGGGAAAGACGGTGGATTGTTTGGGGAAAGACGGTGTGTTGTTTGGGGAAAGACGGTGAGTTGTTTGGGGAAAGACGGTGGGTTGTTTATGGAAAGACGGTGGGTTGCTTGGGGAAAGACGGTGTGTTGTTAGGAGAAAGACGGTGTGTTGTTTGGGAAAAGACGGTGGGTTGTTTGGGGAAAGACGGTGGGTTGTTTGGGGAAAGACGGTGTGTTGTTAGGGGAAAGACGGTGTGTTGTTTGGGGAAAGACGGTGGTTTGTTTGGGAAAGACGGTGGGTTGTTTGGGGAAAGACGGTGTGTTGTTTGGGGAAAGACGGTGGGTTGTTAGGGGAAAGACGGTGGGTTGTTTGGGGAAAGACGGTGGGTTGTTTGGGGAAAGACGGTGTGTTGTTTGGGGAAAGACGGTGGGTTGTTTGGGGAAAGACGGTGGGTTGCTTGGGGAAAGACGGTGTGTTGTTAGGGGAAAGACGGTGTGTTGTTTGGGGAAAGACGGTGGGTTGTTTGGGAAAAGACGGTGGGTTGTTTGGGGAAAGACGGTGGGTTGTTTGGGGAAAGACGGTGTGTTGTTAGGGGAAAGACGGTGTGTTGTTTGGGGAAAGACGGTGGTTTGTTTGGGAAAGACGGTGGGTTGTTTGGGGAAAGACGGTGTGTTGTTTTGGGGAAAGACGGTGGGTTGTTTTGGGAAAGACGGTGGGTTGTTTGGGGAAAGACGGTGTGTTGTTAGGGGAAAGACGGTGTGTTGTTTGGGAAAAGACGGTGGGTTGTTTGGGGAAAGACGGTGGATTGTTTGGGGAATGACGGTGTGTTGTTTGGGGAAAGACGGTGTGTTGTTTGGGGAAAACGGTGTTTTGTTTGGGAAAGACGGTGTGTTATTTGGGGAAAGCGGTGGGTTGTTTGGGGAAAGACGGTGGGTTGTTTATGGAAAGACGGTGGGTTGCTTGGGGAAAGACGGTGTGTTGTTAGGGGAAAGACGGTGTGTTGTTTGGGGAAAGACGGTGGTTTGTTTGGGAAAGACGGTGGGTTGTTTGGGGAAAGACGGTGTGTTGTTTGGGGAAAGACGGTGGGTTGTTAGGGGAAAGACGGTGGGTTGTTTGGGGAAAGACGGTGGGTTGTTTGGGGAAAGACGGTGTGTTGTTTGGGGAAAGACGGTGGGTTGTTTGGGGAAAGACGGTGGGTTGCTTGGGGAAAGACGGTGTGTTGTTAGGGGAAAGACGGTGTGTTGTTTGGGGAAAGACGGTGGGTTGTTTGGGAAAAGACGGTGGGTTGTTTGGGGAAAGACGGTGGGTTGTTTGGGGAAAGACGGTGTGTTGTTAGGGGAAAGACGGTGTGTTGTTTGGGGAAAGACGGTGGTTTGTTTGGGAAAGACGGTGGGTTGTTTGGGGAAAGACGGTGTGTTGTTTTGGGGAAAGACGGTGGGTTGTTTTGGGAAAGACGGTGGGTTGTTTGGGGAAAGACGGTGTGTTGTTAGGGGAAAGACGGTGTGTTGTTTGGGAAAAGACGGTGGGTTGTTTGGGGAAAGACGGTGGATTGTTTGGGGAATGACGGTGTGTTGTTTGGGGAAAAACGGTGTGTTGTTTGGGGAAAACGGTGTTTTGTTTGGGAAAGACGGTGTGTTATTTGGGGAAAGCGGTGGGTTGTTTGGGGAAAGACGGTGGGTTGTTTATGGAAAGACGGTGGGTTGCTTGGGGAAAGACGGTGTGTTGTTAGAAGAAAGACGGTGTGTTGTTTGGGAAAAGACGGTGGGTTGTTTGGGGAAAGACGGTGGGTTGTTTGGGGAAAGACGGTGTGTTGTTAGGGGAAAGACGGTGTGTTGTTTGGGGAAAGACGGTGAGTTGTTTGGGGAAAGACGGTGGGTTGTTTATGGAAAGACGGTGGGTTGCTTGGGGAAAGACGGTGTGTTGTTAGGAGAAAGACGGTGTGTTGTTTGGGAAAAGACGGTGGGTTGTTTGGGGAAAGACGGTGTGTTGTTTGGGGAAAGACGGTGGTTTGTTTGGGAAAGACGGTGGGTTGTTTGGGGAAAGACGGTGTGTTGTTTGGGGAAAGACGGTGGGTTGTTAGGGGAAAGACGGTGGGTTGTTTGGGGAAAGACGGTGGGTTGGGTTGTTTGAGGAAAGACGGTGTGTTGTTTGGGAAAAGACGGTGGGTTGTTTGGGGAAAGACAGTGTGTTGTTAGGGGAAATACGGTGTGTTGTTTGGGGGAAAGACGGTGGATTGTTTGGGGAAAGACGGTGTGTTGTTTGGGGAAAGACGGTGGGTTGTTTGGGGAAAGACGGTGGGTTGCTTGGGGAAAGACGGTGTGTTGTTAGGGGAAAGACGGTGTGTTGTTTGGGGAAAGACGGTGGGTTGTTTGGGAAAAGACGGTGGGTTGTTTGGGGAAAGACGGTGGGTTGTTTGGGGAAAGACGGTGTGTTGTTAGGGGAAAGACGGTGTGTTGTTTGGGGAAAAACGGTGGTTTGTTTGGGAAAGACGGTGGGTTGTTTTGGGAAAGACGGTGTGTTGTTTGGGGAAAGACGGTGGGTTGTTTTGGGAAAGACGGTGGGTTGTTTGGGGAAAGACGGTGTGTTGTTAGGGGAAAGACGGTGTGTTGTTTGGGGAAAGACGGTGGATTGTTTGGGAAAGACGGTGGGTTGTTTGGGGAAAGACGGTGGGTTGTTTGGGGAAAGACGGTGTGTTGTTTGGGGAAAGACGGTGGATTGTTTGGGGAAAGACGGTGTGTTGTTTGGGGAAAGACGGTGAGTTGTTTGGGGAAAGACGGTGGGTTGTTTATGGAAAGACGGTGGGTTGCTTGGGGAAAGACGGTGTGTTGTTAGGAGAAAGACGGTGTGTTGTTTGGGAAAAGACGGTGGGTTGTTTGGGGAAAGACGGTGGGTTGTTTGGGGAAAGACGGTGTGTTGTTAGGGGAAAGACGGTGTGTTGTTTGGGGAAAGACGGTGGTTTGTTTGGGAAAGACGGTGGGTTGTTTGGGGAAAGACGGTGTGTTGTTTGGGGAAAGACGGTGGGTTGTTAGGGGAAAGACGGTGGGTTGTTTGGGGAAAGACGGTGGGTTGTTTGGGGAAAGACGGTGTGTTGTTTGGGGAAAGACGGTGGGTTGTTTGGGGAAAGACGGTGGGTTGCTTGGGGAAAGACGGTGTGTTGTTAGGGGAAAGACGGTGTGTTGTTTGGGGAAAGACGGTGGGTTGTTTGGGAAAAGACGGTGGGTTGTTTGGGGAAAGACGGTGGGTTGTTTGGGGAAAGACGGTGTGTTGTTAGGGGAAAGACGGTGTGTTGTTTGGGGAAAGACGGTGGTTTGTTTGGGAAAGACGGTGGGTTGTTTGGGGAAAGACGGTGTGTTGTTTTGGGGAAAGACGGTGGGTTGTTTTGGGAAAGACGGTGGGTTGTTTGGGGAAAGACGGTGTGTTGTTAGGGGAAAGACGGTGGATTGTTTGGGAAAAGACGGTGGGTTGTTTGGGGAAAGACGGTGGATTGTTTGGGGAATGACGGTGTGTTGTTTGGGGAAAGACGGTGTGTTGTTTGGGGAAAACGGTGTTTTGTTTGGGAAAGACGGTGTGTTATTTGGGGAAAGCGGTGGGTTGTTTAGGGAAAGACGGTGGGTTGTTTATGGAAAGACGGTGGGTTGCTTGGGGAAAGACGGTGTGTTGTTAGGGGAAAGACGGTGTGTTGTTTGGGGAAAGACGGTGGTTTGTTTGGGAAAGACGGTGGGTTGTTTGGGGAAAGACGGTGTGTTGTTTGGGGAAAGACGGTGGGTTGTTAGGGGAAAGACGGTGGGTTGTTTGGGGAAAGACGGTGGGTTGTTTGGGGAAAGACGGTGTGTTGTTTGGGGAAAGACGGTGGGTTGTTTGGGGAAAGACGGTGGGTTGCTTGGGGAAAGACGGTGTGTTGTTAGGGGAAAGACGGTGTGTTGTTTGGGGAAAGACGGTGGGTTGTTTGGGAAAAGACGGTGGGTTGTTTGGGGAAAGACGGTGGGTTGTTTGGGGAAAGACGGTGTGTTGTTAGGGGAAAGACGGTGTGTTGTTTGGGGAAAGACGGTGGTTTGTTTGGGAAAGACGGTGGGTTGTTTGGGGAAAGACGGTGTGTTGTTTTGGGGAAAGACGGTGGGTTGTTTTGGGAAAGACGGTGGGTTGTTTGGGGAAAGACGGTGTGTTGTTAGGGGAAAGACGGTGTGTTGTTTGGGAAAAGACGGTGGGTTGTTTGGGGAAAGACGGTGGATTGTTTGGGGAATGACGGTGTGTTGTTTGGGGAAAAACGGTGTGTTGTTTGGGGAAAACGGTGTTTTGTTTGGGAAAGACGGTGTGTTATTTGGGGAAAGCGGTGGGTTGTTTGGGGAAAGACGGTGGGTTGTTTATGGAAAGACGGTGGGTTGCTTGGGGAAAGACGGTGTGTTGTTAGAAGAAAGACGGTGTGTTGTTTGGGAAAAGACGGTGGGTTGTTTGGGGAAAGACGGTGGGTTGTTTGGGGGAAAGACGGTGTGTTGTTAGGGGAAAGACGGTGTGTTGTTTGGGGAAAGACGGTGGTTTGTTTGGGAAAGACGGTGGGTTGTTTTGGGAAAGACGGTGTGTTGTTTGGGGAAAGACGGTGGGTTGTTTTGGGAAAGACGGTGGTTTGTTTGGGGAAAGACGGTGTGTTGTTAGGGGAAAGACGGTGTGTTGTTTGGGGAAAGACGGTGGTTTGTTTGGGAAAGACGGTGGGTTGTTTGGGGAAAGACGGTGGGTTGTTTGGGGAAAGACGGTGTGTTGTTTGGGGAAAGACGGTGGATTGTTTGGGGAAAGACGGTGTGTTGTTTGGGGAAAGACGGTGAGTTGTTTGGGGAAAGACGGTGGGTTGTTTATGGAAAGACGGTGGGTTGCTTGGGGAAAGACGGTGTGTTGTTAGGAGAAAGACGGTGTGTTGTTTGGGAAAAGACGGTGGGTTGTTTGGGGAAAGACGGTGGGTTGTTTGGGGAAAGACGGTGTGTTGTTAGGGGAAAGACGGTGTGTTGTTTGGGGAAAGACGGTGGTTTGTTTGGGAAAGACGGTGGGTTGTTTGGGGAAAGACGGTGTGTTGTTTGGGGAAAGACGGTGGGTTGTTAGGGGAAAGACGGTGGGTTGTTTGGGGAAAGACGGTGGGTTGTTTGGGGAAAGACGGTGTGTTGTTTGGGGAAAGACGGTGGGTTGTTTGGGGAAAGACGGTGGGTTGCTTGGGGAAAGACGGTGTGTTGTTAGGGGAAAGACGGTGTGTTGTTTGGGGAAAGACGGTGGGTTGTTTGGGAAAAGACGGTGGGTTGTTTGGGGAAAGACGGTGGGTTGTTTGGGGAAAGACGGTGTGTTGTTAGGGGAAAGACGGTGTGTTGTTTGGGGAAAGACGGTGGTTTGTTTGGGAAAGACGGTGGGTTGTTTGGGGAAAGACGGTGTGTTGTTTTGGGGAAAGACGGTGGGTTGTTTTGGGAAAGACGGTGGGTTGTTTGGGGAAAGACGGTGTGTTGTTAGGGGAAAGACGGTGTGTTGTTTGGGAAAAGACGGTGGGTTGTTTGGGGAAAGACGGTGGATTGTTTGGGGAATGACGGTGTGTTGTTTGGGGAAAGACGGTGTGTTGTTTGGGGAAAACGGTGTTTTGTTTGGGAAAGACGGTGTGTTATTTGGGGAAAGCGGTGGGTTGTTTGGGGAAAGACGGTGGGTTGTTTATGGAAAGACGGTGGGTTGCTTGGGGAAAGACGGTGTGTTGTTAGGGGAAAGACGGTGTGTTGTTTGGGGAAAGACGGTGGTTTGTTTGGGAAAGACGGTGGGTTGTTTGGGGAAAGACGGTGTGTTGTTTGGGGAAAGACGGTGGGTTGTTAGGGGAAAGACGGTGGGTTGTTTGGGGAAAGACGGTGGGTTGTTTGGGGAAAGACGGTGTGTTGTTTGGGGAAAGACGGTGGGTTGTTTGGGGAAAGACGGTGGGTTGCTTGGGGAAAGACGGTGTGTTGTTAGGGGAAAGACGGTGTGTTGTTTGGGGAAAGACGGTGGGTTGTTTGGGAAAAGACGGTGGGTTGTTTGGGGAAAGACGGTGGGTTGTTTGGGGAAAGACGGTGTGTTGTTAGGGGAAAGACGGTGTGTTGTTTGGGGAAAGACGGTGGTTTGTTTGGGAAAGACGGTGGGTTGTTTGGGGAAAGACGGTGTGTTGTTTTGGGGAAAGACGGTGGGTTGTTTTGGGAAAGACGGTGGGTTGTTTGGGGAAAGACGGTGTGTTGTTAGGGGAAAGACGGTGTGTTGTTTGGGAAAAGACGGTGGGTTGTTTGGGGAAAGACGGTGGATTGTTTGGGGAATGACGGTGTGTTGTTTGGGGAAAAACGGTGTGTTGTTTGGGGAAAACGGTGTTTTGTTTGGGAAAGACGGTGTGTTATTTGGGGAAAGCGGTGGGTTGTTTGGGGAAAGACGGTGGGTTGTTTATGGAAAGACGGTGGGTTGCTTGGGGAAAGACGGTGTGTTGTTAGAAGAAAGACGGTGTGTTGTTTGGGAAAAGACGGTGGGTTGTTTGGGGAAAGACGGTGGGTTGTTTGGGGAAAGACGGTGTGTTGTTAGGGGAAAGACGGTGTGTTGTTTGGGGAAAGACGGTGAGTTGTTTGGGGAAAGACGGTGGGTTGTTTATGGAAAGACGGTGGGTTGCTTGGGGAAAGACGGTGTGTTGTTAGGAGAAAGACGGTGTGTTGTTTGGGAAAAGACGGTGGGTTGTTTGGGGAAAGACGGTGTGTTGTTTGGGGAAAGACGGTGGTTTGTTTGGGAAAGACGGTGGGTTGTTTGGGGAAAGACGGTGTGTTGTTTGGGGAAAGACGGTGGGTTGTTAGGGGAAAGACGGTGGGTTGTTTGGGGAAAGACGGTGGGTTGGGTTGTTTGAGGAAAGACGGTGTGTTGTTTGGGAAAAGACGGTGGGTTGTTTGGGGAAAGACAGTGTGTTGTTAGGGGAAATACGGTGTGTTGTTTGGGGGAAAGACGGTGGATTGTTTGGGGAAAGACGGTGTGTTGTTTGGGGAAAGACGGTGGGTTGTTTGGGGAAAGACGGTGGGTTGCTTGGGGAAAGACGGTGTGTTGTTAGGGGAAAGACGGTGTGTTGTTTGGGGAAAGACGGTGGGTTGTTTGGGGAAAGACGGTGGGTTGTTTGGGGAAAGACGGTGTGTTGTTAGGGGAAAGACGGTGTGTTGTTTGGGGAAAGACGGTGGTTTGTTTGGGAAAGACGGTGGGTTGTTTGGGGAAAGACGGTGTGTTGTTTTGGGGAAAGACGGTGGGTTGTTTTGGGAAAGACGGTGGGTTGTTTGGGGAAAGACGGTGTGTTGTTAGGGAAAAGACGGTGTGTTGTTTGGGAAAAGACGGTGGGTTGTTTGGGGAAAGACGGTGGATTGTTTGGGGAATGACGGTGTGTTGTTTGGGGAAAGACGGTGTGTTGTTAGGGGAAAGACGGTGTGTTGTTTGGGGAAAGACGGTGGGTTGTTTGGAGAAAGACGGTGGGTTGTTTATGGAAAGACGGTGGGTTGCTTGGGGAAAGACGGTGTGTTGTTAGGAGAAAGACGGTGTGTTGTTTGGGAAAAGACGGTGGGTTGTTTGGGGAAAGACGGTGGGTTGTTTGGGGAAAGACGGTGTGTTGTTAGGGGAAAGACGGTGTGTTGTTTGGGGAAAGACGGTGGGTTGTTTGGGGAAAGACGGTGTGTTGTTTGGGGAAAGACGGTGGGTTGTTTTGGGAAAGACGGTGGGTTGTTAGGGGAAAGACGGTGGGTTGTTTGGGGAAAGATGGCGGGTTGTTTGGGGAAAGACGGCGGGTTGTTTGGGGAAAGACGGTGGGTTGTTTGGGGAAAGACGGTGGGTTGGGTTGTTTGAGGAAAGACGGTGTGTTGTTTGGGAAAAGACGGTGGGTTGTTTAGGGAAAGACGGTGGGTTGTTTGAGGAAAGACGGTGTGTTGTTTGGGGAAAGACGGTGGATTGTTTGGGGAAAGACGGTGTGTTGTTAGGGGAAAGACGGTGTGTTGTTAGTGGAAAGACGGTGGTTTGTTTGGGAAAGACGGTGGGTTGTTTGGGGAAAGACGGTGTGTTGTTTGGGGAAAACGGTGTTTTGTTTGGGAAAGACGGTGTGTTATTTGGGGAAAGCGGTGGGTTGTTTGGGGAAAGACGGTGGGTTGTTTATGGAAAGACGGTGGGTTGCTTGGGGAAAGACGGTGTGTTGTTAGGGGAAAGACGGTGTGTTGTTTGGGAAAAGACGGTGGGTTGTTTGGGGAAAGACGGTGTGTTGTTAGGGGAAAGACGGTGTGTTGTTTGGGGAAAGTCGGTGGTTTGCTTGGGAAAGACGGTGGGTTGTTTGGGAAAGACGGTGTTTTGTTTGGGGAAAGACGGTGGGTTGTTTGGGGAAAGACGGTGTGTTGTTTGGGGAAAGACGGTGGTTTGTTTGTGAAAGACGGTGGGTTGTTAGGGGAAAGACGGTGGGTTGTTTTAGGGAAAGACGGTGGGTTGTTAGGGGAAAGACGGTGGGTTGTTTGGGGAAAGATGGTGGGTTATTTGGGGAAAGACGGCGGGTTCTTTGGGGAAAGACGGTGGGTTGGGTTGTTTGAGGAAAGACGGTGGGTTGGGTTGTTTGAGGAAAGACGGTGTGTTGTTTGGGAAAAGACGGTGGGTTGTTTGGGGAAAGACGGTGGGTTGTTTGGGAAAGACGGTGTTTTGTTTGGGGAAAGACGGTGTGTTGTTTGGGGAAAGACGGTGGTTTGTTTGGGAAAGACGGTGGGTTGTTTGGGGAAAGACGGTGTGTTGTTTGGGGAAAGACGGTGGGTTGTTTTGGGAAAGACGGTGGGTTGTTTGGGGAAAGACGGTGTGTTGTTAAGGGAAAGACGGTGTGTTGTTTGGGGAAAGACGGTGGTTTGTTTGGGAAAGACGGTGGGTTGTTTGGGAATAGACGGTGGGTTGTTTGGGGAAAGACGGTGTGTTGTTTGGGGAAAGACGGTGGATTGTTTGGGGAAAGACGGTGTGTTGTTTGGGGAAAAGACGGTGGGTTGTTAGGGGAAAGACGGTGTGTTGTTAGGAGAAAGACGGTGTGTTGTTTGGGAAAAGACGGTGGGTTGTTTGGGGAAACACGGTGGGTTGTTTGGGGAAAGACGGTGTGTTGTTAGGGGAAAGACGGTGTGTTGTTTGAGGAAAGACGGTGTGTTGTTTGGGGAAAGACGGTGGGTTGTTTTGGGAAAGACGGTGGGTTGTTAGGGGAAAGACGGTGGGTTGTTTGGGGAAAGATGGTGGGTTATTTGGGGAAAGACGGCGGGTTGTTTGGGGAAAGACGGTGGGTTGTTTGGGGAAAGACGGTGGGTTGGGTTGTTTGAGGAAAGACGGTGTGTTGTTTGGGAAAAGACTGTGGGTTGTTTAGGGAAAGACGGTGGGTTTTTTGAGGAAAGACGGTGTGTTGTTTGGGAAAAGACGGTGGGTTGTTTGGGGAAAGACAGTGTGTTGTTAGGGGAAAGACGGTGTGTTGTTTGGGGAAAGACGGTGGATTGTTTGGGGAAAGACGGTGTGTTGTTAGGGGAAAGACGGTGTGTTGTTTGGGGAAAGACGGTGTGTTGTTAGTGGAAAGACGGTGTGTTGTTTGGGGAAAGACGGTGGTTTGTTTGGGAAAGACGGTGGGTTGTTTGGGGAAAGACGGTGTGTTGTTTGGGGAAAACGGTGTTTTGTTTGGGAAAGACGGTGTGTTATTTGGGGAAAGACGGTGGGTTGTTTGGGGAAAGACGGTGGGTTGCTTGGGGAAAGACGGTGTGTTGTTAGGGGAAAGACGGTGTGTTGTTTGGGAAAAGAAGTGTGGGTTGTTTGGGGAAAGACGGTGTGTTGTTTGGGGAAAGACGGTGGTTTGTTTGGGAAAGACGGTGGGTTGTTTGGGAAAGACGGTGTGTTGTTTGGGGAAAGACGGTGTGTTGTTAGGGGAAAGACGGTGGGTTGTTTGGGGAAAGACGGTGTGTTGTTAGGGGAAAGACGGTGGGTTGTTAGTGGAACGACGGTGTGTTGTTTGGGGAAAGACGGTGGTTTGTTTGGGGAAAAACGGTGTGTTGTTTGGGGAAAGACGGTGGGTTGTTAGGGGAAAGACGGTGGGTTGTTAGGGGAAAGACGGTGGGTTGTTTGGGGAAAGACGGCGGGTTATTTGGGGAAAGACGGTGGGTTGTTTGGGGAAAGACGGTGGGTTGTTAGTGGAAAGACGGTGGGTTGTTTAGGGAAAGACGGTGGGTTTTTTGAGGAAAGACGGTGTGTTGTTTGGGAAAAGACGGTGGGTTGTTTGGGGAAAGACAGTGTGTTGTTAGGGGAAAGACATTGTGTTGTTTGGGGAAAGACGGTGGATTGTTTGGGGAAAGACGGTGTGTTGTTAGGGGAAAGACGGTGTGTTGTTTGGGGAAAGACGGCGTGTTGTTTGGGGAAAGACGGCGGGTTGTTTGGGGAAAGACGGTGGGTTGTTTGGGGAAAGACGGTGGGTTGTTAGTGGAAAGACGGTGGGTTGTTTAGGGAAAGACGGTGTTTTGTTTGGGAAAGACGGTGTGTTGTTTGGGGAAAGACGGTGGGTTGTTTGGGGAAAGACGGTGTGTTGTTAGTGGAAAGACGGTGTGTTGTTTGGGAAAGACGGTGTGTTGTTTGGGGAAAGACGGTGGGTTGTTTGGGAAAGACGGTGTGTTGTTATGGGAAAGACGGTGTGTTGTTATGGGAAAGACGGTGTGTTGTTTGGGGAAAGACGGTGGGTTGTTTGGGGAAAGATGGTGTGTTGTTAGTGGAAAGACAGTGGGTTGTTTAGGGAAAGACGATGTGTTGTTTGGGGAAAGACGGTGGGTTGTTTGGGGAAAGACGGTGTGTTGTTAGGGGAAAGATGGTGTGTTGTTTGGGGAAAGACGGTGTGTTGTTAGGGGAAAGACAGTGTGTTGTTTGGGGAAAGACGGTGTGTAGTTTGGAGAAAGACGGTGTGTTGTTTGGGGAAACCGTTATTTTGATTGGGGAAACCGTTATGTTGATTGGGGAAGACGCTTTGTTAATTGGCAAAGACGTCATGTTGATTGGGGAAAGACGTTATGCTGATTGGGGAAAGACGCTGTGTTGATTGGGGAAATACGTCATGTTGATTGGGCAAAGACGTCATGTTGATTTGGGAAAGATGCTGTGTTGATTGGTACAGACGTCATGTTGATTGGGGAAAGACGTCATGTTGATTGGGGAAAGACACTGTGTTGATTGGGGAAATACGTCAAGTTGATTGGGGAAAGACGCTGTGTTGATTGGGGAAATACGTTGTGTTAATTGGGGAAAGATGTTATGTTTATTGGGGAATGACGCTGTGTTGATTGGGGAAAGACATCATGTTGATTGGGGAAAGACGTCATGTTTATTGGGGAAAGACGCTGTGTTTATTGGGGAAATACGCTGTGTTGATTGGGGAAAGACGCTTTGTTGATTGGGGATATACGCCATGTTGATTGGGGAAACACGTTTTGTTGACTGCAGAAATACTCTATGTTTATTGGGAAAAGGCGTCCTGTTGTTTGGGGAAAGACGGTGTGTTGTTTGGGGAAAGACGGTGGTTTGTTTGGGAAAGACGGTGGGTTGTTTGGGGAAAGACGGTGTGTTGTTTGGGGAAAGACGGTGGGTTGTTTTGGTAAAGACGGTGGGTTGTTTGGGGAAAGACGGTGTGTTGTTAAGGGAAAGACGGTGTGTTGTTTGGGGAAAGACGGTGGTTTGTTTGGGAAAGACGGTGGGTTGTTTGGGAAAAGACGGTGGTTTGTTTGGGAAAGACGGTGGGTTGTTTGGGGAAAGACGGTGTGTTGTTTGGGGAAAGACGGTGGATTGTTTGGGGAAAGACGGTGTGTTGTTTGGGGAAAAGACGGTGGGTTGTTTGGGGAAAGACGGTGTGTTGTTTGGGGAAAGACGGTGGATTGTTTGGGGAAAGACGGTGTGTTGTTTGGGGAAAGACGGTGTGTTGTTAGGGGAAAGACGGTGGGTTGTTTGGGGAAAGACGGTGGGTTGTTTATGGAAAGACGGTGGGTTGCTTGGGGAAAGACGGTGTGTTGTTAGGAGAAAGACGGTGTGTTGCTTGGGGAAAGACGGTGTGTTGTTAGGAGAAAGACGGTGTGTTGTTTGGGAAAAGACGGTGGGTTGTTTGGGGAAAGACGGTGGGTTGTTTGGGGAAAGACGGTGTGTTGTTAGGGGAAAGACGGTGGTTTGTTTGGGAAAGACGGTGGGTTGTTTGGGGAAAGACGGTGTGTTGTTTGGGGAAAGACGGTGGGTTGTTTTGGGAAAGACGGTGGGTTGTTAGGGGAAAGACGGTGGGTTGTTTGGGGAAAGATGGTGGGTTATTTGGGGAAAGACGGCGGGTTGTTTGGGGAAAGACGGTGGGTTGTTTGGGGAAAGACGGTGGGTTGGGTTGTTTGAGGAAAGACGGTGTGTTGTTTGGGAAAAGACGGTGGGTTGTTTGGGAAAAGACGGTGGGTTGTTTGGGGAAAAGACGGTGGGTTGTTTGGGGAAAGACAGTGTGTTGTTAGGGGAAAGACGGTGTGTTGTTTGGGGAAAGACGGTGGATTGTTTGGGGAAAGACGGTGTGTTGTTAGGGGAAAGACGGTGTGTTGTTTGGGGAAAGACGGTGTGTTGTTAGTGGAAAGACGGTGTGTTGTTTGGGGAAAGACGGTGGTTTGTTTGGGAAAGACGGTGGGTTGTTTGGGGAAAGACGGTGTGTTGTTTGGGGAAAACGGTGTTTTGTTTGGGAAAGACGGTGTGTTATTTGGGGAAAGACGGTGGGTTGTTTGGGGAAAGACGGTGGGTTGCTTGGGGAAAGACGGTGTGTTGTTAGGGGAAAGACGGTGTGTTGTTTGGGAAAAGACGGTGTGTTGTTTGGGGAAAGACGGTGGGTTGTTTGGGGAAAGACGGTGTGTTGTTAGGGGAAAGACGGTGTGTTGTTTGGGGAAAGACGGTGGTTTGTTTGGGAAAGACGGTGGGTTGTTTGGGGAAAGACGGTGTGTTGTTTGGGGAAAGACGGTGGGTTGTTTTGGGAAAGACGGTGGTTGTTAGGGGAAAGACGGTGGGTTGTTTGGGGAAAGACGGTGGGTTGTTTGGGGAAAAACGGTGTGTTGTCTGGGGAAAGACGGTGGGTTGTTAGGGGAAAGACGGTGGGTTGTTTGGGGAAAGATGGCGGGTTATTTGGGGAAAGACGGTGGGTTGTTTGGGGAAAGACGGTGGGTTGTTAGTGGAAAGACGGTGGGTTGTTTGGGGAAAGACGGTGCATGGTTTGTTTGGGAAAGACGGTGGGTTGTTTGGGGAAAGACGGTGTTTTGTTTGGGAAAGACGGTGTGTTGTTTGGGGAAAGACGGTGGGTTGTTTGCTGAAAGACGGTGTGTTGTTAGTGGAAAGACGGTGTGTTGTTTGGGAAAGACGGTGTGTTGTTTGGGGAAAGACGGTGGGTTGTTTGGGAAAGACGGTGTGTTGTTATGGGAAAGACGGTGTGTTGTTATGGGAAAGACGGTGTGTTGTTTGGGGAAAGACGGTGGGTTGTTTGGGGAAAGATGGTGTGTTGTTAGTGGAAAGACAGTGGGTTGTTTAGGGAAAGACGGTGTGTTGTTTGGGGAAAGACGGTGGGTTGTTTGGGGAAAGACGGTGTGTTGTTAGGGGAAAGATTGTGTGTTGTTTGGGGAAAGACGGTGTGTTGTTAGGGGAAAGACAGTGTGTTGTTTGGGGAAAGACGGTGTGTAGTTTGGAGAAAGACGGTGTGTTGTTTGGGGGAAACCGTTATTTTGATTGGGGAAACCGTTATGTTGATTGGGGAAGACGCTTTGTTAATTGGCAAAGACGTCATGTTGATTGGGGAAAGACGTTATGCTGATTGGGGAAAGACGCTGTGTTGATTGGGGAAATACGTCATGTTGATTGGGCAAAGACGTCATGTTGATTTGGGAAAGATGCTGTGTTGATTGGTACAGACGTCATGTTGATTGGGGAAAGACGTCATGTTGATTGGGGAAAGACACTGTGTTGATTGGGGAAATACGTCAAGTTGATTGGGGAAAGATGCTGTGTTGATTGGGGAAATACGTTGTGTTAATTGGGGAAAGACGTTATGTTTATTGGGGAATGACGCTGTGTTGATTGGGGAAAGACATCATGTTGATTGGGGAAAGACGTCATGTTTATTGGGGAAAGACGCTGTGTTTATTGGGGAAATACGCTGTGTTGATTGTGGAAAGACGCTTTGTTGATTGGGGATATACGCCATGTTGATTGGGGAAACACGTTTTGTTGACTGCAGAAATACTCTATGTTTATTGGGAAAAGGCGTCCTGTTGATTGGGGAAATACGTTATGCTGATTGCGGAAAGACGCTTTGTTGATTTGGGAAAGACGCTGTGTTGATTGTGAAAAGACTTCCTGTTGATTGGGGAAATACGTTATGCTGATTAGGGAAATACGTAATGTTGATTGGGGAAATACGTCATGTTGATTGGGGAAATACGTTATGTTGATTGGGGAAATACGTAATGTTGATTGGGGAAATACGTCATGTTGATTGTGGAAGGAAGCTTTGTTGATCGAGGAAATACGTCGTGTTGACGGGGGAAAGATATCATATGTCATCACCCTGGGCAGGTTAAAATCGGAGAATGTAGCTCGCTTCGGTTGCTCGAATAGCAAATGTACAACATCAACAGTAGGCCCTTATATAGCGGTTGGTTGTTGACACAATATTTCACATCCGTGAAAAGTTGAAGACATGAACATTAAACCGCAACTCGCGCATATCGACGAAACATTTAGGTTATTTATTTTACGTAAAGTTTATTTATTTGACGATATGACATCCACATGCGCATAAATGTAAGCAATTGGGTTGTATCTGAATTATTTAAATTCTACCGCGAACTCTATGTAACCTCTAACTTGTGAGTGTTTCCCTTTTTATATAAAGGTAAACGTACGTTCTTATATAGCGCGGTATACATGCAGTCCTTAAGACTGTTCAAAGCGCTTTACACTTCACCCCCCTGGCAGACCTGTTCACTCCAACGCAATTCCGACTTCTCTGTAAAGTATTAAGCCACGCTGCAATTACTGCGCAGAAACTAATCGTTCACATATCCGTCGCTGTCTGTGGCCAGTTACTCATTAATAGGCCTACAGCCGAGGAACTAAATCAACGTGAACCCGGGTTCCCTCGGAGTCCGACTTTATAATCGCCGCGCCACGCCGCCTCAAATAATAAAACATAAAATAGTTGATTTTTGTGTGAAGTTCTTTCAAGTGTAATTAATTATTTAATGCAATCCGTCGATTGTTTATATACACGCACGCACGCACGCACGCAGGCACGCACGCACGCACGCACGCAAGCACACACAAACACACACACGTGTGTGTGTGTGTGTGTGTGTGTGTGTGTGTTTGTGCGTGCGTGCGTGCGTGCGTGCGTGCGTGCGTGCGTGCGTGCGTGCGTGCGTGCGTGCGTGCGTGCGTGTGTGTATTAAAACTGTAAAATCCGTCGATGGAACGTGTCAATTATGAAATAACGTCACGAAAATTGTTTGATTTGTATTTATGTAGAAAGAGCCGAATTGAAGTGAAGTAGGCCTACAAAGGCCTATTGGACATGTAGGCCTACAATTGGGTAAATATTATCAATCGATATTAAATAATTTAAAGGAAATCCGAAATGTGTCCTTTAATTTGTTTAGGAATCGCGAAAAATTTCATATTTATTATATATTTAATTAATTTATATAAAAAATATCTGAATAAATTAAAATGTGATTATGCCCTATAAATTATATATTTTTAAACAGGACATTAAGTCTGGGAAATAATTTTTTTGTATCTAAAGAACTACAACAATTATTATTAATGTGTATCGAAATAAGTTATTCAGAAATGGAAGCCAACGGTAAGATTCGGAGACTCCATTAACTCATATGAGCAGTCTTCGATATTCTTGCAGATATTTCATTCAGACAATTTAAGCGTCAATTACACTTGTCTGACTTCCACATCAAATGTACACGTACTGTCTAATAACTTATCCATTCGACAAGTAGTGAGTATTGTCGAACAATTGCTGCAAATGCGATGCCAACTTGTTCCACTAGAAATTACAACGGTAAATAATAAAAATGGCGGATAGCCAAAAGTTGTGCTACTGTGGGTGTCTTTGTCGGCAATTATTCCACGAGAAATGTGCCTATGCAAATCAACTGCTTAACTTATTTAACTCCCAGGGTTGATATCTTGCTTATGTGAACTGTCATGCGAATATGTGGCGGCAAAAACGCGATAAATACGAACATTATTGCGCAAATCACGTTCATAACGAATTGAACGGCGCACTTCGCTCAACATAACTCCTTATTGAAACACGCGTTAATGACGACTTATGCATCAATCTGTAGGTACGCATCTCACAAATGTGAATAATTTATATATGACATATATAGTCTTACATATGCGATAAGGGCAGGGTATTTCTGGCGGTCGAAAAGCACATATCCCGGAAATCAAACGGCCAATGTTTGCGCTCCAGCGGAACTACTGATAGTCTACAACCACGTCCGCGCACCCAGTATATAATCGAGCGCGACACGCGTGGTTCTTTTCACAACAAACTGCTGAGCGTTTTGTGGAGTTCTTCGTTGCCACCGTCGTTACTAAGATGTCTGCAGCCGCTGCTACCCCCGCCAAGCCAGCCAAGAAGGCAGCCGCCAAGCCGAAGAAGCCGGCAGCTCACCCCAAATACACGGAAATGATCGCTGCGGCCCTGGGAAGTCTGAAAGAGCGAGGCGGGTCGTCGCGACAGGCGATCCTCAAATACATCATGAAGTCGTACAACGTCGGCAAAGACGAGCGCGTCGTCAACCAGCACCTGAAGATGGCGCTGAGGGCTGGGGCCAAGAACGGCGCTCTGAAGCAGTCGAAAGGCACCGGCGCCTCGGGCAGCTTCCGTCTCGGCGAGAAGAAGCCGGCCACCAGCAAGCCGAAGACACTCGGTGACACGAAGAAGGCCAAGACGCCAAAGAAAACGATGAAAAAGGCGACGAAGAGTCCGAAGAAGTTGGCCGTCAAGAAGCCAGCACCGAAGAAGCTGAAATCGCCAGCGAAGGCGAAGAAAGTCGTCAGCAAAGTGAAGAAGCCGAGGGCAGCTAAACCGAAGAAAGCATCCGCGAAAAAGCTGTCAAAGAAAGCATGAAGTTGAACCATGTGTGAACTGTATCACAGTGTACATATATGATATATATAATCAAAAGACTGATGGTCGATTTACGATGAAAGACTGAACCTGTGGATTTACGTTCCTAGGACTTCGTCGCTGAATGAGAACTTTCCATTAAATTTGATTGAAATTTATAATGATGGACATGTAATCTATACGTATATTAAACTGCTTGTTTGTAAACAATTTTGTATTCGATATTATTCGTTTCGAAGATCCATCATATTAATACGAAAAGGGAACTAAGAACCAGTTAGTCGTCAAGACGGTTGCACGATAGCGAAATCAAATTGGTTTTCGTGTCAAGTGGACCATTTTCAAGGTTGCTCGGGTAGCGTTTGCTAAATTCTATTTTAACTGAAAATGCCCCTTCACAATTTGGGGACTGTTCTATGTATTCAAAGTCTGCTGTCATTCGGTTTTAAAAAATCCAATCCTGTCATTTTTGTACGCGATAACGAAACAATAGTTCCGTCGTCATCGCACGCGCCATTTCACAAAATAACCAGTTCCGTAACGAATATGCCCGAGATGACAACCAATACTGCACCCATGATGGAAATAAGCACATTTAATACGTGTGTAATAATTATATTAAATGGTAGACCTTTGCGAAGTGCATTGCTGCGAATATGGCTGTGCCATAAAGATTAGAGTACTGGTTATAAACCAGCACGCCAGGCTTCACAACTGAAACAAAGCGTTCACACGTCGTGGTTAAATCAACTTGGTTTGTTCAGTCATTGTCAGCACACAACTCGCTGGCGGAGCAATCGGTGGGAGCCACGCGAGTGTTGTTTCAGTTGTAACAACGTGCCTCAATACAGTTGTAACAACGTGCCCCAATACAAGTGTAACAACGTGCCCCAATACAGTTGTAACTACGTGCCCCAATACAAGTGTAACAACATGCCCCAATACAAGTGTAACAACGTGCCCCAATACAAGTGTAACAACGTGCCCCAATACAGTTGTAACTACGTGCCCCAATACAAGTGTAACAACATGCCCCAATACAAGTGTAACAACGTGCCCCAATACAGTTGTAACAACGTGCCCCAATACAAGTGTAACAACGTGCCCCAATACAAGTGTAAAAACGTGCCCCAATACAAGTGTAACAACGTGCCCCAATACAGCTGTAACAACGTGCCCCAATACAGCTGTAACAACGGTACGGGCCGCTCGAGCGTTTTTACAGTTGTAACAACTTGCCCCAGTACAATTGTAACAACTTGCCCCAAACACAATTTTTGCAGTTGAACGTACGTGTACGATAACAAATCCTGAATTTCAGTTTAACTTCTACTTGGCATACACTATATAGTATATATATTTCAAGTTTCATTCGCGAAACATCAGAAGTGGCTGCGTGAGATGATATTATATGGGCAAAAGCAAAACAGTTTTAGGTAGTTAAAACGTCGTTTTTGTCCACACCTCGTTAATTTCGTCTTCTTAACTCCGGATTTTTGGTCAGTGCGTCCGCTGATGGACTTCCTACAAACTACTATCAATGATGGCTTCATGTGTGCGCGACGCTAACCAACCTCATGCCACAGTTGGTGGCCAGAATACATTTAGCTAGGGCAAGTGGAGCTAAAAGTATTGCCAAAAACCAACTTAAATTCTAAACAAAATTTCGGACATTTTCTTTCTATCGCGAAAGGTGGGACATGTTATGCAGATGGCACCAAAACACATTTAGGCCTACGTCTACAATTAATGTTACCTATGTACTCGCCAGTCGCGCTTTATAAAATAATTATTAATTGGAGGGCTTTTCCGCGGTCAGTCCGCCGGAATTCCGCCGATGATTCCACGGGAGCCCATGAATCCTTCCGCCGGCGTTCCGCTGGGAATAACCCGGGAGTTGTTGTGACTCCCAAAAAACTGTTTGTCTTAACGACCCCAACAAAATGTTCTGACTAGGAGGAACTCTTCAGTATCATCGGCCCACTACATTTTTTTTTGACATAGCGTAACTCTCCAGTCTCAGTGGTTCTTTAAACATTGTCTGGCGTAGCGTAACTCTTCAATCTCAGCGGCCCCTAAAAAGGGTATGACAAAGCGGAACTCTTTTGTCTCATTAGCCCCCTAAACTTGTCTGACGAAGCGGAACTCTTTTGTCCCACCGGCCCCCTAATCTATTCACGTTGACTCGAATTGGGTTTTATTTCTGACTATAAATTGTATAATATTGGCCGTTGGGTGTTGCTTGGTTAATTCTAACTGAAATACAACGCACATGACAAGTTGTTGTTGTCGTCAAATTGTTTTAGAAATGATGAAATAAAAGAAACACGTACGAAGTACCATGCTAGTGCCGTACGGCCCATTCTACTGGAGTAAGCACTCGACTACAGGCTACATGGTCAATCCTCAATAGCCGCCATCCGGAATACAGAACTTCGACCCAAACGATTGAAAAACAGTTGTGACATCATCCAAATAAATTAATTATGAATTATTTAGTTTAACTATGCCGGAAAATAGTTTAAGAAAACCTGAAATAAAACATGTTTATCCAAGACTGACCGATATGTTTAATATTACTCATAACTTACACAATGTTTAAATAAAATACCACCTACAAATAAAACATATTAAATATTTTAATTACTGTAATTGTATAGGGCCTATGTAGAGTTATGGATAATTAATATAGCGTAACAACATCCTTGCGAAATAACACAAAATGGTGCAAATTATACTTGAGATAAATGTAAGCCTGCGTCATTAGTGTAGGCTATGTACGTATGACTACACTGGGTAATACGTACACATGTCATCGCTTAATTATGCTAAAAAATTGCTTACATCATTATGCAGACACGCGTGATAAGTTTTATCAGTTTGCACAACTTCGGGGAGAGTAGTTGATCGAAAATGCAGAGACAAACAGACAAACTTGACTACTGCAATGATGTCGTCCAACAGTTGTTCGTGTGCCCCAATTCCAAATTGTCGGTGTTCCCATTGGAAACGAAAACATTTCACACAACTCTATTTCGACTTTAAATCCTGCAAATATCATTGACATAGAACATTTATGTCACGTTAATATCATTACCGTACATTTCAGTGGGGTTAGTGTGCAGGAAACACGTTAAATATTACTTATAAAAATCCTTACGATAAACGACCAAGATGGCGGGATCGACAAAAGTTGTGCTACTGTGGTTCCCTTCGAGGCCGATTATCATACAGTAAAACCTTATCGGACGGTCAGCCGTGGACCTGAAATTATTGCTCAGGGTTTGTAATTTTATTTTAACCATTCGGTTGATAACTATAACGTAAGTAGTAGTAATATTTATGAAAAAATTTACGAAATTCATCGACGATCGGGTGTGACAAACCGGTCTAAAGCGAATTATCTCATCCACTATATATTTCTCAGATTAACTTCCTGCACCAATAGAGAGGTACATGTTTCAAGATTATGAAAATATAAACATTCGAGTGTTTCAGTTCATCTACTTGGCAACAGCGCGGTAGTTTTGGTGGCCAATTAGCACACATCGCGGATATAAAACGGCAAAATGTTGGCGCTTCGGCGCAACCGCTGCTGGTCTACAACCACGTCCGCGCGCCCGCTATAAAGCCAAGCGCAGCGCGCGGTCTTTTCATACTCGATTTTACTCCAGTCGGAGAAGTTTGTTCAGTCTTTGTTGTCGCAGTTTTCGTCGTCGTTGCTAAGATGTCTGCTACTCCCGCGAAGCCCGCCAAGAAGCCAGCCGCCAAGCCGAAAAAGCCGGCAGCTCACCCCAAATACACGGAGATGATCGCCGCGGCCCTGGGAAGTCTGAAAGAGCGAGGCGGGTCGTCGCGACAGGCGATCCTCAAATACATCATGAAGTCGTACAACGTCGGCAAAGACGAGCGCGTCGTCAACCAGCACCTGAAGATGGCGCTGAGGGCTGGCGTGAAGAACAGCGGTTTGAAGCAAGCAAAGGGCACCGGCGCCTCGGGCAGCTTCCGTCTCGGCGAGAAGGCGAAGGCAGCTCCGAAAAAAGTTGTTGCAAAGAAGCCGAAGGCCGCCAGCGCTGCCAAGAAGGTGAAGAAGGCGAAGACGCCCAAGAAAGCGGCAAAGAAGGTGATCAAAAGTCCGAAGAAGGTGACCAAGAAGCCCGCAGCCAAGAAGCTGAGGTCGCCAGCGAAGGCGAAGAAAGCCGTCAGCAAAGTGAAGAAGGCAGTCGCACCGAAGAAGCCGAAGGCCGCGAAACCGAAGAAGGCAGCGGCGAAGAAGTCATAAAGTGTTAGTGTGGAATGAACTGTATTATAGTTGTACATAATTATATTTATCAACATCAAATTGCTGTACTAAGTACAAAGAGACAATGGACTATATTTGATAAGTGTGTCGTCTGTCACGACTCTACATCTGACGCCGTGTGGGAGGCCGCTTCTCAGTTGTCGCATGATCTGAATTGTGTATGTATAGCCAGAGATATATAAAAAATATTTTACTATGAAAATTGTCTCTTGTTTTCATTCGCTAGAAGGTCATATGTAGTTCTGTAGGGTCGAGGGACACACGATGTGGACTCCGCTCGTGTTAACAGGCACTACTGTGTAACGACTGCAATGGTCCTCCCCCCACCAACACTAACGGCGAGCCGTACAAGACCATAATCTCACTTCACTAGGTTCGTCTTGACAGCTGACTCGATAGTTGGTTCACTTCGTGCCGGCAGGTTGGTTATACACGAAGACGTAGATGCTTTTTATAACTTCCGTTTATTAGTCGAAATAGCGAATACACCCACGCATGCACACACCACACAAAACATACGCGCACGGACTTGTCTAATCGTCAGGTCAGTGCTATGTCGAAACTACGAACAGGAGCCAGTGATATTGACGCGCGATGTTACGCATAGCAACGTCGCTAGTTCCGCTCGTTTATGTTTATCTACCCCTTATTTCACGTATGAAACACAAGAACACGTGTTTGGTTTTCATAAAAAAGCCACCGTCAGCAACCAGCAAGTCATTTTTTAGATTGAAACAATACCCGACTTTGGGGAGTGGTGGTCTAATGGTTTGAGCACCCGCCTGTCGATCGAGAGGACGTTGGTGATTCCACCTCCGCCGTTTCGAAGCTTGGGCAATTTCGTTCACCCCACTTTGCCCGTGTCTTTCGGAAGAGACGTGGCCCAAACTCCTGCATTAGCTCAAGATTGAAGACGGCGGGTAAGCCATAGAAGGAATCTGCAAACCGGTTACCCAATCTCACAACCTCTAGGGGTAGGGGCAGGGGGAGGCGTGATTTACCAAGTGCTCTTAACAGCGAAAGGAGTTTACTTTCCTCCCGACCATGGTTACCTAAAATTTACACCGATCCCAGTCTTTTAGCAACATAGGCTTAATTGTTAACATCTATATGGGCTTTCATGTATGCCAACACGCGACGTCACATTCGCACATGCGCAGTACGCTGGCTGGCTAAAGCCGCAAACCAGCCGAGCTTTCTCTAACAAATGCTTTGATATGCTCGAGTAAACATGAATGACTACTGGGCTAAACACGCCAATGTTTTAGATCCCAATGCGAGGGAATGTTACAATAAGAAACTAGAGCACAGTGAACCAGATATGTATTTTGTTCAAAGAACGACCCATCCTCTGACCTAGCCAGAAAACAACGTTCATGTATTACCCATGAATGGGGTCAATGACAGCGGCAGAGCCGATGTCGCGGGCGTGGGCCTAGGGCAAGGCAAGGCCGGCTTTGCAGGCCAGCTACTGTTACATGGTTCAGAGATTACAAACATTTCCTTTTTCGGCGTTCATTCTGCTTTAATTTAACATAACAGCTGCCAACAGTCATGAATAGAATATATTCATTGATAACATTAACTGTTAATAGCTGTTCAAAGTTGAAATGGCATCCATCAACACGGTCGTTTAGCAATGTTTACATCTGATCGTTTTTCCTCTTTTGGGATACGATGAAACGAAAATGAGCTGTTCACACAGCGACCAGTACATCCTACAACACAGGACACAACCATGATTTCGAAGGTGTGTGTCAAAACGCATAAAGCGCAAAAATATAAGAGAAACGCAACCAGCAAA
The DNA here is from genome assembly GCA_963662155.1 of Lamellibrachia columna. Taxonomy (NCBI): domain Eukaryota; kingdom Metazoa; phylum Annelida; class Polychaeta; order Sabellida; family Siboglinidae; genus Lamellibrachia; species Lamellibrachia columna. Next base: position 19,233,992 of record OY759274.1, read on the forward strand.
ATACACTGAAACAATGGAGGCATCTGGTCGTCTTGCCAACCAGTCCCGCCAGACGATGACGTGATTGGGCGCATGACGTCACCGTGAAAGCCCCTATAATTATTAATAATGTCACAGTCCCCATAAGCCGCAGCGCTTTGTCAACGTGTCCGACGTTTCGCCTCTCTTCGTCGAAGTCCGCGAACAATCCTTACTGCCGGTCACTCGCTCTAGCCCACTTCGACGTCACATCCACTTCGACGTCGCGTCACTGCGGTTGCCAGGCATAGAGAAATAAAGCACGTCACGTGGTTAAACCGCTTTGTTTGAGTGGTTAACTTATGTCACAACAACCAAGAAGATAGACAAATATACATTTTTACTTCTAGTAAACGACCTCTTTTCAGGAATTAGGATATTAAAAGTAACTTATTTTATATAGCAGCACTATTTCATTAGCTGCAACTGTCGTAAATGAGATTATCACGAACTGTTCACGACATCTGACGTTATTACGAACTGCTCACGACGTTTGGCTTAGTTGCCCATTAGTTTGTCATGCTACCATGGTCTAAAGACTCGATTGTACCAACGCATGCATGCATGTTGTTTACTGTGCACGTACGCATGCAAGCGACAACTGTCGAACATAGACATGTGTAGCCTTTCCTGTAGGGGGCGGAGGGAAGGGTTAGGGCGAGGGGTGGGGGCAGAATTTATGAGGGGGCCATAATGTCGTAGTTTCATGGAGTGTACGAGAAGGGATTAGACTGTTGGAATGTATTCCTGTGTAGAGACAATGCTGCTTGTTGCTACGTGTGATCTACAGTGAGGATCGTCTGAAACAATGGCTTCGCTACATCGCCCACTAGACCTACGTTCTTTAATCTTAGACGCGGCTAATTTGCTAAAATTAATACAGACTCGCAGAATTTCGACTGCGCCCAGTATAAAATAATGTAATAGTTGATCCGATGATTTCGTCAAAACAAAATAACAAATGTGCACACATGAGCGAGGGAGGTAGTTGATACTACAACCAGCGTATGGTCGTGGATACTAGAGCTAGAGTGTGGTCGTGGATACTAGAGCCAGCGTGTGGTCGTGGATACTAGAGTTAGAGTGTGGTCGTGGATACTAGAGCCAGCGTGTCGTGGATACTAGAGCCATCGTGTGGTCGTGGATACTAGAGCCATCGTGTGGTCGTGGATACTAGAGCCATCGTGTGGTCGTGGATACTAGAGCCAGCATGTGGTCGTGGATACTAGAGCCAGCGTGTGGTAGTGGATACTAGAACCACCGTGTGATCGTGGATACTAGAGCCAGCGTTTGGTCTTGGATACTGAAGCCAGAGTGTGGTAGTGGACACTATTTTTTTAATGTTCTAAAACAAGACGAGCGAAAAGTTTAATTGCGGAAGCAGCTCTAACCTCTACCTGGTTACTGCCGACATCGTGTCCACATTGTTGGTGATAGAACGTTGACATTATGTCCACGTTGCTGGTGACAGAACGTTGGCATCGTGTCCACGTTGCTGGTAACAAAACGTTGGCATCGTGTCCACTTTGTTGGTGACAGAACGTTGACATAGTGTCCGCGTTGCTGGTGACAGAACGTTGACATCGTGTACACGTTGCTGGTGATATAACGTTGACATCGTGCCCGTGTTGCTGGTGACAGAACGTTGACATCGTGTACACGTTGCTGGTGATATAACGTTGACATCGTGCCCGTGTTGCTGCTGACAGAACGTTGACATCGTGTACACGTTGCTGGTGACAGAACGTTGACATCGTGTACACGTTGCTGCTGACAGAACGTTGACATCGTGTACACGTTGCTGGTGATATAACGTTGACATCGTGCCCGTGTTGCTGCTGACAGAACGTTGACATCGTGTACACGTTGCTGGTGATATAACGTTGACATCGTGCCCGTGTTGCTGCTGACAGAACGTTGACATCGTGTACACGTTGCTGGTGATAGAACGTTGACATCGTGTACACGTTGCTGGTGATAGAACGTTGACATCGTGTACACGTTGCTGGTGATAGAACGCTGGCATCGTGACTGCATTGCTGGCGACATTTTAAATGCATAATTATTATGAAATGACATTGCTTGGACGAGCACATTCTCTATTGACGAGGCGTAGCTTTGATATCTAAGGTTCACCCATGTAATAGGGTTAAATAAAAAATTATTTAGCGTAATTCTTATATTAACTAAACTAATTCACTATTAACAAAACTAATTAACTATTCAGTTCTGACACTTTTCTTATACAAATCCACCCATAAATAAATGGAACAAACGATCTACTAGTTATGTAAATGTTAGCAGCGTGAATATGTTTTAAAACAAAATTGACAAATACATCAATAGGGCGCGTTACACAATAATGAAAACAATTCAGGCTCTGGATAAGCCAATGGCTTGTCCACTTGTGTTTTTGCATTGTATGTCATTATTGTTGTCTTACTAAACACAACAACATCAGAGCAATGTCATCAATAGTTAAACCAAAGCAGTGGTTGGCAAACATCGAATCGATTTTTATTAAAATAATAAAGTAAAACCCAATTGTCGTTTATGCACAAATGCCAAAAAAGCATATATTATTGTATTTATTTAAATTAAAAAAATGCGAAAGCTATTTAATTAAGTTTAAATGAATAGGCAAACATTAAAATAGAACATAGGCCTACGAACACATACGGTACTGCCCTGACGTCATGCCAGGTCGATCTACGCACGCTTTGCTTGTAAACCAATTTAAACTTAACTGTGACTAACATTACCCAGAACTAAATTAGTTTTGTATATAGCATAACACAACACTGACTGTTTTATTTATTTTTAAAGATTGGTTATATAGGAAATATTATACCCAACCTTCCAGTTTCACCCAGGCAACGAGAAAATACCGCACGATGGCGCTATCAACACTTGCCATTAGTGTCAAATATGTCAAATATGGCGGTGACTCGGAAGAACTGATTATATTATTATGTTGACGTGCATTAAAGTCATACATTATAGTCTAATTGAGTCACATATATAAAAACAATTACTTAGACAGTACCAATAACCGCAGACGATATGACATTTGCAATATTGTCTATTGTCAGCTGTAAGTGTGTCAATCAATGTGGTGCGCATAGCCATACCATTTCACGAACAACGGTCGCAATTCTCTAAGTACTCGACAAATTGCAAATGTGGTTGATAATTAATGTTTGTGAAACGTGTGTATTTTTCGCGTGCCTTTGCATATTGAGCCGTTCGATAAAATGTGTCAAAATGTACAAATAAGAATTCTTACGATAAACGACCAAGATGGCGGGATCGACAAAAGTTGTGTTACTGTGGGTCACTTCGAGATCGATTATCTCACAGTAAAACCTTCTCGGGCGGTAAATTGTGGACCTAAAGTGATTGGTCAGGGTTTTCCATATCCATTGAATCAAATGAATGGTAACTGTGACAAACATAGTTATACTATTTTTTAGAATTATTACAAAATTCATCAACGATACGATGTGATTGCCCTGTTTAAACTGAAATAACTTCTAAAAAATGCACTACTCAGAATATTTGTTTGCGTAAGCTTAAACGTACATGTCTCACGATTATGAAAATATAAACATTCGCGTGTTTCAGTAAATATATTTGTCGACAGCGCGGCTGTTTTGGTGGCCAATTAGCACATATCGAGGAAATCAAACGGCAAAATGTTGGCGCTTCGGTCCAACCGCTGCTGGTCTACAACCACGTCCGCGCGCCCGCTATAAAGCCGAGCGCAGCGCGCGGTCTTTTCATACTCGATTCTTCTCCAGTTAGAGAAGTTTGTTCAATCTTCGTTGTCGCAGTCTCCTTCTTTCGTTGTTAAGATGTCTGCAGCCGCTGCCACCACCGTCAAGCCCGCCAAGAAGGCAGCTGCCAAGCCGAAGAAGCCGGCAGCTCACCCCAAATACACGGAGATGACCGCCGCGGCCCTGGGAAGTCTGAAAGAGCGAGGCGGGTCGTCACGACAGGCGATCCTCAAATACATCATTAAGTCGTACAACGTCGGTAAAGAGGAGCGTCTCGTCAACCGTAAGCTCAAAGTGGCGCTGAGGGCCGGTGTGAAGAACGGCGCTCTGAAGCAAACGAAGGGCACCGGCGCCTCGGGCAGCTTCCGTCTCGGCGAGAAGGCAAAGGCAGCACCGAAGAAGGCGGCCGCAAACAAGCCGAAGGCAGCCAGCGCAGCCAAGAAGGTGAAGAAGGCGAAGACGCCCAAGAAAGCGGGAAAGAAGGTGACCAAAAGTCCGAAGAAGGTGACCAAGAAGCCCGCAGCGAAGAAGCTGAGGTCGCCAGTGAAGGCGAAGAAAGCCGTCAGCAAAGTGAAGAAGCCGAAAACAGCCGCAGCGAAGAAGCCGAAGGCCGCAAAACCAAAGAAGGTAGCAGCGAAGAAGCCAGCAAAGAAGGCATAAACTATGCGTCATGAACTGTGTATTATAGTGTAAATAGTGTATTTGTGGACGCCACCCAGGCGACTATCATAGTATGACATTGAGAGACTGCTGTGACACTGTAGAACTAGCGGCGAATGGCACGTTTTTCAAGGCGTGAGAACACTCAAATATTTAATCATTGTATGAACTGTGAAGATGTATGTATGACTGAATTAGAATCATGTGTAAAATTGCGTGAATATATTTTTGTACTACTATATTTGTGTTGGTTTATTTTTTCGCACGTGATTAGACGACCGCAGCCCGAGTGAAAACGTTCGTAGTGAGCCATCGCTTAAAGCTGCGCGTGCGCGAGTCGATCATATTTCGCGTAACTAACAATTACGGTTCGTGGGTTGCGATTATTTACTTACGTTATTTCCGTAAAAATCGCGGCGATTCACCGCTTATTCTAAGTGCCGCTTTACCCCCGCCCCAGATTGGTGACACGTCTGTAGTGAGCAATTTTATGTTGTATATTATAATTAGTTAACATTTTATTAAATCTTAATTACCCATACCCCAAACACGTTGCGTGCGTTGGACCCATAAAACGTGGAATTTGTGTCTCACGGACGGATACTAGCAATGTATCGTGTCCCCCCCCCGGCTTGGGGGATGGATCAGCCAAACTTGTAGGTAACGTGTAAGGCCCACCCATAGAAAATGTGATCTACACGTAGGGGAAGATAGGCTTGTCCGCACACGGCACACCTCTTCTTCCATTAAACGGCCAACATCATTATGTTGATGATTCTGTCGTTCGGCGCCTCTCACGTGCCGGGAATTGGTGGGTTAGAGATAGAGACCACCACTCTGAGTCCACAACAGGTTACACATTTACCCCCTGTGTGGGATCTTTTACTTCCCCTGGCATAGACACCAGGTAGAAGGGACCAACGGCTTTTACTGTCTCTTCCGAAAGACACGAGCAAAGTGGGGTGAACAAATTTGCCCAGGTTTTGAAACGGCAGCAGGTGGTTTTGAACCCCGGTCCCTTCGACCGAAAAGTCCGACGCTCTGCCACAGGTGGTTTTGAACCCCGGTCCCCTCGACCGAAAGTCCGACGCTGTACCACTCGACCACCGCGCCCCACATTACTACAAAAGGCAAACCCTTCAGCCACATGTAACAACACTGTAAACCTGTGGGCTGAACATTAGGCTTGGATAACCAAGGGGCTGCATTCAAGTGGGGCAGGTTTCCTCTCACACAAACGGAATTAGCAGGCAGGTGCCCTTAATTGGCCATCTCTGTATATAAACCTAAGGTATACAGTGTCATAACTAATGAACTGTGTATGTCAGAATGGTAAGAATTCGCCTTGTTAATTATGTATATCAGTAGATTACTACTACACATTATTACACTTCAACTCCACTAAGAAAAACGTATATGTTGTCAATATGTATTGATCACTAGTGTGCAAATGTGCCTGGGTCATTTCCGCACAGGTATGTATGAACATACATCGCATATTTCAAGCCTTTGCTATAGGGCAGAATACGAACTGCAATGGTGCACGGTCAGGCTGCAGAACATCATATAGCTTCTTATGTATATCCATAGGTATTATTTGGGCGTCAGGTGCACCCACATAACTAATATAAACTTAACCAGTTGTAGTTTATATAATACATTTGCCTAGATGTGAAGTGGGTGCGTGATATTGGTGTGTCTCAACTACAGCGTACACGGTAAGTCAGGCGATGAAGAAAACCAAAAGGACACAGAATAAAAACAACATTATAATTATACACTTCAAGATATACGAACACTTAACACACATAAACTATTTAAGTTTACTCTCTTTAACAAATCCCACCTTCCGCCTATTTTTTTAGGCTAACCTCCCACCATTTTGGTGGGGGGGACAACTAATTAAATTTCTAGTGTACCACCCTTGAGACAGATTCCACGCGTTATGTGTATGTTTTCTGTGTACAACGCACGCTAACGCACACAATGCACGCTAACGCACACAACGCAAGGATAAAGGGTACACACTGACAGGTCCCATTGATCTGTGAATCAAATATATTCGTGAATTAATATGTATCACGGAACAGTGCATATTTTACACATTCAATTGTGTATATTTCAATGTAGTCAACTTGAAAAGGGCATCATTTTGACAGTCTAAGTCTAAAATGCGTTTAGGGAGGTTCGGTTAGAGAAATTCTCAAGGATTATAGACTGGCAATGTTTCGAGTGCCCCCCCCCCCAGGAGGTATCTCTTCCTGGTTGCATACGCATCATAAGCACCATTTATTTATTTTATTTTTTTGTTCAATACTTAATTATATTAATTCATATTCTCTTCTATTTGAATTAATTTATCATCATTCACATGACTTATCAATGTTGCGCATATAAATGCATTTTAACCGCCTCCGAATGGGTTTATCTAGATTTACGGCGCTATACAAATCAGGCATGGGGTCAATTCCGGAATTGGAATTGACTTTCGAAAGCTAGTTTGAATTGAAATTGACTGGTTTGGAATTGGAATTGATTTTTTTATTGGAATTGATTTTTTATTATTGACTTGATACAGCTAAACGTTGCCCCTTAAATTTACTACTACAATCATATTTGTCTGTATGTCACCCTGAATCTGGTAACAGCCAGGGAGCTGTCAACATTACAGCATAGACACTGTCTATTCTGTTATTGAAACAAGTACAATATAATCAAGCATTTGCATCAAAAACAAATACTAAGTTACTGTAACAGACAGTAAAACCAAAGTCAGATCATTCAGGCCTTATCTCATTTTCTTTCTAGGTGGACAAGGTTTATATACAGAGATGGCCAATTAAGGGCACCTGCCTGCTAATTCCGTTTGTGTGAGAGGAAACCTGCCCCACTTGAATGCAGCCCCTTGGTTATCCAAGCCTAATGTTCAGCCCACAGGTTTACAGTGTTGTTACATGTGGCTGAAGGGTTTGCCTTTTGTAGTAATTAAAAAGTTGCCCATGGAGAATACATGTTGGTGATTAGGATGTTGAAGACTCAAAGTTTACAGTACATTTTATGAAATGTCAATGATACAACAACTGATATAAACGGGGAAACTGTTAAAAACTCAGATTAATGACCCAACTTTCCAGGGCTGCCTGATTAGCAAAAATATAGGAGAGGTGTCACAGCAGAAAGTACATACCATTTTAAAATTTCTTTTTATAGCAAACCTTATAGCAAATATATATATATATATATATATATATATATATATATATATATATATATATATATATATATATATATATATATATATATGCTTTTAATGAATAGTTCATTTTTTAATCATATCTGATTAAATATTATTGTGCACACATCATTTAAAGTACAAATAAAACTGTGTTAAAACGAATTAGATTATATTTTTTCCTTAGCCTAGGATTAAAAAAGTTGGAATTGGAATTGATAATTTTGAATCAGAATAGATTTTTTGAATTGACTAGAATTGGAATTGATTTTTGGAATTGACTAGAATTGGAATTGACAAAACGGAATTGACCCCATGTCTGACACAAATGTTCTTACACCAATGTTCTTATCTTATCTTTTGTTGTCGCCAAAACTATTGTAACTGCTCTTGTTAGCAGTATACTTAATTATTCCATTTCCCTTTATCACAATGTTGCTCTCAACGACATCTTGAAACTTCAACGTGTACAAAATTGTTTGGCAAGGGTAGTTAGCCGGTCTCCTCGTTCCTCTCGCTCATTACCACTTCTTAAATCATTGCATTGGATCCCTGTCCGATATCGCATTACTTTTAAGATCTCAACACTTATCTATCAAGCACTTTCATCCAAGCAACCAAAATATTTACATTCACTCTAGCAAGACAGCCCAGCAGCTTCGCTCGTCTAATTTTTGTTCCCAGTGTTAAGACAAATGTCGGAACTAGAACTTTCTCAGTTGCTGCACCGACTCTGTAGAACTCACTCTCTGTTAGTGTTAAGCCTGCATTTCAACGACTGTTTAAACTTGATTATCCTCCGTAGCTCACCAGCGTACCAATCCAACTGTTTACAACTGGAACTGCTTATCTATTATGAACTGTTCAACCATTTTTGTTTTGATACGCTGTCGAGCTTGGGTCTCCCGAAAATGTTAGCACATATAATATTATACAAGTACATGAGATTCTGCAAAAACATTTTAGTTATAATTTCTTACTGACGCTAATAATGTTCAATGTATTATTTAGGCGATGCCGTTAACGTAGAACAGTTTTGAAACAAAATATTACGCGGTTTGGTCAATAACGAGGTGCGCTGACATGCCCCACCTTCCCCTACACGTCCCAATTGTTTACGAGTTAACAACATCCATGGTAAACTAATGGGCGACTTATCTTGGCCCCGCTACACGAATACGTTACAAGTTTGGCGTGCCCTAATTGTTGACTGGATCCGGTCTAACTTCTTACCGACTCTAGTTGAGTTTAGCCGGATCGGTACGTATATACAGGACTCTAAGGCACTCAATTAGCTGCTCTTCTGGGAGTGTGTCCGGCTTAAACATACGAGGAAAACGAAGGCGAGACGTTTCGATACAAAACATTATATATTCTCATCATATATCGACATGCTTCGTACAAACAATAACATTAGTGCATTGTTATGTTATCACTCCATAGCGAAACACAGTTCAGTATTGTTCGATTTCCTTCGGGCGATAAGATAACATTCTTATATTAAGCGTCTTAATTTAGGATGACATTCCACGATCGCGGCAGTTTATAAAATAGTCCTTCTGACGACACAAACACTATCATCGATCAGACTTCCGACTCTCACGCACGTTTCTAGACTGCGAAACTCCAGTTCACTATGTACACTATAATCCAGAATTTCAGTCCGCACAAGTTACGCTCTCTTCGCCATCTTCTTCGCGGACGCCTTCTTGGGTTTCGCGGCCTTCGGCTTCTTGGCTGCGGTTGTTTTCAACTTGTTCACTTTGCGGACGACTTTCTTAGCTTTCGCCGGCGACTTCAGCTTCTTTGCTGCAGGTTTCTTGGTAGTCGCTTTCTTCGGACTCTTTGCTGCCTTCTTGATCGTTTTCTTGGGTGTCTTGGTCTTCTTCGCGCCACCGGCTGCCTTCGGCTTGCTGGTGGCAGCCCTCTTGCGTGATCCCTTCTCGCCGAGACGGAAGCTGCCCGAGGCGCCGGTGCCTTTCGACTGCTTCAGAGAGCCGTTCTTGGACCCGGCTCGCAGTGCCGTCTTCAGGTGCTGGTTGACGACGCGCTCGTCTTTGCCGACGTTATACGTTGTACTGATGTATTTGAGGATCGCCTGTCGTGACGACCCGCATCGCTCTTTCAGACTTCCCAGGGCCGCGGCGATCATCTCCGTGTATTTGGGATGCGCTGCCGGCGTCTTCGGCTTGGCGGCTGCCTTCTTGGCGGGCTTGGCAGCAGGAGGCTTAGCCGACGTCACAACAACAGGCGCCGACATACCTATAACTTGGCAAGGAAGCGATATAGAGAATGAAATAACACAATTCAAGGTAGAATCACGAATGACTCTCCTCCGCGGCGGATCTCGCTTTTATACCTTGTGCACGGACGTGGTTGTACGCTAGCAGCTGATGTGTCTAACGCCAGGTTTTTGTCGTTTCATTTCATCGAGATGTGTTTCTTGTCCATCAGAACTGCAACCCTGTACGATATATAACAACGGAAACCTATGATACTAAACTGTTTTATAACTGTGAAAGGTGCAACTTTTGATTGGTATATAGAGCTATGTTAATTAATGTTTATTGAAAAAGTTTTCGTTGGGTGAACGGGGCGCTCACATCCTTCGACAGACGCATTTCAAAGTATTTTAAGAAATGCTTGAATTATTTTCGCCACAGTTGCCTTATCGGCAGCTCATGCAAAAGTTGAATGTCTGGAGGATTGTTTCCTATCCATACATGCGCCTCTCCGTGTGATTTACTATAGATAATCGACCGCAAAATGAGCCTCAGTAGCACAAGTTTAGGTGGTCCGGCCATCTTGCCGGACACTTTTTCGGCCTTCTATTTCTGACTAAGTAAGTTTCTACAGTCTACCGACTGATTTCACGCGTTATGTGATGAACTTATCTAGGCGAATTGGTGCATTTCAGAACAATGGATGGTCATCCACATTTACAAGTTACCCGGGATAAATATAATTGTTTACTGTTATTTGATACTTAATTTTCGCGTGATGATAAATAATAATTGGCCATTGACATTGATTTATAAAATTATTTACGGAAATGCCCCCCATAGCCTCTCTGACTCTGGCTCTGCATTTTCCATTTGATTGCTATAAGCTGATCTGGTCATGATGATTGGAATTAACATGCAACATCAATTAACATGAATTATGCCCATGTGCATGTGCTATTCGAGGAGCTAAAACTTTTGTAATTTAAAAATAAGAGGTAGGCCATATATGTGGCAGCAGGCAAATGATTAAAACACACAAGAAGTTCGAACAAAGTCGCCAAACACGGCAGTGGTGTATTTAAGACCTCGCGGTGGGGGGGGAGGGTTAAGCATAGTCACTTCACCACAGAAGATACCAGCTCACTTCCACTTCCAATTACTAAATTTGAGGGTGGTCAATCAGATCATTTAGGCCAGTTATTTGTAAAGCCTGAAATGATAGCAAAGACAATTAAGAAGATGAAAGATAATAAATCACCTGGATTGGAGTTGATGGGATACCACCAAAACTGCTTTTAAAAGGAAATTGTAGAGAAAATCAGTACACCACTTACAAAATTTTTAACTTGTCACTAGAAGAAAGAATAGTTCCTTCAGGATGGAAAGAAGCAAACATTACACCGCTGTTTAAGAAGGGATCGAGGAACAAGTCAGAAAATTACAGACCAGAGAGTTTAACATCAGTTGTATACAAATTACTAGAAGCATTAATTAGAGACCACTTGATGGAATTCCTTTTAAAACATAAATTAATAAATACATCTCAACATGGGTTCCTAAAAGCAAGGTCATGCCTAACCAATCTCTTATTTTTTTGGAAGAAATTACAAAGTGGGTGACACAAAAGTATCCAGAAAGGTTACAAATGATACAGATAAATAAAGTTTACAGGATGATCTAGATAAATTGGTTAAATAGTTAGAAAAATTACAAATGTTATTCAATTTTTGGAAGTGTAAATGCATACACATAGAACATGGAAACACTAATGAAGAATATATGAAGAATACTAGGTAGAACCAGAACAGAAAAGGACTTAGGAGTAACATTTAGAGCTGACATGAAAGTTTCAGAGCAATGTGGGATTACTTCTTCAAAAGGTAATCAAATGCTATGGCTAATTAGGAAAACTATCAAATATAAGGAGAAACAGCTAACTGTACCCCTGTAGAAAGCAATATTTAGACCACATTTGGAATATTGTATACAAGCATGGAGGCCGTATCGTAAGAAAGACATAGACAAGCTAGAGAGAATACAACGAAGAGCAACTAAAATTATTCTACAATTGAGAGACCTTAGTTATGAAAACTGCTTATTAGCATGTGGTTTGATAACATTAAAGACAAGGAGACTAAGAGGAGACCAAATATATGCGTTTAAAATAGTGAATGGTTATGAGGATATTGGCAGGAATATGTTCTTCAAACTTAAAGAAGGCAGTAGATCCAGAGAACACAAAGCAGCATTAGTTAAGGAACAATGTAGGTTGGACATAAGAAAGTATTCATTTTCACAGAGGGTGATAAATGAATGGACCAAACTGTCAAATGATTGTGTTAATGCTAGTATTTTGAACATGTTTAAAATTATAATTGGCAGATATCTGATAATTGTGGGCTGTACATAACATATATGATAAAATTGTTGGACTCGCGATAAGCCAATGGCTTCCTTGTCCACTTGCCATCTGGAACTTGTAGTTTGTGATGGCAATCTTGTTCAATCTTGTTAGCCTTAGTCACCCATTAGTTTACCATGCTACCAAGTAGCGGCGCAACAGAAAAACACGAAAATAAGTAAGTCAAAGGGGGGCCCTGGCCCAATGCCCCCCAAATGTGCCACTGTGGGAGTGCAGTGGGAAGACATGTGTATCATCCTACTTACAGAAGGGTTAATATTAGCCGACTGCTAATACAGTCTTTCTTCTTCTTTTTTCTGTCAAGGACTTGGTTCCGTAAGAGTGTTGTAAGTCCTGCGGCATGTGTGTCCACTGGTAGTTCTGGACTTCCGGTCTGAGCCTGGTATTCAATTTAAAAGACATGCACCACTATCGGGGCAATGACAGACAACAATATTCAAAACTATGTTATACAGGACCTGAAGTTATTTATGGAGTGGTGAGGACTGGCTGCAGATTGTGGAGATGGCGGTGTAGTCGAGTCTGGAAGGACTCCAGTGAAGGGGCTGAGGAGAGAGGTTGGGAGGTGGTTCCACTCAGACACTATACGGGGGAAGAAAGAGTGAAAGAGGGCAGGGTGTTGGATTTGTTCCTGGTGCAGTCTTTACATTGACACTAGTTCCTATGTAGGCCTATATACATTTTCATTTACCGTAAATATTTGCCACGGACACGGGGGATCTAAGATCCCCTCCATGGCCTGGGGGGGGGTCTTGAGACCCGTAAACCCCCCTAGTTCCACTGCTGGTATATGAGTGATTATTAGATTAAGGCAAATTTTGGGTGCAATAAAAAGAAAAAAATATTGTAGATTTCCATGCAAATAAGGCCAAATAGTGGTAGTAGAAGTATTACCAAGAAGGAAACTATGTACAGCCGAGCTGATTTCCCATCATAGCCCACATACAGATACAGTGTACCCCTACTCCCTCTTCATGGTCATCAACTATGTGACAATTTTCAAAATGATATTGGTTACATACTGTTTCTCAATTCAAGTTTACATAATCTTATAGTAGCTGTGACATATCAAAGAAACATTGCACACTGCATGGTTGTTTTTTGTGTGGTGAAAGTGTGATGTGTTGTCATATTACATTGATTCACAATTTGAGTATTTATATATATCTATATATCCAAACAAACACAAGAATTTCAAAATTAATGGTTTATTGCTGAATAATCACGATAACAAGCACTGGAACATATAGTGCAACAAATATAATGTGTAATAACACTACAATATAGACATATATTGTAGTATGGCCAGTCTAATATATGACATATGATGTTATCACTTTGACACATTTAATACAGGTTAGTTTTAAAGAGAAGGTAAATGAACATACCAAGAATTAAAAGTAATTCCTCACTGAAAATATTGGTTATGAATGACTGGTCATGATTGCACATTATCAAATTGAAAAGTCTTAATTAAATCAAACTAGCAAAAACAATACTTTAACTAGTGCACATTCGATGTAGCGTTCATCCCTGAGGTCTCTTATTCAGGTTCTCTGCTGTCGAATGTGTGTTTCACGTCCATCCACTCATCTGGGTCAACCTGATAGAATCTGCTGCGGCCACTGGGTTTGGTGGGTTCTTGGATTTGAGAACTGACGACGTGATCAGCTGTGTACCATAGTTTGTCACTCCTCAGGTCTGATGAACTTGTTCTCACCAATAGAGTGCAAAACAGCAACAAGAAGTCCTTCTTTGTTGGCATCTCTGACGTGACCAGGGTACAAGACATTGTCATATTCAACTATGCACCACATGTCCACACTTGGTATTGTTGGTGCTTTCACTGTCGTCTCTGCACTCCCTGCTTTCGCTGTCATCTCTGCACTCCCCACTTCCACTGTCGGCTCTTTATTCCCCGCTTCCACTGTCGTCTCTTTATTCCCCGCTTCCACTGTCGTCTCTGCACTCCCCACTTCCACTGTTGGCTCTTTATTCCCCACTTCCACTGTCATCTCTGCACTCCCCACTTCCACTGTCGGCTCTTTATTCCCCGCTTCCACTGTCGTCTCTTTATATACCGCTTCCACTGTCGTTTCTTTATATACCACTTCCACTGTCGGCTCTTTATTCCCCACTTCCACTGTCGTCTCTTTATTCCCCGCTTCCACTGTCGTCTCTGCACTCCCCACTTCCACTGTCGTCTCTTTATTCCCTGCTTCCACTGTCGTCTCTTTATTCCCCACTTCCACTGTCGTCTCTTTATTCCCCGCTTCCACTGTCGTCTCTTTATTCCCCACTTCCACTGTCGTCTCTGCAATCCCCACTTCCACTATCGGCTCTTTATTCCCCGCTTCCACTGTCGTCTCTTTATTCCCCGCTTCCACTGTTGTCTCTGCACTCCCCACTTCCACTGTCGTCTCTTTATTCCCTGCTTCCACTGTCGTCTCTTTATTCCCCATTTCCACTGTCGTCTCTTTATTCCCCACTTCCACTGTCGTCTCTTTATTCCCCGCTTCCACTGTCATCTCTTTATTCCCCACTTCCACTGTCGTCTCTGCACTCCCCACTTCCACTGTCGGCTCTTTATTCCCCGCTTCCACTGTCGGCTCTTTATTCTCTGCTTCCACTGTCGTCTCTGCACTCCCCACTTCCACTGTCGGCTCTTTATTCCCCGCTTCCACTGTCGTCTCTGCACTCCCCACTTCCACTGTCGGCTCTTTATTCCCCACTTCCATTGTCGCCTCTGCACTCCCCACTTCCACTGTCATCTCTGCACTCCCCACTTCCACTGTCGGCTCTTTATTCCTCACTTCCACTGTCGTCTCTGCACTCCCCACTTCCACTGTCATCTCTGCACTCCCCACTTCCACTGTCGTCTCTTTATTCCCCGCTTCCACTATCGTCTCTGCACTTCCCACTTCCACTGTCGTCTCTTTATTCCCCACTTCCACTGTCGTCTCTGCACTCCCCACTTCCACTGTCGTCTCTTTAATCCCCACTTCCACTGTCGTCTCTGCACTCCCCACTTCCACTGTCGGCTCTTTATTCCCCACTTCCACTGTCGTCTCTGCACTCCCCACTTCCACTGTCGGCTCTTTATTCCCCACTTCCACTGTCATCTCTGCACTCCCCACTTCCACTGTCGTCTCTTTATTCCCTGCTTCCACTATCGTCTCTGCACTCCCCACTTCCACTGTCGTCTCTTTATTCCCCACTTCCACTATCGTCTCTGCACTCCCCACTTCCACTGTCGGCTCTTTATTCCCCACTTCCACTGTCGTCTCTGCACTCCCCACTTCCACTGTCGTCTCTTTATTCCCCGCTTCCACTGTCGTCTCTGCACTCCCCACTTCCACTGTCATATCTTTATTCCCCGCTTCCACTGTCGGCTCTTTATTCCCCACTTCCACTGTCGTCTCTTTATTCCCCGCTTCCACTGTCGTCTCTTTATTCCCCACTTCCACTGTCGTCTCTGCACTCCCCACTTCCACTGTCGGCTCTTTATTCCCCGCTTCCACTATCGGCTCTTTATTCTCTGCTTCCACTGTCATCTCTGCACTCCCCACTTCCACTGTCGGCTCTTTATTCCCCACTTCCACTGTCGTCTCTGCACTCCCCACTTCCACTGTCGTCTCTTTATTCCCCACTTCCACTGTCGTCTCTGCACTCCCCACTTCCACTGTCGGCTCTTTATTCCCCACTTCCACTGTTGTCTCTGCACTCCCCACTTCCACTGTCGTCTCTTTATTCCCTGCTTCCACTGTCGTCTCTTTATTCCCCATTTCCACTGTCGTCTCTTTATTCCCCACTTCCACTGTCGTCTCTTTATTCCCCGCTTCCACTGTCATCTCTTTATTCCCCACTTCCACTGTCGTCTCTGCACTCCCCACTTCCACTGTCGGCTCTTTATTCCCCGCTTCCACTGTCGGCTCTTTATTCTCTGCTTCCACTGTCGTCTCTGCACTCCCCACTTCCACTGTCGGCTCTTTATTCCCCGCTTCCACTGTCGTCTCTGCACTCCCCACTTCCACTGTCGGCTCTTTATTCCCCACTTCCATTGTCGCCTCTGCACTCCCCACTTCCACTGTCATCTCTGCACTCCCCACTTCCACTGTCGGCTCTTTATTCCTCACTTCCACTGTCGTCTCTGCACTCCCCACTTCCACTGTCATCTCTGCACTCCCCACTTCCACTGTCGTCTCTTTATTCCCCGCTTCCACTATCGTCTCTGCACTTCCCACTTCCACTGTCGTCTCTTTATTCCCCACTTCCACTGTCGTCTCTGCACTCCCCACTTCCACTGTCGTCTCTTTAATCCCCACTTCCACTGTCGTCTCTGCACTCCCCACTTCCACTGTCGGCTCTTTATTCCCCACTTCCACTGTCGTCTCTGCACTCCCCACTTCCACTGTCGGCTCTTTATTCCCCACTTCCACTGTCATCTCTGCACTCCCCACTTCCACTGTCGTCTCTTTATTCCCTGCTTCCACTATCGTCTCTGCACTCCCCACTTCCACTGTCGTCTCTTTATTCCCCACTTCCACTATCGTCTCTGCACTCCCCACTTCCACTGTCGGCTCTTTATTCCCCACTTCCACTGTCGTCTCTGCACTCCCCACTTCCACTGTCGTCTCTTTATTCCCCGCTTCCACTGTCGTCTCTGCACTCCCCACTTCCACTGTCATATCTTTATTCCCCGCTTCCACTGTCGGCTCTTTATTCCCCACTTCCACTGTCGTCTCTTTATTCCCCGCTTCCACTGTCGTCTCTTTATTCCCCACTTCCACTGTCGTCTCTGCACTCCCCACTTCCACTGTCGGCTCTTTATTCCCCGCTTCCACTATCGGCTCTTTATTCTCTGCTTCCACTGTCATCTCTGCACTCCCCACTTCCACTGTCGGCTCTTTATTCCCCACTTCCACTGTCGTCTCTGCACTCCCCACTTCCACTGTCGTCTCTTTATTCCCCACTTCCACTGTCGTCTCTGCACTCCCCACTTCCACTGTCGGCTCTTTATTCCCCACTTCCACTGTTGTCTCTGCACTCCCCACTTCCACTGTCGTCTTTTTATTCCCCGCTTCCACTATCGTCTCTGCACTCCCCACTTCCACTGTCGTATCTTTATTTCCCGCTTCCACTGTCGGCTCTTTGTTCCCGCTTCCGCTGTTGTCTCTTTATTCCCCGCTTCTACTGTCATCTCTGCACTCCCCACTTCCATTGTCGTATCTTTATTCCCCGCTTCCACTGTCGTCTCTGCACTCCCCACTTTCACTGTCATCTCTGCACTCCCCACTTCCACTGTCGTATCTTTATTCCCCGCTTCCACTGTTGGCTCTGCACTCATCATATCTTCTGCAGCTTGACTGTGAGTTATAAATTTCCCTCCAGCGACACCAGATATCTGATCAGTTCCAGTCTCCGCAGCTTGGGTGGGATAATTTGAGATCAACACAGGGAAGTCAACTGTCTTGGGTGTGAAGCAATGGCAGAGTTCAGGATACTCACAGAAGCAGGTCAAGTTACCTACTGACAAAGCACTGTGTGATGCTGCTGTAGCATGGAGCTGTAGCACGGAGCTGTAGCACGGAGCTGTAGCACGGAGCTGGTGCACGGAGCTGTAGCACGGAGCTGTAGCACGGAGCTGTAGCACGGAGCTGTAGCACGGAGCTGTAGCACGGAGCTGTAGCACGGAGCTGTAGCACGGAGCTGGTGCATGGAGCTGGTGCATGGAGCTGGTGCATGGAGCTGTAGCATGGAGCTGTAGCATGGAGCTGGTGCATGGAGCTGGTGCATGGAGCTGTAGCATGGAGCTGTAGCATGGAGCTGTAGCATGGAGCTGTAGCATGGAGCTGTAGCATGGAGCTGTAGAATGGAGCTGGTGCATGGAGCTGTAGCATGGAGCTGTAGCATGGAGCTGTAGCATGGAGCTGTAGCATGGAGCTGTAGCATGGAGCTGTAGCATGGAGCTGGTGCATGGAGCTGTAGCATGGAGCTGTAGCATGGAGCTGGTGCATGGAGCTGGTGCATGGAGCTGGTGCATGGAGCTGGTGCATGGAGCTGTAGCATGGAGCTGTAGCATGGAGCTGTAGCATGGAGCTGTAGCATGGAGCTGTAACATGGAGCTGTAGCATGGAGCTGTAGCATGGAGCTGTAGCATGGAGCTGTAGCATGGAGCTGTAGCATGGAGCTGTAGCATGGAGCTGGTGCATGGAGCTGTAGCATGGAGCTGTAGCATGGAGCTGGTGCATGGAGCTGTAGCATGGAGGTGTAGCATGGAGCTGGTGCATGGAGCTGGTGCATGGAGCTATAGCATGGAGCTGTAGCATGGAGCTGTAGCATGGAGATGGTGCATGGAGCTGGTGCATGGAGCTGGTGCATGGAGCTGGTGCATGGAGCTGTAGCATGGAGCTGTAGCATGGAGCTGTAGCATGGAGCTGTAGCATGGAGCTGGTGCATGGAGCTGGTGCATGGAGCTGTAGCATGGAGCTGTAGCATGGAGCTGTAGCATGGAGCTGGTGCATGGAGCTGTAGCATGGAGCTGTAGCATGGAGCTGGTGCATGGAGCTGGTGCATGGAGCTGTAGCATGGAGCTGGTGCATGGAGCTGTAGCATGGAGCTGTAGCATGGAGCTGTAGCATGGAGCTGGTGCATGGAGCTGGTGCATGGAGCTGTAGCATGGAGCTGTAGCATGGAGCTGTAGCATGGAGCTGTAGCATGGAGCTGTAGCATGGAGCTGGTGCATGGAGCTGTAGCATGGAGCTGTAGCATGGAGTTGGTGCATGGAGCTGTAGCATGGAGCTGGTGCATGGAGCTGGTGCATGGAGCTGGTGCATGGAGCTGGTGCATGGAGCTGTAGCATGGAGCTGTAGCATGGAGCTGTAGCATGGAGCTGTAGCATGGAGCTGTAGCATGGAGCTGTAGCATGGAGCTGTAGCATGGAGCTGTAGCATGGAGCTGTAGCATGGAGCTGGTGCATGGAGCTGGTGCATGGAGCTGGTGCATGGAGCTGGTGCATGGAGCTGGTGCATGGAGCTGGTGCATGGAGCTGGTGCATGGAGCTGTAGCATGGAGCTGTAGCATGGAGCTGGTGCATGGAGCTGGTGCATGGAGCTGTAGCATGGAGCTGTAGCATGGAGCTGTAGCATGGAGCTGTAACATGGAGCTGCAGCATGGAGCTGTAGCATGGAGCTGTAGCATGGAGCTGTATCATGGAGCTGTAGCATGGAGCTGGTGCATGGAGCTGTAGCATGGAGCTGTAGCATGGAGCTGTAGCATGGAGCTGTAGCATGGAGCTGGTGCATGGAGCTGTAGCATGGAGCTGTAGCATGGAGCTGTAGCATGGAGCTGTAGCATGGAGCTGTAGCATGGAGCTGTAGCATGGAGCTGGTGCATGGAGCTGGTGCAGCTTCATGGTTCCACGTATTGGAATCATATTAAGTGGCAGCATGGCTTCCATACTCTTGACATCATCCAATGTGATGTAGAGCAGATGTACCTTAGTGCAAGGTTGGAGCACATCATATAGTACTTGTGCCGACGGGATATCAGTTCCTTTGTTTACGAGGTCATCGGCCATTTTCTTGATAGTATCACCAACAGCATCAGCCGCTCCTTTGCCACTTGAGCTGGTGCATGGAGCTGGTGCATGGAGCTGGTGCATGGAGCTGTAGCATGGAGCTGTAGCATGGAGCTGTAGCATGGAGCTGTAACATGGAGCTGCAGCATGGAGCTGTAGCATGGAGCTGTAGCATGGAGCTGGTGCATGGAGCTGTAGCATGGAGCTGTAGCATGGAGCTGTAGCATGGAGCTGTAGCATGGAGCTGGTGCATGGAGCTGTAGCATGGAGCTGTAGCATGGAGCTGGTGCATGGAGCTGGTGCATGGAGCTGTAGCATGGAGCTGGTGCATGGAGCTGTAGCATGGAGCTGTAGCATGGAGCTGGTGCATGGAGCTGGTGCATGGAGCTGTAGCATGGAGCTGTAGCATGGAGCTGTAGCATGGAGCTGGTGCATGGAGCTGGTGCAGCTTCATGGTTCCACGTATTGGAATCATATTAAGTGGCAGCATGGCTTCCATACTCTTGACATCATCCAATGTGATGTAGAGCAGATGTACCTTAGTGCAAGGTTGGAGCACATCATATAGTACTTGTGCCGACGGGATATCAGTTCCTTTGTTTACGAGGTCATCGGCCATTTTCTTGATAGTATCACCAACAGCATCAGCCGCTCCTTTGCCATGTCCGGCCTCAAACATATTCCAAGTTGCCTGTTCGAAGTTCCAGAGCGATGAAGGTGCATGGACAAAGAAGAAAACATTCTTCTTGTTCCTATACTGTGTACTGGGCCTATCGCTCCACACATCAATCCTCCTGACCTCTGGGAACGGTGTATGAATGAGGTTGACCACAAGTTCCATGTGTGCGAAGATAACTGCGGGATCATGCCGCAGGCAGTGAGAGATGGAGCAAAACAAAAGAGGATAGCCTGCAACATAGATGACACCAATGTGGAGAGTCACTTGTTGTTTTGAGGCTCCGAAATGCATTGACTGCACTTCTTCTGCCAACTTGCAAGTCCAGTTCTCCGAGAAGTCAATTACCACCACTGCAAAGTCGTCCGATTTTTTGCTTTCATGGTACATGTGAAACTGATGCTTTATGTGTTGCACTGTTCCTTTACCGTTCCGTTTTTCTCACTTTGGTCATTCTTTTCATGACTTTCCTTTCGCTGTGGTCATCAATGTAAGATTCTTTCACCGAATCCCATTGAAACCATTGAGCGTGGTCATTTTCGTTGTTTTCAGATGGCTCACACACAACTTTCCCCCTACATTTGTCACACTCGCATAAGTAGCATGCATCTGTCACCAGGGTGCAGCAAAGATGATCTGCATATGATTCTGCTCGCTTGCATCCCAGTGAAAGTATGTTCAGTTGTGCTAACTTGTTGCACATGAGCTGTGCATTGTCATGCACTTTGCACAGGCATGTCTTTCGGTCTCGTGCTTGCGGATGTACAACATGGAAGGGCTTCAGAATACAAAAGCTAGAGTATGACAGTTTAACATTGGCATTCTCAAACAGGAATTACCTGTGCAAGTTCATCAGTGAGAAGCCGCCGCTGCTTCTTTACGTGTGATGGTGTCACGCACTGGGGTGGTGATTCTGCTAATATCTTCACTCTCCATGAAATTACACACCTTCTGTTTCAGTGTGCGTACATAAGCATTTCTGTGTGGTCTTCGTTCATAGGTGGTCAGTTTCTTCTTACGTACTGTTGTTGCCATACATTTCCATGATATGCCAAGCTCTGTTCTTGTCAAATTCATTACCTTGTATTTCTTCACAACGTAGTTGCTCATGCATATCTTCATAATGATTTGTTTTTCTTGTTCACTGTCTTCCACAGCTAACTTCTTTTTTAGCTCAGAAACTAAGACCTGGTAGAAGAGGACACGCTTCCAGGATTTATGGCCAGTTTTAACATCTCCCAGCAAAACTGATGTTTTCTTAACAGGTGATGGTATGTCCGGACTTATTTTCACAATGAGTCTCTGTAAGTGCTTCTTGTAACGAGCTGTCATTTTCTTTTTCAAGGCAATCTGCAACTTGTAAACAGTGCGACAGGCTTTGGATCGGTTTTTCTTAATTTTTTTTCTACCACATTGTTTCTGCGTTGATGCCGCGAAATCATGCGGGTTGACCTCAACTGATGCCTGTACGTGTAAGGGCAAAACAGGCGGCGAAAGGATATCTTGAGCATCTTTCTCCAGCTGAGCAATGACTCGTTGACGGTCACGTAATTTACTCTGTGACTGACAACAAGCCTTGTGTCTGAGCCTCTTTCCATGCTCTGTAAGATCAGCTATACGCTTGTTCTTCCCCGCTGCATTCTTTGCATGCATCTTTCTAAGTTCTTTTTTCTGGCGGCTTCCAAACGTTCAGGATCAGATTTCATTGCATCTCTGTACTTCCGGGTCCTTTTAGCAGATGTGCATTTTTTCTTCGGAGGCAGCTTAATCCTGTAAAATAAGCGTTTGTGATGATCTAAAGCTACTGGTTTGTTTTCATTACATACACCTCAAAGATTCCCGTAATAACAGATCACAGGTATTTATTTTACACTTAAATCCACTGACGCCCAACTGATATTGTACTTGGTTGTAGTAAGCATGGGATGTTCACAGCACTAGCTGGTTGTTCACAATTCTGAAGCATGCTGACTGCAGTGTTCTACTTGGTATGTTGCCAGATTTTGCTGCTTGCAGTAATTCACTTGGTGAAAAGTCTTGCAGCAACTTCAGACATTTCACCTCCAACAGACCATACCCCACCGATGGATCGCAAACCAGCCCATCAGGGCTGCAACCCAACCGTGGATTATCACAAGCAACCCACAAGCCTGTTTTCTCAACCTTGAATTTTGGGTTCATTCTGGCATAGTCATTTCTGTCATGCTCCTCGTTTTCCACACCCATCCGCATATACTTGGTCATGACGCAGTCAAGTCCCCACACCTTTCGTCGGAGAAACTTGTATCTGTAGACGAGCACTGACAGCAGCTGTTTTCCCATAATCCTCCAGTGCTCGCCATGTGAAGACAGCTTCTTTGGCAGTAGAGGCAGTCATCCTCAGATAGCGATGTGACTGCCAGGTAGTTGAGGCTGCCTGATCCACACCATTCAACTGTGAGCAGATGGCACAGTGATTGCAGGTGTCAGGTTCTCCACTAGGTGTGTTGTGAGACATGACAGTAATGTCTGCTGTTTTGCAGTCAGGTCATAATCCTCATATGACATCTGCAGAACAGTTACCCACATGCTTGTGCAGTTTGTGTTTGCATTAGTAGTAGCGAGATCAGAAATGAACATGTTGACCTGCTGACTACTCACACAACTGCCAGTTGGACAAGGGTCAAATCTGATGACATTTGTTTTCTTTACAGTGTCAGACTTATACACTGTTCTGTTGATGCTGCTGGGTGTCTTTTTCTTGCCTTTCTTCCATTTACATGGCAGATCGGTACATGCTGGAGCCCGTTCACCAACATACTTGCTCATGCACAGCAGCAGTGCAGCCACGTGACTGTATCGAGAGAGAGCAGAAGCCTTGCAATGACAGCTTGCATCACGTACTGCACCACTCACAGGTGACAATGACAGCTAGCATCGCATACTGCACCACTCACAGGTGACAATGACAGCTTGCATCACGTACTGCACCACTCACAGGTGACAATGACAGCTTGCATCGCGTACTGCACCACTCACAGGTGACAATGACAGCTTGCATCACGTACTGCACCACTCACAGGTGACAATGACAGCTTGCATCACGTACTGCACCACTCACAGGTGACAATGACAGCTTGCATCACGTACTGCACCACTCACAGGTGACAATGACAGCTTGCATCACGTACTGCACCACTCACAGGTGACAATGACAGCTTGCATCATGTACTGCACCACTCAAAGGTGACGATGACAGCTTGCATCATGTACTGCACCACGTGACAATGACAGCTTGCATCACGTACTGCACCACACACAGGTGACAATGACAGCTTGCATCACGTACTGCACCACTCACAGGTGACAATGACAGCTTGCATCACGTACTGCACCACTCACAGGTGACAATGACAGCTTGCATCACGTACTGCACCACGTGACAATGACAGCTTGCATCACGTACTGTACCACTCACAGGTGACAATGACAGCTTGCATCACGTACTGCACCACTCACAGGTGACAATGACAGCTTGCATCACGTACTGCACCACTCACAGGTGACAACGACAGCTTGCATCACGTACTGCACCACTCGCAGGTGACAATGACAGCTTGCATCACGTAAATTTACATTGACTGCCATCGATATTGCCAAGACTTGCCTGCACCCGTAGACGTAGGTTGTACAATAACTGACTGTGTACGTACCGATTAAGCAGGTCCGCTTTTTTACCACGTTTCTTCAACCCTCTGCACTCCAACCACCGCTTTAATTGTATGTTGGTGTGTTCTTCGACGTCTTTTCCTTTGAACTTCGTCTCAGGAACTTCGTCTTCACTCAGTTTAATCACTGTGATTGATGCCATTAAACGCTTCGTCGCACAAACACAATGGTGACACATTATCTTACCTGATTGGATTGTTTGCCATGGCAACTGGCTACATAGAGGTATGCGTCACTCAGTCGACAGACAATAAAAATACGGGTTATTTCTGGTTTCAGAGGGCGTCACAGAGACATAGTTGACCAGTTTTTGGGAGACCATATGATACATCAATCTCCCAACACGAACATTTTGGAGCGATACCAAAATGATTGTCATAGGCTGATATTAGGGGTCATGTACAATAACTTAATCCGCTATTGTAAACCTTCGGCATAATATAATTGGGAAAAAATTAATGGTCAATACTCTAATTTAAGGGTCTGTGCCTATGGGGGCCAGGCCATTTTGTATAATTTTATACTATATTATGGACCATCAACACGTACTAATAAACATACTATGGGACTTATATATTTTTTTACAGTAGATACCATCACCTGTAAGTACTTTATGCACGAATAATCTTTGTAGTGTGTTTGTGTGCTTGACTTGAGCATGATGTGGAAATACAAAATTCGCCCTAATCTAAGAATAACTCATATAATAGCCTAATATAGAGGCCTATAGCCATAGACTAGAGTAGAATTATTTAGCCTAACTGTTAGCATATTTTTGGAATTAACAAACGGGCGCACAATGTGTACCGGTAGGTGGTATGTTGTTCTAAATTTTTTTTTTTTAAATGCTTTGATTTCAGTGATCTCAGTGACAGTGTCAGTGATCTAGACATAAATAAGTCTTATTAAGAGATAACATTTTATATACAGAGATCACTGGTTCTACTTTGAGTTTTTTTTTTACATTATTTTGTGAACTGTTGTGTATGAGTATATGGACCTGGACCTGTGTTTGAATTAAAGAATTGAAATTGAAATACTGAGTTCTTGGGAAAGGGCGGATCAAATGTTTCCACCTAGTGCATAGTTGATTAACTAAACCAAAAACATTCGACACCAGATGGCAGCGAACGTGGTGTCACGTGATGTGTCACATGAGAAAAAGGAGCCTAATTTAACGCGGAGATCTGCGAAAGAAGAAATGTTGCTGCGTGTTGTTCTTCTGTTGCCTACCCTGGCCCTAACAATGCACGCTCTAGAGGTAGGCAATTGACGCAGCTCCTGCGCTAGTCATAGAATCGGCTGTTACACGTACGGGATATACTTTGGTTTTGATGTATCTTTCAGCCGGTGGCTAAGCTAAGCTAGCAATGCCGGAGGCGGAGCTCGTGAAGCGACGCTAGCAGTATAGGGGCAGACCACAGTAGAGAATTGCGTTGGTGGCCATGTTAACGTTTTGCCTGATTATAAGAAAACGTGACCATCAAAAATTCTGAAAATTTTCCACATTAAATGCCATCATCTCATTGATATACTGACCAAATTTTATCAAAATCACATACCTCCAGCTCTTTTAACCCTACAGCAGGCCAATGTTAAACTTGTATAGTGCAACAAATTTGGAGCTATTTGTATGGGTTAAAAAAGAAATCATAACTTCACTAATAATCATCAGAAAAATATGAATGAGGTATCACTGTGTTGCTAAAAAGACGCTTTATTACAATATAATAATAAATAGTACATCACATCAGGTCACCATGCAGAAATCAGTAGCTGAAATTTATCAAAATGGAAAGCAAATAAACTGAAATTTCACCCTGCTGCCAGCTAATTATTGAGTGGTTGTATGTTCCAAAGTCCAATTAGACAAATATAGCCACACATGTAAACTGCAAAATAAAAAAAAAATCAACAAAATGTATCCATAAGTTTTTTTTTTATGAATTTTTATGTAGAACCGTATAAAATGTTGACGTTTTTACAGATTAGTAAATATAATGAAAAATGTATTCCAATTATGCCAGGACATCAATGGTGTATCAGAAGTTATTATTACATTATTACATACTGAAAATGCTATGAACAGCTGAAAGTTTCATATCAACAATAATGCAAAATATAAAGACCATTATGTCAGCTTGATGCCATTCAATAAATAATGCCACTGTTCACAAGTCTACCTACAGCTACTTCCTACATGCACTACACTAGGCGTCCACACTACACCGGATGTCCACACTATCTTGGTCGCTTGTGGTCCATCTTGTGGAAGCACTGTCGATGAACACCACTATCACACCCAGGACACCAGTATGAACTCCTTTTGCGAATGTTCCTAGCATGATCGGAACAGACGACACAGTTCCGCTCGCGTTTGCCTGGCAGATGCTCAATCTCATGCCGTCCCGGATGCGGCAATGCAGGCTGCAGTGCTGGTTCGTCTGCTTCCTCTGCAGCACACAAACTCTCCAGGACGGAGCACATGAAATCATGTCGATTTAGACGTTGCACGACATCAGTGTTGGCGTAGTAGAGCTCGAAGCTGTTGAGCAAAGCCATGTCCAACAGGTTGAAGAAAATCTTCTTCCAATACCGCTTCGAGGGGCGTTCGGCAGACACATGATAAATTTTGCGATCGCTGAGATCAACGCCCCCCCATGTACTTGTTGTAAGCAGCTATGCACTTTGGCTTCTGCTTGTCGAGGCCCGCACCTGTATGCACCTCCGTCATACCAGCTGCTGTGGCAGTGCTCAGCATCAACACTGGTTTTCGCTGTGAGCGCTTCTCTCGGAATGCAACAAGTAGCATGCCTTGACGACGATAGTTGAGGACCTCGCCAACATCCATCTTGGTTGGCAGTGTTGGCAGACCTCTTGAGTTCGCCCGAACTGTCCCAGTCAGCAGTGTCCCAGCCTGCATAAGGGTTGTTGCGAGCACTGGTTTTGTATAAAAATTGTCAGTGAACAAGTGGTAGCCCTTATTGAGAAGGTTCGCCTTCCGCATCAAGTCCATGACGACACCATGGGCCTGCCCCATGTCGCTGTGGATGGGGAAGTCTTTTCCACCATACAATTCGACGTGTAGCACATAGCCACTCGCAGCATCACAAAGTTCAAACTTTTTTATACTGAATCATGAGTGGCGTTTGTTCGGCATGTACTGCAGGTATGCGACACGATTCTTCATCCCCACCATACTCTCATCGATAGACATGTGCTGTGGGGGCACAAAGTACTTCTTGAACGTGTGGTTCACTGAATCTAACACGGGTCGCACCTTGCTCCACGGGTCAAATCCAGGCTGTCTGCGTGCAGGCGTGTCCAAAGCACCGACGTGAAGAAAACGTTGCATCATCTCAAACTTGCGGAACAGCATCACAGCAGGGAAGAACGGGGTTAACTGCGATGCGAACTTTTTTGACCAGTACAATGCGACGTTCTTCTTTCGAAGAATTCCTGTGTTGATGCAGAGGCCAAGGTAACGTTTCAGCGTTGTCATGTTGATGTCATCGAGCGACCACCTCCTCATCTGTGAACTGGTATGCTGTGCAATCCATCCAGCCATGTCGGCCATCACTTTCGTCGCGTAGTCCTGTGTGTTACGCAACACAACCTGCATCGTAGTAATCGTGAAAAGTAGCATGAAATAGTCGATGGGTGATGAGTTGCGAGGAGGTAGTTGCTGCGGTCCAGTCGATCTGACGCTGAAGTTATGAGGCATAGCGTAGTCATCCTCATCTTCGACACGTAGCCACCTACTGCCAGCACTTGCGGCTGCTGCTGCTCTCGTATATGGCCTGCTTCGTCTGCCAATGCGCCGACCCTGTTTCCTAGCATGGGGTGCCGGTGGAACATCATACTACAACAGTGCATAAACATTGTGAAAATACTATATGAAATGATCATAAAAATAAAAAAATTTGCATTCAAAAAAGTACTTTTTTTCAAATATTTTGTGAATTTACGCATTTCAAAGGAAATGTTTATTGACATGTCTCTAGGCAGAA
Organism: Lamellibrachia columna; assembly: GCA_963662155.1. Taxonomy (NCBI): domain Eukaryota; kingdom Metazoa; phylum Annelida; class Polychaeta; order Sabellida; family Siboglinidae; genus Lamellibrachia; species Lamellibrachia columna. Next base: position 19,262,298 of record OY759274.1, read on the forward strand.
CTAGCCAAACTTTACGATACAAATAAAAAAGGTTTAGTTGTCTAGTGGGCACTGTTTGCTGGCATCCACTCCAGGCATGAATTGTTGTTACCTGTATGTTGACTATTGTTATATTTTTCATGCCAAATAAATAATATTTCAATTCAAATTCAATGCTAAATCATACTATGATATATACATACTGTATACCCGGCACACAAATTACTACATGCATATGTGGTAACATGGGCGATTCGCAGCACAAATGTCGTGGTATTGGCCGAATCTTGATTTGTTATGGTGGACGATAATTGGCGTACTACCGCATTAGGCTCCTATGAAATGCTCATAAAAGTATCCAACAAAGATGTATCATAAAAGTATACACATAATGTTCAGTTATCCATAATACAAGACTAGACGTTTACCTCATCAGTGGATGAATCTGATTTGTCAGATGGTCTGGCCGATTCATAAGGCGACTCTGACTCTTCGACATCGGCTCTGCCTGTAGCCGTGTCAGCGCCGCTGCTGGTGCTCGCGACAGGAGTCGCACTCGCCTCGACACTTTGGCACGTTTCAACGTCGTCAAAATCACTCTGTCCATTAGAACTCTGATAGCCTTCGATTTCCGATTCACTGTCCATCGTTATGACACAAGTATAACGATGAAAACAACAAATAAACGCGGAGAAAAATTTCGAACTGAGCACATACAAGATGGCGGAGCTGAAGAAAGTTTTCGTGAGTGGCCAAACATCACGTGCTCGTTTCACATTGGCTGATTTGAACGAACTCATGAATATAAATTAGGCAGCTAGAGGAGTAACAGAGCTTTCTATTGGTACCTCACTTTCCCGCGTCAGTATTTCATGAATGGAAAGAATATTTTTACAAACAAGGCATAGTAAAGTATGCCCAAATTTGGTTTCACAAATACCACGTGTGTGAAAATTCTATCCCCAATGGCTAGGTTTGAAACAGCTCGTGAATAAAAATGTGGTAGATAGACGAATAACAGAGCTTTATATTGATACCACTCATTCAAGTGTACGCATCAGATGACCGCCGGCAGTAATTATGTAAAACGCGACAGCAAAATCGGCTCGTCCGCTATACGCATGGATACTGCGGGCCGATTTATCGGCTCTGGCCGTTCGCAGAGCGGCTGACATAGACCACCTATAGTGTGGACACTTTGTAAAGTTCGACCCCTGTCTTGTCGTTTATGGGTGCGTGCGCGAGAGTCGATTCTCAGAAAGTTCGCTATTAGCTCGCCAGATTCATTCAGATCTAGAATGAAATCAGTTGTAACACCAGTTGTCCAGGTATCGTCTCGATTAGAGATTTATTCGACAGCAAGTCACTTCACGTACATTTCATAATCACATAAAATCGGCACACCAGTACACCGTATACGTACAATCGGTAACATCTTTGGTTGAAATTTGAAAAGTTCGTAATTTAGAAATCAAACATAACGCTAGTGCTAGCCGGCTTGGCTTGTCTATGCAGAAAATTTTGAAGGTCTGAATGTTGGGAGCATTTTTGTAGCTTCCCTCGTCGTCGTGTCTCGGTGAGATAGTCTACCCGCGCTCCCCGAGTGCGCAAATCTGTCACCTTTTAAAGCAAGTCAATAGCTTTCCCAGAAGATTCCAGTACCAAAGTAAGCATGCGTGAACATCTCCTGATTCTACCAAAATCATTCAAAACCATCTCAAGCATGCCACACAACCTCCCTGAAGGAAACCCATTTGCATTTTTGCATAATTATTATATGTGTACGGTGTGGGTGGCTGTCCTACATCTTGCCAAACTTTTCCCGGCCCGCTTACGGGTCAGGAAAGGGTGAAATCTTGAGGAACCGGTTGACAACTCATTAATAAACTTCTGGCCACGGGGAAGAGCGTCAACTTTCGACCCACGCCTGTAGCTTGGTTCAGACGAAAATAATTGAACTTCTGCAACCAACACTAGGCTACATGTCTACATAAACATCCTGGATTTTCTGAATAACAAAATTATCTATATTAACTGCGTAATAAAGGCAATGACTTTACAATGCTACGACACTCCTTGTCAAAAACGCGTTTTTTGACACAACTTAGCAAAAGTAAAAAGGCATGCCTTCACTAAAAATAGACAAAATAAATGTCTTCTACATACTGGAAATATATACGTTCAGTGTCAGACTAAACTCCACGACAGCTCGGCACTTATTGTCCTGAAGCATCCATGAAAGATACTTTTTCAGTCTAACAAAATAAACGCGTTTAAATATGCCTATGCACTATACATTTATAATATAAAACATGTAAATTGGCTTGATCATACAAAACAGAGGCTTACACATGTTAAAAGGCTCTGGCATAAAGAAAGCCTGTACAAAAGCATTAAACGCATGCGAACGACTACAGCATTCATAAAAAATGCCGGTACAAAAACACTGAAAACGCATTAGTATGCATGTCAACCTACATGTTCACATAATGGTAGTGTGTGCAATGCCTTGTCTCAAAACATACCGAGTTATACAATAGCTAACTTGCACATCAAACTACGTGTATCCCTGATACCCTATTTGGTGTTTTGGTCACTTTGCCACGCTCTTGGCAATTGCAGTGAGCCTGTAGTAGGTAACTCATTCGGAGTATCTCCCAATTCATTTACGGATTCGTGTTGTGACACCCCATTGAGCGCCATATTTACCTTTCGGCTGTACATCATGATTATGATACCCACAATCGCAATCACCACACAAATCAAACGGATTGCCACAGTCCACGAAATATGCCCTGCGTATGTACCTCACATTAGAGTGTCATCAACGGAACTAATTGCTAGCTTATCCAGCTGGATTTTATTTCGCCCATAGACTTCCACACTGGACTTTTCATGTGTCTTTATATCATTTCGTGGGGAATTATTTGAAGAAGAAACATGGGTGGAACGGCAATTACAGATAATTTGACCATCACGTACGTGGGGGCTAAGTCGGGCTATTCTCGATTATACTTGCCTTAGAGCAAAAGCTCCACTCCTTAAATTTAAATGATGTTCGAGATAGTTATCGTAAAACAGTGAGACGGATTCAGCATTAGTCGAAAAACGAAACGTTCAAGGAATTAATTCAATTACATTGCGTCTTTGTTGATCGGTTGTGTCACGGTTACCCTACATCACTTTCGCTTAGCGACTGCCCCAGTAAGAATTCCTCGGGGGCATTTGAAGCGAGTTCTGTAAACAATGGCCCCTGCCCTACAAACCATGGGCTTTTTCCAGTTACAACCCGTTGGCTGAAACATACCACCTGTTAAAGTGTGTGTGGCTACGTCGGCGGCAACCTGAAGTTGGACATTATAGTTACTTGAGTTACCCGAAATAGGCCAACTCCAAATGTAATATGTTTTATAAGACACACTGTCCGTCAGTGGGAGTCTAACACGAACAATCAGCTGGTGTTCCGGTCGAGATGTTGGCGATGCTCGAATATTCTCGTAATACCAATTTACAGTGGGTGAACTAAACCCGGCACGTCTGCCTGCAGTTAAAATCCTTAATAATTCCTGTCTGCTTATTAACTGTTCGGTTAAAAATCCTAACTCAAGTGAGGCTTGTTGTCTATGGAACATATCTTGTCTAAGCCAGTTACTGCATGCAGACTCCATAGCGCTTAAGTTACCAGCTCTATTCTTAGCTATACGTCAATAATCTGCAAACGTTTGTCCTTTGCTTCCTTAACTACTTCAGTGAAATGGATCTCAGCCAACACCTTCTCTACATAGTGCTGTAAGCTTAGAATGTGGTTACGATTTTGGACTAGTTGGTCATACATTTCATTGATAACAGAAAGCATTTGACTCACAGGATGTACGACCCGTTCAGTCATTCTGCCAATGAGGTGTACCTGTCGTTTGCACTCCAAAATATCGGCGTCGGTAGACGTATCGAACAGTGTTTTTGAAAGGTCCCCGAACAAATTAATAATACCTCGTTTTTCTCTAGGCACTAGGGCATGGTAAGTGTACCTTGTTCGCTTCGCTCACTGTCATCAATTTGCAAGTCCCACGCATCTGTAGTTACGTTGGTTAGTTCATGAACCGCGCGTAATTCATTGATAACCGTCTTGAATCGTTGGAGCTTAGATCGTAATCATGGGATCTCGTGATTGCTATGGTTATTCAAACAAACCAAGTCGCAACTTGACTGCGAGTCTCGTCGCCTCCCGTCAGGCAAGAAACGTGGTTCGTTGAATGGTATATCTGTTCTGTAATAAACGGCAGACAGTACAATAGTCATTAATGCAGTCAAAGTCATTAACATGTAAAACACGCCACTAGATGAATAGCTTCCAATCGACATTTTTTTTAACGAATTCCGTTGGAGCCAAATTTCGTCGCTTTCTGAAGTGGGAAATCACAGGGTCCGTCTCGATGTCGCTGGCAGAGTCAGATAAGTCAGCAGCCAATTGGGCCTGCTGGGACAGCGTTCTGACCCGCAAGGGTTGGTCGACATATCGCTGTGTCTGGACGTTCAGTCGGTCATCTGAGGGCGTGGCTAACAAATCATCTGAGGTGGAATTACGACCCTGGTTTGAGACTCTCAGGTTCGGCCTATGCAGCTGTCGCCGTCGTCGGCCATACAGCTGTCGGGGACCGCCTCGTAACTGTGCCGTGTTATCACTATCAGGGACCATCTCGGAACTGTCCAGTGTCGTCATCGTCATTCTGTTGTTGGACGTCTGGCTTGTCATTTCGCAAGCAAGTTGTTGTTGATACCTGCTAAATCTGTGTCGTTTACATTTGGGCCGGGGGAACAGTCATCCCAATGTTGCTCTGGGTTAACAATGTTTACGTTTGGGCCGGGGTGACAGTCATCTCAATGTTGCTCTGTGTTAACAATGTTTACGTTTGGGCCGGGGTGACAGTCGTCCCAATGTTGCTCTGGGTTAACAATGTTTACATTTGGGCCGGGGTGACAGTCATCTCAATGTTGCTCTGGGTTAACAATGTTTACGGTTGGGCGGGGGGGGTGACGGGGGGGGGTGACAGTCATCTCAATGTTGCTCTGTGTTAACAATGTTTACGTTTGGGCGGGGGGGGGGTGACAGTCATCCCAATGTTGCTCTGGGTTAACAATGTTTACGTTTGGGCCGGGGTGACAGTCATCTCAATGTTGCTCTGGGTTAACAATGTTTACGTTTGGGCGGGGGGGGGGGGGGTGACAGTCATCCCCATGTTGCTCTGGGTTAACAATGTTTACGTTTGGGCGGGGGGGGGGGTGACAGTCATCCCCATGTTGCTCTGGGTTAACAATGTTTACGTTTGGGCGGGGGGGGGGTGACAGTCATCCCCATGTTGCTCTGGGTTAACAATGTTTACGTTTGGGCGGGGGGGGGGGTGACAGTCATCCCCATGTTGCTCTGGGTTAACAATGTTTACGTTTGGGCGGGGGGGGTGACAGTCATCCCCATGTTGCTCTGGGTTAACAATGTTTACGTTTGGGCGGGGGGGGGGGTGACAGTCATCCCCATGTTGCTCTGGGTTAACAATGTTTACGTTTGGGCGGGGGGGGGTGACAGTCATCCCCCATGTTGCTCTGGGTTAACAATGTTTACGTTTGGGCGGGGGGGGTGACAGTCATCCCCATGTTGCTCTGGGTTAACAATGTTTACGTTTGGGCGGGGGGGGGGGTGACAGTCATCCCCCATGTTGCTCTGGGTTAACAATGTTTACGTTTGGGCGGGGGGGGGGTGACAGTCATCCCCATGTTGCTCTGGGTTAACAATGTTTACGTTTGGGCGGGGGGGGGGGGGGTGACAGTCATCCCCATGTTGCTCTGGGTTAACAATGTTTACGTTTGGGCGGGGGGGGGTGACATGTTGCTCTGGGTTAACAATGCGGACCTTCTCTTTGTTCAAAACTTTAGTCTTTCCCGACCGTTGATGGTGTAAAAATACAACAGGACCCTTAACACGCGTGACAATCCATTCTGGATCCCATCGGCTTGTCAATGATACTCGACCTTCTGCTCTAATTACAACATTATCTCCAGGGGAAATTTGTTGCTTATTTGCTTTTCTAGTAAGTCGCTCACGATTACATTTACGAATCTCCTCGGTCATCGCTCATGCGATTTTAAGGGCCATCGTTAAATCGTCCAGTCGGTTGCCAAAAGTTTGCTCGTCGGAAACACGTAATGTCTTTTCGAAGGGCATTTGTAGTTTCCTGCCAGTTATAAGAAAGTGTGGTGTATAACCAGTCGTTGTCGATACACTCGTTCGATAGGCCAACAGGGCGTCATTTAGAAATAGAATCGATTCCCACCTGCTTGGTTGGTTATTTACCGCTTTCTGGATCACCTCGTTTATCGTCCTGTTGAACCTTTCAATCTTCCCATTTGACTGGGGATGGACAGGGGTGGTGGTATGGTGTTCAATGCCTAACTGTTCCAAATACCTTTCAAACTCCAATGCTGTGAACTCGCTCCCAAGGTCGCTGATCAGAACTTCGGGACAGCCATGGCGGGATATAAACCCGTTAGTGAAGGCATTCCAAACATTCTCGTTAGATTCAGAAGGAATAGGAAACGCTTCAGCGCATCCTGTGCAAAAGTCAACTGCAGTTAAAATGTACTTATTCCACAAGGGGTCCTATCAAATCAACTGCTACAATTTGGATCGGGTAAGACGCTATTGGCATATCGCCCATCGTGTGTCGTTGAAAGTGCCAATTGTGTGTCATACAGACTGCGCAATGGCATAATTGCAATCGAACATCCCTACGTAACCCCGTCCATACATATGCTTCCATAATGCATCTGATAGTTTTCCATAGCGCTAAATGTCCAAATTCCCTATGGGTTTGGTCGATAACTGCTTCCCTGTAGGCTGTGGGTAACACTAATTGGGGATAGAGAGGTGCTGTTAAATTAGGTGGTTTCGCACTGTACAGTACCCCATTTAAAATCTCATAATCTTCGTCATCTTCCTCTTTACCCTGCTGCCACAGTTCCGGAAATTCCTTCCGTTGATCATTCGCTACCGTTTGGAGGTTTAGCCCGTCGTGGATTAATGGCAGTATGTCGGTCACGTCATCGTCGTCAGGGAGAGCGTCAGGGTCAAACGGTTAGTCCGTATCGATTATGGCAATGTCGTTATCGGTGTCATGTTTAATGCACGATAACATATCCGCTCTGACTTGACGTTTCCCTGGTCTGTAGGATATGGTCGCCCCACATTCTGCGAGCTTGACCCCCAATATCTGTATTGTCGTATTATTCATCGACTTTGTGAGTAAACTCAGCAAAGGTTTATGATCCGTATACACGTTAAACTGCACTCCATACAAATAGGGTTTGAGCTTATCAATGAGCTTATCAATGAGCTTATCAATGCAATAAACTACTGCATAAGCCTCTTTCTCAATTGTCGCCCACTTCCGCTGTGTGGTCGACAGAGTGTGACTGACATACTGTATCACTTTTTCCACCCCATTGTCGGAATCTTGGACCAAAATCCCCCCATTGTATAGTCACATGCGTCTGTGTATAACTTATAGGGTTTGTGAATGTCGGGCGGTGCCATCACGTGTGATGAAATTAGTAATTGTTTTAGTTCGTCAAATGCTTCCTGCCTTTCATTGTTCCAGGTAAACCGTACCTGTTTTCGTGTCAATTCATTCAAGGGTTCAGCTACTTTCGTATAATTTGGTAGGCTGGTCCTATAATAATTGCACATTCCTAACATTGATCTGACTTCCTTGACGGTGGTTGGTGGTTGCAAATTAGCTATCGCGGCTACTTTGTCCGGATCTGTCTGAACGCCATTTGCGTTAAGTATATACTTCAGAATCTTTACTTCTGGTAGGCCAAAAGCACATTTGGTGGGCTTCAATTTGAGCCCCGCCTCTCTGAGTCTGTCGAACAGAAGTTGTAAGTGTCTTATATGCTCCTTTTCATTTTTGCTAAAGACCAAAATATCGTTGATGTACACAAAGATGCCAAATTTACCTATTAAATCAGCCAAAACCTTATTCATCTCTTTGGAAGAAATTTGGAGCTGTTTTTAACCCAAATGGGACCTTTTTGAACTCATAATGTCCTGCATGGCAGGTGAACGCCGTTTTAGGAATGTCGTCCTCAGCAACAGACATCTGATAATATCCGGCCTCGAAGTCAAGTGTCGAATAGATAGCGTTTCCACCAACCAAATCAAATATGTCCTGAATTAGTGGTAATGGATAGGCATCCGATTCTGTCACTGCATTTAACTTTCTATAGTCCACGCATAGCCTCAACTCATGGTCACGTTTAGGAACAAGCAATATCGGGCTAGAATATGGTGAATTGCTAGGCCGAATGATTTCGTCATGTAACATGTCCATGTTCTTCAACCACCTCCCTCTTATTCAATGGTATACGGTACGCCTTCTGACAAATTGGGGGGCCAACAGTTTTTAAGTGTAAAGTGCTAGTCTGATATTCACCATTCCGTTCCCCTTTTGCTGAGAACAGCATTTGTCTGTATCAACTTGTTAATTCGGGCATTACCAGTTTCTGGCGCAATGGGGCCTATACTTGAGTAACCCTGTTTACCATGCCGTCTGAGCGGCCATTTCTGATTACACCATGTTCATTCTTTGCCAAATCAATTATACCCCTTCCTTGTTGCGGTAAATCCTCACAAACCACTACCTCAATAGGAGACGCTACTCCCACCACAGCTATTTTCGTTTTTCCACACACCTTCAAAGATACACCACCTAGGCCTTGTAATGGCGCAGTGTGTTCTAAATAGTGTATACGATGAGTTCGCTTAACAATCATGTCTAAAATGTCACATCTTTGAAGCGAGCAACCAGCGTCCGTATCGACCAACCCGGTCACTTTAATACCCGATGTTACCAAATTTACTGTCGAGCGCCCGCTTACCTGACCTCTAACTTCTAAGACATGCCCTCGTTTCCCGGTTGCTGTCTCTGCCTGGAAGGTGGCTGTCTACACTGGCATGCATAATGGCCAATTCGTTCGCAGTTGAAACATTCCACCTGTCACGAGCGTGGTTGGTCATCTCGCTGCAGACTGCTTCGAGCGTTCTTGTGCATCGGGGCCTGGCGGCATCTATCGTCTCTCAGAGCGATTCTGGCTGACTGTTGATCTCTACCTTGGCCACCTGACACCGAATTAATCATTGTCGCCAACGGTTTCAGAGGGGCGCTCTCTCAACACGCCAACTTCCATCGGTTTGTCCTGTCGGCCAGAGTGACGTCGGTTATTGCTTCCTCGATGTTGGTGGGATTGGCCAGCTCGACAGATTTGCGGGCCAACTCGTCAGATGTTAACCCACATAAGCAAAAGTTTTGATCAGTAAATGTTCCGGATCAACGTTGCGTTGCCCGGTGGGATAAGCAATGTCCGCGACGTCCCGGGAACGTCTTGCATACTGGGCCGTTGGTTCATAGGCCGACTGCAGTAGTAATGCCATCACACGTTTGCGTTTGACGAATCAAGTCACGGATTTGTTCTCGCGTCGCTTGGATTGCCCGTCTCTCCAGTTCTTGTTGGGCTAACCCGATCGTATAGTTCTGGAATTGTTAGTTGTCCATGTTGAAATGTTCGAAAGTCAACTTACTGTGTTGTTGAATAAATCCTTGCGCCGGCTTGCCAGTTGTAAAGTTTGACCCCTGTCTCGTCGTTTTTGGGCGCGTGTGCGAGAGTCGATTCTCAGAAAGTTTGCTATTAGATCGCCAGATTCATTCACGTCTAGAATGAAATCAGTTGTCCAGGTATCGTCTCGATTAGAGATTTATTCGACAGCAAGTCACTTAACGTACATTTCACAATCACATAAAATTGCCACCCCGGCTCATCAGTACAATGTATACGTACAATCGGTAACATCTTTGGTTGAAATTTGAAAAGTTCGTAATTTAGAAATGCTAGTGCAAGCCGGCTTGGCTTGTCTATGCGAAAAAATGTTAAGGTCTGAATGTTGGGAGCATTTTTGTAGCTTCCCTCGTGGAGCATACACGTCGTGTCTCGGTGAGATAGTCTACCCGCGCTCCCCGAGTGCGCAAATCTGTCACCTTTTAAAGCAAGTCAATAGCTTTCCCAGAAGATTCCAGTACCAAAGTAAGCATGCGTGAACATCTCCTGATTCTACCAAAATCATTCAAAACCATCTCAAGCATGTGTAAACAGGCCGACGCCACACAACCTCCCTGAAGGAAACCCATTTGCATTTTTGCATAATTATTATATGTGTACAGTGTGGGTGGCTGTCCTACATCTTGCCAAACTTTTCCCGGCCCGCTTACGGGTCAGGAAAGGGTGAAATATTGAGGAACCGGTTGACAACTCATTAATAAACTTCTGGCCACGGGGAAGAGCGTCAACTTTCGACCCACGCCTGTAGCTTGGTTCGGACAAAAATACCCATTACTCACAATTGAACTCCTGCACCCAACACTAGGCTACATGTCTACATAAACATCCTGGATTTTCTGAATAACAAAATACTTAAATTATTATATTTATATTAACCGCGTAACGAAGGCAATGACTTTACAACTTGTCTAGAATCCGGGCCCACTTCAATTTCGCAATACAATATGTATAGTATTCTGGGACTTGGCTTCTCCTTGGTACTCTGGGGTTTATATCAGAGTCGGAGACTACGATGCTGTGGTCAGATATGCCTGGCATTGACTTGGAGTTTTTGTTGAGGGTTGGGTTTGACGTGAAGACAAGGTCCAAGATATTTTCTTCCCTTGTCGGTTCTTCGTGTACCTGAGTCAGTTAGGCTGTAGTGGTGATGTCCACCAGGGACTGTTGGAGAGATCGCTCTGGTGCTCTGCTTTCACTGCTCCAATCCATGTCTGGGCAGTTGAAATCGCCGGCAAGGAGAATGTGCTGCTGTCTCTCGTCTCCCGTTAGTTTGGTGAGAGATCTTTCCATCTCATTCTTGTTGTTGTGGTTCCGGTGTGGCATATAAAGGCAGCCTATGAGCAAGTCCCTGTTGTGCTGGACGTGGGTTGCAGTGAACATCCCCAGCTAGAGTGATTGAGAGAAAAACAAGGGCACAGAGCTGTTGCTGCGGATGATTCGAACCTTTGATCGCCTATCTGGCGTTACCTTTAACGAACTGTCCAAAACACTGACTGTGCTGATTGCTCCGTGCCGATGTGGCAACAGGACAGGATTAAACACAGGAAGTGGTTATGCTACACAATGGCATCTTACTGGCTGTCCGATGTTTCACATCACGTTTTATAGAACAGTTTGGTGTCGCAGAATGTCAACAAATGGAGGAAGCTCACATGCAGTGGGCTTGATGGAAGTATTGCAGGAGTCACTGGTGTTGTCAACAAACATAACGTGTTTCATCCCACCTAGTCTTCACATCTTGACTGACAATGTTTTAGACTACACAGAACGTAACTAAGATCTTCTATGAACTATCGCTGTGCTTCTATGACACTAGTTTATACTTTTTCACTGAAAATATGCATCCTGAAGTGATGTCTCACTTCCGGTGCATGTGCACATCCCAGCTCATAAATACAATATGGCGCTCAATGCAGGTTAAATATGTAAATTCGAGCATCGAAAAAGGGTGATCAATTTCTACTACACAAATAATGATTTACGGCACTAATTTTTTGTATTTGGCATCCAGTGAAGGGTGAACCTTGATTTACAAACATAAATACATGTAAATTCTGCATTTTATTGATATATTTACATGTCTAGCAGGATGCTTAAAATAAAAAATGGCGCCACCTAGCGAGCTTGTTGCAAAACCATACTTTGTCGTGTTGTCACAGTGAGCTTGTTTAATTGATTAATTACACATGTGTATCTACATAAACACAGTCCCTTGATCTATACAATCCTGGTATATGACCTGGTGGCAGCATTCTGAAGACAAGTTGTTTGGTTATACTCAACAATGTATACCTTGCTTTTGTGAATCGTAAAATACGTAACATATTTCACTAGCAGATCTTCTAACTCAAATTTGTTGCATGGTACATCATGTTACATAAATGAACAGATGTCTCCAGCAGTTGTTTACTTATTGTTAACCTACTTAAGGCACCTTGTAAACAATACATCATTTCCATTATATAAATTACTTACTGTTTAATAAGTACTATATATAATATAGTACTTAGGTTCATAACTGTTGTATAATATATTCAAAGGTATTTCATCACATAAACATGCGCCACACACTGGGTAGATACATTTTATTTCTTATGTAACCATGCATGATACAACTTCATCAGGGCTTAAGTTTGCGAGCTGTTGCCCGCCAATGGCACCCACATATCGTCCTGACGAGTGCTTTTTTAATAGCAGAATGTCTTAGGGGAATGGTCGTGACACGCTGGGCCAACGCACCAAATTTGGCACAGTTGTACCTTAGGACCATACACCACTTTTGGGAGGGGGTTGTCTGATTTTAAAGTCGAGGTCAAGGTCAGGTCAAGGTCAAATAATTTTATAATTCCATTTCTACCATATATCAATTAAACAACATTTGTGAGCAGGGCTGGGTCCAATTATGTAATTGTAATTGATTACAGCAAAATTGTGTAATTGTAATTGATTATGGTTTCGAAATGTTGCTGTAATTGTTATATTTTGTATAATTGAAAATTTATTTCAATTACAATCAATTACAGTACGTTTCATATCACAAACTACCTGAACGAATTGTCAATAAAAATATAATTTAAGTCTCACATGAGTTGAAAATCAAGACTAATAATAACACCTGCTTATATATTTATATTTAAGTCTCAGTATTCACTGTCTGCTGGGTACTGGTCAGTGGTGCTAGTGGTGGGTAGCCTTAGCAATTAGCAATGCACAGACATTGTCAGACAAAGGCTAAGCTGGTATTCAAACAACATGGAAAGACCTGTAGCCTGATATTGCTTCAGAAAATATCAGCTTAGTGAAACATTGCAGAGTTAGCAAGCCAATTACACCCCTTGTGTTGTGGTGGGTTGGAGACAGGTCAGGTGGCAAGGACCGTTTACATGGCCTCTCTTCCCATTCCCAACTCACACAAAGCAAAGAGCAGACCAATTAAGAATGTCAGCTTAGAGCAGGAGCTACAACCTCAAAGTAAACACATCAAACCCTATTATTAGTATTTTCCAAAGAAAATTTTTAGAAATGCGCACGGATAAATGTCTGCATTGGATATTGCATTGTATTTTTATATAATAAAAATATGTTTTAAACGGCTATCTTTTTATTTAGTATAATTCAAAGTCACAATTCAACAAAATGTACAAACATTACCGTTATATTTATTTATCAATTTTGTACAAAATATTTAAATTCAGCAAAACACGCAAAAATACATAATTAACAAATCCTGAATATATTTGGTTCCGCATAATGTAATTGTAATTGAAACTGAAACAGTGTAATTGTAATTATAATTGATTTGGAAAATGATGACTGTAATTGAAAATTTTTTTTAAATGTAATTGTAATTTATATAATTTTGTGTAATTGGACCCAGCCCTGTTTGTGAGTGTTTTAAAAAGCCATGTTAATTTTTGAAACACTGTCCGTCCTATTGCATAATTTACTAATTTGCATAAATCCAAAATGGCAGTCTCAGTGTGTGAACAAACCATGTTTACTGGTATTTTTACATGTAACTTATAATTATAGGTTAACACTAGTAGACATTTTATATTTTCATATGATAAGACACACGTATCAAAAACACACACAACTAAAGTTGGTATGCACTGTGTATTGAAATTGAATGGTAAATTATTAAGCATTAATAAATTAGTAAATTCAACAGATCGGATGCCATCCAGAGTCAACTCTAGTCTACCCGAAGCCTTCAGGATACATGAATTGATTTATGTGTTGAAGCAGTGTGCTCTGAGTTGGAGGAAGCTGTTATGTCATCTTCACTCTCGTGGGGAACATCTGTCGAAGGTCATTCACCTTGACATGTGATGTCGTGGTGTTGTACTAGTGCCCTGCGCGGGCCTAGAATTTGATCCCGAGCCCGGCCCGCAATTAGCAGTTAAAGTCCAGGCCCGGCCCAGGCCCGCAATAATTTTTCAAGCCCGGCCCAGGCCCGCAAACTAGAATTTAGGCCCAGGCCCGGCCCAGACCCGACCCAGACCGTGAATGTTTGGCCCAGGCCCGGCCTGGCCCGCAAGTTTCAGGCCCAGGCCCGGCCCATACCCGCGGGCCAAATATGGGTAAGCCCGCGGCCCGCAAGCCCGCGGCCCGCTAAGTTTAGAGAAGATAAACCTATAATCTTGTAACAAAGACGAAAAACAAATAAACTGTAAAACATACTTATTGTTTTATTAAATAAAAAAGGTCCATAGTGTGCTGGATGAGTTCTAAAAATTCAGCACCACCAACTTCTTCAAACTTACAAATATCCTGAAGAGAAATAAAGAAAAACTTCTTAGTGTCATTACTATTAAATATGGTAACATTTGTTATATTTGGCTTTAATGTATTGGTTTATTGTTAGGGTAGGATATTTGTTTATCTAACCCTGACTTAACCCATATGCAAGCCATAATCCCAATTTATATTGTTAATTGAATTAGCTCAACTAAGTTAACATAATTTAATATGATATTTCAATTAAATGTCACCCACTGGCACTGACACCCAGTGGCATTTCCAGCAGGCCTGCAGTCACTAGCCTGAGACAGACATGTTCAGACATGTGTGAATTAGTACAAGTGTGAATGAATTAGGACTGGGGAGAAATACCAATTACCAACTGGGTTGGGTACTGGGTAGTGGGCTAGTGGCCAAGTGTGCACTTGGCAGTGGGCAGGTCTTTCAGGTGGGCAATGTTTGGAGGGAAGACCTAGACAATAGAATGTCCACTGGTATGGTCAAAGGGTGATAAGTTGATTGTTAATCATGGCTTGATTGCCTCTGCAAATATTTCTAAAGTAAACATTTGGGGCTAGCTACTTCCAGCCAAGTGAACTTATGGGGTCATTAGATTCCATGCAAGGTCTCAATTTGCAACTATATAATACTAAAGAAATAATTTTAAGCATTCATTAAACGGAATTACAATTTATAATAAGTTTTTATAAAAAAAAATAAAGTAATAATCGGTGTTTTGTATGAATATTTTTATTATGTCCAGGCAGAGCCCAGGCCCGGCCCGGCCCACTCACACTAAGCCCAGGCTCGGCCCAAGCCCGATGTGTTTAAATTGTTTTCAGCCCAGGCCCGGCCCGGGCCCGCAGTATGTAGGCCCAGGCCCGCAGTATGTAGGCCCAGGCCTGGCCCGGCGTGTGTAGAGGCCCGGCGTGGGCTGCGGGCTGGGCCAGGCCGGGCTTGGACCAAAAGCCCGGCCCGCGCAGGGCACTATGTTGTACATCTTTGCCTTTACTGCTGAACTGGGTTGTTCCGGAACTGTTTTCCTTTACCAAAGCCAACCCAAAACTGCATACCTGGACAGTGTTGCACAAGATCATGAAAGGTTCCCACCGAAATCACAACCACGTCAGAGTCTACGGTTCTGGTATTGTGTACATGCAGACATATTCTACTGTCTGTCTCTTCATGGTCGCTCTCCTCCACCGATATGTCAGCATGATTCGACTTCACACTTGGATCAGAGGTAACGAACACTTGTTTATTAAGCACATAGTCATGTTTGACCACGTCCTCCGTCAGTGGTACGAATAGTTCTTCCTTGTTCATATCGTCTTGTAGGAAGCTTGCAAAGTAAATAGGTAACTTTGCATTGCGAGATACCTTTCTCCGAACACCTTTTCCATGTTTCTCTCAAGATTTGGCTTTCAGGCTGTCAAGTCGGTAAGTGTCCCAAGCGATGTCTATCCTGGTACAGCTTTGAAGTTGCCTTTCTGTCCAGGGAATGAAGATGTTGTCACTGTTTTCACAGAATGTAGATGTGTTCTCTTGGGTAAACGGACAATTCCCCACTGGACAATTCCCCACTAGGACAATTCCCCACTGGACAATTCCCCACTCGGACAATTCCCCACACAGACAATTCCCCACTCGGACAATTCCCCACTCCACACATTAGTATTGACATATATGATACCACACTTAGAACAGAATTAGTATTTTTTATTAAACTTTATTCAACAATAATTTTCATAAGTATTGACATATAAAACTGCTTGATTTACTTAAATCTTACACAATGGCCAATGCCCTGAAGTACGTCTGGGACAGTCTTGCTGTTGTCACGCCTGTCAGTGCACAGTTTACTTAAATCTTACACAATGGCCAATGCCCTTAAGTACGTCTGGGACAGTCTTGCTGTTGTCACGCCTGTCAGTGCACAGTTTGTGCAGCTTTGACTGGAGTTTGTGGGTGTGGCGTCTTACACGCTTTGCTGGTGGCTCACCACGCAGGTCACGTAGTAGGGCAGTGGCAACCTGGGCCTGATCTTTCCGTATGCTATCAATGGCTCTCCAGATGGTAGGGTGTGCATGTCCAACTAGCTTTGCAAAGGCGTTGTTCCATCCCTCGCATATGTTGTTGGTTCTTGATCCCCCTTCAAGAGTAATGGAATTGACGTTCCATATGGGTGGTGGGTACATAGGAGGCATGCGACGCATCCTAAGTGGAGGCATGGATCCATCTGGATGTTGTGGGGGCTGAATACGACGGAAGGCTCCGGACACATAGGTGTTGTCAAAGTAGTCCAGGAGAGGTTCAAGTCCTTCTGGTGTGTGCTCCCGTAGATATGTCATACCCTCAGGAACATCATCCACTGGTAAAAAGGCGAGTCCATCTAGCATGCCACAGAAGAGTTTCACGTCCTCCTCTTCTCTATATCGCTGTACAAGACCAAGAGTCTGGATCTTCCTCCATGTGGCCTGTGTTAGGTGATAGAAGCAGCCATGTACGTTGACTTGGGGTCCGAAGGATGACGTTACAGCATTAATCACAGCTTGCTCGAAGTCAAGGGTGATGGTTGTTGGATCAGCCTGGAAACCGAGCTCTGTACATCTGTCTTGTATGGCAGTGAACAGTTCCTCGTAGGTGGACTGATGCTTGTTCGGCAGGAATGCATACACACAGGTCACAGCCGACTCTCCTAACGGTACGCGGATCACATACAGCTGAGTAAACAGTAGTGGTGCAACATTGAATGTTCCGTCCATAAACCAGGAGTCAGAACTAGCGAGGTGACGCAGGGCATTGTCAGTAGCAAACACTAACATCCTATCAGAGGAATCAACTCCACTGTCGTGGATGAGGAACTGTTCCTGGTCACTAGTGATTGTCCACTCCTCATCAAGTGTGAGATCACGAAGCGAAGCAGGGTTCTTGGGCATAGTCTTGGCACGTTCCCGTCTGAGAGAACGCTTCACAGTATCAGGATTACCGAGTTCTGCACGCACCTCTACAGGGGTCTCAGTAGTGTGGTCCACTAGTAGCTGACTCAGTGTACCACGTGAACCTGCAGCATGTTCCTTGAGTGTTGCACGTAGTTTGGTCACTGCAACGGAATGCTCCTGGGGATCATGGCTATGTGGTGTGGGGCTATGTGGTGTGGAGCTGATAACAGTCTTCATCTGGAAAGATAAGAAGTGAAATGACCATTAGTAATGATATCAATTATTAAAATTAATATTTTAATGTCTATTAATAATAATCGATTAAAACATCCAATACAGGAGAAAAACAGTTAATAAATGAGTAAATATAATATTACTCCAAACTGCAATCAATCAACATGATCATGCAATATTTACCTCAGCATCTGTAGTGAGACCGCCTTTACAGCTGAATGCATAGCGATTGGCACACTCCCATCTGACATTCTTCCGGACGTACTTCTTAGTGTACATATAGCCTTCATGTACTAGCTTCAAACCACCACGTTGGTTTTTGATGATCTCCATGGTTTATTATATGTGTAGCATGTATTGAGAAATATCTATCTGAGAATAAGTGATGAACCAGGTATACTGGCCCCCTTATAAAGACCTCATCTTGTGTGCAATTGGCAATTAGTTAGAAGCCATTTTGTCATGGCTTCGTGTGCAATTGGAAAATAGTTAGAAGCCACCTTGTTGTGGCTTCCTTGTGCACAAAGATCAACTGTGCAATGTAATTATGTTTCATTAACATGCTTGCCATGTTGCAGACAGGGACACCAGTTATTTAACTTAAATTCTAGAAATGTGCTTTCAATTTGTGCTTTCCTGTTTTAGAGACATTTGTGCAATGTAATTATGTTTCATTAACTTGCTTGCCATGTTGCAGACAGGGACACCAGTTATTTAACTTAAATTCTAGAAATGTGCTTTCATGCTGAATGGGATAGCCTCAATGCTGATTGTAGCATCAGTCTGATGAAATCAAGACACATTACGGTTCTGTTACAAATACAGAACCACCTTTAAGAATTACAGAACCACCTTTAAGAATTACAGAACCACCTTTAATAATTACAGAACCACCTTTAAGAATTACAAAACCACCTTTAAGAATTACAAAACCACCTTTAAGAATTACAGAACCACCTTTAAGAATTACAGAACCACCTTTACGAAAAAATGGTCTTATCTTTCAGCAAAGACAACTTTGGCAAGGTTCATCAAGATTTGCCTCTTCTACAGCTATATGAGGGCCTAAAAATGGGGGTATTTTTGCTTAAAAATGTAAAAACTTTCAAAGATGGCATTTCATGTGTAAAAATAAAAATTACATGAAGATATGGATGCCTCCTTTTATATTTGTCATGTGATTGGTGAGAGGATGGAAGTCATGCCCATGATCAGCATTGACCCACACAATGTTTAACATTTTGGATATCCTCTATTTTGATCCTTACCAGATCTAACAATTGAAATAAAAAAATTCATGATTTGAAAAACAAGGCAATTTTTATTAAATAGACTGCGGATGTTACATAAACTATTCACACACTATATATTTGAACACCAATGAACCGTATTTGAGACAGGCTAAATCAGTTGTGGAAGCAGTTCTAAGCTTAGCTGTTCACCATTTTCTTTGCACATGTTGACTCAAGCCTTTCAGGTATCTGTACTGAAATCATCTTATCCAAGGGTATAAATTGTTCAAAAGGTCACAGGTAATGTATCTGATTATCAAGTAAATTCATACAAATGAAAGAAATCTGTCTATTTTGCCTGGCATGTTGTGTAGAGAAGCATGAACACAATATTAGCTCCCTCAACCAGCTAAATGAGTACATCTGATTTTGTTGCCCACACCATGTGTATAACATAATTATACGCATTTATTTTTGGTATTAGAAATTCTAAATTAAAACATTTTGGACTGCTTTTGAAGTGTCATGATACCATCTACTATTATTTATTTGGTTCAAAGGAGAAGTACCATCAGTTCCATTTAGATAATGTAACTTTGTTATCGAACAATACAATGTTTTTGTTTTCAAAGAGAATACCTGATGTGTTGTTAAATTTTTTGGTTTGCCTAAAGGTTAAGCGAAATGGCTAGTGATAAGAAGTTTTTCAAATAAAAAATTAGGATGTCATATTATGATTGAGCTGGTGATATTAGCAAGTGAATATCATTGTTGTAAAACGATCATTATGATGAAAAGTAGCAAAGATATTTGAATACCCTAAAAAAAATGTGTTGCACTGTCCATGTTTGACATTGTTCTGAAATTACTTTATTTTTACAGCAAAATGGATCATCCTGATCCAGCAGAAGCGAAAAAGCTGAAGGCAAGAGAGAAATAGTTAGAAGCCACCTTGTTGTGGCTTCCTTGTGCACAAAGATCAACCAGGTGTAATCAAGTTCAATTACACAATCATCCTCTCAAGTGCAATCAAAGAAATAATACTCTGATAAACATGTAAAAGACACTTATAAAAAATTAAGAGTGGGGAATTGTCCAAATTTGTCATTATGGAGTGGGGAATTGTCCATGTGGGTTATTGTCCAGTGGGGAATTGTCCAGTGGGGAATTGTCCGAGTGGGGAATTGTCCTGGATTCGCTGACATGACATGTAGTTGCCCTATTGTTTTAATTTGGTGGTTGAATATATGAGGGGGCTTGTTTCCTGCAAATCTTCAGCCACAACTTTTCAATCCTTTCAAAAAAATATTTTCGTTTTTAACAAGTATCTACTAGTGTCCTGCGTGGGCCTATAATTTCAGCCCAAGCCCGGCCTGCAATTAGCAGTTAGAGTCCAGGCCTGGCCCTGGCCCGCAGCCATTTTTCAAGCCCGGACCAGGCCCGCAAACTAGAATTTAGGCCCAGGCCCGGCCCAGGCCCGACCCAGACCGTGAATGTTTGGCCCAGGCCCGGCCCGGCCTGCAAGTTTGAGGCCCATACCCATGGGCCAAAGACGGGTAAGCCCACGGCCCGCAAGCCTGCAGCCAGCTAAGTTTAGAGAAGATAAAACTATAATCTTATAAGAAATACGAAACACAAGTAAACTATAAAACAGACTTATTGTTTTAATAAATAAAAAAATAATATATGAATATTGTATAATGTTTACTACTGAAACACTAATGTAAGTTGTTGTTTAGTAGTGTCTAGCTAGTAGCTAGTACTAGCTACTACTATATGTCACTGGCACTGACACCCACTGGCACTGACACCCAGTGGCACAGTCACTAGCCTGAGACAGATCAGGTTGAGATGTGTGAATTAGTACAAGTGTGAATGAATCAGTACTGGGGAAATTGTAGATACTAAATAGTAGTCACTAGTTCACACAATAGAGAAATACCAATTACCAACTGGGTGGGTACTAGGTACTGGCACTACTGGGCAGTTGGCAGTGGCCAGTGGGCTGGTCATTCAGGCGGGCAATGTTTGGAGGGAAGACCTAGACAATAGAATGTCCACTGGTTTGGTCAAAGGGTGATTAAGTTGATGGTTAATCATGACTTGATTGCATCTGCAAATATGTCTAAAGTCAATATTTGGGGATGGCTGCTTCCAGCCAGGTGAACTTAAGTGGCCAGGTA
Organism: Lamellibrachia columna; assembly: GCA_963662155.1. Lineage (NCBI taxonomy): Eukaryota > Metazoa > Annelida > Polychaeta > Sabellida > Siboglinidae > Lamellibrachia > Lamellibrachia columna. The sequence goes on from OY759274.1 coordinate 19,283,277, forward strand.
TGGGGTCATTAAATCTATGCAAAAGGGTACATTCATGCCAAAAATATGAATTACAATACAAACATATGGGCATGCAACTATGCATATATTTTATATGAAATGTCTGTATTAAAAGAATGCACATTATTAAAATGATACCATAGGAAGTCCCATTGTTGAAAAGAGGTTAAACTGCATTCCAATATATAAAGCACTAGTGTCATTTATAATTCCATGCAAAGTCTCAATTTGCAACTATATAATACTAAAGAAATAATTTTAAGCATTCATTAACCAGAATTACAATTTATAATCGGTTTTTATTAATAATAAAATTAATAATCTGGGTTTTGTATGAATATTTTTATTATGTCCAGGCCCAGCCTAAGCCCGGCCCAGCCCGCTCACACTAGGCCCAGGCCCGGCCCAAGTCCGATGTGTTTAAAAAAATTTCAGCCCGGGCCTGCAATATGTAGGCCCCGGCCATGCCCGCGAAATTATGTAGAGGCCCAGTGCAGGGCACTAGTATCTACAACTTTTAAAATGTGATCAAATGCCCCATGAAGAAATGTCATGGCATGTAAATATTGCATGGGCAAATCGCTTTCCAACAAAGTTACAAAACACATTTCTGTTACAAGACTTGTGATTTAAAACTATTTTAAATGAATAAACATTTCTGCCAACACATGCTTTAAATGTTAATTTAATTAAAATTAATTGTTCATTTAATTTAAGGATTTGGGAGGTTAATTTAATTGAATTGACCTGAGCAATGTGTGAGGTTAATTTAATTGATTTGGAGAATTTCTGAGTTAATTGTTAATCGTTTTCTTGTGCCAAGGCATGCGATGTGAAAGCACCATCAAACGCCTTGGCGTCATAATGAGATGGTGCTTCTGGCTGGACACTTGACTCAATGCAAAACAATAACTCTGATTTGTTGCTTGGAAGTCAGTCTCCCATGCAGGGATAATGCAGGTGGCCACGGGTGGTTTTCGTGTTTGAAGAACTCCTCCAGTTTGGTTTTATGGACTTGTACAGCGATGAACAGCTGGCTGAACAGACTGCAGTCACTCTTTATTTGCTGGAATTGTTGTTTCACTTGTTAGTTCGTGGTAGTGGAGTGCGGCCGCTTGAGTGTGTGTGTAAGGTGTGCATGACCATAGCATCCACGCAGTCATGCGTATCCAGCGTCATAGGTTCATGGGATGTGTCCATAAATGGATTCCCCATTGTCATGATGTCACACATATTAGTCACCTACTTCCTGAATGTTTCCTGGGTGGAATATTCTGGCTGGTTTGATCCAGCGAATGATATTGCTCCTCAAACTTAGGAAGATTCTGGCCTGTTCTGGTCCTGCCACCATCCATCTCTTCAGGGCAGCAGGATTTTCTGTGAGACCGATGGCAACGCCAGATCCCTTTACGGTTTTGTTATTTTGCTTGTGTGCTTGGTCGAAGGGCATGCTTGAGAATTTTCTCTTAGTCTTCGTGAATACCCAGTACTTCCTGAACACATCTCTGATTTCACGTGGAAGGGCCTTCATATCCCTTATGTGAACTGGTAGTTAGCGGGCGTAGTTCGTGTGGTCAACCATAAAAACCCAGGGTGCTAGCGCCTCCAGGACATAGAGGGCGAAGTTCTTTTCCCTGTGTGATCGGACAAAGACGAGAACCAACAATTCAACATGCAGGATTTGATCCCAGAAATCAAACGTTGGACTGTTCCGTTTCATGTCCTCTCACCAGTCTTCAAATGTTGTCTCTTTGTCTGGATTGCACATTGTTTTGAAGGCATCAAGTGGAAGTTTTGCAAGGGAAATGGCAGTCACTTGACATGCGTGACGTGTCCTGGTCAGGTGTGCTACCTTGAGGAATGACTGTTTGTTTATACACCAAGATCATGTTTATATATATTGAGTGTCGTTTGACCAAACAAATGATACACCCATAATTTGACTTTTGACCTTGGCCTGACCTTGCATTCAGCATATTCTACTTTTTTTTAAATTATCAACAGTTTGAAAGATAAACCCGTATTTGTTGCCAAAAACAAAGTTTGTTTGCACTTTATAAAAAAACCAAAAAACATTTTAACAAATACTCAGGTCATTGTACAGTGGAATTTGGGGGTGTCTTTAAAAGTGCTCTAGCATGAAAACTAATTAACCTACAAGCATACATCTGATACCATTATGTACCTTAATAATAGACCTTTCCAATGGTGTATAACTCTTTGCAATAACTGAATTTTCTAAAAACGTCCAGCATAGCTACCTAGACTAAAGTAAAGTTTAGACTAAAGCCTATGCTATTGTTTAACCTGTCTAGGCTAGAGTAGATGAAACACCGAGTAGAATAGAGGCCGCAATTTCTTGAAGTCAAGATGCCAACTTTTGTAGTTGTCAGTTGTGTCGAAATGACACACTATATTGACAGCCACAGGCCACAACTACAAGATGCCAACTCTTATAGTTGTCATTTGTGTCGAAATGACACACTGTATTGACAGCCACTGGCCACAACTACAAGATGCCAACTCTTGTAATTGTCATTTGTGTCGAAATGACACTCTATTGACAGCCACAGGCCACAACTACAAGACGCCAACTCTTGTAGTTGTCATTTGTGTCGAAATGACACACTATATTGACAGCCACAGGCCACAACTACAAGATGCCAATTCTTGTAGTTGTCATTTGTGTCGAGATGACACTCTATTGACAGCCACCAGAAATTAGTGTTCCCTGAAATTCAATGGAGATATAATTGTTGTTTTCTGTTTTGCAGTTCAAAGAGGAATGTGTGCAGGGCAAGTATCCACCAAAGGGAAGGTAAATGTCTAGTAGATCATTGACAGTACTTATATAGAATTCGTTGTATCCTTAAAATTCGTATAATTTAATACACCAAAAACTAATTTTATACAGTTGAATAATTTAAATAAATTAAATTACAATTATCATAATGTCTTGTTTCTATATTTCATATTTTCAAGGGTTTCCCCTTATCAGGGGAAATTCTCCCTAGATTTTTGTATTAAATGAAATCCAGAGCAATGACAGTGATACGCGATTATTGTATTGTGATTACAACAGAGCCACCTGTGCATGGTCTCTGATCTATACAGTGTTTTTCGTCAGATCATTTTGAATGTGAAGCAAGGTCTTTTATTCACACCTGCTCACTGTACGAAACAGACAAAGCATTGTACTTCAACAGTAGGTAAACTTAGCATCCCTTTGATGACAGGTACAGGAATAACGAACCTTTAAAGTGAAGGCTAATTCATTACTAGCTAGAACTAAGTAGATCTTGCGTGTCACATCAGTCACCAGAATCACCAAGCCGAAACAACATGGCAGAAATCACTAAGTGGATAGACGTGGGATCGCCAGTAGATATTATCTACTTAGATTTTCAGAAAGCTTTTGACAAAGTGCCACATCAAAGATTACTACTTAAATTAAAAGCCCATGGTATCGGGGATAGCATAACTGACTGGATAGAACAATGGCTGACTGACAGAAGACAACGAGTTGTAGTAGATGGAGAAGTTTCAAATTGGAAATCGGTTTTGAGTGGGGTACCTCAAGGATCAGTATTAGGACCTATATTATTCTTAATTTATATCAATGACTTGGACGACAGTATAACAAGTAACGTACTGAAATTTGCGGATGACACAAAACTGTTTAGAAAGGTTAATACTGATGGTGATAAACAACATTTACAAAACGATCTAGACAGATTAGTGAAATGGTCTGAGAAATGGCAGATGTTGTTCAATTTTGGGAAATGTAAATGCCTACATACAGGACATAGGAACTTGAATGTAAACTATAAAATGGGAGATACTGTTCTGGGTACTACTGTAAAAGAAAAGGACTTAGGAGTTACAATAAGCGCTGATATGAAAGTTTCAGAGCAGTGTGGTATTGCAGCTTCAAAGGGTAATCAAATTCTTGGATTGATTAGAAGAAACATAACATACAAGGGAAAAAAGTTAATTATACCTCTTTATAAAGCAATAGTTAGACCTCATTTAGAATACTGTATACAAGCATGGAGACCATATCGTAAGAAGGATATAGATACGCTTGAACGCATACAAAGGAGAGCAACTAAAATGATTCCAGAACTGAGAGACCTTAGTTATGAAGAACGCCTGAAAGAATGTGGTTTAACAACTCTAGAGACAAGGAGGTTAAGAGGAGATCAGATTGAAGTTTTTAAGATATTGAATGGGTATGAAAATATTGATAGAAATATGTTTTTCTCACTCAAGAAGGATAGCAGAACTAGAGGTCATGAGGTAAAATTAGTAAAGAATCAATGTAGATTGGACATCAGGAAGCACTCGTTCTCACAGAGGACAATAAATGAATGGAACAAATTGTCTACAGATTGTGTAACTGCTAGCAGCGTGAATATGTTTAAAAACAAGGTTGACACATATCTCAGGAGGGCGGGCTATAAGTAGATGAACATTGTTGGACTCTCGATAAGCCAATGGCTTCCTTGTCCACTTGCCATCTGGGCCTTTGGCTTGGATGGCAAATCTTGTTAAATCTTGTTAAAGTTGGGCCAAATTCTCCGAGGGCCGAAATCACCACCACCCGTCTACTCCTGCTATTGCGACATTTACTTTCTGACCTAGCCATGAAAGCAACCACCTAGAGCTGCCAAGCGATAACAGATTACAAAAATAAAAGCTAGCTACATCTTCTATGCCTAGCTGTGCGAAGCTAGGCGTAGGAGATGACATTTTTCTTTTCTTTTGATCTTTATATGAAAGTAAGAGTAATGTTTGACCATGTCACATGTGTATGCGTATGACAGATATATGAGAAGTTTGGCAGTTCTATGTGGTCGTTTTCATGGTTTTGTCAGAAAGTAAATAAGTTCGAAGTCAAAGGCTACTAAACTGCTCCAAAAGAGCCGAATTCGAAGATGATCTTTGGTATCACTTGCTGCTAGTGGTTCAAAATCGTTACATTATACTTTTTATTATGGAAAATTGACATCGCCATCACTTGCTATAGTAACGCAAGTGAAACTATACTGAAGCATTGCATAGAAATCACTGACTTAATATAAACCCATATCATCATTGACGTCACAAAACCATGTCATCACACATCTCATTAACTTCGAATTTTACATGCGCTTTGCGAGTTAGACGCATTAAACATCTAATTTTACCTATAAATAATATTTTCCAAATTTTTTTATTTTTGCATACAATATTAAACTTTGTGTACACACCAAAAACCATTTTAGCTAGTGCCTTGTTGTTATTCCCTTTAAGGGAAGTGAGCAAAGGGGAATGTATCATAATGGAGATTTCAGCCATGGACACATACAATGGAAATCTCTAGAGAGTACAGGGGGTGGGGGCCAACAGTTTCTACTTTTAATTCAGCATAGCTTCCTTACTCAACATGTGCTAGAATCAACCAGGGGAGAGAATGTGTTAGATATAGTTTTGTCTTCACAAAATAAATTAGTGGACAATGTCAAAATACATTAGCTATTGAGTAACAGTGATCATAATCAAATACATTTTGACATCAAAGTAAAATCAGATAGAAAAATGACTGACTGACAGAAGACAGCGTGTTGTAGTAGATAGGGAGTTTTCAAAGTGGAAATCAGTTTTGAGTGGGGTACCACAAGGATAGGTTAGGACCTTTATTATTCTTAATACAGGGTAAATATAATATAACAAGCAACGTACAGAAATTTGCGGATGACACAAAAGTGTTAAGAATGGTTAACAATGATGGTGGATAAACAACATTTACAAAACGATCTAGACAAATTAGTTAAATGTTCTGAAAAATGGCCAATGTTATTAAATTTTTGGAAATGTAAATGCCTACATACAGGACACGGGAAATTGGATGTAAATTATAAAATGGGAAATATTGTTCTAGGTACTACTGTAAAAGCAAATGCCTTAGGAGTTACAATAAGTGCTCATATGAAAGTTTCAGAGCAGTGTGGTAATGCAGCTTCAAAGGGTGATCAAATTCTTGGGTTGATTAGGAGAACAACCCTGGAGACAAGGAGGTTAAGAGGAGATCAAGTTGGTGTTTTTAAGATATTGAATGGGTATAAAAATATTGATATACCTTTTTATTCACTCAAGAAATATAATAGAACTAGATGACATGACATTTGTAAAGGATCAGTGTAGATTGGATATCAGGAAGTACTCGTTCTCACAGAGGAATATAAATATATCTCAGGAGGGCAGGTTACACAAAGATGAAAAATTTTGGCAATGGCTTCCTTGTTCACTTGCAATCTGGGCCTTTGTTTTGGATGGCAATCTTGTTAAATTACTTCAATTAATTTATCTAGGCCCTTAGCCAGAAAAACAAATTTCCAAGTCTTGAACTTTCTACAGAAAAGTGTAACCGTCCGCACATGAACGCCTGGGACTTGAATGGCTTCATTGGCTGCCGTTCGTGCCTATGACAGCCATTGTTTTTTTACTGGCAAGCCATGCTTTCAACATCTTAAGTAAGTCTACATGCATGTAAATATGTCTAATATGTACACATATGATTACAATTGCACTCAAATTCAAATGTTTGACACTAAATGTAAAACAATAATACAACATATAAAAATAGAAGACATAGCACTCAATAATACAGTTGGTTTGGAAATTGAAAGTAATACATTGAAACAAAACAAAAAAGTACTTCTTTGATAAAAACAGCAATCATCCAGATCTAGTCAGAGTTGTTTGATTTAAATCATTTGATTTAAATTGCTCCAAAAAATTATTGATTTAACATTTTTTTATAGATTTTTTTTGGTTTGATTTGTATCTAACACACATATTTGTGAGTTTTGCAGTTTGCATACATGTCAAACTCCACTTGTGAAACACAACAGTACGAATACATATTGTTTGTGTGCATTGTTTCAGTGAAGCACATTTTGTAAATACACTGTTGATTATGTTCTGAATCCATTCGAGACAAATGAAAACTGCTGCCGATAGTACACGCTGATTGTGTCTGTGAATCAGAGCCCAAATCCAACTCGATTTTAACGTCGACCGCGATCGCGCACACTGCAAAGAGTACCAACAGTGGGCAACAATACAGTAGCGTCTCGGTTACTGGCAGCAGGAACATCAACAGTGTGGTTCTCGCCACCCTAACAAAGGATGTGGAAGACAGTCATCGGAACGCTGCTCTTGTTCAAATTTACGAAAAAGGCATCGATTGTCGTGAACTTTGATAGATAGATACCGGGAAAGCCAATAAAAATGCGTTTCCCAACCAGTGACGTACACAATTATAATAAATAGAGATCAACATTCCAAACACTGGCCACAGTATCATTATTTTTCAACTATGTTCAGGTTAAAAATATAGTCTTATAGATCGGCACCAGCGGTATTCACTATTCTGCCGCCGACAACATTCTTCATCAGATGTACGCCCATCTTCAAGATGGGCAGACGGGTCCCTGGCTAAGAGCCTGACCTCAACACATTTTTATCAGCCCTATACACAATATCCCAATTAAGCAACACACGTGCCATCAGACATGAGGCAAATCATTTTCATCAATTTCAATTAACACCTGCTAATGTTTGTGACTCAATCTCCTCTTTGTTCTTTAGCCAGACTGCAAGCTGACACCAGACTTGACTGGTGACATGAGTCACCAAACTGTTTCTTTAGAAGTTTTTGGCACTCTCCTTTGTGAGCACAACAAAGACATGTTATGGATAACTTATGAATAACCCTTTCATTATGGACACTGTAAATTTAAGAACATCGAAAACCTTTCTATTTAGGCTTGCATGTTTCCAATGAGGAATAACTGTGAACGAGGACACTTTTTATGAACATATTTTATCTATTTATTTACTCTAATTACTTATTTATAAAATTTATTAATCTTAATAGAATTCTCTATTTTTAATATAATTTATATATATATATATATATATATATATATATATATATATATATATATATATATATATTAACTATTATATAATATATATATATATATATATATATATATATATATATATATATATATATATATATATATAAACTATTCATAGTTTATATATATTAACCAACGTTATAGTTATTATTTTATGATTACATGTATGATTACAATAAAATAATTATGGTCTTCCTTGCTTAATTAAACAAACAGATGGATTATGGCCTGAATTAGCAACTAGTACAACTGTTTCTGACCAGGGAAAAGTTGTTTCTTTGTGGCCTAACTGCATTCAAAGGGCAAACATTATGTTGTTGTTCTATGTGTATCTACATGTATTATGTTGTTATTCTATGTGTATCTACATGTATTATGTTGTTCTATGTGTATCTACACGTATTATGTTGTTGTTCTATGTGTATCTACACGTATTATGTTGTTGTTCTATGTGTATCTACACGTATTATGTTCTATGTGTATCTACACGTATTATGTTGTTCTATGTGTATCTACACGTATTATGTTGTTCTATGTGTATCTACACGTATTATGTTGTTCTATGTGTATCTACACGTATTATGTTGTTGTTCTATGTGTATCTACACGTATTATGCTGTTGTTCTATGTGTATCTACACGTATTATGTTGTTGTTCTATGTGTATCTATACGTATTCAGCTGAATACACATAACTTTGTAACTTCAATTAAAAAAATTTTTTTTGTATCAATTCAATTCAGATTTATATTTGTACCTGAAGTGAACAAATAAAACTTAGATTATTCTTAAATATATCATACTCAAATGTGTTGTTTATTCAATTGTGCCATTATAATGCCATTTAGGGTGTACAACAGGGAAAGTAAAATATTCCACACACGGGGTAAATGTGTAACTGTTGTGTGGGTTAAGAGCCTCACAGGCAGGAAGGAAAGATCACATACAGGGAGGAAGGATCACAGGCAGGGAGGAAGGATCGCAGGCAGGATATTTTATATTTACTCCATTATAAGATTTGACTGCTTTGTGATATCTGTTGCAAAAGAGATTTTGACGGCATCTGTCACACACATTGACTGACTTGGATATTTACTTTTGTGTGACAGGCCGTTGTACTGTATAACTTTTAAGACAACAACATTTTTGCATTAATATAAGTCATGGTGAAGCAAGGTTAGTGTGGTGTGACCTTCAAATAGAAGTCATGGTGAACCAAAGTTAATGTGGTGTGACCTACAAATGTCAAAGCTGGCCACTGGATCTATCAGGGTCAACATGCCAGGTTAGATACGGCTCGGCCAGTCACTGATGTATTCATCTTATTTTCAGACCCAAAGTGCCGACGTACACGATTGACTTGGACGCACCTCCAGAGAGGAGATGGGATGCTGTTGTCAAGGACAAGGGACCAGCCGTATGTTGTAGTTCTTCCCTGTGTGGATTGGGGGGAAGTAAAGATGTGTTGCCAGGCTGGTTGTTGCCACTGGTTGTTGCCACTGGTTGTTGCCACAGGTGGAGGAATGAAACCAGGAAGGCGGAGAGGGAGGTGGAATTGTAAACTGGGACAATTCATCAGACAGTTAGAAAGCAACTTTTGACAGGAACACTTCTCTGTTTTTACAATTACCCACAAGCCCCTGAACCTGTTCATGGCACGCAGCTACTGCTTGCATATTCTAAGTCTTAATGCAATACTCATTGTGCAAGTTCATATTTTACTGCCCCTGTTTTTTACGCTGTGTAATATAAAACAGCCATACATAATCAGTGTTCACACAGTTTATATAGGAATTTTACATGCAGATTTTGTGTGCAAACAATATTTAGCAAAATGTGTTTTGTAGTATGTATATTCAGGACTTCAATGAAATATAAAACAAGTGTGCATAATTGTACATATGTGTATAATTGTACATATGTATATAATTGTACACATGTATATAGGTGTACACATGTATATAATTGTACATGTGTATATAATTGTACATATGTATATAATTGTACATGTGTATATAATTGTACATATGTATATAATTGTACATGTGTATATAATTGTACATATGTATATAATTGTACATGTGTGTATATGTATATGTATATATGTTAATTTAGCTTTAGATTCTTCTATGCTTAAATTAATGTGATATTTTCATATATCACCTGTTTAGCAATATTTGTGTTTGTGTTTTCATTTAGTGTATTTACATTAGTGTGAAAGTGTTCATTAGCCGCACTTTGTCGTTGACAGCTCGCTCACCTTCTGAAGGAATTCAAACAGGTCATCCTAGCTTTTGGACAAGTTACCAAATATCTCATAGGCTTAATTGATAAAGACTTGGTAAGTACAAAGTGTGACTGACAGGACAAACATTGCTGATAGACACAGCACTATTCACATGTTGATATATCTCTAATAAATAAACAGAAACAACATTCCTTATAATCTTATGAATGTCTTTCTAATATAATTAGAAAAGGGTTGAAGCAAGCCAGATCAAAAGTGGGGAAATTATACTACAGAAAAGAAAAAGACTTAGAAGTGGCAGTTAGAACAGACTCGTAACTTTCAGAGAACCACTGGTACCACTAGCTACAAATGGTAGTGACAATGATAATGATGCACTGTAAAAATAATAATGAATGTTTAATGATGTAATGACAGCGATACAGATAATGTTGTGTAATGACTCCAACATGTCTGACCTTAACCCTTGGATTAAGCTAGTGCTGCCATCTAGCTCATAATGTGTGGGTTTGACATGTTAATGAGCCAGTCGCTATAATATTTCAGGGCTACTTGGCGGACACCTTGCCTGCCCCATATGGACAGGAGATGAAAGGGATCTCTAGAGTGACAGGACTGCCACTGGGTATGTATGGACAGGAGATGAAGGGATCTCTAGAGTGATAGGACTGCCACTGGGTATGTATGGACAGGAGATGAAAGGATCTCTAGAGTGACAGGACTGCCACTGGGTACGTATGGACAGGAGATGAAGGGATCTCTATAGAGTGACAGGACTGCCACTGGGTACGTATGGATAGGAGACGATTTCGCAAAAAGTTGCACAAACGAGCTAGCATGTTGGTAGGTAAGTTTGATATTTTGCAAAATGAATTTGAAATGAAAAAAATCGGATTGAGGAGGAACCTTTAATCGGATTGAGGAGGAACCTTTAATCGGATAGAGGAGGAACCTTTAATCGGATTGAAGAGGGACCTTTAATCGGACTGAGGAGGGACCTTTAATCGGATTGCGGAGGGACCTTTAATCAGACTGAGGAGGAACCTTTAAGAATTTCCTTATTATATTTTAATGGTGTTGTATGCATTACCAGACTAACTAACTTCAATATACCATCTTTAGCAAGGCTGACACGATTATGATCAACTAATCTATGGAAAGCCTGAATATTTCTCACCCATAGTTTTGATACACGCTATAAACGTTGGCATTGTTTATTGGCAGGTGAAGTGGTCATATTCAACATCTTCTATGAGATCTTCAGTGCTTGTACATCCATTGTGGCACAGACACCCCAAGGCAAGTCTAACTCACTCTCGGTGATCTCTCTGTCAGTACATCCGTCAGTTCGTCTGTCTATCAGCTTAAGATGGTGAAGTCAACAGATCCGATTCCAACCCATACAACATATGAAATAATAAAACTAAAAGAAACCTAGATTCATATTCCGCACTGTCACACACCCTATACCTTAACAACCCAAATACATACCTTAGCACATAAGCAAGTCGCCCCCATGTCTCCCTATAATCTTGTTCGTAGCATGCACATTGTGCTATGTCTTCACAAAGGTGACAGGACATTCACCCTAATAATAACATATTTTATTTCATATATTTACCAGACCCATTGGTGCTTCAAAGCATATTAACAATTAGTAATAACCCTGATTGGATCTGATTACAAAATGTAGTTAAATGTTACTTCAGTTCTTGCACAGTAACCAGCCTATTCCACATTCAAAGTACATTGGCAACTGAAACAGCTGAATGATTGGTCGTCTCTATGTGGTGTTTGTGTTCTCCAGGGACGCTGTATCATGCAAGGAACCTCGACTTTGGTTTGTTCATGGGGTAAGTCTTTACTTTGACACATCTAATACTGCATAGCAACTACAAACTTGCTAAATGCGTCACTGTCCTCTATATCTCCTTGACCTATCTACTGCACTGTACTCTCTGTCTCCTTGCCCTCTCTACTACACTGTCCTCTCTATTTCCTTGACCTCTCTACTACACTGTCCTCTATGTCTCCTTGACCTCTCTACTACACTGTCCTCTCTATCTCCTTGACCTCTCTACTACACTGTCCTCTATGTCTCCTTGACCTCTCTACTACACTGTCCTCTCTATCTCCTTGACCTATCTACTACACTGTCCTCTCTGTCTCCTTGACCTCTCTACTACACTGTCCTCTCTATCTCCTTGACCTCTACTACACTGTCCTCTGTCTCCTTGACCTCTACTACACTGTCCTCTCTATCTCCTTGACCTCTCTGCTACACTGTCCTCTCTGTCTCCTTGACCTCTCTGCTACACTGTCCTCTCTATCTCCTTGACCTCTCTACTACACTGTCCTCTATGTCTCCTTGACCTCTCTACTACACTGTCCTCTATGTCTCCTTGCCCTCTCTACTACACTGTCCTCTCTATCTCCTTGACCTCTCTACTACACTGTCCTCTATGTCTCCTTGACCTCTCTACTACACTGTCCTCTCTATCTCCTTGACCTCTCTACTACACTGTCCTCTATGTCTCCTTGACCTCTCTACTACACGGTCCTCTCTACCTCCAGGTGGAAGAACCACAGTTGGGTGGTCACTGACGCCCTCCGGCCGATGGTTGTTAACCTCAACTTTGAGAAAGGTGGCAAGCTAGTCTTCAAGTCAGCGGGGTTCGCAGGCTACATTGGGGTGATGACTGGGATGAAACCTGTAAGTTGTAACTTACATGTAACAACTGCAATGAAAATGTAAATTTACAAATGTAATTGTGTTAATGAATTATGAAACTTTGCAAAGTGTAAAATTATAATGTAATTGGCTTATATTTTATTTGTTATATTTAAATTATGAAAATATCAAAGCAGGACTTTAGATACATATATAGCTCATCAAGACAGCATGGTAGTTTCATTCATTGCAATACAAACATATTCGAAGAGTATATAGCTGCTCGGTTAAACAACTAAAACATCCCTTTTAGAAATTTGACAAAACAGGCTTTATTGTTACATGAAATTTCCCAGAATATCTGAAATGAGAATCAAATTAATTTCCATCTTCTTCAAATGTTTCCTCTCTGTTGCAGGGTTTGTTTACACTCACCATCAATGAGCGGTTCGCAGTTTCCGGGGGATACGTAGGTGAGTCTCCTCACATGTCTGTCACCGTCTCTCAGTGACACTGTTTGCTGCAACCTATCACAAAGTAAATACAGAGAAACATGCCAAAAACGTTGCAAGGTATTCACCTGGGCAAACATGGGTTACTGTCAGAAACGGATCTTACTGTCCTCTATCGTGCACAAATGCAAAACTACTTATTATTATTACCTAAATCCTTATTTATTTATTGGTCTTGAGCAACCATTTCAGCTGACATTCACTTTGAAATCACTGTTTATAGTCTGAGGCCTCATCTAATTTTCCACTGATCATTCCTTCCTACTTTGCATATCTGAATGAGACTAGTGCAAAGTTAAGTCCAAGCACTATCCTAATACATACAAACAAAGAGATCTGAATGAGACTAGTGCAAAGTTCAGTCCAAGCACTATCCTAATACACATAAACCAAGACATATCTGAATGAGACTAGTGCAAAGTTCAGTCCAAACACTATCCTAATACACATAAACCAAGACATATCTGAATGAGACTAGTGCAAAGTTCCATCCAAGCACTATCCTAATACATACAAACCAAGAAAAATTTGGAAATTTTTGGCAAACGTTTTGATATGGGGTGTTGTGTCACAATTGAAGAATGGACCCACCACCCCCTAGAACTTGGCATTTGGCTGGTGCTTTACAGGAATACTGCAGTGGATTCTGGGAGACCGTTCCATCCACTGGATGAGTTTCGTGACAAGAGAGACTCTAGAGAGGGCATCAGACTACCGGGAGGCCAGAACAATGCTGAAGGACACCAAGTTACTGGCGCCAGCCTACTTCATTGTTGGCGGGAACAAGACAGGCGAAGTAAGTGAGCACGCTGAGTCTAGGTGATCATGAACCAACCTGGCGAAAATGTTTATTAGATATTTCAATACATATACAACAGGGCTTGAAGTTGTCAGTCGGCAGGTTGCAGGAGGTCACCTAACTTTTTCTTATCTAAACAGTAGATGAGCAATATTGTCTATACTATTTGGTGTTTTGTCTGATCACTTTATAATGAATTAACATGTTACATGTCTAGCAAGTGCTTACAGGGTTTTGACAGACCAAAATCAACTGGTCAAATGAGAAAAAAACAAATGTCAGTGACTACAGATGGACAGGAGCAGTTATTATTCGATGAACATATGATCTATGACAGGGTTGCATCATCACATGATTATGTACAGTTGATCCAGGTTGTATGATCTATGACAGGGTTGCATCATCACATGATTCTGTACAGTTCATCCAGGTTGTATGATCTATGACAGGGTTGCATCATCACATGATTCTGTACAGTTGATCCAGGTTGTATGATCTACGACAGGGTTGCATCATCACATGATTCTGTACAGTTGATCCAGGTTGTATGATCTACGACGGGGTTGCATCATCACATGATTCTGTACAGTTGATCCAGGTTGTATGATCTACGACGGGGTTGCATCATCACATGATTCTGTACAGTTGATCCAGGTTGTATGATCTACGACAGGGTTGCATCATCACATGATTCTGTACAGTTGATCCAGGTTGTATGATCTACGACAGGGTTGCATCATCACATGATTCTGTACAGTTGATCCAGGTTGTATGATCTACGACGGGGTTGCATCATCACATGATTCTGTACAGTTGATCCAGGTTGTATGATCTACGACGGGGTTGCATCATCACATGATTCTGTACAGTTGATCCAGGTCGTATGATCTACGACGGGGTTGCATCATCACATGAGTCTGTACAGTTGATCCAGGTTGTATGATCTCCGACGGGGTTGCATCATCACATGATTCTGTACAGTTGATCCAGGTTGTATGATCTACGACAGGGTTGCATCATCACATGATTCTGTACAATTGATCCAGGTTGTATGATCTACGACAGGGTTGCATCATCACATGATTCTGTACAATTGATCCAGGTTGTATGATCTACGACAGGGTTGCATCATCACATGATTCTGTACAATTGATCCAGGTTGTATGATCTACGACAGGGTTGCATCATTACATGATTCTGTACAATTGATCCAGCTTGTATGATCTATGACAGGGTTGCATCATCACACGATCCCGTACAAAGGCACTTGATGTTTGGGACCTCGGCACCAGAAACAGTTCATGGTATCTGCTGGAGACAAACTATGATCACTGGAAGGCGCCACTATTCCTTGACGACCGCCGAACACCCGGCAACAGATGCATGACGAAACTCGGCCAGAAAGTGGGTAATTTTTCGTAAATAACTTACAATCTCTGCTTGAAAGTAGCAGATGCATAGTCCAGCAACAGACATTCCTCTTTATGTCCACTTGTACCTCAGTACATAGTCCAGCAACAGACATTCCTCTTTATGTCCACTTGTACCTCAGTACATAGTCCAGCAACAGACATTCCTCTATGTCCACTTGTACCTCAGTACATAGTCCAGCAACAGACATTCCTCTTTATGTCCACTTGTACCTCAGTACATAGTCCAGCAACATACATTGCTGTTTGTGTCCACCTGTACCTCAGTGCATAGTCCAGCAACAGACATTCCTCTTTATGTCCACTTGTACCTCAGTACATAGTGATAATAATAATAATAATTAACTTCTATGGCGCATATCTCCTCAGGAACCTGAGCTCAGAGGCGCAACAAAACAGAATCATTAAGCATAATCGTGAACAGGGACACGCAAAAGTCAGTATCAGAACGAGGGACAACCGAACATTTATAATGGAAATGCAATTTGGGATAGATGTTTTTTTTCGGAAAATAGCAATAGTTTCAGATGTTTTCAAAGTGATAGGGAGTTCATTCCAGACCCTAGGCGCAGCGACAGAGAAAGAACGTTTACCCAAGTTAAGTTTTGTTTTAGGTACAATAAGTTGTGAAATTGATGATCTTAGCTGCCTAGGGATATTTGAAATATGCAGGAGACTAGCCAAGTACATTGCTCTCTATGTCCACCTGTACCTCAGTACATAGTCTAGCAACATACATTGCTCTTTATGTCCACCTGTACCTCAGTACATAGTCCAGCAACATACATTGCTCTTTATGTCCACTTGTACCTTAATACATAGTCCAGCAACATACATTGCTGTTTATGTCCACCTGTACCTCAGTGCATAGTCCAGCAACATACATTCAGGGCATAATTTTTTAGACGAGCGATAGCTCTCACTCCCTATCGCTCGCGCAAATTAATAATCTAGGGAGTGATTTATCGCTCACGTCAATTGCTAAAATCGCTCGCTGTCTGCAAGTGTTAGTCTTGCCACAAAGTGTTCGGACTCCAATAGTCAGAGTTCACGTATCATCCGTCACCTGGGATGGCGATCGCAGCCCGCTGCACCAAGATTGCAAAAACGCCATTGGCATTGATGCTACGATGTGCTGGCCACGCGGTTTATAAAGAAGTTATCAAATGAGTGGACCAGCGTCAATGTGTATTATCTTTAAATGTCACATACTGTTGTATGTCGAACTGAATAAAATACATGTATACATGTACAGTTATGGAATAGATAAGGAATCAACAATATTTCGTTACGATCTGATTGATCAACTAGGCTGTAATGGCAATCGAAAATAATAACCTGGATCCGAGCTACTGAACACGCATATGAATTGACAAGGAGTGTAAAAGTTGATTAAACATTGAAAACGACAATTTTAATATTTGTTCCACTTCGTCTTTCAACCGCTCTGAACACATAAATTCACGACGCACATCTCCGGTACCACTTAACATCGATTCACTGTTTCATGTACGGATGACGAATTCATATTTTTGTGCAACGAGTTTCAGTTTTGCGTTTGGCAATATGATGCAATGGAAGTATGCCATTTCACCCCAGTTTATATTGGTGTTCCCTACTAAGCTGCATTTATGACTATACATTTGATTCTTATACGTGGCGTATTTGTGAATCTCAATTGCAATTTTCAAACCGCATAAGCGAAGTCGCATCGTGGTCACTGCCACGGGGCACGGACACAGCACACTGCTACTGCACTGGCCTTGCCTAGGCTACGCCATGGTGATCGATGACATGTTGCAATTCAAAACCGTTTCACCCATTGCAGTGAATGGGGTTTACTAAAGCAAGCATTTATTTCATTGTACAAAAGTCATAGCGCCAGCAAGTACCAATTAAAATTTCATGGCAACAACGACAGAATCCGAATGGGAAATGGTAGCGCCACCACATGGTAAAACAACTAACAAATTGCTCGCCTAAATTAATTTGGCATATTTAGGTGAGCGATTTATTGCTCGCCTGTTGTTTTCAAACATGAAGCCCTGTACATTGCTATTTATGTCCACTTATACCTCAGTACATAGTCCAGCAACATACATTACTCTTTATGTCCACTTGTACCTCAGTACATAGTCCAGCAACATACATTGCTGTTTGTGTCCACCTGTACCTCAGTGCATAGTCCAGCAACAGACATTTCTCTTTATGTCCACTTGTACCTCAGTACTGTCAAGCAACATGCATTGCTCTTTATGTCCACTTGTACCTCAGTGCATAGTCAAGCAACATACATTGCTCTTTATGTCCACTTGTACCTCAGTACTGTCCAGCAACATACATTGCTATTTATGTCCACTTGTACCTCAGTACATAGTCCAGCAACATACATTGCTCTTTATGTCCACTTGTACCTCAGTACTGTCAAGCAACATACATTGCTCTTTATGTCCACTTGTACCTCAGTGCATAGTCCAGCAACATACATTGCAATTTATGTCCACTTGTACCTCAGTACATAGTCCAGCAACATACATTGCTCTTTATGTCCACTTGTACCTCAGTACATAGTCCAGCAACATACATTGCTGTTTGTGTCCACCTGTACCTCAGTGCATAGTCCAGCAACATACATTGTTATTTATGTCCACTTGTACCTCAGTACATAGTCCAGCAACATACATTGCTATTTATGTCCACTTGTACCTCAGTGCATAGTCCAGCAACAAACATTGCTCTTTATGTCCACTTGTACCTCAGTGCATTAATTTTCTGCCAAAATCTGCTGACCTCACTTGATATCACTCTGCTTCTTCATATGCGTATGTATGTTTTATATACATGATTTTGGCACCCAGATTTTGTTTTTAAAAGATTTTGTGAACTGTGAATACTGGAAGAATATTGAAATTGTATGTTGCTTTCAAAAGCCTTGTTTTACAAGAAAATAAAATCTGAGATTTGTTGTGATTGTTTGCAGAATGTTGGCTTCCCCGGCCTGTTTGATGTTCTGTCATCGCGACCAGTTCTCAACAAAGTACGGTACTACACTCAACACTGCTGTTATGTAACATTCACAAGTTCTTCATTTTCTATGAAGTTTTGATTTTAAATTACAGTTAAATACAAAAATGTTTGTGCTTTATATTGTTTTATTTTCAATTTGATACATTTGTTTTATTGAAGCTGCTCTGTCAAATAATTCAGCCCATCGCAAATCCAGTTAGTTTTTGTCCAGATGTGTAGTGTGTGACTAGTTTAAGTAATGTGCAGTCTGTTTAATAAAAAATGCCTATTTTTTTTCATATTATCGAAAAAAGTGGATATCCAAAATGGTAAACACTGTACAAGTCAATGCCGATCATGGGCGTGATTTCAATCCTCTTGCCGATCACATGACAAAGTTAAAAAATTTGGTGATAATCGCGAGTTTTCAGCATTTTGATTTTCACTTCATTTTATGCTTGAACAAGCAGTAACTAATTTAATAGTTTGTCTGATGATTTCACAAAAACTGCATACAAAAGTTGCACAAACGAGCTAGCATGTTGCAGTGGATACTAGGTAGGTTTGGTTTTTCGCAAAATTAATTTGAAATGAAACTAGCAAAAAAATCGAATTGAGGATGCACCTTTAAAGAAGTGATTTTGAAAAAGCTAAAGAGCAATGTTTCATGAACACTCAGTATGTTTAGTTGCTCAATTGCATTTTTGTTGGCGACATGTCACCTCTGCCAAATTAGAAAATAGTAAGAATCTTGAAAGTTGTACATAATTACTCCAGGGATGTTACGGGACACCATCATGTGCATATACAATGAGATTCCAGCACAAGCACCTCTTACGGTACTATTATTGATTTTTGCACAATTTTAATTTCTGCAGTGAAATAAAATATCGTTACATAATCATGTTTGGTAAAAAATAATGACTGGTGACTATACATTTCCAGCTGACTGCCTACACCTGTCTCATGCAAGTCAACAGTGGCTCTATGGAGACTTATCTGCAGGAATGCCCTGATCCGTGCAGTCCATGGTGAGATTGCACCATGGCACAGTGAGGACACGTTGCAGCGGGCTGTGACATCCTGGCTGATACACACAGAGGATTAAGGACCTACGTCAGGAAATACTTCCTCAGGATCTCTCCTTCATGCTTGCCTGCCGTCATCTTGCACTACGTTGAAAATATCACTAAAATATTGTTTTCTTTTTTAGCAATTTGTATGTTGATAATAATATAAAAAACATTTGTTGTGTTGATGAAATTAGTTGTAGGATATAATTACATTTCAAGTGACAGATTACAACTGCCCAATGGTGTCCTAATTGGACTGTTTTCACTGCTGTTGTATCCTAGATGGCCAACTGTATACTGTACATGATGTGGTAACTATGGTTGAAAACAAAATATTTCATCTACAGTGGCATATTTAGGGGGGCATTGGGACATGGGCCCCTTTGGCTTAATTAAAATAATCCCCTATTTTTAAGTTGCGCTGCTACATGTTAGCATGGGTGACTAGGCGTGGCCACCCCCTTGGGCCTTGCAAAATCCTAAATTTGCCACTGTGCACATAACATTTGTTATCACATTGTTTGATTTGTTCTGTTGAGTTTATATTTGCATAAAAATACAAGCGTAATGTAATATGTGATGTTATTTGTTTTCTTTGCTAAATCCACACGTTATAACAAGAGGAGCCTTTAAAGGCTTTACAAATGAACGTATTTACTGTTGTTTCTGAGAAATACCAACAGTAACCAGTGACCTGCAGTGGACGAGTCTTGGTTAGGTCCGCAGCCAGACGTGTCGACAGTGTTCAAGTATCATCATTTGGCACAAAGAATACATACAGCAGTGGCACACACCCAGTCACGTGATTGTATTGACAATATAATATGAACATGAACACCCAAGCCTGTTGTGACGACATCAACAGGCAAGTCTGTTGTGACAACATGAACATCCAAGCCTGTTGTGACGACATGAACAGGCAAGTCTGTTGTGACAACATGAACATCCAAGCCTGTTGTGACTACATCAACATGCAAATCTGTTGTGACGTCATCAACACGCAAGTATGTTATGACGTCCGTGGAAAAGTGCTGTGAAAAGCGGGAAACGCCCTCTTACAACCGTGTAATGTCTTCCTCTATATACGAGTGTACACTAATCGACAGCCAATGCGACCGGATTTGTATATGAAAAGACATGCAATGTATTTACATAAATTACGTTTTATCAGTCGAAATGTTGCTCGATGTAGCGTCACACGATCACTTCACGTTTGTAGAAAGATATTATCTCACCAAAACGACACATGGTAATGAACATTCTCTGGAACTCGGATAACTCTCTTGAATATATTCAACATTGATCTTAAATAATGTCTGAATGTATAAGAGTAATTTACTTAAAACAAACAAACAATTGCCTATGTAAACAGTAGTCATATTCATGCTTCCGGATGTTGCAAGCCCAAACGGCACATGAAACGTGCTATCGCAAACTGCCGTCATTTTCATGGACTGTTTGACATGCTACATATGTTGTTGTTGGCTTCCAAGTTAAAGAAACCTTTCCTTTTCAGGTCTTTAGACGGACTCTCTTCTGCATTCTTATCCCACAGTTTGGTCGTCTCTTCTGCGTTCTTTTCCCACGGTTTGTCCGTCTCTTCTGTGTTCTTTTCCCACAGTTTGTCCGTCTCTTCTGTGTTCTTCCACGGTTTTGGGATCGCACCGGTGGTGTCCATGACGGGAGTCTGTAGGACGGCGGACGGTGTCTCTCGGGCGGCCGCGGGGCCGTTGTAGGGGAACCTCTCGGGAGCGACGTTCACCAGGTTGGCGTGGCTGGTCGCTCCTCCCTCACTCGGCTGTTCAGTGGGCGCTCGGAGGCCGGGGTGAGGCTCGCCAGTCTGCATGCTACTGACGGCGTCTTGCGGCGGGATCATGGCGCCGGCGTAGGCGACGGAGGCCGGACCGTGGTGGGGACCGTAGCAGGGCGGCGGGGGAGGAGGAGCCCCCGTGTACCAGCAGTTGGGGTTGTACATCCCCACTGGTCCCATGGTGCTAGGGAACCACAGCGGTGTGCTCATGTTGCAGGAGTACTGTCCGAGCTGGCAGTACTGTTGTGGTCGGGGTGGCGGTGGCGGTGGTGGCGGCTGGTGACACAGCGCTGCGTCTGTCTTGACCAGCTGATGGTCACCGTCAGCGTGACCATGACTGGGAGTCGACAGACTGCGCTCGGCTGACTTCATGACAGCTTCATCGGCCATGCCGTTGATCAACCCGGTGTTCTGCGTATTGGGCGGCACGTTGAAGCTGGCGTCGCCGCCGCCGGCACTGACTGGTCGCGTGTTCTGTAGGTTTGCTTGCTGCCACAACGCCAACGGAACCATAGTGGGGGCAGCCGGCTGCGCGAACGGGCTGAAGAAGACGGGCACTTGCGTTGCCTTGTTAACGGAATTGTCCGATTGTGACTTCTTGGCGCCACGGAAGCTGTCTCGGAAGCTGGTGACCGAGTTGCGTCGTACACCGCGGGTGCCGTCGCCCTTCGGCACCATGCCGGTGGCTTGACACTTGCGGCGGGACTGAAGCTCTCGGAGCAGCTCCGGTCGACCCCTTGTGAAGCATGGGTGTGAAAACTCGAATTCACACGTATTATTGATGTACCAGTCGAAGCCGTATTCGCGCAGCTGGCGCCTGAAGTTGGTGAACGACGCAATCTGGACGAGGCCTGGGTGAAACTTCATCACTTCACCAACAAACAACTTGTCCTCTACGATGATCGACTTGCCGTCCTTTGACCATGATATTATACCCGATTGTTTATCGTTGACAGCCGCCCACAATTTTTCGGGGAAGGTTTTGGTCCTATCGAAGTGGGCATTGAACGGTTTTCGGCCGACCGGCCTGCCGTTGACGATTCTCGGCTGCTGGTGCTGTATTCCCATCACCAGCTGTGCCTGTATTTGCTGCGGATGCTGCATATCTCGTTTTCTTCACACAATGCCGTGTTACATCTTTGTTAAAAGAAACTCTCACAAACGTGAAGAACAAGAAGACGTGCTCTCCAATGTAACGTATGGCGCACACTGACAGCGCTCAACGTTTGAAAGCTGCGTTCACACGACTACGTCACGCGTTGACTCGACACCGCGCGCTGCAGTCACGCGCAGCGCGTTTCGCGCACAAACAGCCGCACATCGGATGCTCGGCCTCGGCTCTTGTAGCGATGTATACATTTAGACAACTGTTCATTTGTTGTTGTAAGAAATATATTTGTCTGTTGCAGCTGTAAACAACTCGATGTTGTTTACAGAACACCAAGTTTAAGCCGAAACGCCAATTATCACAAAAGGGAGAACTTTTGATCGGTACATCATCTTTCAGCTACCTGTCGCACCGCAATAATTTGGCCTGTTTAGGTGTTTTAGTTCGGCAGCGTAGTCAACAACTAAAGAATTGACCATTGAAAAACCTTTATTGTCCATTAAATGTTTCACATAAATAGAAATTTTCCTATGGGCTCACACTGTTAAGGTTTGTTTACATCTGAAACCGTAATCAATGTTTGAATGTGCATACCATAAATTGTGATTATCATAATTTATATTACGAGCATTTATTGTATGTAACCTCCCGACATTTGTGGGTCGAACGTTTATTGTGTGGGTTCATGGTTTGGTTTTGGGGGCTTTATGGACTGCTGTAAGCTGAAGAAGAAATCTGGAAAACAAGATTATTTAGCCATGTTGAAGTAGTGACTAGTGTGGCCCCCCATCCCGCGAGGGACCAGGGGGAAAATATTCTTACTCCAGTTTTGATAAACTAAAAGTACATTTATTTTTAAATGAAATATACAAGTTTATAACAGACAATTGTAACAACTCACTACAATGTATCACTTTTGGGCAACAACTTGCCCCAAATCTGCACTTGTATAACAACAGTTTGGCCTACATTTATGTATAACATTAGTTATTTTGTTAATGTTTCAATCAACCTCAGACAGCAACAATGCCTGGACACCCAACATCTCCTGTGCCAGTTTAACAAGATTGCCATCCAAGGCAAGGACCAGATAGCAAGTGGACAAGGAAGTATTCCATTCATTGATTTTCCCGTGAGAACGATTACTTCATGATATCAGATCTACATTGATCCTTTACTAATGTTACCTCATGTCCTCTAGTTATATTGTATTTCTTGAGTTTAAAAGCAATATTTTATTTCTGTCAATACTTTCATACCCATTCAGTATCTTAAAAAGTTCAATTTGATCTTCTCTTAACCGCCTTGTCTCTAGGGTTGTTAAACCACATTCTTTCAGTCGCTCTTCATAACTAAGGTCTCTCAGTTCTGGAATCATTTTAGTTGCTCTCCTCTGTATTCTTTCAAGCATATCTATATCCTTCTTACAATATGGTCTCCAAGCTTGTATATAGTACTCTAAATGATGCCTAACTATTGCTTTATAAAGAGGTATAATTCGCTTTTTCCCTTGTATGTTATATTTTTCCTAATCAACCCAAGAATTTGATTACTCTTTGAAGCTGCAATACCACACTGTTCTAAAACTTTCATATCAGCACTTATTGTAACTCCTAAGTCCTTTTCTTTTATAGTACCTAGAACAGTATCTCCCATTTTATAGTTTACATCCCAGTTCCCGTGTCCTGTATGTAGGCATTTACATTTCCAAAAATTTAACATCTGCCATTTTTCAGACCATTTAACTAATCTGTCTAGATCGTTTTGTAAATGTTGTTTATCACCATCATTGTTAACCTTTCTAAACACTTTTGTGTCATGCAAATTTTAGTATGTGGCTTGTTATATTATCGTCCAAGTCATTGATATATATTAAGAACAATAAAGATCCTAATACTGATCGTTGTGGTACCCCACTCAACTGATTTCCAGTTTGAAACCTCCCCATCTACTACAACATGTTGTCTTTTGTCAGTCAGCCATTTTTTATCCAGTCGATTATGCCATCCCCAATACCATGGGTTTTAATTTAAGTAATAATCTTTGATGTGGCTCTTTGTCAAAAGCTTTCTAAAAATCTAAGTAGATAATATCTACTGGCAATCCCTCGTCTATCCACTTAGTGATTTCTTCAAAAAAAAAAACATATTTGTTAAAATGGCTTCCTCAATTGATTTAGCCTATCGGCAATCTAGTTCATTGGTGTCCAAATATGTAGTGTGTGAATAGTTTATTATTAAATGTAACATCCGCAGTCGATTTGATAAAAAAATGCCTATTTTTGTTCAAATCATTGAAAGAATTGACTTTAGTCATTAGATCTTGTAAGAATCAAAATAGTGGATATCCAAAATGGTAAACACTGTGTGGGTCAATGCTGATCATTGGCGTGACCAGGGTTTTATAAGGCCTTTCAATTTGCCTGTGTGAATGTTGCACTGCCCGTGTGAGCTGAACCTTAAAAAAACCTTGGGCATGACATCCATCCTCTTGCCAATCACATAATGAAGTTACGAGATTTCACCAAGGAAGAAAATTGTGATTTTTCAGCATTTTGATTTTCACTTAGGAGGATTAACTCATTTAATAAAAACTACATACAAAAGTTGCACAAATGAGCTAACATGTTGCACTGGATAGTTAGGTTTGATTTTTCGCAAATTAATTTAAAATGATTAAGCACCTTTAAGCATGACCTTGCTTTTAGAAATCGATGTTGAGATGGATTTAATCATTTATGCCTAACAAAGAAATCCACCATATGGTCTTTAATTAACCTTTCTAATAATTTACAAATAACTGATGTTAAACTTACTGGTCTAATTATCTTACTTATTTCTCGAACCCTTTTTAAATAATGGTATGATGTTTGCTTCTTTCCATTCAAAAGGAACCACTCCCTCTTTTAATGACAAGATGAACAGTTGCAAGTGGTATATTAATTTGCTCTACTGTTTCCATTAGTAGTTGTGGTGGAATTCCATCCACTCCAGGTGATTTGTTATCCTTCATTGCATTTATTTTCTTAGCAACCATTTCTGGAGTTCCAATTAACTGCCTTAAATAGTCCAATTTAGCCTCCTGAAATTTAGCATCTGGAACTGGTTATGAACTAATAACCTCTCTGGTAAACACTCAACTGAAGTATCCATATAGGTCTTCCACCATTAAAAAACCTTGTGATATTATATTTCCAGCAGTCTTCTAGTGGTCCAACTTTGTTTCGTACGTTTTGTTTACTCCTGATATATGCATAAAAACTCTTGCTGACATTTTTTATGTTACATGCTAATTTTTGCTCAAAGTTTCTTTAGATTGTCTAATTTCATCCATTAAGTGTCTCTTTATAATTTGTGTAGTCTTCATTCTTTCTGGTATGCCTATAAACCCTCCATATAGTTTGCTTGCACACTATTTTTTAATAGTTTTTTTTCACAAGTGTTTCTTTCTAGACTTTTCTTTTTTTAATGAAACAAATTGAGTAATGGTGCTCTCAATTTCATATTTTAGAATGTTCCAACATTCAATTGTGGTCTTATTCCCCAGCATGTTATTCCAATCTAGCTTTGCTAAGTATTTTTTCATATCTTTATATTTACCTTTGTGGAAGTTTCTCTTGTATTTTTTATTTGTACTTTCTGATTTCACTTTGATGTCAAAATGTATTTAATTATGATCACTGTTACTCAATGGCTAATGTATTTTGACATTATCCACCAATTCATTTTGTGAAGACAAAACTAAATCTAATACTTTCTCTCCTCTGGTTCGTTCTAGCATATGTTGAGTAAGGAAACTATCCTGAATTAAAAGTAGAAACTGTTGGTCCTTACCCCCTGTACTCTCTACAGATTTCCATTGTATGTGTCCGTGGTTAAAATCTCCCATTATGATACATTCCCCTTTACTCACTTCCTTTACAGCATTTTTGTATTTTTCTGTTGTCCTCTTCGTTAATGTTTGGACTTCGCTAAACTAATCCAATAGTTAATATTGAATTTCCTGTAACTATATTGCACCAAACAGCTTCATCGCAATTTTTTTCCCTTTCTAATTTTATTTTGTAAGCCTGAATAGATAGTTGATGTCACTACTCAGGTAGATAGTTGATGTCACTACTCAGGTAGATAGTTGATGTCACTACTCAGGTAGATAGTTGATGTCACTACTCAGGTAGACCACAGTCTATCGTGTCATTCAGTAGCTGTTCCCAGATAGTTCCCTCTGAACCCTGTGCCAAGCTCTCTATAGACTTCCTAGTTGCCATGGAGACTTGTTTCCCAGCATGCAGCAGTGACATGAGACATGTCCGTATGTTGTGGTACGTGTCTGTCTTTGACACTGGATGACACCTACAACATACAACGGCACAGATACCAGATGGGAGAGGTCTAGAGTCACTTGATTTATTAATAATAGCAATGCCGGTTCATGATATAGTGTCTTTTAAATTAAATAATCTAAAATCAAAGTGGTTCACACAAAGTTGAAGAAAAACAAAACTAATGGTTTAGGGGCTATGCACCTAAAAGAGACAATAAAAACAAACCATGTGCAACTAAAATCAAGAATATCACGCTAGTGGTTTACTTAGAATGTGTTCTAAAAGTGGGAGATTCTCCTAATGACCCAGGACTGACATGTTAACCTGTGCGACCAATAAGTGCATGCGCTGTTTTATGAAATCAGAGTAACTTAGATTACAAGTTATGTATTAAGGCAGGCTGGCACAAAATGACATCTGTCTGGTTCTTTCGGTTGATGGAATACGCCAATTCATGTGTAGTACTGACGAGTTGTGTCTCACAAGAAAGACCCTTTCGGAAGCCATGTTGGTTAGGGTTTAGGATGTTGTTGTAATCAAGGTGCCGACCGATCTGGCTGCACACAATATGTTCCATTATTTTGCATGTAATGCATGTTAGGGAAACCGGTCTGTAATTAGACGATGTGGACTTATCACCCTTCTTGTAAATCGCCGATATATGTGCAGTAAACCAGTCAGATGGGACTGTGCCTTCATCGTACGACAGCTGGAAGATGTAGGATAGCACTCCAGAGATCTCCTTGGGGTCTCTTTCAGAATCCTTGCCGGGAGTTCATCGGGGCCTGCAGCTTTAGTTTGGTTGATGTTCTTCAATAGTTTCTCAATCCCTGGTTGCGTGAAACGAATGTTGACCATCTCGCCATATGGAGATCGTCCTTTGTCAATCATGTCTGTACCGTTGTCAAGCGTGAATACTGATGCAAACTGGTTGTTAAGAGCCTCTGCTAGTAATGTGCAGACCATCAGTATCAGAGAGTATCGGTATACCCATGTTTTAAGTTCTGGTGAGTCTTACGAAGGACCAAAACGTCTTCTGATTTCCTCCATCAAGCAAGCTAGCTCCAGTGACATCCCGGATGTAGTCGTCATGAGCAGATCTCATCAGGTTCTGTATGTGTTGTCTTTTCACACAATAGGCTGACCAATCTTCTTGTTTCTTGGACTTTCTGGCGGTGCGGTACTACCTGTCCTTCTTACGAATTTCGAATATCATGGGTGATCCAGGGAAGGTCATGTTTGCTTTTGGAGCTCTTCATCGGGACATGTGTAGTGATGGCTCAGTGTAATGCATCCTTGAATGCTTGCCTGTTCTCCTCAGGTGATCGGGATGAAGGATTTCCCATCAGGGATTGAGTGGCATATTCAGTCAAGTCTAGCCGAAGATCAACAATGTTTGCTGACTTATATTTGTATACCTTGTTTGGGTGTTTTAAGTATGCTTTTGGTCGAACATCAAGCATAGTGAGAACCGCAAGATGATCACTCATTCCCAGAACCACTTCCACTTTACTAACAAGGTTTGGATAAGAGCAAAACAACATCTGCATCTGACGACGGTCTGGTTATTTCTCGTTGGTGCTGGGTAAGATTAAACTGTTCAGTGACAGCTAGTAGCTTTCTAGCATTTACTGTGTCAATACACCCAATCACCTTGTTGGTGTCCCAAGTTATATCAGCAGCACTGAAGTCCCCAGCGATGATGACATTTGGATGTCTACACATACACTTGGTATATAGTTCAGTCAGTGATTTTTCTAGGTGCTCTAGATGTTCAAGTAGAGCCCTAGGTGTTCAAGTAGAGCCCTAGGTGTTCAAGTAGAGCCCTAGGTGTTCAATTAGAGCCCTAGGTGTTCAAGTAGAGCCCTAGGTGTTCAAGTAGAGCTCTAGATGTTCAAGTAGAGCCCTAGGTGTTCAGGTAGAGCCCTAGGTGTTCAAGTAGAGCTCTAGGTGTTCAGGTAGAGCTCTAGGTGTTCAAGTAGAGTTCTAGGTGTTCAAGTAGAGCTCTAGGTGGTCGATAGAATGAGCCCAAGTATACTTTCTGTGATTTGGGGAATTGAATGGAGTTCCATACACAAGTATACGAATACACACCACATATGTAATACACAGATACACATTAAGTAGTAATTAATGATATTAAATCTTTAAACTGCCGACGACAATGAACAAGGACTTACAACACATTGGACTGCAGCTACGCAATCCCGAGGACATCATATCGCTGCGCACTCTCAACCAGGCAAAATGGCTTATGCGAAATATGTGTAGCAACTCGCACATGCTTATTATCATTCACTTATCATAGAGCTGTATGGTGACATGTCCTGCATGTGGGATGTGTAGTATAGTGACATGTCCTGCATGTGGGGTGTGGAGTATAGTGACATGTCCTGCATGTGGGGTGTGTAGTATAGTGACATGTCCTGCATGTGGGGTGTGTAGTATAGTGACATGTCCTGCATGTGGGGTGTGAAGTATAGTGACATGTCCTGCATGTGGGGTGTGTAGTATAGTGACATGTCCTGCATGTGGGGTGTGGAGTATAGTGACATGTCCTGCATGTGGGGTGTGGAGTATAGTAACATGTCCTGCATGTGGGGTGTGTAGTATAGTGACATGTCCTGCATGTGGGGTGTGGAGTATAGTGACATGTCCTGCATGTGGGGTGTGTAGTATAGTGACATGTCCTGCATGTGGGGTGTGTAGTATAGTGACATGTCCTGCATGTGGGGTGTGTAGTATAGTGACATATCCTGCATGTGGGGTGTGTAGTATAGTGACATGTCCTGCATGTGGGGTGTGTAGTATAGTGACATGTCCTGCATGTGGGGTGTGTAGTATAGTGACATATCCTGCATGTGGGGTGTGTAGTATAGTGACATGTCCTGCATGTGGGGTGTGTAGTATAGTGACATGTCCTGCATGTGGGGTGTGTAGTATAGTGACATGTCCTGCATGTGGGGTGTGTAGTATAGTGACATGTCCTGCATGTGGGGTGTGTAGTATAGTGAGATGTCTTGCATGTGAGTATAGTGAGATGTCCTGGGGGTGTGTGGTATAGTGACACGTCCTGGGAGTGTGTGGAATAGTGACATGTCCTGGGGGTGTGATATAGTGAAATGTCCTGGGGGTGTGTAGGGACCAACCTGTCATGTTGGTGTGTCGATGTCCCAGTGTCACTGTGTGTCGTGACAGTGTCAGCCATTGTCACCAGATGTCTCATGTAGAGTGTGTAGATGCTCACGTAGCTGGCACAAAGTTGACACAGCAAGTCTTGTGGCAGCGTCCACAGCTCTCTGTATGCGGTCAAGTGTTCATTACTTTACATAGTGACAAGAACCAGTCTTTTCTACAGAGATTAAGATAAACTAGTTATTAAAAAAAGGTTCGTCCTGTAAATAGGTGGGAGGTGGAGTCTCAAAACAGATGGGAGATGCAGGTTGAGACACTTGCGACATCCCCTCACTAAAGGGAACCAGAGACACTGTTCTTTGTTCTCTGACTGGAATCATCCACAATGTTATTATAATGCATATGTTGTATACGACGTGTCTGTAATTGTCAGATATTGTGGTGTCTGGCCTCCATGCACTAGTAGAGATTCATGAGAAGACAGTCACAACCCAGCAGTGTGTCCATCCCTAGTACATAGTTACCCGAGTTGTTGCTGGGGCAGATTCAAGAGATGATGTAGCAGTAGCTGTTCTGTTTGAGTTGGGGCTTGGAGTGGGGGCTCCACTGTCTGATGAACTAGAGAGAGCGCGGTCGTGGTGACCCTCTGAAACCATCATCAGACTCACTAGTGCACACTCACACACATGTCAGTAGCAATACGGTCAAAACTGTCTTAAGTGACCGCTCAAAGGATGGTCGAAAAGTGGTCTCTTAACACAGGTCGCTTGAGTAGGTTTAACATTCTAACAATACACCAACTAATCTCTGAGACAGTCACCAACTACTCACGACTCACCAACTCATGGGCCTGGGGAGAGAGGGAGTTACAGAGGCAGTTCAGCTTATCCCTGAGGATATCTTCACATCTACAACAGTCAAGGTAAGTTCTTTGTTTGGGTAGGATCTAAATGCAGCTGTATTAAAGGATTAATCTTAGTGTCATGTGCTTGGTAATGTCAGGTGAAATCACCATTCATTTATGTAATTTGAATCATATCTTAAATGGTTCTGAATGAAAGCCTGGGCAACAGTTACAACTGATACAAAGTTCATATATCCACCATGACATTTTATATTCTTTCAGCGACATGCACACAAATAAGTCACTCAAGCCGATGGACTAGCGGTGGTAAGTGAATAAAATGAGGTTAGTCCAATCTAAATAAATACATATTTTATTCGAGTATTCTAAGCAGACCAAAAATTGGTTAGCATTAGTTAAAGGGAATAACAACAAGGCACTAGCTAAAATGCTTTTTCGGTGTGTACACAACATTTAATATTGTATGTACTATATGCCAACATAAAAATTGCACCTAAGAATTTATTTAATAGTAAAATTAGATGTTTAGTGTGTCTAACACATGGTTGTGATGTCACTGGTGACATTTGTTTACGTTCAGTCAGTGATTTCTATGCACTGCTTCAGTTTAGTTTCACTCGCGTCATTACGGCCAGTCGTGGTGATAGCAATGTTCCGGGATACAAAGTAAAATGTAATGATTTCAAACCATTAGCGGCAAGTGATACAGTGGAATCATCTTTGGATTCAGCTCTTTCAGAGCAGTTTAGCAATGCCAGTAGCCTTCAATCTTTTACTTTGACATACCTAATTTTTGTTGTTGTGGAAATGTAAATATACTGCAAGATGTAATACGATATGATTTCAAGCAATCGTTGTTTTTATTCCTTTTAACAGTAAAGGTCGACAAACCTAGTTCTGTGGAGTTCACTCTTTGCTAGGACTTTGTCAATATAATAAACTAGGACAGTAGCTTCACAGTGGGTCATGTGATCCATCCTGTTGTTTGTCTGGCAGCCATTAGATGGCAGCACATGCTTCTTGAGAGTGACCCCAATCTGCAGGGCTGCCTTCGATCTATTTATCTGCCAACATTCCTGAAATCATTGCAACATGTAGAAGGTTCATGAACAGTGAAAGAGAAGTCATTGACGTGGACTAGGATGGTAGTGTGACATGATGCCATCCTCTGCCACAAACTTGATCAAGTTTACTTGTTGAATGCTTCTTATTAACAACACAATTATTGTTTTCTAGAAATATTTTGTAGAGCCCTGCATATTATGTAACGCTGCATTTCTTCATGATATAAAGGTGTTGTATGTTATGTCATGTCAAATTGTCTGTGTTATAGGTGGCCGACAGGTCTTACATACCAGACCATGTGTGTGATGTGTGCGTGCTGCGTGCATGCGTGCATGTTGTAGGAGGCCTGTAGCACTGACCTGCAGCAGTAGGTGAGAGGTCAGGTGTTGTGTCACAACCAACTCATACAGAGGACGACTCAGGTGGCAGTTCTGTAGTAGAGTCTGCAATAGTAAACATACATCGTCAATCACCCTGTAGTTGTAAAGGTGTGCTGTAACTAAACACTGGACTGGTTTACATGTACAGTACTGTGTCTGTCAGAATGATCCTATTGTCATGCAGTAATGTCCCAGGTTTACCATTTTTAATCACCATATTTAATTGAATTTTGATGTTCTTTTGAAATCCAATATAGTTCAGTGTATGTCAACTTCTATACAGAAACAATTTTATTTTAAAACTTCACAACTCTTGGGGTTTTAAGACAGAAATATGGTCCAGAATTGACAACATATCTCTTAAGTTGGTGACTTGATATATTTAATTTGATCAAACTTGCAAAGAGAATATTTTTTTGTATATTAAAAAACTAACAAGATAAATTAAAATATATAGGCAAAGCGGCAAGGAAAGCCCAAGATAGAGAGCCCTTATGTGCCACACTTGGGCAAGAAGAGGATAAGTAAAATATATATAAATTGGTATTATAGATACCTTTGTTAGTGTACTAGTGGCACTGTGCAGGAGATCCAAGCTGATCCTTATGTTGCCTAGCGACCAGGGCAATGATCCCATTGAGATGATCTGTCTGTCCAGCTCTGTGCTGTAGGACTTTCCTCTTGCATGGTCATAAATCTGTAAGTGCCACACATTGTTACTACGTTTATTATGGAATATGTTGTATAGCAAGCATCAATACAACACAATTAATGTTTTTAGCCTAATGCCCTACCATTTGTCAATCTTTCCACCAATCCTGTCATATGATATTACTCTACATTCTATGTTTTAATGTATTAATAACAGGGCTGGGGTGAATTCCATTTAATCAATTCAAATTTATTTCAATTCAATTTAATAAATTCCAATTCAACTCATTTTTTTCAATACATTTTTTTCAATTCAAATTCCAGCTCAAATCTTCCAATTCAATTCAAATTCAAATCCAGTTTAATTTAAAAAGCCGAATTAATTCTATGGGAGTTTTTCCAAAGCAAATGTATGGGATAATAGTAATATGTAATAGAATATTTTTTCTGTAAAAGTAATAGAGGAACTTCTTCTTTAATTTATGCTCAGAACTCTAGGTTAGCCAGATATAAATGTGGTTAGAGTATATTCGAGCCTTGATCACTACTGTGTGGCAGTAGTGACTTTTTTCAAAAGTAATAGTAATAGATGCTAAAGTAATAGATAATAGTATATTACTTTTCTATGAAATCTATTGCTGCAAATTTACAAAATATCAGGTTTGTTTGGATATTATTCCAACAATCAATCAATCAATGTGAGTTTATTTGGTAATCATTTACAATGTTGTTACAAGTATGGTCATAATTAATTTCATCTGGTAATTCAGGAGATTCTCTAGAAACCCCAAGGGGCTTATTACGAGAACCACATATAATTAGGTATAGTAATCTTACAATGGAATGATGCCACAAATTGGAGATCATTTAGTTAATAATATTAGATGTGACGGAAATAGCACAATCTAACAATGTGAGGCATAGTGATAATTGAACAATAACGTGAATATTCATTGGTATTTGCAAAGAAGAAAAAAGAAAAATGAGATGTGACGTAAATAAAAAATTATAATGAGGTGTCATAATCCAGCATAATCTAGTACAATCTAACAATGTACAGACTATGGATGAGCTGTTATTCAAACACAATGAAAATACCAGTAGGCTGATCATTTTATGGTTTAAGAAATACCTGCTCAATGAAACAGTGCAGGAGTAGCAAGCCAATTACTAATTGTTGGGATGCCCCATTGGGGTGGCTATGGCTTCACACATTCCTAGCACACACAAAGGGCATGGTTTCAGATATGTGCAGGCAGACACCAAATGTTATCTTAGAGCAGGAGCTGCAACCTGTATTGAATTCAAAGTAAGCTCATCACACCCCACCATAGTTTGATTTGAGCAGAAATTCTGAGTTCTTTTTTCAAAAATGCCACACGGCCAACTCTTTGTTAAAATTTGGACAAATGTTCTCACCTCAGTTCTTAAAATGTATACAAATGTATGTTTATCTGCTACAAAGACTTTGAGTTCATATACAATTCTAGGGTTGGATTGAAGACCACATTGTAAATAAAACCAGATTGCACCAGCACTAGAAAATTAGGTTTCATTTTCTTTCAATTCTAATTCCAATTCAACTTGCTCAAAATCTTTCAGTTCTAATTCAACTTGCTCAAAATCTTTCAATTCCAATTCAACTTGCTCAAAATCTTTTAATTAAAATTCATAAATTGAATTGAATAATTCCAATTAATTTGTTATTCTGATTCATAAAGTGGACATTGTGATTTGTTAAAACACAAAAATGTTTTAACAAATAACAATACGGTTTTATATGGTCATAACACAATTGTCATTTGCTATGTTATATTGTGTACATAATTTGACATAATGTGTAAACTATGACCCACTTGTTCACAATAAGTGGCCCATCTAAATGCGTTGCCGAGTGATTGGACATCCCAGGCTGCTACACGTTTGCAATGGGCTTGCTCCAACACATTTAGAAATGAGTAGATGTTCTTCAGTATCAGTGACAGAGACATTAGGACGAGGCATCGGCCGCTGAAAGAACATCCACAAGACAAGACAGTGGACAGGCATGGCAGAGATATTTCACAGTACTAGGCCAGTGCTAGAAGGATGGATTAGTTAACACAGGACAGGGGAAATGGTGACCACATTACAGAAGCAAACACCATGTTGACTTGACTACATTATATAAGACACTGACATTAAGTTTGTTTAAAGAACAATGAGCATACATCACACTGGTGCCGGTTAATGGCCAGAACTGCCTACAGATGTGGGGAATCAAAATCAGAATCAGAAGTAAATTTATTTGATCTGAACTGTACACGCATTCAATAATAATATATCAGTATATGATTGTATGTTGTAAAATATTACTGTATACAGGGAGACTCATGGAGACTCCCACAGACTTATTAAAAGTCGGTACCATAGGAGCAACCCATCATATTCTTTTATTTTAGTTTCTGAAGGATATATATATATATATATATATAATATATATATATATATATATATTATGTATATATATATATATATGCATATATAAATATTATGTATATATATATATATATATATATATATATATATATATATATATATATATATATATATATATATATGTTTCAATTTCTTTTTTCCAATTTCAATTCCTGCTGAAATCTTTCAATTCCAATTATTTTTCCGAAATAATTCAATTGGTAGTTTTTCCAACGGTTTTTCCAATACATTTTAAAAATAGTTACATGAACATCATGAATGCATTTAATCTATGAATACACAGACACAGTTTTTTTTTACATTGATGAGTGATTTCACATTTTATTACAAACAAGAATACAAACAAGAATACAAGTAAACCTGAATGCAGTTATCTAAATGGGAGTGAAAGGATGAGTTGCATTGTTGAGTACAAATGAAAGCATTTAATACTCTCTCACAAGCGTTAGCTCAATGGGAAATACATAGACTCCACTTTTACACTAAATTGTTCAAGTCCTTTAATCATTTGGTACACTAAGGTGAGAAAATGAACTTCCAGGGCTGATTTCCATATTTCTAAAACTCAATCTTATTTGCACTGCCTTATTTACACTGGAAGTCTAGCACATATCCAGCTGCTTAAGTCTTAACTGCAATTATTCATAGCAGGCTTCTATTGTGCACACACTTGTCTGTCTTTTGATCATGGTTTCTTGCCTCAGCAAGTCAACCCTACTAACAGGGCCTACCTAATACCTGCTAAAGACATGTCTGCTGTTTATGAATTATGGACTGACTGGACGGTGGGGTTTGGCCAGATAAAAAAAAATTAGGACCAATTCCTTTTCGTTCAATTCGAATTCCTTTTGCTCAAAATCTTTCAATTCCAATTCCGGAATTGAATAATTCCAAATTCTTTTGGAATTGACCCCAGCCCTGGCGTGAAATGACTAGGGTACAAAATGAATATGTAACTTGGCAGGATACGAAATGACCAGGGACAGGGTTCGAAACTACGAAATTACTTGCTAAATGTCGGACCCGTTGTAATTTTTAGTTTGGTTCGTTTGGTTGGTTGGTGCCTGGTTAGTAACAAATAGTTACAACACATGGAACTTGTAAGTCGTAACGTAGTTAACTCACTTCTCAATTATTTACTCGACGTGTACGAGAGAATCAACATCGTCCCGCAGAAATTCACCACCTAGGCTAGGGCTAGGCTTAGAATTAGGCTATCCGCAGAATAGGCAAGCAAAATGGGGGCAACCTAAAAGGCGGATCAGAACAGACCGGGTTATATCAGAGCTAGTGTATACGCTTGGAGTAGTCGCCTAGCTACACTCATTACACATACACAAAGAATTACCAGAACAAAACATATATCCATACTGTAAGCACAATTAAGAATAATAACTAACTAAAATAAGAACAACATCGCTTTCCCGATCCGCTCGAATTATTTACCTGCGCCCCCTGGCGGGTAATGTTCTGTTAATGGAAGTAATTTGGCGGGTGTGTTGTACATGTAAATATGTTGGAATTGCGGTTTACGTTATTTATAATGCTCGGTTTGTTCCTTAGAACGGAAACACATATCGAGCCCCAACGTAACCAGGGTAGTGGTGAAAGTAACAGAATACAACCGCCCAACCCCCGTGATATATGTATCCTTTTCTAGGATTTTATTTTCTAACTACTAACCCTTTGGCTTTTGCCTTAGCTTAACTTGGCCTGGCCAAGCTAGGCCACGCGACGTCGACGGTCACTCGGTGTTACGAAATTATGAGAAACGGGCCAGAAGAATGCAATGCTAGGCTCCTACTTTCAACAATACACAAAATCAAGATACTGTGTGTACGGATATTCCACTTTTCAAATATATATCAAATAAATGTGCTTATTTCACAAAATTTATTCGATGAAATAAAACAATCTGGTGTATAGCAACCACTGGTGACCCCTGGTGGAATTCAGTGCAATTAACGGAGGAACCATTTATTTATAATAATATATAATAATATTTATTTCAGACAATAAAGTCATACACAGAAGTAGAAAAATATATAAATATACATGCGTGCATTAAAAGTACATGTAAAACAAGTTAATATATATAAATATACACATGTATTAAAAGTCTACAGTTGACCAATCCAATACTCGATCATTGGACTTCTGCAATAAATAATTCACAAACAGTAGATTATCAGTCCTTTTTAAACGGCATAAAAGGCTAAATATTAATGAGCAAATGCATTCGTTAAAAGATTTTACATAATTTGTAGCGAACATATTTAACTTGTGCTACAACGGGGTGACAAGTTGCGTAGAATTCTAAAAGAATTTTATATACAAGAACAATGCCTTTTAGACTCTGTTTTTTTAAATTACACAAAGACTTAAGGTGTACATAAATACCACAGTATGAATTAAATAAAGTTGTTTTAATGGTGCTGCTGCGTAAGTGAAATTTTCTGGCTAAAACATTTGCCTGAGCATAAATAAATTTTTTCTGCCTGGCGATATCATCATTGTCAGTAAGGTTATTAAAATTTTACTAGTACATTATGTTCTGTATTACTTCACTGGATTCATTTCGTTAATCAACTAAGGAAGTGAACGTGGATACCCTAATAAATAATGAATTAGCCAAAATAAGTGAATGGTTAAAAATAAATAATCTCTTAATGTAAACAAATCAAAATACATACTGTATAAATGATCAACAAAGCTTTAAATATCCCTTTGCGTAAAATAGATGCCACAGTTATTGACAATGTAAACAAATTTAATTTTCTTGGTATCATTAGAGATGATAATTTAAACTGAAAAAACATAAAAAAATGCCAACAAATGTTCTAAGACAATCATAATTCTTAATAAACTCGAACTTTTTTACCAACACACAAAAGCTTTGAATTGATAAATGTTATGCTAGAAAAAGTAAAAAATTATAAACATGTAGTTCACGCAGTAATAATAACAATGGACTGTGGAGTTGAATGGACTATTAACAATGTGCTATGTGTAAGCTTTTGTATTAATTAAATTATTTAATACAAAAGCTTTGAATCGATAAGTGTTAATGCTAAACAAAGTACAAAATTATAAACATGTTGTTCAGACAGTAACAATAACAATGGACTGTGCTATGTGTAAAACAGGAGAATTATGTGCATTTTCCTGTGATTGGTGACAGTTAGGTAAAAAAACATTGTTCTTGATAATTTACTTAGGTAATAAACTTTTACATAATAGATAAAGCCATATAAAAGATGTATATCTATCTTTTTATCAGATCAGAAGATCTACTAAAATTGGTAACCTATGCCTCAAGCATCTTTTTTGCAAATTCATGTCGAATTGTGTTTAAATGAATTTTTCCAGAGGGTGGCCCCTATGATAGCGATCTATCTGGTCTTAACAGGGGTCTCCCCTGTCCATAGCAGCTATCAGATAATAGTTAGTTATGATTTACTAAATACTAATTTATACTTTTATTTATGCTTTGGTACTATTTAATTGTTCTCTTTGGATATTGTCTTATTCCATGTTTTTTTATATATTGTTATCAGATT
Source organism: Lamellibrachia columna (assembly GCA_963662155.1). NCBI lineage: Eukaryota > Metazoa > Annelida > Polychaeta > Sabellida > Siboglinidae > Lamellibrachia > Lamellibrachia columna. The sequence continues at coordinate 19,322,361 of OY759274.1, forward strand.
GTTATATTATGTTAATGTATGTTGAGTTTGTTGTATTGTGTGATTTGTTTGCTATGGATCTGAAAAAATTATATCTGAATCTAATCCACCATTATAATTGATAGAAATTGACAAACTCTATAGCGTCTTGAAAATCCATTAATCCAAGTTATCCAAGGGTATTCTTTTCTATCGTGATGTGAAGAATTCCACAAAGTTGCATGTTTTCCTTCACCTTGGTCGAGATCGTAAACTGTTTCGCCAGAAGAGGGCAGTGCAGTTGGAGGCTGTCCGAAGCATGTCTAGTCTCGACAAGTACGAGAAACAATACAAGATGGCGCAGATGCTTCTGCAGCAGATGTTTAAGGTGAGGGAATGTCTTGGCAGACAGGACCAGTATCACACTGTGGGATTGTGTGTCTTCAGTAGGAGTACAGGGTGTCATGTACAGTGTGTCAGGTACAGTATGTTAGGCACATTGTTTATGGGTTTATTAGTAATACAATTACCCACGATCACAATGTGGGATTGTTCTAGAATTAACAATGGTCCATTTGACCTGTCCATTTCCATAAGTATGTCTAGAGGTAGAATTCCTAAGACAAAAAGTCGCTTTCATAGACATTTTAATGCACCAATTTTGTGATATCATCTATGGAAGTAGAGCAACTTGTTTGTGCACTTTGTACAGGTAATGGCTGAATCCAAACTGAAGTTGACAGAAGCAGGGTATCTCCCTGGTGACCCTTTCCCACAGGAGGAACCAACCCGGGAATGTGAGTAGTGACCAGTGACCACTACCAGATGGGATAAGTGATGACAGTTGTCAAGTAGGGATCATTGGTTCGATTACAAACCACCATGAAAGCTCAATTACAGTTACACACAATTACAACACATCAGAAACATCAATTACAATTAAATTACTTCAAAAAAGTCAATTACAATTAAACCACTTCAAACAGATTAATTACAATCACTTCAAACAGATTAATTACAATAACAGTACTTCAAAAATAAATTGCAATGCTTCATAAAGGGTCAATTGCAATAGTCATACATTCAGTACAACTATGTTGTTTAATGTTACACAGCAGCAATAGTCATACATTCAGTACAACTATGTTGTTTAATGTTACACAGCAGCAATAGTCATACATTCAGTACAACTATGGTGTTTAATGTTACACAGCAGCAATAGTCATACATTCAGTACAACTATGTTGTTTAATGTTACACAGCAGCAATAGTCATACATTCAGTACAACTATGTTGTTTAATGTTACACAGCAGCAATAGTCATACATTCAGTACAACTATGTTGTTTAATATTACACAGTAGCAGTTAGAACATTGGGCTCGGTCAAGAGAACCTGGGTTTGAATCCTGCTGCTGTTGCGTAGCTTAGGCAATTTCATTCATCCTACATTGCCTCAGGTTAGCTGTATAAATGAGACCTGGATATATGAACGAATAGTCTTCATGCAGTAATTGCAGCATGGCTGAATGCTTCCCAGAGAAATAAAAATGGCGTTGGAATGAACAGGTCTGCCAGGGAGTGAAGTGTAAAGCGATTTGAACAGTCCGAAGGACTAGATACCACGCTATATAAGAATGTACCTTTATCTTTTTACCTTTTTAAAAAGAAGATGACGTACCATTTACTACTAATTTTTAAACAAGGTTTTACTAATTTTTGTGTTAATTCCTGCATTCCTTGCTGCCAGTGAGACTCATTTACAATTGTCAGTTACTGTCATACAGCCTCATAGAAGTTCTATTACAATTACATTGTTTTAAATAGTTATGTTATGCAACCATTACCCTATAATTGCAATTGATTACAAGTTACACAATTACAATTGAACACAACCTTGATGTCCACTTCTGGTGACCTTCGTCCACTATTCCTAATACAGCGCATCCTGTGATCCTGACAGCAGCCCTGGTGACAAAGGTCTCTGTTTACAGTGTTTGCTCACATTGTGGAGAACACAGCCTTCTTTGGGGACCTGTTGCTACGGTTACCTGACATCATCCATGACCTACTCAAGCGGAACCACGAGTGGCAGATCCTCATTCACTGGAGCGTAGCGTTCGCCAATGAAACTGGAATCTACGAACAGACAGACTCCAAACTGTTACACCTGGTAAGTGGGCAGAGTATGATACTCATGAAGGCTCAGGTGAGTGGGCAGAGTATGATACTCACGAAGGCTCTGGTAAGTAGGCAGAGTATGATACTCATGAAGGCTCTGGTGAGTGGTCAGAGTATGATACTCGTGAAGGCTCTGGTAAGTAGGCAGAGTACGATACTCGTGAAGGCTCTGGTGAGTGGGCAGAGTATGATACTCATGAAGGCTCTGGTGAGTGGGCAGAATATGATACTCATGACGGCTCTGTTGAGTGGGCAGAGTATGATACTCATGAAGGCTCTGGTGAGTGGGCAGAGTATGATACTCATGAAGGCTCTGGTGAGTGGGCAGAGTATGATACTCACGAAGGCTCTGGTGAGTGGTCAGAGGATGATACTCACGAAGGCTCTGGTGAGTGGGCAGAGTATGATACTCACGAAGGCTCTGGTGAGTGGGCAGAGTATGATACTCATGAAGGCTCTGGTGAGTGGGCAGAGTATGATACTCATGAAGGCTCTGGTGAGTGGGCAGAGTTTCCACTAGAGATAATGTGATTGGTCGTGGAAATGGGTTACCTTGGTTTTGCCATCATCTGAAGACTTATCTTTTTAGAATTAGGTGCAATAGAAGTTTTCATGTTATTATATTGTTATTAAAATTGATCGAGTGTATATTGTGTTCTGCCTGTGTAGATGGCTCAAGAGTTGGAGATTGTGGAGAGAGATCCTGACTACATAAACCCTTACAAGGAGGAGTCTAAGTTGGTAAGTATAGAGCAAGACTCACTTACATACAGTGATACAAACCATAGGATACATAGGTAGCTAACTCTCACTGATACAAACCGTGGGATACACGGGTCGCTAACTCACACTGATACAAACCATAGGATACCTAGGGTAGAAATGAACTTTTCTGGGCGGTGGACCACAGGACCACCAGCTCTGGAAATCTGGTGGTCCTGCCAAATTTCTGGTGGTCCGTACTAGATTTAGTCAATTGAAGGTAACTTTGTTACATGAAACTCGGACAACAGAATAATGCACAAACACATTATTTTTATTTTATTTAGATTTGACATACCGTATAAGTAAAGACAATGTTACTGATATAAAATTATCACAGAATTAAAAAACTTGCATCACACCGAGTTAAATTTTAAATTGGTTGCGGCAATTTTTGCTATGCTCAACATAATATGCTACTTTGAAAAAATTAATAATTATTTCATCGATTGATTGCAAAAGACGAAATGACATTTTGCGGGGGGAAAAAACACTACCGCATAATTCCTATGGAGTTCGGAAGCCATGCTGACACTGGCAAGACGCAACGGATTAATGAAATAAAGCATTTTTATGCAAAACGCGTTATCGCCAATTTGTGCGTTTTTCTATATAAATCATGTACTCTTGCACATAGTTAATCGACAGATAGAAAAAACTTTATTTAATCAGTCATTATAGTGGCGTATATATATCGCCTTTTTCCAGCAAAACACTTACCTTCACCACTATCAACTAGATGGCAGCACAAAACTAGTTTTAACTCGGTTGACGTTATTTTGGCGCATACACGCTTCAAATGTGTAAACATGTCGAAGCTTTTGTTTGTCGATATATTTCCTGTGGTGATTATTACGAATAGTTGTGTACATGTTCGTCCAATGCAGTGAAATGTGTCGTATGTTTAAAATACATCAAACAATAGTTGCACTCTCCCCACAGATCAAGCGATATTTCAACATTAAGGTTTTATTGGTAAACTGGCGTGTTTTCCATGCCATGTTGCATCATGATTGATAGTGGCAAGTCAGTGGCGCAAGTGTGTTGGTCAATGTCTTGTCATATAGAGTATCTCCTGTGTTTTATCAGCCAATATAAAGACCGTCAAGTGCTTTTGGCACGGGACATGGTCTAAAAAATGGCTCAAAATTTCCAGTGGCCTACCAGATCACCGCACATGAGTGGTTTGGTAGTCCGACGGCATTTTTGGTAGACTCAGGCCACCGGACCACCGTTAATTTTGAACCCTGGATGCACAAGCAGCTAACTCTCACTGATACAAACCAAATAGGATACACAGGTAGCTAACTCTCACTGATACAAACCATAGGATACACAACTAGCTAACTCTCACTGGTACAAATCAAATAGGTTCCACAGGTAGCTAACTTTCACTGATACAAACCAAATAGGATACACAGGTAGCTAACTCTCACTGATACAAACCATAGGATACACAGCTAGTTAACTCTCACTGGTACAAACCATAGGATACACAGGTAGCTAACTCTCACTGATACAAATCAAATAGGATACACAGGTAGCTAACTCTCACTGACTTTATATTGCAACCCGCAATAAACTAACAATGAAGAGTCGACAGCAGTGCGGAATCACTTCACCTTCACCCCTTGACCGGGACGGTCGTAGGATTCATCCCTTCACCGGGTCGGTCTTAGGGATTCATCCCTTCACTGGGAAGGTCGTAGGGATTCATCCCTTCACCGGGAAGGTCTTAGGGATTCATCACTTCACTGGGAAGGTCGTAGGGATTCATCCCTTCACCGGGAAGGTCTTAGGGATTCATCACTTCACTGGGAAGGTCGTAGGGATTCACTTGCTGGTGTGCAACTCAGGCAGAAATCATCTATATTTTTTTCACAATTTAATTTCCACAGAAAATCTTCGATGGCCCCTCGCTCTGATGATGACCTGCGCGTCCCTGTTCATGATAATGCTTAATTATTCTGGTCTGTTGCATCTCTGAGCTCAGGTTCCTGATGATTTAGGTGCTACAGAAGTCATGCTGTGTGTCATTGCCCCTGTGTAGTGGCTCATACTGTGTGTCATTGCCCCTGTGTAGTGGCTCATACTTTGTGTCATTGCCCCTGTGTAGTGGCTCATACTGTGTGTCATTGTCCCTGTGTAGTGGCTCATACTGTGCGCCATTGCCCCTGTGTAGTGGCTCATACTGTGTGTCATTGCCCCTGTGTAGTGGCTCATACTGTGTCATTGCCCCTGTGTAGTGGCTCATACTGTGTGTCATTGCCCCTGTGTAGTGGCTCATACTGTGTGCCATTGCCCCTGTGTAGTGGCTCATACTGTGTGTCATTGCCCCTGTGTAGTGGCTCATACTGTGTCATTGCCCCTGTGTAGTGGCTCATACTGTGTGTCATTGCCCCTGTGTAGTGGCTCATACTGTGTCATTGCCCCTGTGTAGTGGCTCATACTGTGTGTCATTGCCCCTGTGTAGTGGCTCATACTGTGTCATTGCCCCTGTGTAGTGGCTCATTATATTACCCGCTCATACTGTGTGTCATTGCCCCTGTGTAGTGGCTCATACTTTGTGTCATTGTCCCTGTGTAGTGGCTCATACTGTGTGCCATTGTCCCCTGTGTAGTGGCTCATACTGTGTCATTGCCCCTATGTAGTGGCTCATACTGTGTCATTGCCCCTGTGTAGTGTCTCATACTGTGTGTCATTGCCCCTGTGTAGTGGCTCATACTTTGTGTCATTGCCCCTGTGTAGTGGCTCATACTTTGTGTCATTGCCCCTGTGTAGTGGCTCATACTGTACCATTGCCCCTGTGTAGTGGCTCATACTGTGCCATTGCCCCTGTGTAGTGGCTCATACTGTGTGCCATTGCCCCTGTGTAGTGGCTCATACTGTGTGCCATTGTCCCCTGTGTAGTGGCTCATACTGTGTCATTGCCCCTGTGTAGTGGCTCATACTGTGCCATTGCCCCTGTGTAGTGGCTCATACTGTGTGCCATTGTCCCCTGTGTAGTGGCTCATACTGTGTGCCATTGTCCCCTGTGTAGTGGCTCATACTGTGCCATTGTCCCTGTGTAGTGGCTCATACTGTGTGCCATTGTCCCCTGTGTAGTGGCTCATACTGTGTGTTATTGCCCCTGTGTAGTGTCTCATACTGTGCCATTGCCCCTGTGTAGTGGCTCATACTGTGTGTCATTGCCCCTGTGTAGTGGCTCATACTGTGTGTCATTGTCCCTGTGTAGTGGCTCATACTGTGTGTCATTGTCCCTGTGTAGTGGCTCATGTTGTGTGTCATTGCCCCTGTGTAGTGGCTCATACTGTGCCATTGCCCCTGTGTAGTGGCTCATACTGTGTGTCATTGCCCCTGTGTAGTGGCTCATACTGTACCATTGCCCCTGTGTAGTGGCTCATACTGTGCCATTGCCCCTGTGTAGTGGCTCATACTGTGTGCCATTGTCCCTGTGTAGTGGCTCATACTGTGTCATTGTCCCTGTGTAGTGGCTCATACTGTGTCATTGCCCCTGTGTAGTGGCTCATACTGTGTCATTGCTCCTTTGTAGTGGCTCATACTGTGTGTCATTGCCCCTGTGTAGTGGCTCATACTGTGTGTCATTGTCCCTGTGTAGTGGCTCATACTGTGTCATTGTCCCTGTGCAGTGGCTCATACTGTGTGTCATTGCCCCTGTGTAGTGGCTCATACTGTGTCATTGTCCCTGTGTAATGGCTCATACTGTGTGCCATTGTCCCTGTGTAGTGGCTCATACTGTGTGTCATTGCCCCTGTGTAGTGGCTCATACTGTGTCATTGCCCCTGTGTAGTGGCTCATACTGTGTGCCATTGTCCCTGTGTAGTGGCTCATACTGTGTGTCATTGCCCCTGTGTAGTGGCTCATACTGTGTCATTGCTCCTGTGTAGTGGCTCATACTGTGTGTCATTGCCCCTGTGTAGTGGCTCATACTGTGTGTCATTGTCCCTGTGTAGTGGCTCATACTGTGTGTCATTGCCCCTGTGCAGTGGCTCATGCTGTGTGTCATTGCCCCTGTGTAGTGGCTCATACTGTGTCATTGTCCCTGTGTAGTGGCTCATACTGTGCCATTGCCCCTGTGTAGTGGCTCATACTGTGTGTCATTGCCCCTGTGTAGTGGCTCATACTGTGTGTCATTGTCCCTGTGTAGTGGCTTATACTGTGTGTCATTGCCCCTGTGTAGTGGCTCATACTGTGTGTCATTGTCCCTGTGTAGTGGCTCATACTGTGTGTCATTGCCCCTGTGTAGTGGCTCATACTGTGTCATTGCCCCTGTGTAGTGGCTCATGTTGTGTGCTGTGTTGACGGCAGGACAAGATGAAGGCAGAGATGGAGAGATTAGCCCGAGTAGAGAATACAGTGAGCACGACCAAGAAGAAGAAGAAAGAGAAACGTAAGCGAGGACCTCGAATGTCTGGGGCAACACACACAGAACTCTGAGTCTACAGGGTAGACAGGTCTATACAGGTGATGGGGGTAAGAATGTGTGGGGGTTGGATGGGGGCATCATCAGTTCATTTTCTAACGGGTAGGTTGAAAGTGCCTTATGGGAAGTGTTTGTTTGAATCTTGCTGGAACTTGAAGGGTTGTCATTATGAACCAGTAACACGGTTGTCATTATGAACCAGTAACACGGTTGTCATTATGAACCAGTAACACGGTTGTCATTATGAACCAATAACACGATTGTCATTATGAACCAGTAACACGGTTATCATTATGAACCAGTAACACGGTTGTCATTATGAACCAGTAACACGGTTGTCATTATGAACCAGTAACACGGTTGTCATTATGAACCAGTAACACGGTTGTAAATAAAGGAGGCTTCTGTTTATAGGGTTTGTTTATTTACATATTGATAATAAATCTATTTTGATACCCCTATTGTCACGTGGTAAACTACATTTGTAATGTTTAGCTAATTATAATATCTCACTGATTTTGATACCATAATGAATAATTAAACGGTAAAACCAAACATTATGTAAACTTCTAAATGTACACCTGTAGTGGTGCCAACATAAATTGTTTAGAAATCTTGTTATTTTTTTAGATGTTAGGTCAATGACATTTCTCAGAATTAATTACTGAATACATTCACTGAATGTATTTGTGCGACATTCATTTGGCAGTGAAAATACATGTTAAGCTGTGATGGGGAAGGCACTGTTTGTTGAGCTGTGATGGGGAAGGCACTGTTTGTTGAGCTGTGATGGGGAAGGCACTGTTTGTTAAGCTGTGATGGGGAAGGCACTGTTTGTTGAGCTGTGATGGGGAAGGCACTGTTTGTTGAGCTGTGATGGGGAAGGCACTGTTTGTTGAGCTGTGATGCGGAAGGCACTGTTTGTTGAGCTGTGATGGGGAAGGCACTGTTTGTTAAGCTGTGATGGGGAAGGCACTGTTTGTTGAGCTGTGATGGGGAAGGCACTGTTTGTTGAGCTGTGATGGGGAAGGCACTGTTTGTTGAGCTGTGATGGGGAAGGTACTGTTTGTTGAGCTGTGATGGGGAAGGCACTTTTTGTTGAGCTGTGATGGGGAAGGCACTGTTTGTTGAGCTGTGATGGGAAGGCACTGTTTGTTGAGCTGTGATGGGGAAGGCACTGTTTGTTGAGCTGTGATGGGGAAGGCACTGTTTGTTGAGCTGTGATGGGGAAGGCACTGTTTGTTGAGCTGTGATGGGGAAGGCACCGTTTGTTGAGCTGTGATGGGGAAGGCACTGTTTGTTGAGCTGTGATGGGGAAGGCACTGTTTGTTGAGCTGCTGGGTTAGTTGAGCCACCCATGTTTCCGTGGAAACTACAGCAGTGACAGTTACTTGGCACCACCCAATGATTGAACATGTTATTAGAACACAATTGATGTACAATAAGTGTCATTTGTTACAACAGTAAGAAAATGTAACAAGTTACAAGTATGTTCTTCGAAACTTTTGGCGATTGTGATTAATGTTTGCTGGTGTGTAAACTATCAATGCATGTGACCAGACTTTATTGTCTGTGAACTTACGAATGGTTTACCTATGCACAGGGAAGAAGATTATTTACATCACTTCATGCATTAGTGAGAGGTTAATTAAAAAAGTTTAATTGTTGAAACGGAGCTAGTTGAGCCACCCAAGGCAGGTAAGTTGAGCCACCCAAGGTAGGTTATTTGAGCCACCCAAGGCAGGTTAGTTGAGCCACCCAAGGTGGGTTCGTTGAGCCACCCAAGGTACGTTAGTTGAGCCACCCGAAGCGGGTTAGTTGAGCCACCCGAAGCGGGTTAGTTGAGCAGTTGTTAAAGAATGAAGAGGAGGAATTAAATTTTCTGAGTAAATTGGAACATCAGATAGCTACACATTAGCAGTTAGTTACACTGGCTGCAACTGTCTATTAATTAAATGTGTGTCTATTAATTAAGTATTAATTAATTAAGTGTGCAGACTTGTCAGAGACGTGTTGTATCCATTGGGTAGATGTATTGGCCGAGTTGTTATGAAATTTTAGTATGCCTACGTAAATTATACAACTAAAGTATTTACCCAACTTACACTACACTGTGGCTCAACTTACCCCACACAAAGTGTTAATTGAGCCAACTTACCAACTCTTTTAATCAGCTACATGTAATTATCTATGCATATTAGGTTCATTATCTTGGTATAAAATTATCTACTAATAATCATAGTTTATGGAAGTAAAAACAATTTTGACTTATGGGCATGATTGTGCCCGATATTAAAAAGAATGAAAAATGGCTTGACTTACACTGCCTTCCCCTCTCGGTGGTTTCTTTATAAAAGGCAGTAATGATAATTGATGACTGTATTCATGTTTGATAATCACAAGAATGGTGTCCTAGTCTTTCAAAGAATGTTGACTGTAAATTTTATTTTCACTGATCACTTCATAATAATAAACTATATATTTTTTAATTGTATGTATATATATATATATGTATATACCGGTAATTATTTTGATAGCAGTGGTGATCTTGGTGAAACTGCATATATATAGCAGTAGACTAGAACACTGAAATGTTGCCTTGTAGTCATGCCTTGTGGACATATTAATACATGCGCATCATCATAATGTACATGTATAAATAATATCAATATATGTTCAAAGCCAATATTCTCAAGACTTAGAACAGACTTTACAAGAACAGACACACACACATCACAAGACACACACACACACACACACACACACACATCACAAGACACACACACACACACACACACACACATCACAAGACACACACACACACACACACACACACATCACAAGACACACACACACACACACACACACATCACAAGACACACACACACACACACACACACATCACAAGACACACACACACACACACACACACATCACAAGACACACACACACACACACACACACATCACAAGACACACACACACACACACACACACATCACAAGACACACACACACACACACACACATCACAAGACACACACACACACACACACACATCACAAGACACACACACACATCACAAGACACACACACATCACAAGACACACACACATCACAAGACACACACACATCACAAGACACACACACACACACACACACATCACAAGACACACACACACACACACACACATCACAAGACACACACACACACACACACACACACACACACACACACACACACACACACACACACACACACACACACACACACACACACACACACACACACACACACACACACACACACACACACACACACACACACACACATCACAAGACACACACACACACACACACACATCACAAGACACACACACACACACACACACACACACACACACACACACACACACACACACACACACATCACAAGACACACACACACACATCACAAGACACACACACACACATCACAAGACACACACACACACACACACACATCACAAGACACACACACACACACACACACATCACAAGACACACACACACACACACACACATCACAAGACACACACACACACATCACGACACACACACACACACACACACATCACAAGACACACACACACACACACACACACACACACACACACACACACACACACACACACACACACACACACACACACACACACACACACACACACACACACACACACACACACACACACACACACACACACACACATCACAAGACACACACACACACACACACATCACAAGACACACACACACACACACACATCACAAGACACACACACACACACACACACATCACAAGACACACACACACACACACACACACACACACACATCACAAGACACACACACACACACACACACATCACAAGACACACACACACATCACAAGACACACACACACACACACACATCACAAGACACACACACACATCACAAGACACACACACACATCACAAGACACACACACACACATCACAAGACACACACACACACACACACACACACACACACACACACACACACACACACACACACACACACACACACACACACACACACACACACACACACACACACACACACACACACACACACACACACACACACACACACACACACACACCACAAACCACAAACCACAAACACACACACAAACCACAAACACACACACAAACCACAAACACACACACAAACGTCTGATCTACACATTTCAAATGTCATGCACACCACAAAAGCAATGAGACAGGAATCAATTTGTTTATTTTACTTGCATGGTTAGATTCCCATGATTGGCATGACAGGTTTGCATAGTACAACGGTTTGTTGAGTTGCATGAGTAGTTTTGTGTACTACTATATGATATCCCAAGGCTAGGCAGTGCCATCAAGGGCCACCAGTCTTAGTCACTCTCTGAAACATTGGAAGACATTTGACATTGAACACAACCTATGCGGCATACAGGCTAATACAGTTCCTCCTCCCCCAGCCCCATGCCATACAGGCTAATACAGCTCCCCCTACCCCAGCCCTGTGGCATACAGGCTAATACAGCTCCTCCCCCCAGCCCAGTGGAATACAGACTAATACCGCTACCCCCTGCCCCACAGCATACAGGCCAATGCAGCTCCCCCCAGCCCCATGGCATACAGGCTAATACAGCTCCCCTCAGCCCCACGGCATACAGGCTAATACCGCTCCCCCCAGCCCCACGGCATACAGGCTAATACAGCTCCCCCCAGCCCCACGGCATACAGGCTAATACAGCTCCCCCCAGCCCCACGGCATACAGGCTAATACAGCTCCCCCCAGCCCCACGGCATACAGGCTAATACAGCTTCCCCCAGCCCCACGGCATACAGGCTAATACAGCTCCCCCCAGCCCCACGGCATACAGGCTAATACAGCTCCCCCCAGCCCCACGGCATACAGGCCGAAACTTCCAAGAAGCACGGAACTACCCAGCCACAATTTTGAGTTGCTTCAACAATACGCCGTCTTTACAATACACTCTACAATTATGCCATATAATACAGAACTTAGAATACTGTCAGTAACCCTAACAGGTGAACTATAACAACTGCCGCTGCTCCACCTGCTGAGCACAGCTTCTGTATCTGCAGATAAACACCTCACTCACCCACAACTCACATCACTGCTCAAGACCATAAACCCACCAGATCTTAGACAGACAGTGTTCAATTTACACCTCTATTTACACCTCTAACATTCATCAAGCAGTGTTCAATTCACACCTCTATTAACACCTCTAACATTCGTTGCTCAGGACGTGTTACACTGCCCCTGGCAGACCTGTTCACGCAAAAACTATTTTATATTGAAGCATCCAGCCACGCTGCAAATACTACAAGAAAGCTGTTCATTCTTCTAATTCCATCACTGGAATCCAAAAACTCATACAGTTTAATGAACTGAGGCAAAGTGGGGTGAACAAAAGTGCCCAAGTTTTGAAACGGCAGCAGGTGGACCAGATCGCTGGTCCTTGATCGACAGTCTGGTGCTCTTCTGCGCCCCACACAAACTCCTATACAGTTCGGTTATAATATATTATAATATCTATGACAACATTATATTAACTCTCTATTTGTGCTACCATATTAAATACCACATAAGTATCCTGAGAACCCTCACACAATGGTCATTTGTTGTCAAATCACTGGCTAGATTCACTATTTGCATCATTCGACATCTGAAACGGAAGGTTGTTACTCTAGTTTGTCACCGCTGCTGTGGTCACTGTCACCACTGCTGTGGTCACTGTTTGTCACCGCTGCTGTGGTCACTGTCACCGCTGCTGTGGTCACTGTTTGTCACCGGTGATGTGGTCACTGTCACCGCTGCTGTGGTCACTGTTTGTCACCACTGCTGTGGTCACTGTTTGTCACCGCTGCTGTGGTCACTGTTTGTCACCGGTGCTGTTGTCACTGTTTGTCACTGCTGCTGTGGTCACTGTCACCACTGCTGTTGTCACTGTTTGTCACCGCTGCTGTGGTCGCTGTTTGTCACCGCTGCTGTGGTCACTGTCACCACTGCTGTGGTCACTGTCACCGCTGCTGTGGTCACTGTTTGTCACCGCTGCTGTGGTCACTGTTTGTCACCGCTGCTGTTGTCACTGTTTGTCACCGCTGCTGTGGTCGCTGTTTGTCACCACTGCTGTGGTCACTGTCACCACTGCTGTGGTCACTTTGTCACCGCTGCTGTGGTCACTGTTTGTCACCGCTGCTGTTGTCACTGTTTGTCACTGCTGCTGTGGTCACTATCTCGAGGATGACATCTAAACTGGTGGTTGTGTGGGATAGCCTTAAAGCTGGTCCTAATACCCTGAAGCTGGTCCTTGACATACAACAGTTGGTCCATTTCTTCTACAATTATTACATTCACTAATATAAAGAGCTACACACATTTAAACACATCCATAATTGTGCTATATAATTAGTAAACTCATCTTAAAATAACATTAATATATATATATATTATATACACAGTAAAATAGCTGTCACATATATATATACATTCAATTTATATATAATATATATTTATCATAACATGTAAATATGAAAGGAAATGCATAAATTAGATCTATGAAATGCCTCTGTCAGTTGCTTGTCATGTTGAGTACCGCAGTCACGCTGTAGAACGGCTGCACGGAGCTAGTGCCTATGCTGCCACCAGGGGTCACTGCAGTAGACGGCAGCAAAACAATCTGTGCGATGCTGTCTTCATTTCCAAAGTGTGTTTCATGCAGCCGCAGTAATGCATCCCACGTGCCAATGATCCCCCTGTAACACGCCAAACAACACATCACATGTCAACGATCCCCCTGTAACACACCAAACAACACATCACATGTCAATGATCCCCTTGTAACATGCCATACAACACATCACATGTCAATGATCCCCCTGTAACACACCAAACAACACATCACATGTCAATGGTCCCCCTGTAACACGCCAAACAACACATCACATGTCAACAATCCCCCTGTAACACACCAAACAACACATCACATGTCAATGATCCCCTTGTAACATGCCATACAACACATCACATGTCAATGATCCCCCTGTAACACACCAAACAACACATCACATGTCAATGATCCCCTTGTAACCTGCCATACAACACATCACATGTCAATGATCTCCCTGTACACACCAAACAACACATCACATGTCAACGATCCCCCTGTAACACACCAAACAACACATCACATGTCAATGATCCCCTTGTAACACACCAAACAACACATCACATGTCAATGATCCCCTTGTAACATGCCATACAACACATCACATGTCAATGGTCCCCCTGTAACACACCAAACAACACATCACATGTCAATGATCCCCCTGTAACACACCAAACAACACATCACATGTCAATGATCCCCTTGTAACATGCCATACAACACATCACATGTCAATGATCCCCCTGTAACACACCAAACAACACATCACATGTCAATGATCCCCTTGTAACCTGCCATACAACACATCACATGTCAATGATCTCCCTGTACACACCAAACAACACATCACATGTCAACGATCCCCCTGTAACACACCAAACAACACATCACATGTCAATGATCCCCTTGTAACATGCCATACAACACATCACATGTCAATGGTCCCCCTGTAACACACCAAACAACACATCACATGTCAATGATCCCCCTGTAACACACCAAACAACACATCACATGTCAATGATCCCCCTGTAACACACCAAACAACACATCACATGTCAATGATCCCCCTGTAACACACCAAACAACACATCACATGTCAATGATCCCCCTGTAACACACCAAACAACACATCACATGTCAATGATCCCCCTGTAACACACCAAACAACACATCACATGTCAATGATCCCCCTGTAACACACCAAACAACACATCACATGTCAATGATCCCCCTGTAACACACCAAACAACGAAGTTGGTGTTGGAGGGAACATGGGTGGAGTGGGGTGGGGTGTAAAGTGCTTTGAGAGGCCCTATGAACCCTATGAATGATAAAGCTCAGTACGAGTTACTTTTACCATCTTATTTTCAGCTGCTGTTAAATTAAACTACCAGGGAACACATCTGTCTGTGTCAATTCTAATCAGTTATTATTTGTCAACGTAAAATGCTATTTTGTACCACAATTCCATAAGTAGATTTAAATACAAGTTGAAAATAAGGTCAGGACTATGACACAGCATGCCATTGTCAAACCTCATAAACTGGACACCATAGACTGAAATGTTAACAAGAGTGACTTGATCATAGTAACATAAGCAAGAGTGACTTGATCATAGTAACATAAGCAAGAGTGACTTGATCATAGTAACATAAGCAAAAGTGACCTGATCATAGTAACATAAGCAAGAGTGACTTGATCAGTCCTGATATGCAACTTACCCTACAATTCCTATTATAATGAGGAAAATGTCAAATGCTTTCTCGTTTTTTGTCAGACTTCTGAAAGAAAGCAGACATGCATTTTAATAAACTGATTGAACAAAATAAGCCAGTGGGTAACTGATAGGAAGTCTGAGAGACCATGCTGGATCGGTTCAACCGAGACCATGCTGGATCGGTTCAACTGAGACCATGCTGGATCGGTTCAACTGAGACCATGCTGGATTGGTTCAACTGAGACCATGCTGGATCGGTTCAACTGAGACCATGCTGGATTGGTTCAACCGAGACCATGCTGGATCAGTTCAACCGAGACCATGCTGGATTGGTTCAACTGAGACCATGCTGGATCGGTTCAACTGAGACCATGCTGGATTGGTTTAACCGAGACCATGCTGGATCGGTTCAAATGAGCAATACTCCTTCCTCAATCCAATCTGTTTTGCTTGTTTCATTTTAGAATCATTTCGTGAAAATCAAACCCATTTATTACCCAGTATGGCATGGTATGGCATGGTATGGCACGGCACGGTACGGTATGGCATGGTATGGCACGGCATGGCATGCTAGATTGTTCTAACAATCAATTCTTCCAATGATTTTTTTTTAAATATGCACTCTTAATAAGCTGACTGTGTATATTACTAAAACTATTCACACACTACAAATGTGTACATCAATCACCTTATTTGTGATGGGCTCAAAAGAGGAAGTCTTAATGACTTATTTATGATGGGCTCAATGACTTTAGGAGGAAGTCTTAATGACTTATTTGTGATGGGCTAAATGACTCGAGGAGGAAGTCTTAATGACTTATTCGTGATGGGCTAAATGACTTGAGGAGGAAGTTGTAATGTACTAATAAACTGAGTGAATAAAATAAGCCACAAGGCAAATGAAAGAGTTTCAGAAAAATCATGCTGAATTGTTTCAAATGAGTTAAATGAAAAGCATAAAGACAAATTTAGATGATAATGCAGTATAAAGCTATTCGTAGCTGTACCCGGCATGTATCTGCATGTGAAAGAGGCCCGGGAGGACGAAGGCCAGCATCGTGCAGCAGGACGCTCCAACCAGGGCCATCAAGTTGGCAAAGTTAGGCACGACCAGGACCACCAAACCTGTCACAGTGACCAGGCCAAACCTGAGGAGATTCTGGAAACAGAGACAGTAGACAAAGTTAGGCACAGCCGCCTGTCATTATGACCAGGCCAAACCTGAGGAGATTCTGGAAACAGAGACAGTAGACAAAGTTAGGCACGGCCAGGACCACCACGCCTGTCATCATGACCAGGCCAAACCTGAGGAGATTCTGGAAACAGAGACAGTAGACAAAGTTAGGCACAGCCGCCTGTCATCATGACCAGGCCAAACCTGAGGAGATTCTGGAAACAGAGACAGTAGACAAAGTTAGGCACGGCCAGGACCACCACGCCTGTCATCATGACCAGGCCAAACCTGAGGAGATTCTGGAAACAGAGACAGTAGATAAAATTAGGCACAGCCGCCTGTCATCATGACCAGGCCAAACCTGAGGAGATTCTGAAAACAGAGACAGTAGACAAAGTTAGGCACAGCCGCCTGTCATCATGACCAGGCCAAACCTGAGGAGATTCTGGAAACAGAGACAGTAGACAAAGTTAGGCACGGCCAGGACTACCACGCCTGTCATCATGACCAGGCCAAACCTGAGGAGATTCTGTAAACAGAGACAGTAGACAAAGTTAGGAACGGCCAGGACTACCACGCCTGTCATCATGACCAGGAGATTCTGGAAACACCATTTACCATGGCAACGATGCATAATATGTAAGGGCATGTGACTAACAACTATCACTTACATGGTTTCCTCAATTGCCCCCCCCCCAAATATATTACAGGATAACATTATGATATATTTTGATGTCTTAACATTAATTGTAAATATTTTTGTTATGGCAGTGCCAAAATGTATTTATTTTTTTGGAAATATTATTGAGCCACAGTGTATATTAACAGAAAATAACTACATCATCCCCATGCAAAAGCGACAAGTTGACAGGTTCAATTATGGGAAGCAAACAAACATTATTGTGGGTGGTGGTGTGAGGCAGTAATAGATATGACAAAGTTTGTAGGGTGTCTGGGAGGGAAGCTGTCTGTGGTTCCACACACGTCACACACTGCACTGACCAACATCTCCTCAGACTCTCAAACCTTCCCCACATTGTACCCAGTATAGCAAGATGTCTTTCCATGTGCCATTGCTGAATGGAACAGCCTGCCTCAAGTAGTGGTGTCTGCATCTACTTTCGAGGCAGGCTTCAACCCCACTTTTTAACTCCAAAGCCCCTCCCTTCCCCTCCGCTCCCCGCAAGTTGGTCGATGAATATAAGAAGAAATGTTGTCTCGGCTACTTACCCCATGCCACACATTCTCTCCTGGTTTATGTAAAAGTTTCTTTTCAAGAATTCCAATAACTGGGAACATCATCACTGAGGACAGAAGACAGGGAAGACATTTTAGAATAAGTTTCTACACTGTAGGGAAGGTTCTGAACAGAACCAAGAACCTATCGAGTCATACACAGGTTTGACACTTCAATAGCAGTAGTGACTTGTAAACTTACAAGGGCTGATCACTTATAAAGCATTTCTTAGTTATTATTATGTCTACACCTAAAGCTTGGAATGTTTTTATCTTGGTGACATTAACTGATAAAAGCCAAGCAGTGGTTGTACAAGGACTACATGGACTCATTCTTGGGTACACAAAGTGTACAGACAAGTGTACACGAGCTACCCTGGATGGATTCACTGTGGGGCACACAAATACAATACAAACATTTCTATTGTGCTTAAATCCTCAGAAAATTGAACGCTGGGGTGCATCAAACCAAAGGGTTAGTCTAAGTATACAATCTTAAAGTTGTCAACAGATCGATGAATACACTGAGGATGTCTAGTGCAGCTTTACTTCCATGCTCCCAATTGTTAACCTTATTGGGGGGATGTGGGTGGGCAGGGGGGAGTGAACACACGTTAGTTGTGTATTATCACTAACACAGATGGTGTTAGTTTGGTTGTTTGTGAAGTAGACAACTCACCTGGGTAGGTGAAGAAGAGAGCGAGACAGAGACAAGTCTTGACCACCAGGGCAAAGTCTAGAGATTCACCTGTAACACAGACAAGTCTTGACCACCAGGGCAAAGTCTATAGAATCTCCTAGAACACAGACAAGCCTTGACCACCAGGGCAAAGTGTAGAGAATCATCTGGAACACAGACAAGTCTTGACCACCAGGACAAAGTCTAGAGAATCACCTGGAACACAGACAAGTATTGAGCACCAAGACAAAGTCTAGAGAATCACCTGAAAGAGCAAAACAAACTTATTCAGCCTGTAGAGATCAAAACACTAAATTACACTTAAGTGAACAATACCTGTTCACAATGTATTACTTTAAATAGACTTGTTGTGAACTGTATTGGATGTGGAGCTATATAAAATAAATATTAATACTTAAATCCAAATAAAAATGTGACTTCAATGAAAACAAAATTGTCATGTGTACTACAAATTAAAAAACATTTTATAACTACACAACTTAAAATATGAGAGATATTTACAACTGATATCGTTGTGGGACACGCGCATGCACGCACACACACACCACTCATCACACGTTTCTAAGTTGTCCTCTCTGACTACAGAAAACGTACCTTTGGGGAGGTTTAGTGTGATGATTGGATTTGTGTTTGGACCATAAGACTACAAAGAGAAACATTCAAATGATAACATCATGTTATTACAGCATAGAACAAAGAGGAAGACATTAAGATGGAAAGACAGTGTGAAGTTAGCTGGGGCAGCTGTTCTGTGCTTGTTTTGAATTGAGTACCAGGTAGTTTCAGTAGAAGTTTTTAAGATAAACAATTTGTTCACAAGTTGTAGTTGAAATACTATATAATATTCCTGATTAATAAAACTTTTTTTCATTTATTTGGTGATGTTTCATGACTGAAAATTTACACATTTTTTAGACAACCCCTCTACCATTCGTTCCATGATCCCCTGTGATTTCGTTCATGGATACTTTCATTTCATATGCTGCATTTCAGTGTCATAAGTGTTGTAGTTTAATTTTTTTTATTAGGTAACGTTTCCTGGTTGTTAGCGATAACAGAAATGTCAATATCATGCTGGCTTTTTACGTATTGTTGACAACATAACGGCCATTTCTAATTCTGACATGTCCCCTTAATTTGTGCCACAATGGCCCTTGAATCTGTATTTGTAATGTATTGTTGTTTACAATATCAGACAAACACATGGCAGGGCATGTTTATGATCATTCTGATTGGCTTGTTATCTGGCAGGTTCACCAGGTCACATCTACTCCCCGTTTCTGTTATTGCTTCAAAGGCACAATAAACTATGTTAAGGCTGATATTTGCCAGTTTAAAAACATGACTTAGTTAGGTAGATATAATACTGATGTACTGGAATCACAGTAACCAGACGATATGTTCTGATCACGGCGAATGAATTTACGCTGGTTTGAAGCACATGCGATCGTTACTATGGAAACATCATCAGTGTTTCCAAGAAGTCAGGGGGATTTCCAAAAGGACTGTTTTTTTAAAGGATGGATTGGCGAAATACGATGTTAGTGCCAGGTGATTATTTGTGGTGTCGATGTTCAGTTCAATAATTCCTAGCATGTTATGAGGAAAAAAAAATCAACTGACATGTTAAATACCCCAGCTACCTTAATAGAGACCTCGAAAGGGTGGAGGTGAACAGCCGATGGTGACAGACAATGGCAGGTGATTGTGGTGGATGGAGATGACTCAACGAGAGGGTGGGAGAGAATGGCAGGGGATCATGGTGGATGGAGAAGACTCAACGAGAGGGTGGGAGAGAATGGCAGGAGATCGTGGTGGATGGAGATGACTCAATGAGAGGGTGGGAGAGAATGGCAGGAGATCGTGGTGGATGGAGATGACTCAACGAGAGGGTGGGAGAGAATGGCAGGAGATCGTGGTGGATGGAGATGACTCAATGAGAGGGTGGGAGAGAATGGCAGGAGATTGTGGTGGATGGAGATGACTCAACGAGATGGTGGGAGAGAATGGCAGGAGATCGTGGTGGATGGAGATGACTCAACGAGAGGGTGGGAGAGAATGGCAGGAGATCGTGGTGGATGGAGATGACTCAACGAGAGGGTGGGAGAGAATGGCAGGAGATCGTGGTGGATGGAGATGACTCAACGAGAGGGTGGGAGAGAATGGCAGGGGATCGTGGTGGATGGAGAAGACTCAACGAGAGGGTGGAACGGATTAAGTGATGTGGGCATCACCCCGCAAGAAATTAAAACCATACAATGCTATTGATGTTCATTTCTTTGAATCTGATATGACATTAATTGTTAGAAAGATAAGTAAAAAAAATTCTATAATTTACATGATATGGTGGGCATAACTAGATGTAGATAGAAACAACTGGAAACACAAGCATAAACCACGTCCGGTGGAAAGGAGTAGTTGATGGCCAATGCTCAGCCAGGGAGTGAAGACTTAAAATCAAGTAAGTCAGCCAGTGAAGCTAACGACTGGACTTACCAGATAGCCACAAATGCCAAAGAGTATGTACAAGGCCGTCACAACAGTCAGTGTGAGCTTGAAGTAACTGGAAGAAACATAAATATTATATTTATGTTTCTATTTTATTATAACATTTACACCAAGTGAAGAAGACATAAGACTTGAGTATATATTTTGATTATTTCTTTTTCCAGATTTAGTTTCAAACAATCTGCCACAAACATGATTTTTGAAATATTAGAGTTTAACTGTATAATTCATTGCACAGAAAGAAAATTTTTTCTGAAGATTACTATATGAGATGTAGCCTAAAATATGATCTAACTTTGGCTTCCGAACTGCTTTATAAATTTATGAAACACAATGAAAACAATGTAGAAAGTTCAACTCACTACCGAAACTGATGACGAATTTCTTTTGCAAGTGATGATTCGAGTGATAAAATCATTCCAGCTCCCTGAAAGAACACATATACATACTGACACTATAATTCCAACTGCATGAAAAAACACATACACAGAGTGACAATATCATTCTAGCTCCCTGAAAGAACACATACAGATATCATTCCAGATCCCTGAAAGAACACATACCGTATAATTCCCAACAGTAGCGCACTACCTAATAGGCGCACATCGCCCTTTTTGAGTGAAGCCATGCACAAAAACATAGATTTTCAGGAATGAAGGCACGCTAAATGCAAATGACAGCAGTACTGCTTCAGCTGGCGTCACCTTGTGGATTCTTTAGAAATAATTCATAGTGTGTGTTCCAACCACGCTGCGATTGGTGCGTGAAAGTTGTTCGTTTTTATAATTCAATCACTGGAATCCCATTAGCATATTGCCAGGTACTCGCATATATAGCTGAGTGAACTGAGACGTGGGGTTAAAAAAATTGCCCAAGCTTTGAAATGGCAGCAAAGATTCGAACCCAGCTTCTCTTGATTGAGAGTACCATGTTCTTACCGTGACACTGCCCCCCCCCACACCGTGCTAACAACATCTTGAAAGTTTATTCTGGATTCAAAGTTTTAAATAATGTGGAATAACTGATTAAAATGACATATCTGTGGATGTATAACCTGTGGGTCTGTTGTGTGGATGTGTCCAGAGACTCACCTCGTAGCAGTAGATGGACACGGCCAGGAAGAAAGGCAGACCTCGCATTGACATCTTCTTGGGGTGGATCCTGTAGGCAATGATTGGTTAATAGTTATACATTGTACAGTTCACATTCAATTCACTTACGTTTGTGGGCGTGTGTGCATGTGTGTGTGTGTGCGTGCGTGTGATCGCATGAATAATTTGTTGCACTAAACACCTTTTATAGAAAATTGCTAAACAGTGGAGACACAAATTTCAGTCTGGTTTCTAGACTACCACAAGCAGCAGAACACTTACTCGATCTTGTTGAAGTGTTCGAAGTCGAACCAGAAGACAACGGCGAACGCAAGTAGATTGGACATCTGGGCAAACAAACTGCAACAAAGAATGATCAAACAAATGCCACAGACCATATTGATAATTACAGTGAAACCTTGTTAGTCCATTCTTCGACAATCCGGTTTATTAAGTAATCTGCACACTTTTTCTGAACAAATCTCGACACACTGTGAATGTCTTCATTATTCTGTGATTCACTAATCCACACACTACGTTAGTTGAGCCAAAACCCTTGAGAACCAACATGTGTAGATACATGACGTTCCACTGTATTTGGTGACATTGTATATAGTCACACTGTCATGCAGCCTACCACGTGGAGACACTTGGCACAGCAAAAAACTTCTCCAACTTGTCCACAAAGTTCATATGAACATTTCTGTCTGTAAGTAACATCATAGTGCTGTAATATTGCAAATTATTAGACAAACTACCACAAAAGGACAGTGTGACAAATGTGAGACCTGAGCTGGCCCACGTCAAGAACACAGACTGTCATACAAGAAGACTGTGACAACATCAAGTGACTCACCTGGACAGAGAGAGACTACTGAGGTGACTCACTCACCTGGACAGAAAGAGACTACTGAGGTGACTCACCTGGACAGAGAGAGACTACTGAGGTGACTCACTCACCTGGACAGAGAGAGACTACTGAGGTGACTCACCTGGACAGAGAGAGACTACTGAGGTGACTCACCTGGACAGAGAGAGAGACTACTGAGGTGACTCACTCACCTGGACAGAGAGAGACTACTGAGGTGACTCACTCACCTGGACAGAAAGAGACTACTGAGGTGACTCACCTGGACAGAGAGAGACTACTGAGGTGACTCACTCACCTGGACAGAGAGAGACTACTGAGGTGACTCACCTGGACAGAGAGAGACTACTGAGGTGAGTGATTCACCTGGACAGAGAGAGACTACTGAGGTGTGACTCACCTGGACAGAGAGAGACTACTGAGGTGACTCACCTGGACAGAGAGAGAGACTACTGAGGTGACTCACTCACCTGGACAGAGAGAGACTACGGAGGTGTGTGACTCACCTGGACAGAGAGAGACTACTGAGGTGTCTAAGCAGCGTGAGCATACATAACGGGGGAAGGAGGATGCACAGCCAGTGGATCCTGCAACACAATCACACATCGTCCTTACAGAACATGTCTGCAGCAGGAATTGCAGCTGCTTATGCAGTTGTTGGATTGTGTAACTTGTGAAAGGGTGAACAATCTGATGTCATCATACATAGCCACTTCATCCCCTGTGAACAATCTGATGTCATTATACATAGCCACTTCATCCCCCGTGAACAATCTGATGTCATTATACATAGCCACTTCATCCCCTGTGAACAATCTGATGTCACCATACATAGCCACTTCATCCCCTGTGAACAATCTGATGTCACCATACATAGCCACTTCATCCCCTGTGAACAATCTGATGTCACCATACATAGCCACTTCATCCCATGTGAACAATCTGATGTCACCATACATAGCCACTTCATCCCCTGTGAACAATCTGATGTCATTATACATAGCCACTTCATCCCTTGTGAACAACCTGATGTCATAACATAAGTATATAGAGACACATTATACATAGCCACTTCATCCGTTGTGAACAACCTGATGTCATGACATAAGTATATAGAGACATATTATACACAGCCACTTCATCCCTTGTGAACAACCGGATGTCATAACATAAGTATATAGAGACACATTATACATAGCCTTTCCATCGAACTGCGGTTCAGTCAAACCAAAATCAAATTAACAGTATTTTGGCTGAAATGTGTCTGAAACAAGTGAAAATATCAAAGTGCAGAAGCAGTTGTAAGCCAGAAGGACTACAAATAGATTTTATATTAAATTTAAGTCTTAAAATATATAGCTTATTATTTCAATATTATATAATGCATTCTGGTAATCATAATACATACATTTTCATTGCTTTGATGTAATCTGTGAGGTTCTCAGAAATAAATATCAGGTAGGCACAGCAGAACCCTGCAACAGAGGAAGCAGTCAAGCAGAATGTGTGAAGTAAATATGGAAATAAGCATGAGGGTAAGCCCAACAAAATAAGCATGAGGGTAAGCCCAACAAAATAAGCATGAGGGTAAGCCCAACAAAATAAGCATGAGGGTAAGCCCAACAAAATAAGCATGAGGGTAAGCCCAACAAAATAAGCATGAGGGTAAGCCCAACAAAATAAGCATGAGGGTAAGCCCAACAAAATAAGCATGAGGGTAAGGGTAAGCATGAGGGTAAGGGTAAGCATGAGGGTAAGCCCAACAAAATCTTGTGAGAGGACTAAATATAGAAACAGTTATTTGAATGCATGATTTAAATAAGTAAATAAGCACTGATGCCTAGTCATGGTAGACAGCATGGCATTTATAGAAGACTGGTGCAGAGAGAGGAGCACAAACCTATCTGAGTGATGACGATGGAGACCTCGACAGACAGGCGCCCCATGTGACCCATGGCGTGGAAGGCTGCAAGACAGCGGATACTTCAACTGATCATGTCTGATTCATATATATTTGTTGTTTTTATCACAATATACACATATAGTTTAATTGTATATATTATAACATTTTTATTCATTTTATACTATTGTAAAGAACCATGTGATTACGGTGCTATGTAAATATTTTATTTCATTATTATTATAACAAAGCGGCTGACAAAACACTTACAAGTTGATAGCATGTGCGTGCATCATGTTCTTAACGAAGACATGATATTTTATTAAATTATTCAATACAGTAATAGCACATTATGAAACTGCACTGACCGACATCTCCGTAACTGAGTTCCTCTCCTGGAGCCTGTAATGGAAGAACACGTAAAGAAAGGTTGTTACAAAGGTTTACATGTCCCTGATGTTGTTCTAGAATGACTGCTGCCAGAGTAGTGTTTTGCCTCCGTTTTGAGTTTTTTACCTGCCAAATGAAGTTTTAAATTACATAAAAGGTATTTTATTAATGTAAACACACTTTCATCTTTAAACATGTTTGTTTGTGCTACTGACCTACTGTTACATCATCCAGTATGTTCTTCATAGAACATATGTATTATTACAACACTCATATACAGTAAATGGAGAAACAGACTTCTTGACAAAGGTTTCATATTCTCAACTTCTCATGTTAAAACACTACGGAAGACATTTAAACATTGATATTAAATTGTCATTTTAGACCTATAAACATTCTTCACCTGTCGCCAGTGGCATGACACAGGCCTAAGTCAACTTTCATCCCAAGTTAGGCTATTTATCTCCTAGGTGGCACCTAGCCACTAGGGGTGGTTGCATGACAGGTGCCCTGCTGAGTTCCTGCCCAAAGCAGGACACAAATCCTGGGGCAACCCTGAGCAGGTGTCATCAACCCTGAGCAGGTGTCATCAACCCTGAGCAGGTGTCATCTAGGCAGTGTACAAATTGCTCAGATCATTCACAATGTATATTGGTGGATAAATTTGGAAGACATTGCATGTGCAGGGATTACTTTAGTCCTCTTGATATATAATATAAAAAATGATGATATTCAGGTTTTTTAAAATGTCCTATTTTCGAAAGACTAATCTTTTCAGAATCGTTGATGCAATTCAGTGTGACAATAATAGCAATAAAATATGTTGATACTAATTATTTACAAATAGTTGTTCTAGAGAACATAAATGGTAAATATGGATGATCGTATATGTTCATTAACATATTAATTTTTACATAATTCGTAGCAAACATAATACTAATATAGTAATATATATGAATACATTATTTGATCCTGGAAGATTATTCTTCACAGCATATTAAACATTCGTAATATGGTCTAGAATGGTAAATAAATAAATTAAAATACTACAAATGATAATTATTATGTTCAAATAAATATTGCACAACAGCAATATAATAATAATAAAAAAATATAAAAATGAATATACATAAATAATAATTAATAAAAACAATTGTATTATATATTATACTAAAATAAAGTTTTTGTTAACATTGCCAACTAACGTGAATAAGACTGCAGAAATTAGTCATTAATAACAGCAACTATCTTGTCTGTCTGCATGATAATTATTATACAAAGATGCATATAACTCGCACTATTCATGGTTCCCATAAAACCCAACATCCAGGTTCCTAATTTCTAGTCAGCCATTTACATGGGCAAGCAGTATCCATGGATTCCTAAAAGCAAGGTCATGTCTAACCAATCTCTTATGTTTTGTAGAAGAAATTACAAAGTGGGTAGATGACGGGTCACCAGTGGATGTTGTCTACTTAGATTTTCAGAAAGCTTTCGATAAAGTGCCACATCAAAGATTGTTACTTAAACTAAAAGCCCATGGTATAGGCAATGATGTAATCAACTGGATAGAAAAGTGGCTTACACACAGAAGACAGAGAGTAATAGTAGATGGTGAGATTTCAAACTGGAAATCTGTTTTGAGTGGGGTACCACAGGGATCAGTGTTAGGCCCTATACTGTTTTTAATATATATAAATGATTTGGAGGATGACATATCTAGCAAAGTACTCAAATTTGCAGATGACACAAAAGTATCCAGAAAGGTTACTAATGATACAGATAAACAAAGTTTACAGGATGATCTAGAAAAATTAGTTAAATGGTCAGAAAAATGGCAAATGTTATTCAATTTTGGGAAGTGTAAATGTATACACATAGGACATGGAAATATGGACGAGGAATATAAAATGGGGGATGCTGTACTAGGTAGAACCACACAAGAAAAGGATTTAGGAGTAACATTTAATGCTGACATGAAAGTTTCAGAACAATGTGGGATTGCTGCTTCGAAAGGAAATCAAATTCTAGGGCTAATTAGGAGAACTATCACGTATAAGGAGAAACATCTAATTGTACCCCTGTACAAAGCAATAGTTAGACCACATTTGGAATATTGTATTCAAGCATGGAGGCCATATCGTAAAAAAGACATAGATAAGCTAGAAAAAATACAACGAAGAGCAACTAAGATGATTCCAGAATTAAGAGACCTTAGTTACGAAAGTCGCTTATTACAATGTGGTTTGACAACACTAGAGACCAGGAGACTAAGAGGAGACAAAATAGAAGTGTTTAAAATAGTGAACAGTTATGAGGATGTTGATAGGAATGTTCTTCAAACTTAAAGAAGGCAGTAGAACCAGAGGACACAAAGCAGCATTAGTTAAGGAGCAGTGTAGGTTGGACATGAGAAAGTACTCATTCTCACAGAGGGTGATAAATGAGTGGAACAAACTGCCAAATGATTGTGTTAATGCTAGTAGTGTGAATATGTTTAAAAATAGAATTGACAGATATCTGATAAGGGCGGGCTACACATAGATGAGAAAATTGTTGGACTCTCAATAAGCCAATGGCTTCCTTGTCCACTTGCCATCTGGAACTTGTTGTTCGAGATGGCAATCTTGTTAAATCTTGTTAAATGCCAAAGGTAAATACCGTTGAAATCATAGTATCTTTGGTTGAAATGGCTTCGATTCTTGGCACTCTACTTTGATCCATTGGAGGGCCCATGTTAGAATTCCTGTGCCTTTACTATGGAGGTTCATCTCTGACAGATTTACAGTAGAGGGAACATGTAATGAATGTGTGTACCTTTGGTACGGAGTGTTTATCTGACACAGTAAGGGGAGCGTGTCAGTATATTAGTACCTTTGGGATGGAGGGTTCCTCTATCTGGACAAGAGAGTTGCCGTTGGGCACTGTCTCCTCCATCAGTAAGTCCTCCGTCTCTTCCATCTCTGTCTTGGCAGCCTTTGTCTGGGAAGAACCAGTGTACCTCTGGTCCTTGTTGGTCAGTCGGTACTTGCAGTCTATGATGAGCATCATGGCCTTCACACTGGCAACACATTACACGTGACATCAGGGGTGTCACCCTTTCTAGGCCTGTCATCCATCAATTCTTAGACATGTTTCAGATATCAAACAAATTAATTGGTTGTTGATAGCAATTAATTGCATTAATGTTCAAATAATTAATTATAATACAGTCTTGGATATATAGAAGATAACTAACTAATATATATAGTAGATGATAACTATAACTTCCCTTACAAGTTAGTTTAATGGGCATTGTGTATGCAGGATGAATAAGTCAATAACTATGACTTCAAAGTGCATACACCTGTCATGTGATACATGTGAAGGTTTTGTGGATGGTCCTGGGGATCTCATGGTGGTCTCATATCAAGAATCACAAACAAGGCAGTGAGATCAAAGACTACAGGGCTAACAATCACAAGACTTAGACTGAACACCTACCTGATGATTCCAACTGCTGACATCATACAAAACCCTTCAATTATGCCAGCCTATAACACAAAGGTCATTGAAGTCAGGCACACTCGATACTTGAATCCCCATGGCTATACAGCTGATCATGGGCAGCTAAACTGGGGTCACCAGGTGCTACAAAGCACCAGGCCATTTCCGTGGCCACATGATATGGCATTCATGGTAGCACCATGATAGGGTTGGAGTGGTAGTATTTGTGTGTTAACTAATTTTATTTATAATTGCAAATAGGATATAGTCATGCTGTTTGCGGCCAAACTCAACATATATAACATAGCGTTTGTTTATTAAACTAGCCCTCTTTCTGACAAAATAGCACGTTTGCTTGAGACTTTGCATTGGTTCTGTGTATACAGGCAGAGTTTAATACGTGACAAGGAGTCTAGGTTACTCGATTTTTATAGAACTGTGCATGCGCTTATCAGTTGCGCTGGTTAACTTGTCAGCATCAGTCAACCGGAGAAATGACTAAAATCTAGATCACGTTATGAGTAAACCACTGGCATGATATTCCTGATGTTAGTTGCACGTGGCTAGTTTTTATTATTTCTTTTAGGTGCATAGCCTAAAAAATTACTTTTTTCCGCTTTAAGCTACTGTTTCTGCTATAAAAACATATTAAAGTGGATGCATTTAAGTTTTGACATACTGATTTTGCCTGTCTGGGATGATGGATGTGCTATACGAACTACTGGATCATTGTCATAAAACAGCTTAAAAATAAAACTAGTTTTCTGCCAAGTCCAAATACTGATCAAGTTTTCTGGCATTAAAACTAGTTCATATAACTTCATAAGTAAATAAAAGAGTTTGTAATTGTCTGTAAAAGTGCCCATTTTGGTGCTGTTTACTTCTAGCAATAAACCTATATCTTTACCTATACGGAGCACATTCATAAATGTTTACTGGCCCTTTAAACTGTACACGTAGCGAGCGCCGTGGACTCACCTCTTTGAACGCGTACGGCAACCCAAGAACACCTGCACCGATGAATGAAATAAAGATATTCGCCATGATTTTAATCGGATTCTTCAAACCTACACTTTCACTAGACGAGACAGTCATGATAGCACTTTAAAGGTGAACCAGTTGTATCTAAACTTCAACTACATAATATAACGGTATACGTAAAATATATTGAATCAAAAAGTGACAACTTC
Organism: Lamellibrachia columna; assembly: GCA_963662155.1. Taxonomy (NCBI): domain Eukaryota; kingdom Metazoa; phylum Annelida; class Polychaeta; order Sabellida; family Siboglinidae; genus Lamellibrachia; species Lamellibrachia columna. The sequence continues at coordinate 19,352,719 of OY759274.1, forward strand.
TTTCTAAACCTGTAAACGTAAACGGGGAACAGTTAACTGCATCAGGATTGCTCTCGGACCACGCGATAAGTTGCCAGACAGATGCGTAAGATAGGCTTAAAAGTTAAAACTGGTTAGCCAAAAGCAATTTTGTTGAACAGTATATTATAAAATAGTTTATTTTCAAGATTTTTGTCACATCTATACAGCACATGTTAAGACTTAACATTGAATGTTGTTAAATGTCAGGAGTTCGAATTTGCGATCCGGCAGTAGTCAGTGAACACGCACTTTTGATTAACCAGACTCCGTTAGGTGGGGGCCGGCGCGATCACATGTCCCGTTAGGTGTCGCCATTTAACAAGATTTAACAAGATTGCCACCCAAGGCAAAGGCCCAGATGGCAAGTAGACAAGGAAGCCATTGGCTTATCGGGAGTCAAACATTTTTAATCTATGTGTAATCCGCCCTCCTGAGATATGTGCCAACCTTGTTTTTTAAACATATTCACGCTGCTAGCCGTTTCACAATCTGTAGATAATTTGTTCCATTCATAGATTGTCCATGTCATATTTATTAGTTGATGTTGCTGTGCCTGTAGGCAACTTGAGCCATGACTTGTTGATGTCATAGGATACCTAGCTGGCAGTAGCCCTATGTACCTTTGACCCCATTAGCTGGGACATGGACTTGTTTACTAGATTGTCCCTGGACAGCGGCTTGTATGTTTGCCTGAATGAATCTGGGCAGTCGCCTACTAAGCGTTTCTGGTGTTGCTGTTGTTGGTCACGACTTGGTGTCACAATTGGGATTCTGAGAAAATCGCCATGGAACATGGAAAGATTGGTGACCTGGAACCGTAGTGTTCTAGGGTAACCTGAAGGAGATCTGAAAAAAGTTCCGACAACGTTTTGAAACTTGTTGCGACAGAGCTTGACAAGAAAAGTGAGAAAGTGCAAGCCTATCAATTTATCCATGCCGCCGGGACATGGAACCTTGCTTGGATGTGTACAAGTTTCACCTGGGAAGAAAACGTCCACAAAGAGAAACTGCCTCCCATCCTGGAGAAATTCGAGCAATATTGTAGATCTGAGCCTAATGAAACATGAACGGCATGTGTTCAACTGCAGAGTGCAAGAAGAAACAGAACATTTCGACAATTTTGTGAAAGACATAATTAAGATTATAAAAGCCAAAACATGTAAATTCGGAATACTGCACGACAGTCTGCTACGTGACCGTACCATATGCTGAGTGCTCAGTGACACGGCGAGGGCACGTTTAATCCGCGAGGGGAATAGTTTAACCCTAGAACAAGCAACGGATCGAGATCTGCAGGATAGCAGAGGTAATTAAGCAACGCTCGGTTCTCCGGCGCAGACTCAAAGTCGAGGTACGCACGCTGTGAGGACCGGTACTGTGCACAGAAAGAAGGCAAGTGCCTGGAAACGATGTAGTAAAACGCACGCGAGACGACAATGCCCTGCCCGGGGTAAACAATGCAGGTCGTGCAATGGTTACAATCACTTTGCTAAGATGTGCAAACAGTGGTTGAAACCAATACCACAACAGAGAGCGGGGCCACGCCAGACAGCCAAACCAACACGCTACATGCTGCGACAGGGGAAGATCGAGACCACAAGTCTGATTTCTTGCTGCTAGCAGTGACGACAAACGGCAAAAAATGGCAAAATTGCAAGGCCAAAATGATCATCTGGAAAAAAACACGTGAGTTTCAAACTAGACAAAGGAATTGATAGCAATATTCTTCCAAAGAAATGTGTAACGCCGAGCAAAATCACGCCACCGAGAGCCAAGCTAACATGATTCCTGGGAGGAAAGTCGAAGTCCTGTGGGAAATGTGTCTTGACGACAGAGTACAAGTGGAATTAAAACTCTACCATGTGGAATATGAGCTCGTCGACACGGACTTGCCACCAATCCTCGGCTGGAAAACGTGCGAAGAAATGAGCCTAGTAAACCGAATATACCAATTGACTTGCCAAGTTTCTAGCAATCAGGCGGAAGCAGTACTCAAAGATTTTGATGATGTTTTTGTACTCGAGTACTTGTGTACTTAAGTACAGCAAGTACTATACTTGGACTTGCCACTTTGCTGAGTGCAATTCTTGTACTTGTACTTGACCGTCAAAATACTTGTCAAGTACTTTCCCAAGTACTTTTTATGTTTTAAAATAACTGCAGTGAAAATCAACATATGTTTATTGTTATTTTGCACATAGCACAATTACATGAAACATAAATGATGGTGAAATGCTTACAATAACAAGTGGTAATAATACATAGTTAATATACTGTAATGATGACCATATTAATTGACTGTTCATGTTATGTCTGTCAATGAATAACTAAGGGCAATGCTTGATGTTGATTTGTTTATACGCATAAAGGGGAGGAACAGCATAAGCACTTACACTCATATCAGCTGAGATTTAACCATTGAACCCTTCGACGGCGGCAGAGTTCATTGTATCTCGCTGGACAGCTACCGCCCGCCTCAAGCCGGTCAGCCCCCGGTCAGTTAAGGTACTGTCCTGCCACGGGTGCTTGGAGCTTAGGGTCTTCGCCTGACAAGTGGACTGAAATACTGCACCAGGCAAAACAAAGAAAAATGTTAAAAAGATGCCAGCCATTCGAATTGCAAACTGGAACGTCAGGACCATGTGTCCTGGCCTGTCGGATGATCTCACGCGGATTGAAGATGCAAGGAAGACAGCTATCATCGACAGAGAGCTCAATAGACTCAACATGGACATCGCATCTCTTCAGGAGACACGCATCGCAGCAAACGGATCACTGCGAGAGAAAAACTACACCTTCTTTTGGCAGGGGAAACAACCCGATGAACCTCGTTTGTATATAGTGGGGTTGCCGTCAAGAACTCCCTGCTGAGCACAATCGAAACATCAACAAATGGCTCAGAACGCATCCTGTCCCTCCGCCTGTCTACCGCATCAGGCTCAGTGAACTTGATGAGCATATACGCGCCAACACCTCCGGAAGTCAAAGACCTGTTCTATGAAAAACTCCACTCCATCATCAGCAGTGTCCCCCACTCTGAACACCTGTTCTTGTTGGGAGACTTCAATGCCAGGGTCGGTGACGACCAAGATTCATGGCCTACCTGCCTTGGACACTATGGCACTGGGAAAATGAATGAAAACGGACAGCGTCTGCTCGAGCTGTGCTCTTACCACAACCTCTGCGTTACCAACACATTCTACCAAACCAAACCCCGCCAGAGGGTCTCGTGGAAACACTCTAGATCCCATCGCTAGCATCAGTTGGACCTCGTCATTACCATTACGTACTTCCCCCAACAGTGTGCTCAACACAAGCAGCTTTCACAATGCGGACTGTAACACTGACCACGCCCTGGTAGGCAGCAAGGTGAAACTCCAGCCAAAGAAGATGCACCACTCCAAACGGAAGTGCCGTCCTTGTATGAACGCTGCCTATGCCTCAGTTCCAGCGCTGACTGAAAGATACCTCAATTCCCCTGAACAAGCTCTGCACAGCAAACCCGGAGGCGTTGAAACCAAATGGTCACACTTCAGATACAGTATCTACAATGCCGCCATGACAACTTTCGGCAATCAGAGGAAAAGCAGTGCAGACTGGTTTGAGACTCACCTATCAGACATGGAGCCTGCCATTGAAGCTAAGCGCCAAGCACTGCTGAACTACAAGAAGAATCCCAACGTATCCACACTTTCTGCTTTCAGAGAACAGCAAGACCCACAGCGCAAACGACAGCTAGGAAATGCGCCAATGACTATTGGCAAAATCTTTGCGGCTGTATTAAAATGTCCTCTGACACCGGCGACATCCGATGGATGTATGAGGGCATAAAGAAAGCTTTTGGACCTACCACCAGAAAACTGCCCCGCTGAAGAGCAAAACAGGAGAAACCATCACAGATCCAAACAAGCAGATGGACCGGTGGGTAGAACACTATCAAGAACTCTACTCCAGGGGAAAAGTTGCCACCGAAACCGCCATCAACGCTGCTGAACCTTTGCCTGTCATGCGTGAGCTTGACGAACTCCTTTCAGTGAAAGAGCTCAGTGACGACACAGACCGCCTGGCAAACGGTAAAGCCCCGGGAAGTGACGGCATTAAGTGTGCCAAGCCTGTGCTGCTCACCAAACTCCATGAACTTCTCTGCCAGTGCTGGGAGGGGGGCACCGTGCCTCAAGACATCCCGGATGCCATTCTGTACAAGAACAAGGGTGACCGCGGCGACTGTAACAACTACCGCGGTATCTCTCTGCTCAGCATTGTAGGCAAAACCTTTGCGCGAGTCAACCTGAACAGACTGCATAAGCTGACAGAGCGAGTGTACCCCGAGGCTCAATGGTGCTTCCACAGAGCCAAGTCAACCATCGACATGCTTTTCTCCTTGCGCCAGCTACAGGAGAAATGCCGCGAACAGCAAGTGCCCCTCTACATCTTCATCGATCTGACCAAGGCCTTCTGTCTTGTCGGTAGGAGTCGCCTGTTCCAACTGCTGGAAAAGATCGGCTGTCACCAAAGCTGTTGAACATGATCACAGCCTTTCACAGCAACATAAAAAGCACAGTGCGATATGACGGAGCAGTCTAAAACGCTTTCCCCATCAAGTGCGAAGTCAAACAGGGCTGTGTCCTCGCGGCCAGCCTGTTTGGAATCTTCTTCTCCCTCGTACTGTCTCACGCCTTCAGAACCTCTAAAGAAGCACCTACATCCACACCAGATCGGACGGCAAGCTCTTCAATCTAGCCCGAAAGCAAAGATTAAGATCCGTAAAGTCCTCATTCATGAACTTCTCTTTGCTGATGATGCTGCGGTTACGTCCCACTCCGCAGAGAGCCTTCAGAGACTGATAGACAGGTTTGCTGATGTCTGTAAAGAATTTGACCTAACGATCAGAATCAAGAAAACGAACATCATGGGTCAGGATGTCCGCAACACTCCATTCATCAACATCAACGGGCACACCCTAGAAGTTGTCCAAGACTTCACCTACTTGGGCTCAACCATCACCAGTAACATTGATGTCGAGATCAACAAACGCATCGGCAAAGCTTCTTCCGCCATGTCCAGACTGGCCAATGAGGTGTGGGAAAACGACGCAGTCACATGGAACACTAGGGTTCAAGTGTACAAAGCCTGTGTCCTCAGCGTCTTGCTGTACGTCATTGAGACAAGGACGACTTATGCCAAGCATCGCCTTAACACATTTCACCTACGTTGCCTCGGGCGCATCCTTCGCATCAAATGGCAGGATCACATTACCAAAACAGAAGTGCTCAAGCTGGCAAACACTCCCAGCATGTATGCTCTTCTCAGCGAGCGTCGCTTACGAATGCACGGCCACGTGTGTCGTATGGAGGATGGCCGAATCTCAAAAGATATCCTCTACAGGGGTAAGACCACAGTTGACCTTCCTGTTTATTGTTTCACACGAATGTAGGGCGTATTAAATTGCGATATGTGAATTTAAAGAATTCATATGATGTGACATAAGTGCAATTGAGCAGGCATATTCACAGGTTTGTTTGTAGAAGCTATTGGCTGTGAAATGGTGCCTTTTTTTAGAGTTTAAAAGGCGGAGGGATTTATGGGAATTTGTCTGCTATGGGCAACGTGGGCGCATGAATACAAGGCTATTTTTGTCAAAATTTATGGGCATCGCACGTCGGGGCGTTTTAAAAGAGCTGGAGGTATGTGATTTTGGTAAAACTTGGTCAGCATATCAAAGAGATGATGGCAGTTGCTGTGAAAAAGTTTCAGAATTTTTAGTGGTCACGTTTTCTTATAATCTAACAAAACGTTAACATGGCCACCAATGCAATTTTCAACTGTGGTCTGACTCCTACAGTGAGCTTAAAATAGGCTCCAGACCAACAGGCCATCCGATGCTTCGCTTCAAGGATGTGTGTGTAACATCAACACAACATCATGGGAGACAACTACCGTAGAACGAGGGATATGGCGCGTGAGGGAGTGAAGGCCAGCGAGGAGAAGCGAAACACAACCTGGATGGAGAGGAGACAACAACGAAAGGATCGTGAAAACAGAGCACCAGTTCTACCATCGGTCTACATCTGCTGAATATGTGAAAAGGACTGTAACTCCAGAATTGGTCTGCACAGTCACAGCAGGCACTGTACCACCAGCCACTGACTCTTCAGGCGCAGAACCTATTGTCTTTCGAGACAGAGAGGCCTATAATCTGGTCTTATGAATACTGTTTTGTTTTTGGTTTGTATAGTTTGTCTCAATTCCTTGGCTTTTCCTGATTTCTTATCTTTGATGTTACGATTAGCTGTGGGGAGCGGTGGTCTAATGGTTAGAGCACCCGCCTGTCGATCGAGAGGACGGTGGTTCGATTCCACCTCCGCCGTTTCGAAGCTTGGGCAATTTCGTTCACCCCACTTTGCCCGTGTCTTTCGGAAGAGACACTAAAAGCCGTTGGTCCAAACTCCTGCGTTAGCTCAAGATTGGGCTGTTTGGAGTATAACTACTTGAGACTTGAGACTTGAGCTGCAAGGGTCATTCTTGGTTTTTCTTTGTCTGGCTGTCCCAATCTTCCTAACTTTCTCCGATGTGATGTCCATCCGTAGACAAGATGACAGCATCTGTTTCACTCCATGTTTTTATCATCTATATCGGAAGATGCAGTACTAGCAGTCATCCTCAAAGAAAAAAACAAATAAGGAACCAGGCCATGATGATATAAGTATAACTGTCTTTAAAAAAGTAGCTCCATGTATTGTTTGACGCAGATTATCAATAGCTCTTTTCAGTCTGGTATTGTTCCTAATGAAATGAAAATAGCAAAAGTAACTCCTATATTCAAAAGTGGAGACACTGAAGTTTTCTCAGACTACAGACCACTCTCTATGTTACCAGTAGTTTCTAAGGTTCTTGAGAAACTATTTTATAAAAGATTGATAGAATATATTAACATGAATAATATATCCTTTTTGATGGCCAATATGGTTTTCTGGAAAACATTATCTACTTGTAGGTCTTATGGAAAGCATCACTAAATCATTGGATAAAGACGAATATCCAATTGCGGTATTAATTGACCTACGTAAAAGCTTTTGATACCATAAATCACAGTATATTGTTAAAAAAGTGATATGGTATATGCAGATTAGTGTTAAGCGTGGTTGGAAGTTACAAGGATTGAAGGCTCGAACGTGGGACTTTTACTGTTTTTATTGTATGTTAATGCTATAGCCAATGTGTCTGATTATACCAATGTGTTCTATCATGACAATGACATATTGAATGCTCAACATGTCATAAATTCAGACTTAAAAGTCCTTGCACTGTGGTTAAGAATTAATAAACTCTCTCTTCATCTTGGCAAAACTAATTATATGCTTTTTAAACCACGAAAAAAATTATGTAGATATTAATGTATTTATTGACAAAACAGATGTTGTGAAAGTGAGATGCGAAATTTCTTGGGGTAGTCACAAATGACACCATATTGTGGGAACACCACATCCAGGCACTACAATGCAAGGTCTCAAAAACATTTTGTATACTATACAGAGCTGCATCTAAGTTAGGTACCAGCGAGTTATATATACTGTACACTTGTGTTGCCATGCTTGCAGTATTGTGTTATTCTGTGGGGTATACTGTACAAATCTAAACTGAAAGCTCTAACTACGCTACAAAAACGAGCAATGCAGATTGTGCTCAAGACCTCTAGACAATCCCATACTAGACCTATCTTCTACAAACTGAAAACCCTTCACTTTGATGATATTGTTAATAGTAACATTGCAGCATTTATGCATACACCACTTTACAAAGAATTACCCCAAATAATTCAAAGAAAGTTTCTATTAAACAACACCATTCACAAATATGGTACGAGGAGCGAAAAGAACTTTATGATAAATCTCTGCAAACCTAAAAGAAAGTCTTTCAGCATCATCTTTAAAGGACCAAAACACTGGAATAAATTTCCAGCCGATTTGAAACAGTGTGTCAACGCAAGAACATTCAAAGCGATTCTATATATATATATATACACACATATATATATATATATATATATGCAAATATATATACATACATACACATATATGACCAATGTCGTGTGACACAAGCTGGAGCAGGACTGGTGGGAGCTCCTGGCCAACGTCTCGGTTCAACATAGGTTTCTCTCTGTGGATGTTAATTGCCTCCTTTATTTTACTCTTGTGCCAATTCTCCTCATGGTCTATAAGTGTAGTGTCCTTCATGGAACACTAATGGCCTGTGTTCAGTTTGTGTTCACTTACAGCTGACAGGGGTTGGCGACAAGATAGATGCTCTTTAATTCTTGTGCCAAGTGTTCTGGCTGTTCCTCCTATATAGTGTTGGTCACATTCTGGGCATTGTACGTCATACACAACCCCACACTTTGCTGCCTTTGCTGTTCTTGTCTTTTGGGTGTACCAACAGTGACCTCAGGGTGTTGATAGGTTTGTGGTAAACTGGGATGTCATAAGACTTGAAAATCCTTGCTAATTGATCTGATAGTTTACTAATGTAGGGCAGACCTGTGGCATGTTGTCTCTGCTGGTTTCTGTGGTGGTGTTCTCCTTCTTTCTCATTGGTTGTGTGATGGTAAACATCCAAGTTTTGTAACCGTTTGCTTTCAGCACTTCCTTGATATGATCTACCTCTATGCTCTTGTCCTCCTCTTCAGTTACCAGGTTTTTTGCCCTTTGGACGAGTGTCCTGACCACTGGTCGTTTGTGTTCTAAGTGGTGATTAGAATCCCAGTTCAAATACTGGTCTGTGTGAGTTGCTTTCCGATATATCTTTACCTTGGTTGATCCATCATCTTTCAGGCATATACGTGTCTAGAAAGGCTATTGTCCTGTTCTGGTTCTACCGTGAACTTAATGTTTTCGTCCATTAAGTTCAGATGATGTGTGAAATATTCTACTTCGCTCTCTTGTAACACTGTGAATGTGTCATCTACATATCTCAACCAGATGTCCGGAGGATGAGGTGTTTTCCTGACGACTCTTTCTTCAAAATGTTCCATGTATAGGTTTGCCACTATCAGAGACACCGGTGAACCCATGGCTGCTCCCTTCTTCTGTTTGTAGAACACTCCAGCATAAATGAAATATGTGGTGTTCAGACAGATTTCTAACAGTGTGGTGATCTGGTTTACTGGTAGTTCACACATTTCACTTTTGTTCGTATTTAGTTGAAATGTACATTTTGTGTATTGTGTACAATTGTGAAATAAAATCATTCCACGTTCCGGTTGTGATTCCATACTGTGCGTGACAAAATCTGTAGTGGACTGCAAGCCAGTCATTGAAACTGAAGATGACTATCGCACTATGCGGTGCGCACCTGCAATGGTTGAATTACAGAGAATTGAACCGTGTATGTTTGAGGCACGGCCCTCATATGAAACGTGCGGTAGCCATAACATCTAATCTAATCATTGAAGTTGGCATTTGTGATGACAATATACATGTGTCAAGGCAAGTGCACAGCTCACCAATGCTAATATTGCATTACTTTAGTCATACGTTAATAATGGAAGACACAGATTGCACTGGAGTATGCTGTTCACATCTGTAGTCTGTAGAGGAGCAGTCACAGGCTACCATTGCAGACCAACAACAATTATCAAAACATTTGGACATCAAATGAATTAGACAAAGAAACACAACTGTAGAATTGACACAGACATCCTTTTATTTCCAGTGCATTGCATATATAACTGAAGTACTGCAGTTAACATTAACATGCATCTATCAGTGTCAGCAACAAAACTAAACTGATAAAAACCAACAGAAATGTACCAAACCTGACAAATCTAACAAAACATACAATGCCATTATCACCCCAGCAATCTCTACTGATATCAGTACATGGTACATGTGTGCAGGAGGCAGTTTTAAACAGACCGTGATAGCATTCACAGACCAGTCATGCGTTCAAATACAATACTACACCATTTAGTCGAGTCAACTATGTGCTCCAATAGTTTGACTGTACATTAGTGTTATTTACACAAGCATATTAGTGGTTCGATGGCTCAACATTAAAAGGCTAACCATTTTATATCTGGTAGGGTCAACATGATGTCATATCCAGTCACAATACTCAGGACAGTATACTCGATAACATTATTTTCTCCAGTACAATAACATCAATAACATTACTTTCTCCAGGCAGTTCAGTAACATAATATTATCCTGTTTTGCCTATTCTCTTAGATTTTTCTGTCAGCTAGTTGCACGTTTTCTACATAACATTATGTTCAGTACTTGTGGTGTATCATAGATGACTACAGTCTACTGGGATAAGGCTGTCTCACAGAGACGTGATCTCACAGTCGGCCATCTTACTCACAATGACAACATCTTTATTAATAGAAACACCTGTACAGTTATAATGTTACCTTTTGGCCAAACAGATGTTCCGTAGCATCTAACTGAAGACATGATGCTTCCAAAGCAGCACTCATAACACAACACTTAATGACTAACCTCGATCAGGTTACATTTGAACCTTCCCAACATCGTCTGACCGAGTGCCAGTCCTGTGACACATGGCTGCCCTCGAAGGAGCTGGTAATGGTCAGACTTTTACAACTATGTGCGATTTGGCAATAGCTACTTTCACCAGTTACTGACTTCTTTAATGAAGTAACAAATTCATGCATACGACAATGGAATGTGAACTTTGTAAAGCAACTGTAAATTGGTGCCTTGCATTCATAGTTAAAACACAAAGTTTTCAGATTCAATCATCAATAAACCCCAAAATTACATACAACAACCTTTCATCTAAATGCTGCCATACATTTGACATTAACAATCTGGAATAAGTTAACTAATACGTTATTAAAATTATTATAATGTTTATATCATTCATATTCAAAAAGATGTGAATAAATAGCAGAGGCATGTACGACTGCTCTTTTAATTAGAGCAATCCTAGTAAGCTATACAGACAACATTACAGTAGCGTGGAACAGCCCCAGTCATACAAATGTAATGTGTATTTGGTAATCATCTGCTTGACAGGCTACAGTTTTACAGACAATATGACCACAAACAGACGATGTGACCTCAAACAGACGATGTGACCTCAAACACATGATGTGACCACAAACAGATGATGTGTCCACAAACAGATGATGTGACCACAAACACATGATGTGACCACAAACAGATGATGTGTCCACAAACAGATGATGTGTCCACAAACAGATGACGTGTCCACAAACAGACGATGTGACCACAAACAGATGATGTGTCCACAAACGTTTGTTTGGTCTAGATATACTTTATAGCCTTATAGATGATGACAATAGATAGGAATCTGAATTCTATATGCTGATAAATCAGTGAAAAATATAAATTTATGCAGAATTTTAAGTCAAAAGTATGAATTTCAACAAGAAGTATGTCTGCATATATAACACACAAGTGACTAACTGATGGGACTGGCCGGCGTCAATGAAAGCATCCAGCCAAATGTACACACAACTGTTGACTGATGTTTAATGACACAACATGTACTGTATACAGGGCACAGTGTCACTATCTTCCCATTGTGTAGATTAGTAGACAACCCTAACACATCGCAGCTATTCAAATAATGAGCTAGCACAAAAACTACGTTACCAGTATTATTCTATTTTGTAAGTTTACGAATTTCCTGGATTGCTAAAAGCCTAAAACCACATGATCCTTTGTTTCTCCGCTTCACCATTTTATGTCTTATCAAAAACTGATTCAGTCGTGAGAAGTTTCAATGAAGGAACACATCCCATGGGAACATCCCGTGGGAACTCAAACATCCCATGGGACAAACAGGACAACACACAGGAAAGGGTCACCAATAACCCTGACTTACACGCACACAGGAAAGGGTCACCAATAACCCTGACCTACAAGCACACAGGAAAGGGTCACCAATAACCCTGACCTACAAGCACACAGGAAACGGTCACCAATAACCCTGACCTACAAGCACACAGGAAAGGGTCACCAATAACCCTGACCTACAAGCACACAGGAAAGGGTCACCAATAACCCTGACCTACACGCACACAGGAAACGGTCACAAATAACCCTGACCTACAAGCACACAGGAAACGGTCACCAATAACCCTGACCTACAAGCATACAGGAAATGGTCACCAATAACCCTTACCTACAAGTACACAGGAAACGGTCACCAATAACCCTGACCTACAAGCACACAGGAAACAGTCACCAATAACCCTGACCTACAAGTACACAGGAAACGGTCACCAATAACCCTGACCTAGAAGTTAGTGTAGTAGACACATCCAATCAACCACATGGTGCAGATCAAAATGGACTTCCATTGTTTTGAATATTCAACAGCATTATATACCAACAGGTGAAGAGTAAAGTAGACATGGTTGTAGATGTGCAGACCTCAGCCTTCAATGAAGGAAGGCTGTCCTGTGTTTGGTGTCTTCAGAGTGATGCTGAACTGCTTGAGGGTTGCGTCGAGCCCCGCCTGGTTGCCAGAGAAGTACGCAGCAACAGCATTGTGCAGTAGTAGCAGCTGTTTATGCATCACCTTCACCTACACAAACACACACACGGTCAATGCACAGTGGACAGACACCTTCACCTACACAAAAACACACAGGGTCAATGCACAGTGGACAGACACCTTCACCTACACAAAAACACACAGGGTCAATGCACAGTGGACAGACACCTTCACCTACACAAAAACACACAGGGTCAATGCACAGTGGACAGACACCTTCACATACACATAAACACACAGGGTCAATGAACAGTGGACAGACACCTTCACCTACACAAAAACACACAGGGTCAATGCACAGTGGACAAACACCTTCACCTACACACAGGGTCAATGCACAGACACTTTCACCTACACAAAAACACACAGGGTCAATGCACAGTGGACAGACACCTTCACCTACACACAGGGTCAATGCACAGACACCTTCACCTACACAAACACACAGGGTCAATGCACAGTGGACAAACAAAATTAAAACTCTTTCCTCAACTGATTTAGCCTATCGTGAATCCGGTTCTTTGATGTCCAGATATGTAGTATGTGAAAAGTAACTTCTGCAGTTCATTTAATAAATTTTTTTTATTTTTGTTCAAATTATTGAAAGAATTGATTTTAGTTGTTAGATCCGGCAAGGCTCAAAGTACTGAATATCCAAAATGGTAAACATTTTGTGGGTCAATGCCAATCATGGATGTGACCTCCATCCGCTCGCTGATCACATTGTAAGGTTTGGTCAGCCTAAAATTGTAAGAACAGAGATAGTGGTCATTGCAGACATATTTAATCAATAATTTAACGTTAGCATAAAGAAAACCCAGGTTGATACAACTTATGTAAAGCAAGCTAGTTTCTGGCCAATTTGCAGCTTTGCTTATTATTTAGTATACACAGTAGGGAGGGGTAGAGTCGCCCCGACTGTAATAATAACTGGACTGTCAAACGGGAGAAATATTTACCCGATTTAGAATGCAGGCCATAAGAAACTAGGTCTCCCAGTCTTGGGGGGTTCAGAAGGTGACCCGATACCTTGCATACGATGGTCATTTCCAGCATGTACGGGGATGACGGTTGTATATGGACATCTGCCAACAACGGCTTTCTCGATTTCCTAAAATGGTTAACCGCGCCTCCACTGAGGCGTGGTTCTTCTGAAAGCTCTGGTATAAATAGGCCAGAAATAGACTCATAAAACAACGGGTGCGCGCGATCTAATTTACCACGCACCTCGTTCAATTTGGACTAAACATTATCGGCAAGGGTGGGCCACGCCGGCCCATACCTACCTTACCATTCGAAAACTAAATTTATTGAAGATTTTTAAATGTTAAATGGGAGAAACAAGAACAACGGTAGAGAGACCAATCTATGTTGTACGATCAACACTTCTGCGTTAATAAAATCTTGCGAACCTGGAAGATGCGTTCACAGCTTATTATACCGATCTGATCGTCTGCGGTATTATCAGTAAGCAGCTAGACGATCTGGCGAGCGACAAAGGCAATTACTACACAACTGTGAGTATTCTCGACGAATGCACGCGCCCTTAAGAGAAGCGAGAATCTTACAACATGACAAAGTTAAAAAACTTCACCAAGGGTGAAATTTGCGAGTTTTCAGCGTTTCCATTTTCACTTTAACTAATGTTTGATGAAACATTAAGTAAATTAATAGTTTGTCTGATGATTAAACAAAAACTACATACAAAAGTTGCACAAACGAGCTAGCATGTTGCAATGGATACTACCTGGTAGGTAAGTTTGATATTTCGAAAATCAATTTGAAATTTGAGGCTAGCAAAAAAACTTAATTGAGCAGGAACCTTTAAACGTTTTGTGTGCATGTGTGTGCTTAAGGGCAAAGTTTTTTATTTTTAGGTTTACAGATTTTTACAGTCATGTCTAACACAGGATGGGTGAAAAAGAGTGATGAAGGGGAAAGGGTTAATCAAGGCGTTTAAAAAAAAAAAGTTTTTGTATGGATTATTACAATAGTGTTGTCTTGAATTGATTAGTTTCAGTAGAAGTTTTTAAAATAAATTAACCGTTTCTTCACAGATTGTAGATTAAATACTACATAATAATCCAGATTAATAACATTTGCAGTTTTTCATTTATTTGGTTATGTTACAAGATTTTTTTTACATTTTTGTAAATGTAAAGAAATAGCCACAAAATGCGAAATTATTTCGTTTTGAGAAAATCCCCAAAGAAATAAATGACACATATAAGTGGCTGGCTAAGATTGAGCTCTGTCTCAAATTGCGATTATCATTCGGTGAATTATATCAGTTAGCTGATGTCATTTTAGTATCTCCGTCGATACTACATGGGATAATCAAATAGTTTGTCAGCAACTTCGACAGCGCCTGACTTTGTCAATGTCACGACTAGCCTCCATTATTCAGACTCTGTGATGTGGCGCCAATGTTTGCTATACAAGATTTCTGGCAAATAGAGATAATTCTAGTCTCATTTATTCGACTCTCAAATTAGTGAATTTGACGAGAAGAGAGTCTGGTCTCAGTGGTGTTGTCTCGTTGCTACCCACTGTCACCACTCCATTTTGTGTAGGTGTTCCCTTGAAGCACCAGCAGCCATTCAGCATCATTATCGAGATCTTACGCTAAACATTTTGTCAATATTGTGTCAATATAATGAAATATAAAGTTAATTTGAATTGCATCGTGTAAACTGATAAAAATTCACCCTTATTTTATGAATTAGCCAAATGTCCGGATGAGCTAATTATGTATGCGCTCAGAATCTGGGTGCATACTTAATTTCCATCACAATGAAAAGTACACTTTGCATCCAGGCGATGATGTGTGCAGCAAATGGTGGCGCCACCGCACGGAGCTAACGGAGACTCAGATAACTCAGGAACGGGACTGACATTCAGCATGATCTTTTTATATAATAAAAAATAATCAATTTCACAAGATTGATTAATCAGAACAACACTAGTCTGTACTCACTTTCCTTCCCTATATATATATATATATATTATATATATATATATATATATAAGAACATAATATGTCTTTCTTCAGCAGATCAAAACAATGTAAACAATGCTCCACCCCATAATACACTGCCTTCTATCAAATTGATACACACATATGTATGAACATATGTATGAACATATGTATGAACATACCACTACATGAGTAGACAAACATTCATTCCATCATGACATAAATACAAACATTTATTCAATCACCACACTAAACGAATAAACACAAACATACATTTCACTACCACACTATATGAATAAACACAAACATACATTCTGTCACTAAACTACACGAATCAACAGATATACATTCCATCACAACACTACATGAATAAATGCAAACATGCATTCAATCACCACACTGCATGAATAAACACAAACCTACATTCCATCATCACACTGCATGGATAAACACAAACATACATTCCATCATCACACTGCATGAATAAACACAAACCTACATTCCATCATCACACTGCATGAATAAACACAAACATACATTCCATCACAGCACTAGATGAATAAAAAACATTACAATCCATCACCACACTACATGAATAAACACAAACATACATTCCATCATAGAACTACATGAATAAACACAAACATACATTCCATCACCACACTACATGAATAAACACAAACATACATTCCATTACCAGAAAACTATACGAATAAATACAAACATGCATTCCATCACCTGTACATGAATAGACATGAACTTTATTCCATTCTACAGTTCCCAAGAACATGGCAGATATCACACATAGCAGTCATGACCCAAAGTTCAACCATGGGTGTAGTGTTTTTGCCCGAGAGATCATTTATGTTTATTCCTATTAATACTCAATACTTAAAATAATGTGAAAATTAAATCAAAGAACTATAATGAATGGTAATAAAACATCTTAAAACAATACTAAAAACAAACAAGATAGACAACAAAATCCACACAATGTCTGAAGCCATCAACCTTTGATCATGGATGCTTTTGATCATACAATGATGCAGACTTCAAGCAGAGAAGTGACCACCCCACAATGTCAACAACATATAGGGACAGCAGAAAGTAGCATAGACACAACTCGATATGTTCAGAGGTGAACACAAAAGTAAGCAACTATCTAGCTGTGACAACAATGACAACAGATGAGACAATAACAAATGATATCCAATCAACAACGTCAACATGAGAACAAATAACAAAACTGAACCTGGTAAACTTTGGTATTAAAGAAAATGAAAGACAACATTGACAATGATTGTACAATTATCTTACTATGACCTTTCATGACTGGTGTTGTTTTGTCCATAGGAGTAAAACGACACCGGTCATGAATCAAGACGAGAGCGGAGTGGGACAGTCTGCTCATAGTGCCATCTGGCGAGCAGAAGAAGAATAAAATCCCACAATTCATTTTCTGAAGACAACTGAAGGTTGTTGGAACATGGAAAGTAAGTTAACTTCAAGAAGTAAATTGTATAATCATCCAATTCCCAACTTAATGAACAAGTCGACCAACACTGACAATGTAGAGGAGCTCAGCCAACTGAAAAACAACTGCGGACGGACGTGGCTGACATAACACCGAGAATGCTACTTTCCTAGTCTGGGCGACTCAGCAACTGTGTCTGTCACCCCATTTGGGGGTTGCACCCTAAAATGGCGGGTGATGGCGTCCACCTGGGCATGGTTGGAGGCTGTGTGCTCACAAACCGCCTTGTGCAGCAGGAAGAGATTGCGCTGAGACACGGACACCTGAGTAGGGCAAACAACACATTTCAGGGTGCAAACACACATTACAGAGTGCAAACACACGGTGCAAACACACATTACGGGGTGAAAACACATTACGGGACGCAAAAATACATTACAGGATACAAACACACATTACGGGATGCAAACACACAGGGTGCAAACCATACAAGTTAAGTCTCCCGGATTTGCTGGGAGACTCCCGGAAATCTATAAAATCTCCTGTTCTCCCGGACGGGAGAACCAATCTCTAATGGATTTTTGATGAAAAAAATTTTTTTTTTGGGTGGCCTAACAAAAGTTTGCCAATCCCTCTCTTTACTCACGCTCACAACAACAGCAAGGGTTACTTCAATCAGGTTTTGTGCAGTGTGGACCAGGGAAACTTAGCTAAACGGTATCCTTGTTTTTGCCTGTTGTTGAAGTTATTTATATGTGTTAGACGAACGGTCCACCATTATCGCCCACATGTGCATATTGATTTCAAATATTGCCCATCAATACATCTGCATAATTTACAAGTTTTATGTCATTCATATATATTTTATAATTGTCACAGTCAGACCACATTATGAATGAAAAGACATAATAAAAAAAGTGTTTATAAAAAACTGCCTCTGTCACCCAGGATCACAAATGCCTCCGTCTCCCAGGATCACAAACTTTGAAGAAAAAGAAAATGCTTCAGTCCTAGCCCTGCCAGTAAATAATATGTTAATTGCTTCAGTGTAATCAAATATGTAGGCTACTGCCTGCTAGGCAAGGGATTTTTGTAATGCCATAATAATTTTATATTTCAGGAGTTGAAATTTTTTTTGTATACCATCAGAGTATTGTAACCATGTTATATATTTTACTAGTCCACAAAGAATGTGTCTACTGCCAAAATGTTTATTAACACGCAAGTATACCAATAGTACATATGCAGTGTAGTTGGAACTAAAGCTGATATGGTGGTAATTTTTATGAGCGACGAGGATGTGAAATACAGCACTCTGATTAATGCACAATTCTCTGATATCACAAGACTCTCCAATTTATTTACAATTCTCTGATATCCCGTGCCCCTCCAATTTATGTACAACTCTCCGATATCCCGAACCCCTTCAATTTATGTACAATTCTCAGATATCCTGAACCCCCCCTCCGATTTACGTATAAATCTCCTGCATTTGCATTTCTGAAACTTAACATGTATGGTGCAAACACACATTATAGGGCGCAAAAACAAATTACAGAGCACAAAAACAAATTACAGGGCGCAAGAACACATTACAGGGCACAAAAACAAATTACAGGGCACAAAAACAAATTACAGGGCACAAAAACAAATTACAGAGCACAAAAACAAATTACATAGCACAAAAACAAATTACAGAGCACAAAAACACATTACAGGGCACAAACAAACAATACAAGGCAAATACACATTTCAGGGCACAAACACACATTACAGAGCATAAACACACATTACGTGTAGCAAACATACATTCAGAAATGGTCCAGGCACAGTCATTATGTGATGCAGACACACCGTTATTACATATACAGTCATTACATCGCACAACTTACAAGTACATTTTGTACCACACTCCCCACCAGTGGCGCCACCGAGCATATCACCACTGCCACAACTTGGTCATAAATTCCAAATAGTCAGTAGCGGAGTGGTATAAAGTTTACAACTTGTTACATCATTGCACCTGTGCAATTTGAGTAAGGTATCATAGTTATTGTGTTTCTAGACACATTTGCAATGCAAACACTATCCACAATTATATGCAATTGAAATTGAGAGATTTCTTGACAAAAGTTACAAGTCTACCGAATGAAATAAAGGCAAACAGTCTACTTGGTGTGAGTACAGTTACTACATGGGGTTAGCATGCAGTCTTTACGTGGTGCAAATGTAACCTGGTGCAAACATAGTTTTTACATGGTAAAACAGTCGTTACAGGGTGGAAATTTGCAGTTTTTACTTGGTGTAAAATGCAACTAGGTAATTCCACATCAAATGAATCACCCAAGCATTAACCCTCTCTGATTTTAATAACTTCACATACACTTTCACATACACTTACAATTACAGGTATCTAAGAAGAAAAGAATGAGCCAGCATTTTACACTTGTACACCAAGCCATTTTTATCATAGGTCTCTGAACTTTGACCTGAGTAACTCATGTCCTAAGTAAGCTAGAGATGATTCATGTGTCAAAGTTTGACCTGAAAGTCTCATGTTCTAAGTATGCTAGAGGTGATTTATGTGTCAAAACTCTTGAGTAAACACTTTCACCCAATGCATACATACACTCACGGCACACTGCAAGCATGCAGTCACTGACTCACGGCACACTGCAAGCATGCAGTCACTGACTCACAGCACACTGCAAGCATGCAGTCACTGACTCAAGGCACACTGCAAGCATGCAGTCACTGACTCACGGCACACTGCAAACATGCAGTCACTGACTCACGGCACACTGCAAGCATGCAGTCACTGACTCACGGCACACTGCAAGCATGCAGTCACTGACTCACGGCAAACTGCAAGCATGCAGTCACTGACTCACGGCAAACTGCAAGCATGCAGTCACTGACTCACAGTACACTGCAAGCATGCAGTCACAGACTCACTGCACACTGCAAGCATGCAGTCACTGAGTCACAGCACACTGCAAGCATGCAGTCACTGCATTGGACAAGCCAACATATACAACACAGTCAGACTCAGTCACCATTACCCTCACTCACACAACTAGGGTAATATTACATATTCACTGGTGTTACAGTCATGCAGTCAGACACAGCACACAATGGAACAAGACAGTCACTGGTGTTACAGTCATGCAGTCAGACACAGCACACATTGGAACAAGACAGTCACTGGTGTTACAGTCATGCAGTCAGACACTGCACACAATGGAACAAGACAGTCACTGGTGTTACAGTCATGCAGTCAGACACAGCACACAATGGAACAAGACAGTCAATGGTGTTACAGTCATGCAGTCAGACACTGCACACAATGGAACAAGACAGTCACTGGTGTTACAGTCATGCAGTCAGACACTGCACACAATGGAACAAGACAGTCACTGGTGTTACAGTCATGCAGTCAGACACTGCACACAATGGAACAAGACAGTCACTGGTGTTACAGTCATGCTGTCAGACACTGCACACAATGGAACAAGACAGTCACTGGTGTTACAGTCATGCAGTCAGACACTGCACACAATGGAACAAGACAGTCACTGGTGTTACAGTCATGCAGTCAGACACTGCACACAATGGAACAAGACAGTCACTGGTGTTACAGTCATGCAGTCAGACACAGCACACAATGGAACAAGACAGTCACTGGTGTTACAGTCATGCAGTCAGACACTGCACACAAAGGAACAAGACAGTCACTGGTGTTACAGTCATGCAGTCAGACACTGCACACTATGAAATGTGTTTATATTATAAGGTTTGTAGTTTGGCAAGGTGAGTGACAGTAGAGTATCACAAGAACATATACAGCCACTGCTGCCATCAACTTACTGCCCATCAGAAGTTGATACACACAGACTTACCAACTAGCACCAAAAGATATGATATGACTATCCCACAGCCTGTCCTGACCCTGTATAGAGAACGCACTAAGACTTAACTTGAAAACATTTTCACGAACACTACACTTCATAATGTGAAACACAACTGATAACGTAGTAAAATGGTCAGACCCTGTTTTGTAATATCAACTTCTCTGGCAATGACACTACTAGAAATTGCAAGGGTTCTTGAAGTGTGTATTCCACTTAGGAAAATAACCTGGTCGCTCAGTAGAATCATATGGACATACAGGGGAAACGTGTGACTGTGCACATGCATGTATGTGTACTTGTGTGAATGACCGCACACGTGCGTGTGTGAACATGGTTGTGTATGTGTTGTTGTCTTGAAGAAAGAACTAGATACAAAAGCAAACTAAATGACGAATAAAGGAAAGATTCAGCAGCATCAATAGTCTAGAGATCTCACCTTGTTCTCATCCAGGAACCTCAGTTTGATGCCTACGTCAGAACGCAGCTTCTCAAACTTCTCCTTGTGAGCACTGAACTTCCTCTTTGACTCTTCAATCTTGTTGGCTGACGACAAGTCTCGAGGCCCAGTCTGAAGCAGCTCTAGGTCTGTGCGGTACGCGTCATACTCCACCCTGGGGACAACCATACATGTCATACTCCACCCTGGGGACAACCATATATGTCATACTCCACCCTGGGGACAACCATACATGTCACCCTCCACCCTGGGGACAACCATACATGTCATACTACACCCTGGGGACAACCATACATGTCACACTCCACCCTGGGGACAACCATACATGTCACACTCCACCCTGGGGACAACCATACATGTCACACTCCACCCTGGGGACAACCATACATGTCACACTCCACCCTGGGGACAACCATACATGTCATACTCCACCCTGGGGACAACCATACATGTCACACTCCACCCTGGGGACAACCATACATGTCAAACTCCACCCTGGGGACAACCATACATGTCACACTCCACCCTGGGGACAACCATACATGTCATACTCCACCCTGGGGACAACCATACATGTCATACTCCACCCTGGGGACAACCATACATGTCATACTCCACCCTGGGGACAACCATACATGTCATACTCCACCCTGGGGACAACCATACATGTCATACTCCACCCTGGGGACAACCATACATGTCATACTCCACCCTGGGGACAACCATACATGTCATACTCCACCCTGGGGGCAACAATACATGTCATACTCCACCCTGGGGACTACCATACATGTCATACTCCACCCTGGGGACAACAATACATGTCATACTCAACACTGGGGACAACCATACATGTCATACTCCACCCTGGGGACAACCATACATGTCATACTCCACCCTGGGGACAACCATACATGTCATACTCCACCCTGGGGACAACCATACATGTCATACTCCACCCTGGGGACAACCATACATGTCATACTCCACACTGGGGACAACCATACATGTCATACTCCACCCTGGGGACAACCATACATGTCATACTCCACCCTGGGGACAACCATACATGTCATACTCCACCCTGGGGACAACCATACATGTCATACTCCACCCTGGTGAAATCCATTCACATCGCCATCAACATACCAAGTGGATATTTGTCCTACATTCGTGATGTCCAATATACAAGCCAAATTCAACCATTCTTTTAATTGAAACCTGCCATAGAAAGTCAAGTCTATGTCATGGAGGTGATGTTCTCTTCAGTATGAATTCAACTGCCTCTTCATAAAATAACATACTTTGTAAATTACTAATGTGACATCTTAAATGATGTATCAAAGTGCATGTGGCTGTGAGCCAGTGTGAGTCTAGCAACAGTCCCTACCTGGTCGCCTCGTACAGTTTGATGGTCTGAAGGGTATCGTCCATTGTCTTGTTACACAGAGTGTTGACACTTGATGTGAAGAAATTCAGTGCTCCTGAAACAGTGTGCACTATGTGTTAGATCACAGGACATGAAAATGTTCAGTGCTTCTGAAACAGTGCACACTGTGTGTTAGATCACAGGGCATTAAGACGTTCAGTGTTCCTTAAACAGTGCAGACTATGGGTTAGGTTAGACGACATACTCCACTCAGTACTGCTCCCACAGTGCACACCAGGGGTTGATTTTAACTGTATTCCACTATTCCAAGTATATTAGATTTTCGGAAGAAATATCAGAGCATGTGTGGCATTGTGTGCCAATAATCCTCCCAATGAGTGTCTCCCCATTCTTAGAGATCTCTGTCTTTGTCGCAAGGTGAACACATCAACTCACCAATGAGTGTCTCTCCGTTCTTAGAGATCACTCTCTCCCGCTCAATGTGAACGCATCAACTCACCAACGAGTGTCTCTCCTTTCTTAGAGATCACTCTCTCCCCCTCAAGGTGAACACAACAACTCACCAACGAGTGTCTCTCTGTTCTTAGAGATATTTGTCTCTGTCCCAAGGTGAACACATCAACTCACCAACGAGTGTCTCTCTGTTCTTAGAGATCAAGGTGAACACAACAACTCACCAACGAGTATCTCTTTGTTCTTAGAGATATCTGTCTCTGTCCCAAGGTGAACACATCAACTCACCAATGAGTATCTCTCTGTTCTTAGAGATCACTCTCTCCTTCTCAAGGTGAACACATTAACTCACCAATGAGCGTCTCTCCATTCTTAGAGATCACTCTCTGTGTCTCACAGTTGTAAGCAAACTCTTCCTGCAGTTCTGGAGACTTCTGAGACATTTCTGCAAATGCATCACCTAGAGCCCGCTGCGCCTGCACCACCTGAAACACATGCACAGCTATAACATGCACCACTGTGTCATACACACTACTGTGACACACGCACCACTGTGACACACGCATCACTGTGACGCACACACCACTGTGACACATGCATCACT
This sequence comes from Lamellibrachia columna, assembly GCA_963662155.1. Classification (NCBI taxonomy): domain Eukaryota; kingdom Metazoa; phylum Annelida; class Polychaeta; order Sabellida; family Siboglinidae; genus Lamellibrachia; species Lamellibrachia columna. The sequence continues at coordinate 19,376,552 of OY759274.1, forward strand.
GTGACGCACGCGCCACTGTGACGCACGCATCACTGTGACGCACGCACCACTGTGACACACACACACACCACTGTGACACACGCACCACTGTGACGCATGCATCACTGTGATGCACGCACCACTGCGACGCGTGCCATCCGTAACATTACTCCAAATATTAACCGTGTCATTTTTACGCACAGCTTATATGGTTTATCCACTTACATTAACAATTATTTTATTAGGAATTATGACTACTATCTTATCCCTGTTATATTCGTAAATTTTAATCCTAAAAAACATTGATATTTAATGATACTTGTGCTTGATTACATATGCAGTCTTCGGGAAGTCACTGGACTTCAGCCCAGACCAGTGAAATTTTGGCCAGTCCAGAGGACTTTTCAGAACATATGGTGTAGTAAAAGAACGGATTGTTAGCTATATCAGATTAATTTTAATAATAAATCATGAGTTTGTTACATGTTTGCAAAACATTTTGCCAACATTGACGGACAATCCGCCAGTGTGCGTTGCTTGGCTCCCATGGCTCAACATGTGTATTCCTGGGAATTTCTTCTATGTGTTTCCTGTTCGTAGTTTTACGGCAACCACGATCTGTTGAATTTGTGCGTTTTAGGTGAGTGTTTAACTTTATGTAATACATATTTAAACTGTTACAAATGTACATGTAAGTATTACACTTCTCTTCACCCCCTTTCCAGCACATTATTATTAATAATACCTTAGTTACTCATGCTGAATGTGGTGTTGTATTCTACTTTTATTAATATGGAATTTTAACTGTTTGTTGGATATAAAATATTGAAATATACTGATGAATTGCTAACATGATTTAGTTGGGTGGCTCCCACGATAGCGACATTTCATGTAGTATCATGAATTTTGCATGTTATGTTCATATGAGAAGATAGGTCACATAAATATGTATTTCAATAACTTTTGAAGTAGAAGGCAAAAACAAAATGTAGGAGGCCCGTTAATATGAGTGCCAAAGTGAGCCCACACGCAGCCCCCACAAAGCCCACATGCAGCCCCCACCACCTCCAATGTTGAACAAACACATAAAGTGGTCAATGTTTGCAAAGGATTTTCAATTATTCACTATCAAAAAAGTGGATAACTCCTGAGACTGAGGAAATGATCAGGTGCTATTTGAAAACATAATGACAGTTAAATAAACCACACAGGTAAAATGTCAAAGGGCTACTCACTGCTGCTGTATCAATTACACAGCCCCCATTTGAAACATTTTTGCTTAATAAAAAATATAAAGGTTCTACAAAGTATGTCAATTCTTTTGTTTTGTCATTGTGCAAATTCCCCTATTATTGCCCACAAACATGTCAACTGATAAAGTTTACAATTTTGCCAGAAATAATATAATAGAATTTCATAGCAGTAAGATTGCTCATCATCCTGTTTTGTTCTCGGCAAGAGCGACAAAGAGTTTCTGTCGCTTTGACATTTCAAAGTCAAATGTATTAACATAGGGTAACAGATGAGCAGGCGAGACAAGTAGACTGCTTGCGGCCTCTAGAGAGTAGTACAGATTGCATAAGTTTAACAATGTTAGTAGATGTTGCACTTCAGGCCACTTGGAGACGCCGACCGCCTCTTAATGAGAATGCTGAGTTAGGGTGAGTAGCACAGTTACCACCCATTGGAAGTTAGGGTCAGTAGCACAGTTACCACCCATTGGAAGTGACTTGTGAGGGCATGTAGACATGTTAGACCACTCACATAGACATTTTAGACCAATCAGATAGACATGTTAGACCACTCACATAGACATGTTAGACCACTCACATTGACATATTAGACCAATCAGATAGACATGTTAGACAATTCACATCACATAGACATGTTAGACCACTCACATAGACATGTTTGACCACTCACATAGACTTGTTAGACCACTTATAGATGTGTTAGACCACTCACATATATACATATCAGATCACCCACATAGCACAGACATGTTAGACCACTCACATAGACATGTTAGACCATTCACATAGATGTGTTTGACCACCAACATCAACGACCACCCACCTGTTGGTAGTGACTTGTGAGGGCGCGTGCAAGGCGGAGGATGTTGACGTATCGACGCTGCGTGTCACGAAGGATCTCTATCTGAGACTCGAGTTCGGCATCGACCGTGCGTGAACTACGACCCAGCTTCTCTGAGATGATCTGCCGTGTGCATTTGTAGGTGTTGATGGACCAAGCTTTGAGGGAGTCCAGCTTGGAGGCTGCCGTCCCCGTGGGGCTGGTGGGAGCGAGTCGCAGAGGGGGTGTGGACGCGGTCCCGGGACTGCCCAGGGACACGCTGCTGGGGCTGGGTGCGCCGTTCTGCTCTGTGTTTGACAGTGAAATGTTGGATGGAGGCACCGCTACAAGACAGAGCATATGACTTGAGACATCAACACCAAGACAGGGTCTCAATGAATGATTCATCTGTCCTAGAGAGCAGGACTAATGTTTTATACGTATATGTACATACTAAGTGTGCGAATCACTGCATGTGCTGGGGCAACAACAAACAATTACATTTCGTTTATGCTGATTTTTTATTAATTAAAATGACGCAGAATTTGTCATTGGCAATTACAATTCTGAAACATAATTTGTTAGAACCTAGAAGTATTACACATAAAGACGAAAATAGTTGAGGAAGCTACCTCCATCCTCTTGGTGCATCCCCACTAAATTGCTATTAAGTATTAGCATCTAGTAGAGCCATTGTCATTACCAGACCAGCATTGATGGAGTGATTACACCACAAATATAATCGATTATGATTACAAATACTGTTAAATGTATGAGTATGATTACAATCATGATTACATTCAGGAATATAACTGACGTGATGAAATAAGTAAAACGTTATACTATTTCTGTCACCATTTAATAATAATGCTTTGATTATGCATATTTTCCCCACAATTATGGACAAGCTTCGACGTGACGTCACTGATGACAGGGAAGTGCAACGAGACTGGGACTTTCCATTCATTCACCGTACCGTTGACAGCGATGGCGGTTGTTTAGAAGCGAGTATCACAATGGCTTATCGTGCGGAATTTGGTTGCACTGCAACCAGTAATAACAGAGCAAGATGTAGTTGGTTTAGGTTCCCTACGGAGCCAACTTTGATAAAGAAATGGCTCGCAGAAATGAAGCGTGCAGACTACATTCCGTTGAAACACAGCTGGCTTTGCTCGATGCACTCCGAGAAAACTTGTTTGATCGCGACCTGGCGAAGATGGCAGCCCTTGACTGGGGTGGGAGACAGGGTGGAACTCACCTGGTGGGAGACTGGGGTGGGAGACAGGGTTGGACAGACCTGGTGGGAGACAAAGTGGGACTCACCTGGTGGGAGACTGGGGTGGGAGACAGGGAGGGACTCACCTGGTGGGAGGCTGAGGTGGGAGACAGGGTGGGACTCACCTGGTGGGAGTCTGGGGTGGGAGATATGGCGGGACTCACCTGGAGGGGTGGGAGACAAGGGTGGGAGACAGGGTGGCACTCACCTGGTGGGAGACTGGGGTAGGAGAGAGGGTGGTCCTCGTTGCCCTTCAAGGACATGCTTCCACCATGCACTGGGCCACTGATGTCGTTCATGTTCGGTCCAGCCTTGAGCATCTCCTTAAGGTCGCGTTCCAGAGTGTTGTCGTCATCTCCCACGGTGTCAGACTGGTGGTGGGGCAGTGCATTCTGGGCCATGCTGCAAGGTCTGCAAACACGCATGCCAAATGTGAATGTGGTAGCACAGTCGGACTGTCGATCAAGAGGTCACTAAAAGTTGTTGGCCCCTTCTACCCGGTGTCTACGCCATGGCAAGAAAAATACCCCAAAGGGAAAACCTGTTGTGGATTCACAGAGCCACCGGTCTCAACAATAGTGATTTCTTACGATGTAAGGGTATCAGAATAAGAATGGTGCTACTGCAAAAAACATTGTTCATGACACTTACACACAGGTAGGTCTTCAAAGTAACATCTGCTAATACTGTCATGTGTCTGCTGGAGTCCACCCAGTGAGCAGGCTGTGTCTGGCTGACAGGACACGTAGCAGCCGTGTCTGCTGTATTCAGCATGGTGTTGTGTGGTTATATATGTTGTGGAGCCAACCATGGGCTGTCAGTTCTGCATTCCCTCAAGCCTTTGCATTTGTTTGTGTGGCCAAAGTCAAGTCTGACAGCCCATAAGAAACATATGAACAGCTTGCTGTGCTGCTTTGAATGTGAGGTAGCAACTAACCATTGTACTGTTCCATAGATGTTGCATAGATTACATTTGTCATGTATTTGATTACGTGGCATTTTAAAATCATGATTACTTGAAAATATTTAATTACTTGAAAATATTAAATTTATTACAATTGATTGGTGCTTATCAAATACGATACTTATATAGCGCCACAATCACCAAGTACTCCATGGCACTGTACAATAGTCTAAAAATGAATATATATAAAACTCAACTATAACACAACTAAAAGTATACATGGAATTAAACAGCTATAATAATAAATTAAATCAAATTAAGGGCAATACAACTAAAAGTATACATGGAATTGAGTAATTAAAATGATTATTAAATAAAATTAATGCAGGTAAACATACCTCAGGAAATACAGGTTAACAGGTATACACCTGCTAAAAAAGACAGGTCTTTAACTGCTGTTGAAAAGTGGCACAGTTGTCACATTTTCTGATATTAGAAGGCAAACCATTCCACAACTGCTTGGTACACATTATTCTAGTGTCAAGGCCTGATACACATATGTTCGATTAAGTTTCTTAAGTGCCAGATGTTGTAAATGCACATAATGTTACCTTAAGTACTTCCAAGAAATTCCCTTCCAAGGTTATAACTTTAGAATTTGCTTATAATTTAGCTCCACTAATATACAAATGTTTCATAATTGCAAAGGAGTTATCCCATATGAGGGAGAATATATGTTGTTTGGGTTGGAATATGGCTAAACTTCTTCATTACAAAAGGGTTTAAGCCTTAGAATTAAAGGGAATGCTTTTGTTACCATTTATGACATTATATCAATAAAAATATTAATATAGGATGATTTCCGGTTCCGGTTCAGGTGCACAAGCGTACGTAGTAACAGCTGCTCAAAATCTAAATCCTAACTAACCATTCAAAGTTCTTTAACTAATAGTTCAATTTATAGCACAAGTCAAACTAGATACTGTTAACAGTACCAAAAATTAAATAACTGCTACCTTCTAGGATTCCCAAAATAACTTTAACTTAGAAATTGAATTTTTCCCGCCATATTAAAGTAAACAAAGGAAAAAAGAACCCCAAGCAACGCTCCACATACAAAACTTAGACATAGGAAATTAGCTACACATAAATATTAGTTAGACAAAACACTAGAAATTAGTTAGACACAAATACATCTCTTCAACCGTCCTGCACATAATCTTGACATTATACTAATTCGGCCCTTTCATCAAGGCAACTCAATATACCCAGAGTCGCCCTGGGTATCACTCTTCATTTCTGTTACTCTTTCTCCCAGCACTGCCTTGATCCCTTGCACAACACTTTAATATATATATAAGCAATAAAAAAAGTTACTCCAACTTAGTCTTAAAGTAGACATAAAATAAATAAAACTAAAGTAGCCAGGTTATGGCAAGTAAAAAAAAACCAAGGACAAAAAGTAAAAATGACTCTGTATGGATGACCGATGATGATGACGTATGGATATGCACAGGGTGTAAAAAAAATTTCAAAGGACCAAACCACAAATTGTTGGAATGTGAATATTGTGACAAACATTATTGCATCGAATGTGTGGAAATAACTGATAAAGAATACAAAGTCATGACAGATAAAGCACAAATCCACTGGTTTTGTCCACCATGTGACACAAAAGTAATGAAAAACTTGAAAAATGAAAAAAGCTGCGAAGAAAGGTGTCAGAAGTTCCTTAAGAAAGTGGAAGAGAGAATCATTGAACTAGAGAAAGAAATCAGAACCAAAGTGGATGAAACAAGAGTCTTCGAAATGATCAAAGAAGCTAAGTTGGAAAAAAACCCAAGCAAAGTCATCAGCCCAAATGAAGTTAAGGAAGTCGTACAAATTCAGGTAAAAGAACAGAACATGGAATCAAAAGACAGAGAAAAAAGACTCAACAACGTAATAATTTTCAACTTACCAGAATCTACATCACAACTAAAAACTACGAGACAACAACATGACAAAGAACAAATTTTAGAAATGTGTACAGAAATAAACAATAACTTCACAGACACTGATGTCACAGAAACGCGGAGGCTTGGGGAAGCCAAGGAAAATGCAACTGGTCCCAGACCAGTTCTAATCACTTTAACGCATATTGACAAAAAACGAACCCTTCTTCGAAGGTTCCATCACATCAGAGAAAATGACAAGTTCAAAAACATAAAAATTTATCATGACAAAACTAAACAAGAAAGGGAGGAATCAAAAAAGCTATATGAAGAAGCAAAGAGGCAGGAAGCTGCAGACAAATCGGGGGAATACCTGTACAGAGTCAGGGGTCCACCATGGGAGAGAAAAATAAGAAAGATAAGGAAAAGCCAGTAAAGACTACACCTAGAGTGACGTATGGTAAAACAAATGTTAATAAAAATAATCTTAATGACATAGGCAACATTCTGTGTTTTTATACCAATGCTGACCAACTAAGGAACAAGCAAAATGAATTTGAACAAAGAATTAAAGAACTGAAACCTCACATAATAGCAATTAACGAGGTAAAACCAAAAAACCCCAAATGCACTGTAACCATACCAGAATTTTACTTAGAAGGCTATACATTGTTCTCCAAAAATATAGAAAATAATGAAGGTAGGGGTATTATAATATACGTCTTAAATTCCCTATACGCAGAAAATATAAACCTGGTCTCAACCTTCAAGGAATGCTTATTTATAGAAATTAAACTTAAAAATAAAACCAAACTTCTCTTTGGATGCATATATAGGAGCGATGGGGGGTCAGAAGAAAATAACGCAGAACTTCTAAATATGATTAGATCCACATCAGGACTTAAATATTCACACATTGTAATTACAGGAGATTTCAATCTCCCTGATATTAACTGGAAACATTGGACGACCAAATCAATTAACCCCAGCAACCTAAATTTTAAATTTGTAGAATGCCTTAGAGACACATTCATGTATCAACATGTCTCAAATCCCACCAGAGGACGAGGCACAACTAACACAAACCTTTTAGATCTGATTTTATCAAACGAAGAAGACAACATAGGGGAAATAGAGTACCTCAGCCCTCTAGGAAAAAGTGACCACTGTGTCATTACATTCAATATTTTGTGCAAAGTTATAACAAATAAATACACTAAAAAACGGAAGCTATTTAATAAGGCAAATTATGAAGGAATGAGGAAAGAGTGTTCAGATATAAATTGGGAAGAGAAATTTAAAGACTGTAAAGACAACGTTAACGACCAATGGGAAATCCTTAAAACAGTACTTAGATTATTAGAAGATAAATACGTACCTCAAAAAGAAGTTTCAAATTACAGAAAGGGAAATTTCCCCCTGAATGCAAACACCAGAAAACTGATTAGACGTAAAAATAGACTATGGACAAGATACATTGAAACAAGGGATGGGACAAAATATCTAGAGTATTGTAAAAGCAGGAATAAAATCCGAGCTTTAACCAGAAAGCTCCGAAAGGAGTTTGAAAAAAATTTAGCCATTCAAACTAAGAAAAACCCTAAAGTCTTCTGGAACTATTATAAATCAAAAACTACAGTTAAACAAGGAATTGGGGAACTGAATATAGACCACACAAATCCGAAATCCCAAACAACAACTGAAGACGAAGAAAAAGCAAATATTCTTGCCAACTACTTCTCCAGTGTATTCACTACTGAACAGACAGGGTCTATCCCAACTACACCCAAAGTAAACATTAAATTAGCAATGGATGAGCTAAAAGTAACTGAAAACATAATATTACTAACATTAAAAGAACTTAATATAAGCAAATCGCCTGGCCCTGATGAAATTGGTGCCAGATTACTAACTGAGTTGTCAGAAAATATCTGTCTCCCATTACAAAAAATATTTGAAACATCTATAAAAACATCAAGTATTCCCGATGAATTGAAGGATGCCAAAATATCAGCAATATATAAAAAAGGAAACAAGAAATTAGCTTGCAACTACCGTCCAATAAGCCTAACAAGTGTAGTTTGTAAATGCATGGAAAAAATTATTAGAAATCACATCATCAGTTACATGAAAGTCAATGGTCTGTTCAGTCAAAAACAATATGGTTTTATCTCTGGCAGATCAACAGTTCTCCAACTAATTAAAATACTAGATGAATGGACCTCAGAAATGGATAAGGGAAATTACATAGATGTTATTTATATGGATTTTCAAAAGGCTTTTGATACTGTGCCACATACAAGACTAATAAGTAAATTAAAAAGTTTTAACATTAGGAATGATTTAGTTAATTGGATTGAGGCATTCATCACAAATAGACGACAAAAGGTAGCAGTAAATGGAAAAGAATCAAACTGGCACAAAGTAACATCAGGGATACCGCAAGGATCTGTCCTAGGACCCTTACTGTTTGTTCTCTACGTAAACGACCTGCCTGATTTAACTAAATCCAATACATTCCTGTTCGCTGATGACATTAAGATATTTAGAGCCATAACAAATAAAAATGATCAGGATATACTACAACAAGATTTAAGTATCCTAGAACAATGGAGTGACAAATGGCTATTAAAATTCCACCCAGACAAATGTAAACACATGGAAATTGGAAAAAATAATATAGGTGAAAATGAATATTTCATGACAAGTAATAATGTTAAACATTCACTAGCCACCACAGATAAGCAAACTGACTTAGGTGTAATTATCGATTCAAAATTGTCATTTGATGATCACATAAACCAAGTGGTAAATAAAGCAACCAAAATGACAAAAATAATCCGAAGAACCTTCCAATTCCTAGACACACACACTTTTTTGCCACTATATAAGACAATGGTTAGATCTCACCTAGAATATGCCATAGCAGTATGGTATCCATATAAGATAAAACATAAAGTAGCAATAGAAAACGTCCAGAGAAGGGCCACAAAAGAACTTCCTGGTATGAGGGATTTATCATATATAGAAAGACTAAAATTACTGAAGCTACCCACATTAGCATACCGAAGGCTAAGAGGAGACATGATAGAAGTCTATAAAATAATGCACGAATTGTACGATAATGAATCTGCACCAAACCTCCTGAAATGGGAGGATGTCACACTTAGATCAGGAAATAGAGGGCACTCCCTTAAAATATTTACCCAAAGAGCAAAAATAAATTTAAGAAAAAATGCATTCCCTCTTAGAGTGGCTGAACCATGGAATAGTCTCCCAAACTCTGTAGTACAAGCTAGATCAATTAACGCATTTAAAAACAAATTAGACAAATTCTGGTCTACCCAGGCAATAATATATGACTATGAATCTCCTTTAACAATAACTAATGGAACCGGAAATTATGATATAAAAATATTTGATTCTGAAGATCTGATCATGGAGGAACCAACTGGATCCTGCGATCAGAATCGTCATAAGGTATCATAAGGTATACATCACATGTACTTCCCTGATTTTAAATTATGGAAATTAAACAAAACTCAAAATCATAATTCTAAACTGAAATATTAAATATGTTTGAACAAGATTATCATCCAAATAACAAACTACAGATGGCATGTGAACAAGGAAGCCATTGGTTTCTCGAGAGTCTGTTTCATCTAGCCTCTAGGACTAGGCCAGGGCATCGATCATTCCAGTCAGACTCAGACAGTCACAATGTCACGTGAAGCCCATCCATCCTCCTGTCAGCTACCTGTCAAGTTTGTTTTTAAACATATTACACTGCTAGTTTAAATTTACACAGCACATAATGCGGTCCGCGTATTGATGCAGACTAATGCGAATATTTCAGTTGCATGAAAATAGCCGCAGCACCAGGCCCCATGGCAGTACACCAGTAGCTGGTCTTGCGTGACCAGACCGGAGTCGGACATTGTCACTGCAACCGGTATTGAAAGGGAAAACCTATTGACCATCTGAGCATCTCTGTACTTGTTGCTGTAGCAGGAATTCGGCGTTTTACCCACCTTAAAACTTCAGCTGTTCTCTTTGTGCCTCGCCTGGTTGACTCTTTGTTTTACAAGGATAGAAATAAAACGAAGGACTAAAAGATTATTGCTTCGAAGACAACTGTAGATCGATGTGTGTCTGTGCGTCGCGCGGTGTTGGCGGATGACGTCACCTATGTCAACCACATCCGGTTAACTCAATTTATCGCTCTCGTCACTTCATGCGGCACTAACTCTAAACAAAGGTGTACAGTTTGTACTTACTGACAATAAGTATGACTTGCATAGCATTTCACGGACAAACTGGTGCGTGGCTAAACAGCGGACCGCCTGATTTTGAGACGATGGCTCTGGGTGACTTTAGGGAAGTGAAAAATGGGTGTAAAGCCATGGCTTTCAGCCCGGACGGCGATCTGTTTGCTTTCGGTGATGACAGCAAAGTCAGCGTTATTGACATGCACACCTCAGGCGTAATAATGGAAACAGAAAAAACGTATGCTCATGGCTTGATATTTTCTTCACGTTGTACCACTTTAGCAGTTTGGGAGCCCCTCGCTGCTGCTCCAAATTTACATTTCTATGATGTGGCAAAAAAAAAGCGAATAAACAGTATTGTTCAGAAGCGACAGAATCTCTGGTGGCCGCAATGGAGTGCCGATGAACAACTGGCAGCGGTGAGAGTAGGCACTGAGATTCACTTCTTTGAAAACAACTGCTATGACCAGGTTGCCAAGAAGTTTGTTGTTCTCAAAGTCGTTGACTTTCTCATGCCACCCAAGGCAGTGACACCGTACCGAGTGGCAATTAACGTAGCAGGCTCCCGGGGACAGCTACCACATGTTCGCATCTTTGAGTATCCTAAGTTTGGCAACATGTTAATGACACAGAACTTTACATGGTCAGACAAAGTGGAGATGAAGTGGAACAATGCAGGAACAGCCCTGCTCGTGTTGACGGCCATGAAGGAGGGTGAGACTCATCTATATCTCATGAATCTGGAGGATGTCAGCACTGAAGTGAAGACATCTACTGGTGGCCCCATCTACTCCGTTGAATGGAATCCCAACAGCCATGAGTTCTGCGTGTTGTTTGGTTACATGCCTACATCAGCAACCATCTATAACATGCTGTGTGAACCCGTCTTTGACCTTGGCTCTGGGCCACGCCACATCATCTACTTCAACCCACAAGGAAGCATCCTGTGCTTTGTTGGCTACGGGAACCTGCATGGCAGCATGGAAGTCTGGGACTTGCACAGGAGGCAGATCATGAACCGTCTGAGTGCCAGCGACATAACACACTTTGAATGGTGTCCTGATGGCATCCACATGTTGACTTCCAAACTGTCACCTCGGTTGAAGGTGTCAAACGGTTTCAAGGTGTGGCACTGTGGCACAGGACAGTTGCTGCACCAGTGGTGTCCTGGCCATGACATCGAGGTTTGGAGAGTCTCGTGGCAGTCTGCATCGGACGACATCTTCCCTGATCCCATCGGGAAACCTCTGCCTGCTGCCATAGAGGTAGGATAGTGTGCTCGTTGAAGGGAATGAATATGGCAGTTATTTGTAGATATTCTTCAGTCTTCATCAACAGACTAACATTGCCAGATGCTTAGATAGCAGCACGCATGTGCTTCCATTCCACATCAGTATGGAAAAAAAAATTTCCACTTCAGTGGCTATGCAAATATTTTTATTTTAAAGGTATAAAAACAATGATTGCTTGAAATTATATTACATCTTGCAGTATATTTCCATTTTCACAACACCGAAAAGTTCATTAGAATTCAATTAATTAATAATTCCAAATAATACTCTGTTCTACCGTCCTGACTTGATTCTGCATATTTTTCCATGATTGTTGGCAAGCTTTGATGTAACGTCACTGGAAATGCAATGAGACTGCGACTTTCCATTCATTCAACCAGACCCGGATAAGATGGCAGCTCTGGGTTATCCTGGTGCTAAATATCTTTGAAAGATTTATTCCCAATAGTGGAAGCTAGGTTGATACCATCAATCCATAGAACCCGAACGCAGGCAGTGACGACCATGTCGCTCGGATTGAAGACAAGCAGGTCTCACAAATGGACTGACACGGACACTGTCAGCTTGCCTTTTTACTTTATGACATAACCATGAAAACGACCACCTAGAGCTGCCAAGCTTCTCCTCACATATCTACCATACATATACATGTCACATGGTCAAAAATGACTATTATTGTCATATAGATCAAAATTGACAAAAATATTAGGGGCATTCCGTATGAAATCAACTAGGAATAGGCCAACATATTCTTGATCCCCTCCGATTTTAATGAAATTTGGCACACGTTGGGCTTGTGAAATTTACCTAAGCCAAATTTCAGACTTGTGAATGAAATAGTTTTGGAGTTATTGCATATTAACGATAAAATAATTGAAAAAATTTTGTGTTACATCGTTACGCATATGTAGACATAACTTTGGCCCTAATTGTACTAACGTGCTGGTTTTGGTCTTAAGATAAAGCTAAAACATTGTTCTATCAATTGATACATGGCATTTGAAAAAAAAAATTGTAAAGGTCATTGACTTTGACCTGATATACCCAAAATGAGTAAACCCCGATTTTGATCAAATTTGTTCATTGTCAACTTGGTCAAGTTTCATGCAAAATATTAGAGTGGGACCTTGATAAGATCTTGAGATACAGCAATTTGAAGTGAGTTTTTGACAATTTTGCGTTACATCTAAACACGAATGTAGAAATAACTTTCGTCCTAATGGTCATAAAGTGCTGATTTTGATCTTGAAATAAAGCTATAAAATTTTCCTATACATGGCATTATAAAAAAAATTGATGCAAAGGTCATTGATCTTGACGTTTGACCTGATGTATCCAAAATGAGTAAACCCCGATTTTGACAAAATGTTATCTTTAGCAAGGTCATTGTATCAACAAGTTTCATTAAAAAAAATAGAGTGGGACATTTGTAAGTTTTTTTGAGGTACAGCAAATTAAAGTTGGGACAGTGGTAACACTCATGCTTTAACAATAGGCCAATTGAATTAAAGCAAATTTATTACACCATATTGTAACAATGACAGATGTATTTGGATAACCAAGAACCAACATACAAATAATCACCCAGAGATGTGAACGTTTGTAATGTGTGAATATTCCAGTCTTTAGTGACATCCTCAGTGATTTAATCCATAATAATGTTAGCCGGTTTAACCACATTGTGTGTACAACAGTACAACTGATCACATATCTACTGGGCAAGGTTTTTGGTGGCAGTCGCTAGATGTGCTGTGTGGCACCAAGTTGATAGGTTCGACCAGTAGCAATCGTTGGGTCCACCTTCGTCAAGACACTTGTACAGTGTGTGACTAACATATCAGGGTTCCTGGGATAAACGAATGGCGATGCAGGGCCGCACGGCTGAAGGAAGCTGATTGTCACTTCCTCTGTATCAGCACTAGTGTCCAGTACACACCCCAGCCACCATTGGCCAGCATATCTACGTGTGACAAATCCTGTGGTGTCATCAAAGTAGATGTCATCAAAGTAGATGTCATCTTTGAGCACTGAAACTTGTGCTGTGGACATTGACAAGACTGTTGAGCAGGAACGAACAGCCAGTTGTATTCTTGACATCAGGACGGCTAAGTGAAAACTGTGAATTCCCACAATTGGCCTACAGTGAGCAAATCTGTCTTCCAAGTGACATTTTTCAGTATTGTACTCTTCTTTTCTGTAGTCGTGGAAACAAACAGCTGGGATGTCTTTCTGTGCCCATTCGTACAGATGCCGAGGTGTCATTTGTTCGTTGTATGGCCTCTGAAGACTAGTTTATGCAGCGAGACGTTTTAATGTCCCTCCATCTCCTTCACAGACTCCCTTCCCATGCGATGTTGCTGAGAACTGGTACCCGAACAGAAGGATTTTATTCAATTTAAACAGAATAAAAAAGGAGTTCATATTTTCCAATATTGGACTTAAAATAAATAGTATTTACATACATACATCGACATGTAGATATATGAACAAAAGTTTGACACATCTGATCACTCAGCTGTTCAGTTTCCGCTCGCAACATCACACATGGTAGTGACAACAACATTACACAAGGTAGTAACAACAATATTACACATGGTAGTCACAACAACATTACACATGGTAGTGACAACAACATTACACATGGTAGTCACAACAATATTACATGTGGTAATCACAACAACGTTACACATGGTAGTCACAACAACATTACACATGGTAGTCACAACAACATTACACATTGTAGTCACAACAACATTACACATGGTAGTCACAACAACATTACACATGGTAGTCAAAACAACATTACGCATGGTAGTTACAACAACATTACACATGGTAGTCACAACAACATTACACATGGTAGTCACAACAACATTACGCATGGTAGTCACAACAACATTACACATGGTAGTCACAACAACATTACACATGGTAGTCACAACAACATTACACATGGTAGTCACAAAAAAATAACTTAAAAAGTAATTGAATTACTTAACTTCCCTGAAAAGCATGTAAATTTATGGAAATTCGGCTAATAATGATTGGTAAAATGTTACAGTTTTTGACATGTTTGAAATCTACAACTACAAACCTATTAATGAGCCACATTTCACTGACATACATTGAACACAGCTGTTTTTTTCTGGTTCAGTATTACTGTGTAAGAGATATTTGATGTCTTCAAAAGTCATATCTCGAAAAAATACTCCACAAATTTTAAAACTTTTTACATTTAAATTTCTCATGGCTTTAACCATATCATAAAAATAAAAAAAATAGATCTGCAATTTGAAATTTTCATTGACATCCCTAATCGAAGGTTACTGGCATCACTTAACTGTTCCAAATGAGCAGAATCCGAAGATGATTCTGCAGTATAACTTGCTGCTAGTGGTTCAAAATCGTAACATTTTACTTGGTATTCTGGAAAATTGCCATCGCCACCAATTGCCACAGTGATGCAAATGAAACTATACTGAAACACTGCATAGAAATCAGTCAAATCACTGAATGAACGTAAACAAATGCCACCAGTGACGTCACTAAACCATGTGATTGGCCGTCTGATTAACTTTAAATTTTATAGGCCATGGGCCAGGACCTGAAATTTTACCAGTTGGTACCATAAGGATGAAATAAACCTAAAAATGCTTTTTGATTAGCTACATGTCTGTAGAGCATGGAATAATATGATGGACCTCTGTAGGGGGTAGCTTAAGGTAAGTAATCAAACCATGTTGTAAGTGACCCCTAGGTCAAAATGTGGGCCTTTATTTTGACAGTAAAGCATAATCATAATATAGGAGCCTGACAAACACACCTGAAGGCATTCGAAGTCTGGGGCTTGACAAACATGCCTGAAGACACTCGAAGTCTGGGGCCTGACAAACACGCCTGAAGGCATTCGAAGTCTGGAGCCTGACAAACATGCCTGAAGACACTCGGAAGTCTGGGGCCTGACAAACATGCCTGAAGACACTCGAAGTCTGGGGCCTGACAAACACGCCTGAAGACACTCGAAGTCTGGGGCCTGACAAACATGCCTGAAGACACTTGAAGTCTGGGGCCTGACAAATATGCCTGAAGACACTCGAAGTCTGGGGCCTGACAAACATGCTTGAAGGCATTCGAAGTCTGGGGCCTGACAAACACGTCTGAAGACACTCGAAGTCTGGGGCCTGACAAACACGCCTGAAGACACTCGAAGTCTGGGGCCTGACAAACACGCCTGAAGACACTCGAAGTCTGGGGCCTGACAAACACGCCTGAAGACACTCGAAGTCTGGGGCCTGACAAACACGCCTGAAGACACTCGAAGTCTGGGGCCTGACAAACATGCCTGAAGGCACTCGAAGTCTGGGGCCTGACAAACACGCCTGAAGGCACTCGAAGTCTGGGGCCTGACAAACATGCCTGAAGGCACTCGAAGTCTGGGGCCTGACAAACATGCCTGAAGGCACTCGAAGTCTGGGGCCTGACAAACATGCCTGAAGGCACTCGAAGTCTGGGGCCTGACAAACATGCCTGAAGGCACTCGAAGTCTGGGGCCTGACAAACATGCCTGAAGGCACTCGAAGTCTGGGGCCTGACAAACATGCCTGAAGACACTCGAAGTCTGGGGCCTGACAAACATGCCTGAAGACACTCGAAGTCTGGGGCCTGACAAACATGCCTGAAGACACTCGAAGTCTGGGGCCTGACAAACATGCCTGAAGACACTCGAAGTCTGGGGCCTGACAAACATGCCTGAAGACACTTGAAGTATGGGGCCTGACAAACATGCCTGAAGACACTCGAAGTCTGGGGCCTGACAAACATGCCTGAAGACACTCGAAGTCTGGGGCCTGACAAACATGCCTGAAGACACTCGAAATCTGGGGCCTGACAAACATGCCTGAAGACACTCGAAATCTGGGGCCTTACAAACATGCCTGAAGACACTCGAAGTCTGGGGCCTGACAAACACGCCTGAAGACACTCGCAGTCTGGGGCCTGACAAACACGCCTGAAGGCATTCACAGTCTGGGGCCTGACAAACACGCCTGAAGGCACTCGCAGCCTGGAGACTGACAAACACGCCTGAAGACACTCGAAGTCTGGGGCCTGACAAACATGCCTGAAGGCACTCGCAGTCTGGAGCCTGACAAACATGCCTGAAAGCACTCGCAGTCTGGGGCCTGACAAACACGCCTGAAGGCACTCGCAGTCTGGGGCCTGACAAACACGCCTGAAGGCACTCGCAGTCTGGGGCCTGACAAACACGCCTGAAAGCACTCGCAGCCTGGAGACTGACAAACACGCCTGAAGGCACTCGCAGCCTGGGGCCTGACAAACACGCCTGAAGGCACTCGCAGTCTGGGGCCTGACAAACACGCCTGAAGGCACTCGCAGCCTGGGGCCTGACAAACACGCCTGAAGGCACTCGCAGTCTGGGGCCTGACAAACATGCCTGAAGGCACTCGCAGTCTGGGGCCTGACAAACACGCCTGAAAGCACTCGCAGCCTGGAGACTGACAAACACGCCTGAAGGCACTCGCAGCCTGGGGCCTGACAAACACGCCTGAAGGCACTCGCAGTCTGGGGCCTGACAAACACGCCTGAAGGCACTCGCAGCCTGGAGACTGACAAACATGCCTGAAGGCACTCGCAGTCTGGAGCCTGACAAACACACCTGAAAGCACTCGCAGTCTGGGGCCTGACAAACACGCCTGAAGGCACTCGCAGTCTGGGGCCTGACAAACATGTTGGTCAGACTTCACACCAGCCTTCTTGGTTCAGAAAAGTTGGTATCGTAGCTCATTGAGATCACAAATCGACTTGCTGAGCCCAAGATCGTATCCTGGAATGTATTCTGAAATAGCAGTTTCAGGGCCTTACCCTGAGAAAGCACTCACCATGTAAATTTGTGCATTCTCAACAGAGCAGCACACGTTCCTTGTGCAACAGCTGCACACATTTTCTTGACATCAAGTTTCTTGTCCTGGCTCTGGTGCCATAGGGGCAAGGGGGTGCTTTAGTCCTTGCATGTTCACATTTCTGCTAGTTCTTATCAATACCATGTGACCAGACAACTTGTGATCAGCCTTCAGGATAGTATATTTGTTGATAGTCTTGGATTTCCGCTGTTTCTTGATTCTAATGATTGTTTTCAGTTTCATTCTTGGAATGCGGTCATGAAACTGCTTAATCCTTCCTCTCTGTGTTCTCTCTCTCTCTCTCTCTCTCTCTCTCTCATGATAGGCCCTTTCACTTGTTCTGAATGTTTAGTAGGCCATGGACAATGTCCAACAGAGCCGCAGTGCTTGTTGAAAAGTTTACCTATAAGGAAAAAGCTAATTATACCTTTGTATAAAGCATTAGTTAGACCTCATTTAGAATACTGTATACAAGCCTGGAGACCATATCATAAGAAGGATATAGATATGCTTGAACGAATACAGAGGAAAGCAACTAAAATGATTCTGGAACTGACCTTAGTTATGAAGAACGCTTAAAAGAATGTGGTTTAACAACCCCAGAGACAAGGAGGTTAAGAGGAGGCCAGATTGAAGTTTTTAAGATATTGAATGGGTATGAAAATATTGATAGGCAATTTTTAGAAATATGTTTTCTCACTCAAGAAAGATAGTAGAACTAGAGGATATGAGGTAAAATTAGTGAAGGATCAGTGTAGATTGGCCATCAGGAAGTACTCGTTCTCACACATGACAATAAATGAATGGAACAAATTGTCTACGGATTGTGTAACTGCTAGCAGCGTGAATATGTTTTAAAACATGATTGACACATCTCAGGAGGGCGGGTTACACATAGATGAAAAGTGTTGGACTCTCAATAAGCCAATGGCTTCCTTGTCCACTTGCCATTTGGGCCTTTGGCTTGGATGGCCACTTCTTTTCTAGAATGTTAGCAACTGAATCAACATCACCCTCTTCCTTTCTAATACGTGATGGTTGTAAATCAGTACTATTGTTGACAAAAACTCAGTAGCTCGATCATATCATACAGATTCTTCAGACATGTGCTACGGTACTCAGCAGGGAGGAGTTCTGGAAGGTCAACATAGGACACCCAGAAAGCTGCAAGATCCCCACCGCTGGGGTGAAGCAGGGCCAGATACTCAGTGAATCGTCCTCTTATTCTTGGTGGTGATCATGTGGGCACTTAAGTGCATTCGTGCTTTTTGCATCATAGCAGCCACGTGAGCCACTTACCACAAATCACCCTACATGTGTAGTAGTGGCAGAGAACGTTTCAAACAATTCGAGTTGTAATGCCAGAATGCTACATTGATGTGAAGGATGTAGTAATTATGACTGCAAGACAATTTTACCATTGAGAGCCCCTTCAAACCCATATTTTCACATACATAAGTAGCAATAAGTGAAATCGTGGGCCTGTGAGGAAGTGGTTAAACACATGCATGTCAAAAAGCAATGCCATATGCAGCAGTAATGTGGGGTCAAAAGTGAAGTTCCAAGTGGTTAAATGCTATAAGGCTTGTTGCTTCTTTCTTCAAGAATTCGTGCCAGTCCACAAAAGTGACAATTGCCTATAGCGGGATGAAGCTACCAAACTAAAATGTTCATCATACATTTTTTATCATAGTTTGGGCTCCCCTAAGTACTAGTACCAACTTTTTTAGTTCCGTTTTTTTGTACCAATATTCCACATGGACTAGTGAGTTAGATGTATTAACATCTAATTTTACTTAGTCATACATTTAAAAAAAAAAATTTTATGTTGGCATATAGTATATACAATATTCAACTTTGTGTATTTATCGAAGAAGCATTTCAGCTATTGCCTTGTTGTTATTCCCTTTAAACAACCCAACCTGCCCCCTGAAATTTAATGGTTCATCCCTAACCTGCATTTACCCTGCACCCAAGACACTCAGTTATGCAGGCATCAGGTAAGGCTTCCGTGCCTTTCAACCAATGGCAGCCTTCACATCGCTAGCCCCGCCACGTAAGAATTACATTACAGCAAATCATTCAAAGCTGTGAAATAGCCAATGATGGTTAATGGTGAAGAACCTTCGGACATTTGACTAGTGGGTCCGCTCTACTTAGACCTAGCCGTGGAAACTGGACACTGGCCAACAACACAACTGGTGAAGTGTTGACCACAAACTGTAGCTACCCAGGAAGAATGTGGAATTGTGATCAGACAGCTGCTGTGCCAACCCAACGTCATCTACACTCACTGTACAACAAACTTACAAAGAGCCAGTAATGAGAAAAATAGCTAGCAGGAAGGTTTGAGATTGAGGCGAGCAAACTGTGCAATGCTGGTTGACAGAAGCAGTGTTCGTGAAGACGTGCATGCCCCCTGACCGCCCACGCAGCTAGAGCTAGTATCTGATGATGCCAGTGTATCTTGCTGCAGAAAATAAACACACGTCTATTAGTAGCTCAGGATCACTACATGGTCCAGTACCTCACAACACGACAACGGGTGAATCTGTCTCAACTGCTACAGCCAAGTGGTCATTCAGTGTCATGTGATGCCTCGAGAACTGTTTACATTTCACGATGACAACTTCATGAACTTTATGCATGTCCACAAGGATGCATCATCCACCATTTCAGTCATCAAAAGAACAGGCGTTTAGCCCTAATATTTTGCCCCAATGAAGGAGTAACTGAACCATTGTTGTAGATATTATAATAGTCTCATAAACACTTATTACCCAAGCATCATCACTGCCTACATATTTCTTTCTTGGCTTATGATTAAGTCACTAACTGTTATAATCAATTAAGCTATTACATAGTAAATGGGTCATTACTGAAGTATGTGAACAATCTTAATAAACAGTAAAACCCTAGCGAATTAAAACTTGTTATTATACTTTTGCGATATATACTGAAGGTTCACATCCACCAAGTATTGGTCATATATACTGAAGGTTCACATCCACCAATTAGTGATCATATATACTGAAGGTTCACATCCACCAAGTAATGGTCATATATACTGAAGGTTCACATCCATCAAGTTATGGTCATATATACTGAAGGTTCACATCCACCAAGTAGTGGTCATGGTTTTTCTCCATCACCACAGGTTTTATTTTGTCTTCAAAATGCAACAGATTACAAATTATTACAGTTTTGTTTTCTAAAATGTACTCCAGACCTCCTCTAAGATTTGTGGTCATGTGACATGCCTGTCAGTCCACTGGCAAAGGGCGACTGAGTCAGCTTAAAAATTTGGAGAATATAAACAAGTTTCTTGAAATGTGAAATGCAGCAATCCAGGAAATCGGAACATTGACACTAAATAGTTGTGTTGTCACATTGACCAGATGTCAGAAGTTACCGTGTGACTACTTCTTCCTTTTATCCAAGCAGTCTTATTGGGACTGGTTTCCTAGGCCCAACCAATGATGGTTTTATCTTCCACTAAGAACTTCTGAAGCTCAAGCTAAATGTTATATGTAATAAAAAAATTCCTGTAATGAAAATTTAATGATGCAAAATTTTTCATTATGTGGCTCATTATAATTTCAGTTATCTTAATTTGTTCAGTATCATTGTGTAATGAATGCCTCTAAATCATTTTATTATTACCAGTTATAGCTCCTCCAACACTGGCCATTTCAGTTCCCTGTTATTGGTGCTTTGCACCACCTGTCACCCAGAGTGCTGTCACCAGAGTGCAGTCACCCAGAGTGCTGTCACCAGAGTGCGGTCACCGAGAGTGCTGTCACCAGAGTGCGGTCACCAAGAGTGCTGTCACCAGAGTGCGGTCACCCAAAGTGCTGTCACCAGAGTGTTGTCACCCAGAGTGCTCACCAAAGTGTGGTCACCCAGAGTGCAGTTAACCATAGTGTGGTTACTTAGAGTGCGGTCACCCAGAGTGCAGTCACCCAAAGTGCGGTCACCCAGAGTGCGATTACCCAGAGTGCTGTCAGTGTTATGTACTTAATACTCTCTCCCCCTGTGCTGTTAGGCAGCAGAGAACAATCAGTGACATCCAGTCCTACCTGCAGCCATCTTTCCAACTCTGTCTTAAGTTTCTGGCTTTGTGTTTCTCTCTTATATGAATACTAACAGACTGTGACCAACTGTTGCAGACCGAGACGACAACAGATGAGAGCCGCGTCCTGCCCGATGCCGCTGGTGACAGTATCACAGACGACCAACGGGCAAAGAAGATTCGTAACCTGAGGAAGAAGCTGCAGCAGATTGAGAAACTTAAACAGCAGCAGTTGGAAGGCAGGACCCTGGAGGTAAACCAGAGGGAGAAACTGAGTCGGGAGGCGGAGGTGTTACAGGAACTCAGTCAGTTACAGGTGTAACAACTGAGTCGGGAGACAGAGGTGTTACAGGAACTCAGTCAGTTACAAATGTAACAACCGAGTCGGGAGACAGAGGTGTTACAGGAACTCAGTCAGTTACAAATGTAACAACTGAGTTGGGAGGCAGAGGTGTAACTTACAGGAACTCAGTCAGTTACAGATGTAACAACAGAGTCGGGAGGCAGACATGTTACACGAACTCGGTTACAAATGTAATAACTGTTAAAATACTACAGCTGTTTGACGGCTAATGTAATTATGGGGTGTGTCAGTTATAGCAATATTATATATATATATATATATATATATATATATATATATATATATATATATATATATATACATACACACACACATTGTTTGACCAGTTATGGAACTGCAGGAATGAGTTGGGCACTGGGTAGATGTGTGAAAAGGAAAACAGTTCTCATCTGGAAATAACTTGACTTTTGTGATTTTCAAGGAAGTGTTTTATTTTGCTTCATGTCATAGTACATGCTGTACATGCTGTACATGCTGTACATGCTGTACATGCTGTAATGTAATTGTTGGTGTTAATTGTAGTGACACTCTGCAGAATTTATAACAAATTAGAAATGTGTGCCTTCATTTTACTGTAGCTTCTACCATTGTCTTGTCCGAGTTAAATAGTCATGCACACAAATATACACAGACACACATGCACTCATAGATATTGAACAAGTAACCATTTATCAGTGTTTTGTAAGAAATTACATTATGTCTGTGATATCTATCTAGATGACTACTATGTCTGTGATATCTGATGAGTGTCATAGATGACTACCATCAAAAATTACTACTTAAATTAAAAACCCATAGTATCAAAGATGGCATAATTGACTGGACAGAACAATGGCCGACTGAAGAAAACGTACATTTTATTATAACATTCTCAAACTCAAAATATATACAATGCGTGCAAACTTCTTTTTCGTTTTTGAAGGAGCACATGTTCTCCTGTGTAACTGACTCTGTGGAACTCACCAATGAACCTGCGCAGTTGCACAGGTTGCCAAGTTGCTCAAACAACATGCTATGATATGTATACAAAACTAAACAACATGTCAATGAAGAAAACATACAAGGAATCGGAAAACAACACAACAAATGTGTCATTGTGGGTGCGTGATCTCCAATTGTTAAGTTTATGTTCAAATCTATAATTTGTAAATTGTCTAAGTAGTATGTGTAAATAGTCTTAAGTAATATGTGCACATTGTGCAAACAGTCTAAGTAATATGTATGGTTGGTTAAATAAACAAGTGTCAGAGTTCTGTCAATTTGCTAGATCTGTTTACATCTGGATTATTTACACATTAAAATGCATATTTGTTAGAAATTACCCAACATCAGGCTTATAATCTTTTATTACATTATGTTGCATTTTGATGTAATGGCACCAAGGGGTCATTTGGAAGAAATGCCAAACAATAAAATGTAAGCTTCTAACTATGATGGTGCCTTCTTTAATAATTTCATTGTTGTTGGCTATTTAAGCCAAGAACACAACAAAGAATGATTTCATTTGTTTTTTCTCTCTACTACTTTTTTCCACCAGTTATAAATTTAAATCTTGATATTTCAACTGAACCCAAACTTTAAATAACATGCTCACTATATGTTGTAAAACACTAGCAGTACATGCAGCATTGTGTTCACTGCAAGGTGAATACAGATGACAACACTAGCAATACATGTAGCATTGTGTTCACCTTGTGTTCACTGCATGGTGAATACAGATGACAAAACTAACAATACATGCAGCATTGTGTTCACCTTGTGTTCACTGCAAGGTGAATACAGATGACAATACTAGCAGTACATGCAGCATTGTGTTCATATTGTGTTAAATGCATGGTGAATACAGATGACAACACTAGCAGGACATGCAGCATTGTGTTCACTGCATGGCGAATACAGATGACAACACTAGCAATGCATGCAGCATTGTGTTCACTGCATGGTGAATACAGATGACAACACTAGCAATACATGCAGCATTGTGTTCACTGCATGGTGAATACAGATGACAACTGGCATGACTACATCGTGTGCAAAACAACATCTACAATATTCAGTGCTATGTTGCATATTATAGCAATGTCAACACTTGCAGATATCAAACATTATGCATTTGACTAAATTATTGATGAATGCAGTAAATTTACTACATTTGAAGAACTATGTAAATTAGCCTAAGATATTTTACCAGTTCATGCAAATACTTCTTGATGTAATTTACCATATATTTTATTTGACTAGTTTATACAGTTTGAAATAACAACATAGACCCATACACATTAAGATCAAGGTTTAAACCTAATTACTTAACATATAACAAATGGCGATGGCTCATCATAAAGTGCAGGTGAGATTCAAATATAAGAACATATTGTTGTAGCTGTACATGGTAATGTTGTGATTTAAGCGTTGTTGAAAAATTCAATGAGATTTGGGAGGTCGTAGTTGTCAAGGGCTGACAGCAACATTGGCACTTTGCTCTTGACATTCTGACCTCTGAACTTGTACTTGTCAATATACAAATCAGTAACCATCCCTGCAACAAGAACATTCAAACAGATCAGTAACCATCCCTGCAACAAGAACATTAAAACAGATCAGTAACCATCCCTGCAACAAGAACATTCAAACAGATCAGTAACTATCCCTGCAACAAGAACATTCAAACAGATCAGTAACCATCCCTGCAACAAGAACATTCAAACAGATCAGTAACCATCCCTGCAACAAGAACATTCAAACAGATCAGTAACCATCCCTGCAACAAGAACATTCAAACAGATCAGTAACCATCCCTGCAACAAGAACATTCAAACAGATCAGTAACCATCCCTGCAACAAGAACATTCAAACAGATCAGTAACCATCCCTGCAACAAGAACATTCAAACAGATCAGTAACCATCCCTGCAACAAGAACATTCAAACAGATCAGTAACCATCCCTGCAACAAGAACATTCAAACAGATCAGTAACCATCCCTGCAACAAGAACATTCAAACAGATCAGTAACCATCCCTGCAACAAGAACATTCAAACAGATCAGTAACCATCCCTGCAACAAGAACATTCAAACAGATCAGTAACCATCCCTGCAACAAGAATAATGGACAACAATTTTTAACCAATCGGAAATATATGTAAATGTATTAGTACCTGCCTATTGCTGTCTGGCAATGTATGTAAATGTTATTAATATGTTGATATCAACAGGTACATTACTGAAACCTTGAAATTAGCAATGTATGGTAGATGTCATTACATTGTATTCACCTTGTGTTCACTGCATGGTGTCTGGATAATATGAAACACTAAGTGTTTCAAGCCTGTCACTCAATGTATGGTAGATGTCATTAGAGGTAGAACTGTGTCTGGACAATACCAAACAGTAAGTGTTTCAAGCCTGTCACTCAATGCTGCAAGTCCACCATGCAACACAAAATATATGAAAATAATGACAAAATGGCCTACACAGACTGACAGTCTTAAATACAATGATGCACATATGTGCTACCATTCTCGTAGAAGAGAATCAGTGTGGAACCAATGCAGGAATTGTGAACATGAATCATGTAACGCCACCACAAGATACAGATCAATCTGGCATGATGGCCAATTTGGAACATGGCCAGCCTACTGCCTGAGCTAGAGTCTACCACTGCAATAGTTGAGAAGTGCACTGACCATAGACCCTCTCGAGGTGACAGGGCTGTTTCTTGAACTGTTCCTGTAGCTTGTCGTGCTCCTCGAGGATCTGACGGTACTCGGGCGACATGAACGAGATGTCTGACTCATGAACCTGCAGCTCCTGGGAACAGAGAAGTCTCTTAAGTTACCACTATGATCTTCATTACTTACATAACATTATTTATTACTATTAATTATTTATTTATTATAATTAATTTATGTATTATCATTTATGTATTTATTACTATGATTTTTAACAGTTTTTACACGTTTGTTAATTTTAACTATTTACATAGACAAGACATTTTACTCATAATAATTGCAGATTTGTGCACATTAGCAGTTTAAATGTGCATGATTTTAAGACAATACAAATTAAAATTTAAATGTATAATCCACAGTACAACATCCCAGAACATGAGGTGCCATATCAGAAATGTATTATTATAATTATTGAACAGGTTAAAAGGCTGTACTTTGAGGGCATCGATGAGCTGTACTTTCTTGGCCAGAAGCAGCTGATACTCCAACTTGGGGTGGATCATGCGCAGTGTGTAGGGAATCGACTCATCGTTGATCTCTGCAAGTTAACAGTAAGTCTATGTAAAGTGAACAGTAAGTCTATGTAAAGTGAACAGTAAGTCTATATAAAGCTATGTTCTCTGTGGAAAGTTACAGAGCTATTTGTATACAATGTTGCTTGTAGAATGAGGAGTTGCACCATGTAAGTGAGAGGGTGGAGTGGGCTGGGTCGACTGTGGACTGGCACCATGCAAGTGAGAGGGTGGAGTGGGCTGGGTCGACTGTAGACTGTGGACTGGCACCATGTAAGTGAGAGGGTGGAGTAGGCTGGGTCGACTGTAGACTGTGGGCTGGCACCATGTAAGTGAGAGGGTGGAGTAGGCTGGGTCGACTGTAGACTGTGGACTGGCACCGTGTAAGTGAGAGGGTGGAGTGGGCTGGGTCGACTGTGGACTGTGGCTGGCACCATGCAAGTGAGAGGGTGGAGTGGGCTGGATCGACTGTGGACTGTGGACTGGCACCATGTAAGTGAGAGGGTGGAGTGGGCTGGGTCGACTGTGGACTGGCACCATGTAAGTGAGAGGGTGGAGTGGGCTGGGTCGACTGTGGACTGGCACCATGTAAGTGAGAGGGTGGAGTAGGCTGGGTCGACTGTAGACTGTGGACTAGCACCATGTAAGTGAGAGGGTGGAGTAGGCTGGGTCGACTGTAGACTGTGGACTGGCACCGTGTAAGTGAGAGGGTGGAGTGGGCTGGGTCGACTGTGGACTGTGGCTGGCACCATGCAAGTGAGAGGGTGGAGTGGGCTGGATCGACTGTGGACTGTGGACTGGCACCATGTAAGTGAGAGGGTGGAGTGGGCTGGGTCGACTGTGGACTGGCACCATGTAAGTGAGAGGGTGGAGTGGGCTGGGTCGACTGTGGACTGGCACCATGTAAGTGAGAGGGTGGAGTGGGCTGGATCGACTGTGGACTGTGGCTGGCACCATGTGAGAGGGTGGAGTGGGCTGGGTCGACTGTGGACTGGCACCATGTAAGTGAGAGGGTGGAGTGGGCTGGGTCGACTGTGGACTGGCACCATGTAAGTGAGAAGGTGGAGTGGGCTGGGTCGACTGGACTGGCACCATGTAAGTGAGAGGGTGGAGTGGACTGTGGACTGGCACCATGCAAGTGAGAGGGTGGAGTGGGCTGGGTCGACTATGGACTGACATCTTCACACCATGAGAACATTAAACATATTACCTGATGCTTCAGTTGCCAGGATCGTCTTAAATCGTGCAATAATTTACAAGCTTTAAGAAGAATTTGTCAGTCTTTTTTCATAAGTAACCTAAATTACTTCATAGTCAGAATGGAGACAGGTCATTGTCGATAGAAACTTACCATAGGATATATCGAGTCTGATGTCATTGTTGATACAAACTTACCGTTGATATATCATGTCTGATATCACTGTCGATACAAACTTACCATATGATATATTGAGTCTGATGTCACTGTCGATACAAACTTACTGTAGGATATATCGAGTCTGATGTCATTGTCGATACAAACTTACCACAGGATATATCGAGTCTGATGTCACTGTTCATACAAACTTACCGTACGATATATCGAGTCTGATGTAATTGTTGATACAAATTTACCGTAGGATATATCGAGTCTGATGTCATTGTTGATACAAACTTACCGTAGGATATATCGAGTCTGATCTTCTTCTTGGTGGCTTCCTTGGTGAGGACATCCTTGAGGATGGAGATGGTGGAGATGTTGTCCGAGCGGAAGACAGCTTCACCCTTCTTGTACTTACACTCCAGCAGAGTGCCCAGGAAGGTAGACATGAAGTTGAATGTGACACTGTCTCCGGCCGGCGTCCGGTCAGGTAACTCAGGCAGAGAGAAGGTGACCCAGGAGTGGACTTCGGCTAGACTGAAGTTACCGGTCAGTGTGAGGGTGTTGAATGGTCTACAACATGCGCCACATGCGGCATTAACAACAGAAGGTTTCACCAACAATGGAACAGAGCTATACAGATTACTTTTGATAAATATTTTTTTCATGAATACTGTACCTTTGCTAACTATTTTTCCATGAATACGCCGTAGTGCATTACAACAAACCAATATTGCTCTTACATACATACATATACATACATATCCTCTTCGGTCTTCAGGCAAAGTCTGCCTATGTACCGCTCTTGGCTAGCATTAGTTTGGCTTTGTAGTCATATTTGACTGCTTTGTTTCGCCAGTGTTTGTCGAGTTGATTTTTTAGCGTATTTACTGACAATGCAGTGACGACGGTGTCCGGAAGTGAATTCCATATATTAATGACTCTCTGGCTAAAGAAATGCCTCTTTAATTCCCGTTTACTCCGGTCCTTGAACAACTTTAGAGAATGACCCCGTGTGCCTTCGTACAAGTCTTTGTTAAACATATCGTGCGAAAAGGTAAAAATGCCATGCAAGTATTTATACACATCGATAACATCTCCTCGTAAAAGACGATAGGTCAGTGTTGGTAAATTTAACACCTTTAGTCTAGATTCATAATCTAAATGTCTCAGTACTGGGACCATCCGTGTAGCTCTTCTCTGGACAGCCTCCACAGCATCAATATCATGCTGATACTGCGGTGACCAGACTACCACACCGTATTCCAAAGTAGGACGGACTAGTCCCTTATATAGATGAAGAAAGGTTGTCCTATCCAGGTATTGATATGTTCGTCGTATTACACCCAGCAATCTATTTGTGTTCGTGTACCTGTTGTGTAAATTTTAACTGGTCATCAACTTGGATGCCCAGGTCTTTCTCTACATGGCTACACTCCAGAGGATTTGCACCTGTTGCTGTTGTCAAAGTATAGGTAAATTCTGGGTGCCCATGTCCAATTCTTGTTGCCTGTTTTCAGAGCACATTAGTTTGTGGCTAGTAAATTTCTAAGTTTCTAATTTCACCTGCTGAATGAACTATGGCACTTTTACTCAGTGAATACTGAACATAAATTATGTACATCTCATAGAGAAGAACAATAAAATATATTAGAAAGGATTATGAAAAGTAGAAAAAAGCTTGAATATTTCTTGGAATTCACAGCATGCAGTTGTCTATTGGTCTGACTGTGCCACAGAAACATTGATTAGAAATCAGTAAATGAGGCACTCATCAGCAAAATGGAGTTGAACAACAAAATCATATAAATTGAGTTGATATTGTTGGATGTAAAGTGTGCGATAAAACATGTTATGCGCCATGCTACTGAATGATGAAATAAAGGTTTTTCATCGCTAACAACGTGCGACAGAAAACATGATTTATTTAGAAATGCACAATTGGTATATAATGTGTTTTACAGTAAATGTTTCAAATGATGCCCTATGTAGGAGGGACCTGTACAAGAGAGACCTGTATGATACGAGGACCTGTACGATACGAGAGGGATCTGTATGATACGAGAAGGACCTGTACTATACAAGAGGGACCAGTATGCGAATCAACTGTATGAGAGGGACCTGTACGAGAGGGACCTGTACGAGAGGGACCTGTACGAGAGGGACCTGTACGAGAGGGACCTGTACGAGAGGGAACTGTACGAGAGGGAACTGTACGAGAGGGAACTGTACGAGAGGGACCTGTACGAGAGGGACCTGTACGAGAGGGAACTGTACGAGAGGGACCTGTACGAGAGGGACCTGTACGAGAGGGAACTGTACGAGAGGGACCTGTACGAGAGGGAACTGTACGAGAGGGAACTGTACGAGAGGGACCTGTACGAGAGGGAACTGTACGAGAGGGACCTGTACGAGAGGGACCTGTACGAGAGGGACCTGTACGAGAGGGACCTGTACGAGAGGGAACTGTACGAGAGGGAACTGTACGAGAGGGACCTGTACGAGAGGGAACTGTACGAGAGGGACCTGTATGAGAGGGAACTGTATGATGTCACCTGTCATGGTCGAAGGCATGAGCTCGTTGGTGCAGGGACATGGGTTTGATCTGGTAGCGTCGGAGCTGGCAAGTCTTGGGCTGTAGGCGTGGGGTGATGTATGCCTGCAGGGTGCCGTACTGGCCCTCGATCGACCGAATCTTCACTTCAAGTCGCGTTGTGTTGGCCTGACACCTGGCAGGAGCAAATTGAACTGATGTATGACATATGAATGCTTAAAGTTGAGTCAACATGCGACCAGGATGCAGTTTGATCGACCTGTGTAAACTGTACATCACATGAAATAGAACTGAACCTATTTGGAAGCAACGTTGTGTGCGATATGAAACCGCCTTGATCTTTTTTAATGTTGTAGCCATTGTTTTGTCATGGTGATGATATCGCCTTATACAAGCCCATCTTTAGGATGATTCCTGGCAGTGCACTACCGCAGAGAGTGCAAGTCTCTTCAATAGAACATCTTGATCTAGTTCAGTGACTGTAAGTGTAATGGCTACACAACTATGTAGAAACAGTGTAACAGTGAGCATGGAACACAGAGCTTTGTCTTTAACAAATTAGTTAATTTCAGATGTCGTATAAGCAATAACTGAATAACAGTAATTTCAACACAACATATCAACAAACACATATTAAGGAACAACTAGAATGTTTTTTCAAGAATGTGGCCGTGTCTCAGGCCTAAGCTAGGCTTAGGGACACAATGAAGGAATATTACGCCCATCAGGCAAGTACCTGTAGGTAGCCAGGAGGTAGTTGCCCTCCTCAGGGTTGAAGGCGCTATAGCTGACTACGGCCGAGTTCTTCTCGACATCCAGCAGGTCGACGGGCACATCACACTGGATCAGAACATTGTCTATGGGCGCCTGCACCTCGATGCTCAGAGTGTAGCTGGCATCATCGCGGTTCAACACAAATTTGTCATTGATGTTGAAGAATGGGACAGCTGAGATACTGCTGCTGTCCTTGGCGCGGTCCTGGTAGGTCTCGCGCTCTGTCACGATGCGGTGTTGCAACTCCTCAATCTCATGTCTGTAGTAGCAGCGTTACAATCTACTATTATTATAATTATTATAAAATGTACATGTAATTACAAGAATCATAAATATATAGTTTAAAAATATATTAAAATAACTAAATGTAGTACAAGATTAATAAATAATTTTGTAATAATAATATATAAAATATACATTCATAAAAAGGTGTCCTCATTCGCACTTGGAGAATTCCTCAGTGGACATGACATAGAAGATGAGTTTTAGTATATTCTTGGACTTCATCATAACTACCATTATAAACATCATCATTAAAAACGCCATAATTGTCATTCAACGTTAACTTTATTTCAATCAAAAGAGCGCACTGATAAATAGAGAGTGAACTCCCCCAATCACTGGATAGAGACAGTGAACTCCCCCATCACTGGGTGCATACAGTGAACTATCTCAATCACTGGATAGAGACAGTGACCTCCCCCAGTCACTGGGTACATACAGTGAACTATCCCAATCACTGGATAGACAGTGAACTCCCCCAGTCACTGGGTGCATACAGTGAACTATCCCAATCACTGGATAGAGACAGTGACCTCCCCCAGTCACTGGGTACATACAGTGAACTATCCCAATCACTGGATAGAGACAGTGAACTCCCCCAGTCACTGGGTGCATACAGTGAACTCCCCCAATCACTGGATAGAGACAGTGACCTCCCCCAGTCACTGGGTACATACAGTGAACTATCCCAATCACTGGATAGAGACAGTGAACTCCCCCAGTCACTGGGTGCATACAGTGAACTATCCCAATCACTGGATAGAGACAGTGAACTCCCCCAGTCCCTGGGTGCACACAGTGAACTATCCCAATCACTG
Organism: Lamellibrachia columna; assembly: GCA_963662155.1. Taxonomy (NCBI): domain Eukaryota; kingdom Metazoa; phylum Annelida; class Polychaeta; order Sabellida; family Siboglinidae; genus Lamellibrachia; species Lamellibrachia columna. Next base: position 19,408,660 of record OY759274.1, read on the forward strand.
GATAGAGACAGTGAACTCCCCCAGTCCCTGGGTGCATACAGTTAACTATCCCAATCACTGGATAGAGACAGTGAACTCCCCCAGTCACTGGGTGCACACAGTGAACTATCACAATCACTGGATAGAGACAGTGAACTCCCCCAGTCTCTGGGTGCACACAGTGAACTATCCCAATCACTGGATAGAGACAGTGAACTCCCCCAGTCCCTGGGTGCATACAGTTAACTATCCCAATCACTGGATAGAGACAGTGAACTCCCCCAGTCACTGGGTGCATACAGTGAACTATCCCAATCACTGGATAGAGACAGTGAACTCCCCCAGTCACTGGGTGCATACAGTGAACTCCCCCAATCACTGGATAGAGACAGTGACCTCCCCCCAGTCACTGGGTACATACAGTGAACTATCCCAATCACTGGATAGAGACAGTGAACTCCCCCAGTCACTGGGTGCATACAGTGAACTATCCCAATCACTGGATAGAGACAGTGAACTCCCCCAGTCCCTGGGTGCACACAGTGAACTATCCCAATCACTGGATAGAGACAGTGAACTCCCCCAGTCCCTGGGTGCATACAGTTAACTATCCCAATCACTGGATAGAGACAGTGAACTCCCCCAGTCACTGGGTGCACACAGTGAACTATCCCAATCACTGGATAGAGACAGTGAACTCCCCCAGTCTCTGGGTGCACACAGTGAACTATCCCAATCACTGGATAGAGACAGTGAACTCCCCCAGTCCCTGGGTGCATACAGTTAACTATCCCAATCACTGGATAGAGACAGTGAACTCCCCCAGTCACTGGGTGCATACAGTGAACTATCCCAATCACTGGATAGAAACAGTGAACTCCCCCAGTCACTGGGTGCATACAGTTAACTATCCCAATCCCAGACAGTGAACTCCCCCAGTCACTGGGTGCACACAGTGAACTATCCCAATCACTGGATAGAGACAGTGAACTCCCCCAGTCCCTGGGTGCATACAGTGAACTATCCCAATCACAGGATAGAGACAGTGAACTCCCCTAGTCACTGGGTGCACACAGTTAACTATCCCAATCACTGGATAGAGACAGTGAACTCCCCCAGTCACTGGGTGCATACAGTGAACTATCCCAATCACAGGATAGATACAGTGAACTCCCCCAGTCCCTGGGTGCACACAGTGAACTATCCCAATCACTGGATAGAGACAGTGAACTCCCCCAGTCCCTGGGTGCATACAGTGAACTATCCCAATCACTGGATAGAGACAGTGAACTCCCCCAGTCCCTGGGTGCACACAGTGAACTATCCCAATCACTGGATAGAGACAGTGAACTCCCCCAGTCACTGGGTGCACACAGTGAACTATCCCAATCACTGGATAGAGACAGTGAACTCCCCCAGTCACTGGGTGCATACAGTTAACTATCCCAATCACTGGATAGAGACAGTGAACTCCCCCAGTCACTGGGTGGATACATTTAACTATCCCAATCACAGGATAGAGACAGTGAACTCCCCCAGTCACTGGGTGCATACAGTGAACTATCCCAATCACTGGATAGAGACAGTGAACTCCCCCAGTCCATGGGTGCATACAGTGAACTATCCCAATCACTGGATAGAGACAGTGAACTCCCCCAGTCACTGGGTGCATACAGTGAACTATCCCAATCACAGGATAGAGACAGTGAACTCCCCCAGTCACTGGGTGCATACAGTGAACTATCCCAATCACTGGATAGAGATAGTGAACTCCCCCTGTCACTGGGTGCATACAGCGAACTCCCCAAGTCACTGGGTGCATACAGTGACCTATCCCAATCACTGGATAGAGAGTGAACTCCCCCAGACACAGGGTACAGACCACCACCCTCATAAAACACCTAGTTCATCACCTGTATAATTTAGCCAAGATTAAACTGAGGTTTAACTGGGCTTGAAAAACTAGATTAACTCTGGTTTTTGCTAAACCTGTCACAGTAATGCACTTGTCACCCACATCATTGTACAAGATAACTTGTATGTGTACAGATGGCATAACCATTGTTGTTACATACTTGAGATTCATGATCTTGCTGCGAACACCGTCGTTGACATTAGTGACCTGCTGAGACCCAGCCGTCTTGTGCTGGGGTTCCGTCGTCAACCCCACCAACCAACCTGTCACGGTGAAACGCAGCTATACGACAAGTCCAATCAACCTATCACAGTGACACACACAGCTATGACAAGTCCAACCAACCAAGCTGTCACAGTGACCGACCGACCGACCGACCGACCGACCGACCGACCGGTCAGTCACCCACAACCACAAAGAGCACAAATAGTGTATTTAAATAAACACACATTTGTAAGTTGTTAAAGCGTTACCTGCATATGTGCTACAGATGACTTCATCATAGCCTGGAGTAGAGACCATCCCTCCTTGTATGGAAGTAACACTTTCACTGAGAGTCTAAAAACACACAGACCATGCCTCCTTGTATGGAAGTAACACTTTCACTGGGTCTACATACACACAGACCACCCCCGCCTTGTATGGAAGTAACACTTTCACTGAGAGTCTACAAACACACAGACCAGGCCTCCTTGTATGGAAGTAACACTTTCACTGAGAGTCTACAAACACACAGACCATGCCTCCTTGTATGGAAGTAACACTTTCACTGATTCTACAAACAGTCAAACACACAGACCAGGCCTCCTTGTATGGAAGTAACACTTTCACTGAGAGTCTACAAACACACAGACCAGGCCTCCTTGTATGGAAGTAACACTTTCACTGAGAGTTGACAAACATGTGACACCAGCAAAATGGAAAGAAAAATCAGCTTTACTGACAAAGAACAAAGCTGCATGATTCAGCAGGACTCACAGCATTTCTCAACACTGCAATGTAACCAGAGCACAGCGTAGCCCTGCGACAAATATGTGAGGGAAGCAGACATGGGATGTTATTGCTACGGAGGTGAAATAGCGTGGCTGTGATAAGTGTATTAAGGGTGAAAAGAAGAAGATATTAAAATCAAGAAAATATGAAAGGGAAACAAGTCATGGTTTTGGGCCTATGCAGTGATACGAGTTACTAAAACATAACCATTTGCAACTACAATTAAGAATATCATACCAGTGGTTTTACTAGGAAAACCTTATTGAATCATCTTAATTTCATGGGCTGCACCACACTGTTAGATAACTATACGTCACGAGTTTCATATAACAGTGCATGTGCTTAAATGTTTGTTTTGCTTTAAACAGATATGAAGATAATGATATAACTAAATATTTACTCCAACCTTAGAGAGTGTAGAACTAGGGGCATGAAGTTGCTTAAGTACAAGAACAAAGACGGCATCTAATGAAGTAACCCTGCTGTGCATTGTAGGAGCCTACATGGGAGAATCTGGACACGGGTTCGTCTGTCTCGTCGTAACCATAGATCTCAACGAGTCCGTCGTCTCGGCCGACAAGAAGGTCCAGGATGCCATCGCCAGTCATGTCAAAGTTGTCCATGCACAGCACACCTGGCAGGGAGACATCAGGTTATTTACACAGCACACCTGGCAGGGAGACATCAGGTTATTTACACAACACACCTGGCAGGGAGACGTCATGTTATTTACACAGCACACCTGGCAGGGAGACATCAGGTTATTTACACAACACACCTGGCAGGGAGACATCAGGTTATTTACACAGCACACCTGGCAGGGAGACCTCAGGTTATTTACACAGCACACCTGGCAGGGAGACAGCAGCTTATTTTCACAGCACATCTGGCAGGTTATTTACACAGCACACCTGGCAGAGAGATGTTATGTTATTTACATAGCACACCTGGCAGGGAGACATCAGGTTATTTACACAGCACACCTGGCAGGTTATTTACACAGCACACCTGGCAGAGAGACGTCATGTTATTTACACAGCACAACTGGCAGGGAGACAGCAGGTTATTTACACAGCACACCTGGCAGGTTAGTTACACAGCACACCTGGCAGGTTAGTTACACAGCACACCTGGCAGAGAGACGTCATGTTATTTACACAACACACCTGTCAGGGAGACATCAGGTTATTTACAGCACATTTACAGCACACCTTGCAGGTTATTTACACAACACACCTGGCAGAGAGACAGCAGGTTATTTACACAGCACACCTGGCAGGTTATTTACACAACACACCTGGCAGGGAGACATCAGGTTATTTACACAGCACACCTGGCAGGGAGACATCAGGTTATTTACACAACACACCTGGCAGGGAGACATCAGGTTATTTACACAGCACACCTTGCAGGGAGACAGCAGGTTATTTACACAGCACACCTGGCAGGTTATTTACACAGTACACCTGGCAGAGAGACGTCATGTTATTTACACAGCACACCTGGCAGGGAGACATCATGTTATTTATATTTATGTATATTGTCCTTAAAAAAAATAAACATAACATTTTGTGGTTGTGACTTTTGATTGCAATTTTATATAATATTGACTAATATTGGACATGGACAAGCTGTAACCTTGATATATAGCGCTCACAAAAATCTATCAAAATCTTTATTGATAGGTTTATGCCAAAACACTCTTGGTCATTATCAGTGACATTATTAATTATGTTATAAATGTTTATACCTTGTCAACTTTCAAACATATTGAGCAATTTCACAGGAGAGTAATATTTACCTGCACTCCTCCGTGAGTTGTTGATTTCCCATTTATGGGATGGAACTGATCTACAAAACAATACAACATTTATGGGATGGAACTGATCTACAAAACAATACAACATTTATGGGATGGAACTGATCTACAAAACAATACAACATTTATGGGATGGAACTGATCTACAAAACAATACAACATTTATGGGATGGAACTGATCTACAAAACAATACAACATTTTGAAGTAAACACAAAAAGCTAAATTATTGCAATATTTTATCTCCACTTTCAAGCAAAACAAAAGTCGTGGATTTGGGGCTATGCACCCAACAGAGATAATAAAAACTCACCATGTGCAACTAAAATCAAGAATATCATGCCAGTGGTTTACTCAGTCATTTCTCTGAATGACCGAGGGCTGACAAGTTGACCAATGTGACTGATATGTGCGTGCACAGTTCTATGAAAGTGACGTATTAAGTTCTACAAGTGACGTATTAAGGGAGGCCGGCATACACAGAACCAACGCAGTCTCAAATAAACATGTTATTTTGCCAGAAAGAGGATTAGTTTAGTAAACAATGGCCAAAATATGTTACATAAGTTGAGTTTGGCCACAAATAACATAGTCTTATCCTACTGGCAAGTATAGGAAAAGGTGTATATGTTACGGTCAATCTACGTAATCAGTCATTTCGCATAATGACTGACATGTTTAGGCATTATGCAAAATGATTGTTTCACTCAGGTATTTCTCAAAATAACTGAAATTTTTAGTCATTATATGAATTGAATGGAAAAAAAGGCACTATTATTACACAGTTTGACTGGTGACCATTTCAGTCATACTGTGTAATAACAATTTGTGTACTTTTGTCATTATATTAATTGTGCATTACTGTCAGCTTTCATAATTCTTCAGACATTCACATTACTCAACTAAATAAAAAAGTGAATAAATATTTGCTATATATTTGCAAATGGCAACATTTTGCTAATAATTTATCCCTCTCTGGGTACAAGATTCTATCCCTCCCCCTGACAGTTTGATTGACAGCTATCTCACTAGTGTTCTCTGATTTGATGGACAGGTAATGGATGGCCCAACCATTCTCCAACTGGGAATGCTAACTGCCTAACAATGGTGACTGTCTCAATTGGCTATTGTGCATTGCCTGTTCCTATAAAAAGAACACAATCAGTAGGTGTTAATCACTTGCCTCTTGGCATAGCTATCACAATTGCACAGGATAATTACAAAATACAATTTAAGGAAGAACTCTACAAAAGGTTTCAAATATGTAAAAAACATCTAATTCCCAAAGTGGAATATTCCAATACCATAGAATAACATAAGCTTGCAGCAACTGATGAACCTTTGAAGACACGCCATGGATACTACATACTCAGCAAGTACCAATTTTTATTTGTAGTTTCTTATGCTGAACATTGTTTCTTGATTTTAAGTGTGAGAAATTTACTAGATATTTCACAATTTGAGGGGTAGATAGTAATCCATTTAATCAATGCAAATATTCCAACCTATAATAAATGAGGTATGGGTGGAAATATAGTTGAATACCCTTCCAAATGCATCATAGGTAACATGTAATTATGCAGTAATGACATCATACCAGAATTATGTCATAGAATTACTCCACATCCCTGGCCAGGTGAAAACCCCCACCTAAGGAATTTCTGCCACAAAATTGTTCAAGAAGCTTAATATCAGACACATGCAATTTTGGCGGCTTGCATAAGATGATGTGGTTTCATTTTGATTTGGTAATGGTGAAATTTCACACTCTCATTCACTGATCTGCACATTGAAGCTAGAGGTAATTCCCTTCAAAGGTTTTCTCAGTCAAAAGCCCCGAGTTAATATCCTCCACAGTTGTCTTGGATACCAATTCAAGCCTTAATCCTTTCTCTGTTAAATTCTTCCTTTCTTTATGTAAGACAGGAAGTCCACAATGAAAGGGTCTTTCTTCAGTTAGCCAAGAATTGGACGAGTGAGCTCAAATGAAAGCCGTCAATATTGTCTCACAAAAAAATGTAAAAGGGAAGCTACCAAGTTTACTATAAAAGGCACATTGATAAACATCATGATTGTGAGTATATTACTATATATTACAATACATATTTTCTTTTCACCATTTTGGGTTAGGTAGTTTATAATTAAAATTAGATAATAATAAAAATAATAAAAATTTGCGATTATGCTTCGCAGGTATCAAATTCTTCAATGTGGTGACATCGAGAAGTTGATAAAGAAACAAAAAACAGAACAAGAGCCAATATATCATGTATGCATTGAGGACACCTATGACGTCTTCCTTATCAAAATGCAATCATCCCCCCAGTCACATTTCAAGTGGATCATTGTTTATCAGTGCCATCTCACAAAGTTCTGTATCATACGGCCTCTAACCTTGAAGCGAGCAGCAGCTGTTTCAGTCATTACGCAAAATGCCTGAGTGAAACAGTCATTTCGTGTAATGCCTAAACATGTCAGTCATTACGCGAAATGACTGATTATGCAGATTGACTGTAACATATACAAATATATGTTTATTTGGCGAGCCAATTCTGCCAGAATACTACATTCGTGACAGCAGGGGGCGGTCCGTGAAACTAAGATGCTGTGTGTTCAACGAGGTTCTCCTAGTAAACCACTGGCATGATATTCTTAATTGTAGTTACAAATGATTATGTTTTAGTTGAACAGATAATTCTGTCAGAGATTTACCAGTAATGGGAAGCCGGGGTCAGGGTTATCGAAATTGCCGGAGGATGGTAATTAACACGCTAGTTCAGCAGCTATGCAAAGAGGAAGTTGGATTTGTGGGGATTTTTTGTTGGGAGGGCTGACATGTTCATAAAGGATGGGCTTCATCTAAGTGGAAAGGGTGCAGCAGTGTTTGCAAATGAACAGATAGAAAAATGGCTGACTGACAGAAGACAGCATGTTGTAGTAGATAGGGAGGTTTCAAACTGGAAATCAGTTTTGAGTACTACCATAAAAGAAAAGGACTTAGGAGTAACAATAACTGCTGATGTGAAAGTTTCAGAGCAGTGTGGTATTGCAGCTTCAAAGGGTAATCAAATTCTTTGGTTGATTAGGAGAAATATAACATAATGTACAAGGAAAAAAGCTAATTATACCTCTGTATAAAGCAATAGTTAGACCTCATTTAGAATACTGTATACAAGCCTGGAGACCATATCGTAGTAAGGATATAGATACGCTTGTATGTATACAGAGGAGAGCAACTAAAATTATTCCAGAACTGAGAGACCTTAGTTATGAATAATGACTGAAAGAATGTGGTTTAACAACCCTAGAGACAAGGAGGTTAAGAGGAGATCAAATTGAAGTTTCTAAGATATTGAATGGGTATAAAAATATCGATAGAATTTTTTTCTCACTCAAGAATGATAGTAGAATTATAGGACATTAATAAAGGATCAGTGTAGACTGGATAAGGAAGTACTCATTCTCACAGAGGACAATAAAATCTCAGGAGGGCGGGTTACACATAGATAAAAATGCTGGACTCTCGATAAGCCAATGGCTTCCTTGTTCACTTGCTTGGATGGCAATCTTGTTAAATCTTGTTAAATTTACTAAAACTCTTACAGGTGCATAGGCCGAAAACCATGACTTTTGTTTCGCTTCTTATACAGTTCATTCACTTATAAACATTAAAATATTCCTTTCTCTGTAAATTTGCACAATATATTTTACTTGAAAGATAAAATACAGATATTTGATTTTGGTGACAGTAACTACAATCTGACTAAGTGTGTGACAGCTGGCTGAACTATGAGACAATTAGACTCACGGACTCAATCATATTAGTCCCTTTGAACTATGAGACAATGACTCACCGACTCAGCTGTACTAGTCCCACCTTGCCATCAGACGTCCCATACAAGACTTCATCACCACACTCTCCTAGGAAGACACAGGTCAGTACAGGATCTCTTCATACACGATTACATAATGCAGAGTAAACTAAATAATCAAATGAATATTTTGTTGTACAAGAAAATGCAAGTTGACAAAGTAATATTAGAGCAAGGAAGACAAGTAGTTTGTTGTACAAGAACATGTAAGTTGACAAAGGAATGCTAGAGCAAGGAAGACAAGTAGTTTGTTGTACAAGAACATGTAAGTTGACAAAGGAATGCTAGAGCAAGGAAGACAAGTAGTTTGTTGTACAAGAACATGTAAGTTGACAAAGGAATGCTAGAGCAAGGAAGACAAGTAGTTTGTTGTACAAGAACATGTAAGTTGACAAAGGAATGCTAGAGCAAGGAAGACAAGTAGTTTGTTGTACAAGAACATGTAAGTTGCCAAAGGAATGCTAGAGCAAGGAAGACAAGTAGTTTGTTGTACAAGAACATGTAAGTTGACAAAGGAATGCTAGAGCAAGGAAGGCAAGTAGTTTGTTATACAAGAACATGTAAGTTGCCAAAGGAATGCTAGAGCAAGGAAGACAAGTAGTTTGTTGTACAAGAACATGTAAGTTGCCAAAGGAATGCTAGAGCAAGGAAGACAAGTAGTTTGTTGTACAAGAACATGTAAGTTGACAAAGTAATATTAGAGCAAGGAAGACAAGTAGTTTGTTGTACAAGAACATGTAAGTTGACAAAGGAATGCTAGAGCAAGGAAGACAAGTAGTTTGTTGTACAAGAACATGTAAGTTGACAAAGGAATGCTAGAGCAAGGAAGACAAGTAGTTTGTTGTACAAGAACATGTAAGTTGACAAAGGAATGCTAGAGCAAGGAAGACAAGTAGTTTGTTGTACAAGAACATGTAAGTTGACAAAGTAATATTAGAGCAAGGAAGACAAGTAGTTTGTTGTACAAGAACATGTAAGTTGACAAAGGAATGCTAGAGCAAGGAAGGCAAGTAGTTTGTTGTACAAGAACATGTAAGTTGACAAAGGAATGCTAGAGCAAGGAAGACAAGTAGTTTGTTGTACAAGAACATGTAAGTTGACAAAGGAATGCTAGAGCAAGGAAGACAAGTAGTTTGTTGTACAAGAACATGTAAGTTGACAAAGGAATGCTAGAGCAAGGAAGACAAGTAGTTTGTTGTACAAGAACATGTAAGTTGACAAAGTAATATTAGAGCAAGGAAGACAAGTAGTTTGTTGTACAAGAACATGTAAGTTGACAAAAGAATGCTAGAGCAAGGAAGACAAGTAGTTTGTTGTACAAGAACATGTAAGTTGACAAAGGAATGCTAGAGCAAGGAAGACAAGTAGTTTGTTGTACAAGAACATGTAAGTTGACAAAGGAATGCTAGAGCAAGGAAGACAAGTAGTTTGTTGTACAAGAACATGTAAGTTGCCAAAGGAATGCTAGAGCAAGGAAGACAAGTAGTTTGTTGTACAAGAACATGTAAGTTGACAAAGGAATGCTAGAGCAAGGAAGACAAGTAGTTTGTTGTACAAGAACATGTAAGTTGACAAAGGAATGCTAGAGCAAGGAAGACAAGTAGTTTGTTGTACAAGAACATGTAAGTTGACAAAGGAATGCTAGAGCAAGGAAGACAAGTAGTTTGTTGTACAAGAACATGTAAGTTGCCAAAGGAATGCTAGAGCAAGGAAGACAAGTAGTTTGTTGTACAAGAACATGTAAGTTGACAAAGGAATGCTAGAGCAAGGAAGACAAGTAGTTTGTTGTACAAGAACATGTAAGTTGACAAAGTAATATTAGAGCAAGGAAGACAAGTAGTTTGTTGTACAAGAACATGTAAGTTGACAAAGGAATGCTAGAGCAAGGAAGACAAGTAGTTTGTTGTACAAGAACATGTAAGTTGACAAAGGAATGCTAGAGCAAGGAAGACAAGTAGTTTGTTGTACAAGAACATGTAAGTTGACAAAGGAATGCTAGAGCAAGGAAGGCAAGTAGTTTGTTGTACAAGAACATGTAAGTTGACAAAGGAATGCTAGAGCAAGGAAGACAAGTAGTTTGTTGTACAAGAACATGTAAGTTGACAAAGGAATGCTAGAGCAAGGAAGACAAGTAGTTTGTTGTACAAGAACATGTAAGTTGACAAAGGAATGCTAGAGCAAGGAAGACAAGTAGTTTGTTGTACAAGAACATGTAAGTTGACAAAGGAATGCTAGAGCAAGGAAGACAAGTAGTTTGTTGTACAAGAACATGTAAGTTGACAAAGGAATGCTAGAGCAAGGAAGACAAGTAGTTTGTTGTACAAGAACATGTAAGTTGACAAAGTAATATTAGAGCAAGGAAGACAAGTAGTTTGTTGTACAAGAACATGTAAGTTGACAAAGGAATGCTAGAGCAAGGAAGACAAGTAGTTTGTTGTACAAGAACATGTAAGTTGACAAAGGAATGCTAGAGCAAGGAAGACAAGTAGTTTGTTGTACAAGAACATGTAAGTTGCCAAAGGAATGCTAGAGCAAGGAAGACAAGTAGTTTGTTGTACAAGAACATGTAAGTTGACAAAGGAATGCTAGAGCAAGGAAGACAAGTAGTTTGTTGTACAAGAACATGTAAGTTGACAAAGGAATGCTAGAGCAAGGAAGACAAGTAGTTTGTTGTACAAGAACATGTAAGTTGACAAAGGAATGCTAGAGCAAGGAAGGCAAGTAGTTTGTTGTACAAGAACATGTAAGTTGACAAAGGAATGCTAGAGCAAGGAAGACAAGTAGTTTGTTGTACAAGAACATGTAAGTTGACAAAGGAATGCTAGAGCAAGGAAGACAAGTAGTTTGTTGTACAAGAACATGTAAGTTGACAAAGGAATGCTAGAGCAAGGAAGACAAGTAGTTTGTTGTACAAGAACATGTAAGTTGACAAAGGAATGCTAGAGCAAGGAAGACAAGTAGTTTGTTGTACAAGAACATGTAAGTTGACAAAGGAATGCTAGAGCAAGGAAGGCAAGTAGTTTGTTGTACAAGAACATGTAAGTTGACAAAGTAATATTAGAGCAAGGAAGACAAGTAGTTTGTTATACAAGAACATGTAAGTTGACAAAGGAATGCTAGAGCAAGGAAGACAAGTAGTTTGTTGTACAAGAACATGTAAGTTGACAAAGGAATGCTAGAGCAAGGAAGACAAGTAGTTTGTTGTACAAGAACATGTAAGTTGACAAAGTAATATTAGAGCAAGGAAGACAAGTAGTTTGTTGTACAAGAACATGTAAGTTGACAAAGGAATGCTAGAGCAAGGAAGACAAGTAGTTTGTTGTACAAGAACATGTAAGTTGACAAAGGAATGCTAGAGCAAGGAAGACAAGTAGTTTGTTGTACAAGAACATGTAAGTTGACAAAGTAATATTAGAGCAAGGAAGACAAGTAGTTTGTTGTACAAGAACATGTAAGTTGACAAAGGAATGCTAGAGCAAGGAAGGCAAGTAGTTTGTTGTACAAGAACATGTAAGTTGACAAAGGAATGCTAGAGCAAGGAAGACAAGTAGTTTGTTGTACAAGAACATGTAAGTTGACAAAGGAATGCTAGAGCAAGGAAGACAAGTAGTTTGTTGTACAAGAACATGTAAGTTGACAAAGTAATATTAGAGCAAGGAAGACAAGTAGTTTGTTGTACAAGAACATGTAAGTTGACAAAGGAATGCTAGAGCAAGGAAGACAAGTAGTTTGTTGTACAAGAACATGTAAGTTGACAAAGGAATGCTAGAGCAAGGAAGACAAGTAGTTTGTTGTACAAGAACATGTAAGTTGACAAAGGAATGCTAGAGCAAGGAAGACAAGTAGTTTGTTGTACAAGAACATGTAAGTTGACAAAGGAATGCTAGAGCAAGGAAGACAAGTAGTTTGTTGTACAAGAACATGTAAGTTGACAAAGGAATGCTAGAGCAAGGAAGACAAGTAGTTTGTTGTACAAGAACATGTAAGTTGACAAAGGAATGCTAGAGCAAGGAAGACAAGTAGTTTGTTGTACAAGAACATGTAAGTTGACAAAGTAATATTAGAGCAAGGAAGACAAGTAGTTTGTTGTACAAGAACATGTAAGTTGACAAAGGAATGCTAGAGCAAGGAAGACAAGTAGTTTGTTGTACAAGAACATGTAAGTTGACAAAGGAATGCTAGAGCAAGGAAGACAAGTAGTTTGTTGTACAAGAACATGTAAGTTGCCAAAGGAATGCTAGAGCAAGGAAGACAAGTAGTTTGTTGTACAAGAACATGTAAGTTGACAAAGGAATGCTAGAGCAAGGAAGACAAGTAGTTTGTTGTACAAGAACATGTAAGTTGACAAAGGAATGCTAGAGCAAGGAAGACAAGTAGTTTGTTGTACAAGAACATGTAAGTTGACAAAGGAATGCTAGAGCAAGGAAGGCAAGTAGTTTGTTGTACAAGAACATGTAAGTTGACAAAGGAATGCTAGAGCAAGGAAGACAAGTAGTTTGTTGTACAAGAACATGTAAGTTGACAAAGTAATATTAGAGCAAGGAAGACAAGTAGTTTGTTGTACAAGAACATGTAAGTTGACAAAGGAATGCTAGAGCAAGGAAGACAAGTAGTTTGTTGTACAAGAACATGTAAGTTGACAAAGGAATGCTAGAGCAAGGAAGACAAGTAGTTTGTTGTACAAGAACATGTAAGTTGACAAAGTAATATTAGAGCAAGGAAGACAAGTAGTTTGTTGTACAAGAACATGTAAGTTGACAAAGGAATGCTAGAGCAAGGAAGGCAAGTAGTTTGTTGTACAAGAACATGTAAGTTGACAAAGGAATGCTAGAGCAAGGAAGACAAGTAGTTTGTTGTACAAGAACATGTAAGTTGACAAAGGAATGCTAGAGCAAGGAAGACAAGTAGTTTGTTGTACAAGAACATGTAAGTTGACAAAGTAATATTAGAGCAAGGAAGACAAGTAGTTTGTTGTACAAGAACATGTAAGTTGACAAAGGAATGCTAGAGCAAGGAAGACAAGTAGTTTGTTGTACAAGAACATGTAAGTTGACAAAGGAATGCTAGAGCAAGGAAGACAAGTAGTTTGTTGTACAAGAACATGTAAGTTGACAAAGTAATATTAGAGCAAGGAAGACAAGTAGTTTGTTGTACAAGAACATGTAAGTTGACAAAGGAATGCTAGAGCAAGGAAGACAAGTAGTTTGTTGTACAAGAACATGTAAGTTGACAAAGGAATGCTAGAGCAAGGAAGACAAGTAGTTTGTTGTACAAGAACATGTAAGTTGACAAAGTAATATTAGAGCAAGGAAGACAAGTAGTTTGTTGTACAAGAACATGTAAGTTGACAAAGGAATGCTAGAGCAAGGAAGGCAAGTAGTTTGTTGTACAAGAACATGTAAGTTGACAAAGGAATGCTAGAGCAAGGAAGACAAGTAGTTTGTTGTACAAGAACATGTAAGTTGACAAAGGAATGCTAGAGCAAGGAAGACAAGTAGTTTGTTGTACAAGAACATGTAAGTTGACAAAGTAATATTAGAGCAAGGAAGACAAGTAGTTTGTTGTACAAGAACATGTAAGTTGACAAAGGAATGCTAGAGCAAGGAAGACAAGTAGTTTGTTGTGAATGAACAAGCACACTGGTTGTATATGTGGGTAGTGCAACTAAGAACTAATATTTACAAATGTAGACATCTGAAGTGTGGACACGACATGTTAGCAACTGGTAATATGGTGTATACATGAAGTATTGAAGTGATTCCAGAACTTCAAAAATGCCAAAAAAATATATTCAATGGCTTTAAAAATATTGAGAAAAAAATGTCACAATTAAGGAACTAAAAGACACAAAGTAACGTTAGCAGTGAAGATTGTAAATCAGAATGCACTTAACCTTACAGAGTGCGATATTTGAAAGGAACAATTTATCTACCATTTGTGTAAATGCTAGCAGCATAAATATGTTTAAAAACAAAATTGCCAAATATCTCAGAAGGGCAGATACATAGATGAAAAATAGTTGGAATCTCGGTAAGCCAATGGCTTCCTTGTGACGACTCATTACATACCGCCATCGTTGCCATAGAGACAGAGAGCCTGTGGGGGTCCTGGCACCTCCACCTCGTACAGCAAGTCAGAGTTCTGAAACAAACATCCTGTTTGTGTTAGATCCTTGTGAACCTACAACATTGAAACTAATCTGAAACAAACATCCCATTTGTGTCAAATCCTTGTGAATGTACAACACTGAAACTAATCTGAAGCAAACATCCCGTTTGTGTCAGATCCTTGTGAACCTACAACACTGAAACTAATCTGAAGCAAACATCTCATTTGTGTCAGATCCAACACTGAAACTAATCTGAAGCAAACATCCCATTTGTGTCAGATCCTTGTGAACCTACAACACTGAAACTAATCTGAAACAAACATCCCGTTTGTGTTAGATCCTTGTGAACCTACAACACTGAAACTAATCTGAAGCAAATGCTGACATAATTTACACAAAGCACTGGTATGTTTGTAATGCAACTTACCCTATCTGCTGGTAAACAGTTCATTAAGCTGACCACATATAACAGAATCAAGTGAAACATTAACATTTGAAACAACTAAACATAACTAAATTAAACGTAAATTAAGATATAATCAAACAGTCCCAATCTAGAACAAGGAAATACAAATACATGGCATCGGTTCTGAAATCTCTGCATTGTCTGCCAATCAGAGAAAGAATCACATTCAAGATTCTTCTCATCAAGACACTCCATGACCTTGCGCCGCCCTATATATATCAGAGTTTCTCTGTGGCTATCAACCCACATGTTTGCTACAATCCAATTCTGCAGGTCACAGACACTTCAAAACATTTGAAGTGTGCCTTCTCTAAAGCGGCACCTGTGCTATGGAACAGTCTCCCTCAGTGTGTCAGACAACGTAACACCACTGCGTCTTTTAAGACAGCACTGAAGATATACCTTTTTAAAACTGCGTATATTAAATTTACTGAGGACATGTATAATTATTATGTCACTACTGCGGTATTATGATACTGACCGTGAGAACTCTGAGGACCCTGTCCTGACAGGCGAGCACTGGCGTGGCGTCCTTCTGCTTGGTCGTGGGCAGACACAGTAAATCATTAATCTGGTCTCCACACAGGAAGTAGTTGAAGTCCTTGCAGTCACGGAAGTGGTTGAATGTGTAGCTGCCACCCAGTAACAGGTCCGCCCCCTCAACGTACCTACAACAGACACAAGACAAGGACCTTTATAGCACAAACTAATTCAACTGGCTTCCTTGCGGACAGACACTGTTTATGGATTGGTTTGCTTCAGGACAAACACTGTCCATGGACTGATATTAAGACGTTGCATACAAACAGCATATCTAAGTGTAGTGAAAACAACAAGAATTCAAGTACTTGTGTACGTCGCAAGTGGAACTTTGTGCAGGACTTACATGACATAAGTTACTATGAATGCAAACAATAATTGTTGCTTGTTTACATGAAACTATGTTTTTCATTCTATTCTAACTGAAACTAACATTAAACTGTTCTATTTCATGCGTAAATTTTATTTCATTATTCAAAATTAAAACATGTGCAGAAATGTAACAATCGAAACTGTGCATATGATTGAGAGTGGACAGCTCACATTGTCTTGATTTGTTCCGTGAGATTTGTTTCAAAGTTGAGGAACTGTTTGCCCTTCTTCGTGAAGCCTTTGACTGCTGTTCCACTGGACAGGAAGATCCTGTCTCGAGCCTGACCAATGGGTCCACCCAGCTCCAGACGGCCGATCTTGGTCCCGGGCAGAGTCTTGAAGACATGCTTCAAGGGAAACAGTACAAGTAAAGGTGAGTTCTTATAAAGCACGGTATCCAGAAGACATGATTAGAGGGGCAACAGTACAAGTAAAGGTGAGTTCTTATACAGCGCAGTATCCAGAAGACATGATTAGGGGGGAAACAGTACAAGTAAAGGTGAGTTCTTTTACAGCACAGTATCCAGAAGACATGATTAGGGGGGAAACAGTACAAGTAAAGGTGAGTTCTTATACAGCGCAATATCCAGAAGACGTGCTTCGGGGGGAAACAGTACAAGTAAAGGTGAGTTCTTATACAGCGCAGTATTCAGAAGATGTGCTTCGGGGGGAAACAGTACAAGTAAAGGTGAGTTCTTATACAGCGCAGTATTCAGAAGATGTGCTTCGGGGGGAAATAGTACAAGTAAAGGTGAGTTCTTATACAGCACAGTATTCAGAAGACGTGCTTAGGGGGGAAACAGTACAAGTAAAGGTGAGTTTATAAATAGGACAGTGTCCAGTTAGGACAGCTCAAAGTGCTTTGCACTTCACCCTCCGGCAGACCTGGTCATTCCAACATCAACTCAACTTCTCTGGGAAGCATTGAGATATACACCACTGTCTATGGCGAGGTACCTACACACCTGAGTGAACTGCCTATGGCCAGGTACCTATGCACCTGAGTGAACTGTCTATGGCGAGGTACCTACACACCTGAGTGAACTGTCTATGGCCAGGTACCTACACACCTGAGAGAACTGTCTATGACCAGGTACCTACACACCTGAGAGAACTGTCTATGGCCAGGTACCTACACACCTGAGAGAACTGTCTATGGCCAGGTACCTACACACCTGAGTGAACTGTCTATGGCCAGGTACCTACACACCTGAGTGAACTGTCTATGGCCAGGTACCTACACACCTGAGAGAACTGTCTATGGCCAGGTACCTACACACCTGAGTGAACTGTCTATGGCCAGGTACCTACACACCTGAGAGAACTGTCTATGGCCAGGTACCTACACACCTGAGTGAACTGTCTATGGCCAGGTACCTACACACCTGAGTGAACTGTCTATGGCCAGGTACCTACACACCTGAGTGAACTGTCTATGGCCAGGTACCTACACACCTGAGTGAACTGAAGCAATGTGAGATGAACAAAATGACACAAGCTTTGAAACTTGAAGACTTGCTTCATCTGTTTAACTTGTTACCTGAGCTTCACCTTTCTTGATACCAAACACTTGCAGTACACCTTCGTGATCTCCAACAGCAAGCTGCAAGAGAGGGCCACAGACTTGTTTTACGCATAAAGATAAGTTCTTATATAGTGCAGTATCCAATCCTTAGAACCAAAGCGGTTTACACTGAATATACTAAAAAAAGTTGAATTGGTAGTACATGAACATAAATTCACAATTTGGTTATTTTATGAAAGTATGAGAATGAATTAAAGAAAAGTGTCATAAATCACATAAAACTGTTTATCAATATAAGTTGTCTTCATATTTATATTGCATTCTGAAGGTAATATCATCAATTATGAGAGTATTTTTGCAAACCTTGTTCACTTGTGCTTTTGGTGCCATTGGCAGGAGCTTCATGCTTTGTGGCGAGGTCACGCCGACCTGCAACAACAAAGTGTTTCGTTCTCTGCCACACCAGGGACTGTGTCGTTGCTGTGCAACCGATGTCTTACACACGGCAGATCATTGATATCAGTAGATAAATTACATACACATTCTTTGATAACACGGCTGTCCAAGAATGTGTATGTTATATTACATATACATTCTTTGATTATACGGTTGTCCAAGAATGTGTATGTTATATTACATACACATTCTTTGAAAACACAGCTGTCCCAGAATATGTATGTTATATTACATACACATTCTTTGATAACACGGCTGTCCAAGAATGTGTATGTTATATTACATACACATTCTTTGATAACACGGTTGTCCAAGAATGTGAATGTTATATTACATACACATTCTTTGATAACATAGCTGTCCAAAAATGTGTGTGTTATATTACATACACATTCTTTGATAACACGGTTGTCCAAGAATGTGAATGTTATATTACATACACATTCTTTGATAACATAGATGTCCAAAAATGTGTGTGTTATATTACATACACATTCTTTGATAACACGGTTGTCCAAGAATGTGAATGTTATATTACATACACATTCTTTGATAACATAGATGTCCAAAAATGTGTGTGTTATATTACATACACATTCTTTGATAACACGGTTGTCCAAGAATGTGAATGTTATATTACATACACATTCTTTGATAACATAGATGTCCAAAAATGTGTGTGTTATATTACATACACATTCTTTGATAACACAGCTGTCTAACAACATATAAAGTGAATGCAATACACAAAGAATACACACCATAATCATTGTGTCCTTGTGCAATGCATGCAGATAAATACATGGCATGCATCAACCAATTCACGATTCAAGTTATTCTCATCGAAAAATAAATGTGGTTGAAATTTATGTTATTTTTCTGAGTTAACAAGTACCTGGTTTAGCTGCAAAGAAACTAGCTGGAATTAAGCTAGTAACAAGCACCACCATTCTTATTGTGTTCTAACAACCTTGAGGACTGCTGAACATCTCTTAAATAATTATCTACAAATGCCTATATATATTTATGTAGTATTCATGTTGAATGCACAGAAACTTACCTGCATGTAATCCACCCGGGATAAGTTTATTTCCATCATCTTGACAGATTAACCTGTGTCAAAAATTACACATTCAAAGTGAGGCAATATAAGCAGGGTATATAAGGTGTGACTAGCTGGGTTACTGATATGTTTGCAATTTAAATAAATGCAATATAAACCATATATGTGTGACTTTACATTTTTTTCAAAAATGTAATAGTTATGAAATAGTGTAATGGCATTGTTACTTCTATTATGTTTGTATACTATTGTTGTTGAAAATAAAGATTCATTCATTCATTCAAATTAACACCTGATATCCAGATCTACATGACAATGTTGGCTCACCAATCTCGCTGAGTAAACACACATTAAACCCACAAGTATAGAAAATACTTCTCATCACACTAAAGATAATAAAAAAAACTGGACTTTAAATTATTAACTGTCTGACTGGCCAGACATGGCAGATTTTGTACATTTTTAACAAGGTTTTTATTTTAATGGTATATGGCTCGTGTTTGTCAAATGGCTACGAATAACAGATCATCACCAGACATGCATCAGTTGAAACAGATCATCTCCAGACATGCATCAGTTGAAACAGATCATCACCAGACATGCATCAGTTGAAACAGATCATCTCCAGACATGCATCAGTTGCAACAGATCATCACCAGACATGCATCAGTTGAAACAGATCATCTCCAGACATGCATCAGTTGAAACAGATCATCAATAGACATGCATCAGTTGAAACAGATCATCACCAGACATGCACCAGTTCAAACAGATCATCACCAGACATGCATCAGTTGAAACAGATCATCTCCAGACATGCATCAGTTGAAACAGATCATCACCAGACATGCATCAGTTGAAACAGATCATCACCAGACATGCATCAGTTCAAACAGATCATCACCCGACATGCATCAGTTCAAACAGATCATCACCCGACATGTATCGGCTCAAACAGATCATCACCAGACATGCATCAGTTCAAGCAGATCATCACCAGACATAAATAATTTCAAACAGATCATCACTATACATGCACCGGTTCAAACAGATCATCACTAGACATGCACTAGTTCAAACAGATCATCACTAGACATGCATCAGTTCAAACGGATCATCACTAGACATGCATCAGTTCAAACGGATCATCACTAGACATGCATCAGTTTAGATAGATCATTCCTAGACTTGCATCACTTCCAACAGATCATCACAAGTAATGCATCAGTTCACTTTCACGAATATTTTCACTGTGCGCAGTTTAGCAAAATCCAGTCGATATATCCCAATTTGCACAACATGCTTCTTTGAGCATGCATAAAAAACTATGATGCCACGAAAACTGTGATTTTGTTGATATAATACTAATAGTACTCAGCGGATTTTGTTAAAGTGCCTACATAAATTGCTCTGAAAATGCAGTGAAAAATCATATACATAATCATAATGATTACACTTTGCAAAGAAAAAATTGCATTGCTGTAGTACTAGGCACTTGAACCCAGGCCCACCTCAATGTTGTTGTCACAACATGTATAGTAACCGCGCACAACGCATGCACAATGTATACTGAACTACGGAACATGTAAATTACTAAACATGGTGTATGTAAAAAAACCACATTTCATCCCCTTTTTTGATGCATCGATTAGACGACGTATGTGCATTTCTATTGCAAGTTTAGCAGATAAGGCTATAATTTTTTTTTTTTATGTTCTGGAAGTCTTCTAGACGTCTTAGTTAGTGTAAAAAATATTTTCCCATTACGCAAAGGTGCAGTGTTGTTTTTAACCAGCGCGAATTTGTGAAATTTTGTCAGATCTTGATTCTTGGAGTTGGACAGCGAGATCTTGATTCTTGGAGTTGGACAGCGAGATCTTGATTCTTGGAGTTGGACAGCGAGATCTTGATTCTTGGAGTTGGACAGTGAGATCTTGATTCTTGGAGTTGGACAGTGAGATCTTGATTCTTGGAGTTGGACAGTGAGATCTTGATTCTTGGAGTTGGACAGTGAGATCGATTTTACCAAAACCAAAACTTATTAACATTTCTATGAATTGAATTCATTACAAAACCAGTACAGCTGCCCTAAACAGTGTTCTCATCACTCGCAGCTACCACAGCGCAGACTGTGACACTGGCCACTCCCTGGCATGCAGCTACCACAGCACAGACTGTGACACTGGCCACTCCCTGGCATGCAGCTACCACAGCACAGACTGTGACACTGGCCACTCCCTCGTATGCAGCTACCACAGCGCAGACTGTGACACTGGCCACTCCCTCATATGCAGCTACCACAGCACAGACTGTGACACTGGCCACTCCCTGGCATGCAGCTACCACAGCGCAGACTGTGACACTGGCCACTCCCTCGTATGCAGCTACCACAGCACAGACTGTGACACTGGCCACTCCCTCGTATGCAGCTACCACAGCACAGACTGTGACACTGGCCACTCCCTCGTATGCAGCTACCACAGTGCAGACTGTGACACTGGCCACTCCCTCGTATGCAGCTACCACAGCGCAGACTGTGACACTGGCCACTCCCTCGTATGCAGCTACCACAGCACAGACTGTGACACTGGCCACTCCCTCATATGCAGCTACCACAGCACAGACTGTGACACTGGCCACTCCCTCGTATGCAGCTACCACAGCGCAGACTGTGACACTGGCCACTCCCTCGTATGCAGCTACCACAGCACAGACTGTGACACTGGCCACTCCCTCATATGCAGCTACCACAGCACAGACTGTGACACTGGCCACTCCCTCGTATGCAGCTACCACAGCGCAGACTGTGACACTGGCCACTCCCTGGCATGCAGCTACCACAGCACAGACTGTGACACTGGCCACTCCCTGGCATGCAGCTACCACAGCGCAGACTGTGACACTGGCCACTCCCTCGTATGCCGCTACCACAGCGCAGACTGTGACACTGGCCACTCCCTCGTATGCAACTACCACAGCACAGACTGTGCCACTGGCCACTCCCTCGTATGCAGCTACCACAGCGCAGACTGTGACACTGGCCACTCCCTCGTATGCCGCTACCACAGCGCAGACTGTGACACTGGCCACTCCCTCGTATGCAACTACCACAGCACAGACTGTGCCACTGGCCACTCCCTCGTATGCAGCTACCACAGCGCAGACTGTGACACTGGCCACTCCCTCGTATGCAACTACCACAGCGCAGACTGTGACACTGGCCACTCCCTCGTATGCAACTACCACAGCGCAGACTGTGACACTGGCCACTCCCTCGTATGCAGCTACCACAGCGCAGACTGTGCCACTGGCCACTCCCTCATGTGCAGCTACCACAGCGCAGACTGTGACACTGGCCACTCCCTCGTATGCAACTACCACAGCACAGACTGTGCCACTGGCCACTCCCTCGTATGCAGCTACCACAGCGCAGACTGTGACACTGGCCACTCCCTCGTATGCAGCGACCACAGCGCAGACTGTGACACTGGCTACTCCCTCGTATGCAGCTACCACAGCGCAGACTATGACACTGGCCACTCCCTAGTAGGCAGCAAGGTCAAGATCCAGCCACGGAAACTACACCACTCTAAGAGAAAAGGTCGCCCCTGAATTAACACCAGCTGCATTGCTGATCTTGAAAGAACCCAGCAATTCCTTAACACCCTGGACCAAGCACTGTCAAACAACAACATCCAAAACCAGTGCGCTGCATCCACGTGGGGTCATCTTCACGACACCATCCACAACACTACACTCACTGCATGCAGGAAGAGGGAACAGAGAAATGTTGATGATTGGTTTGAGGCTTGTTGGGCCAAAATGGAACCAGTTACTGCAGCCAAAAGGAAAGCCATCATCAACTACAAGCAAGTCCCCAGTACGCAAAACTTAGATGCTCTCAGAGCTGCCAAGAGCAAGGCCCAATGGACTACTGGTACTATGCCAAGAAAGACTGGTTGAAACTCTGTGAGTACATAGTCTTCTGCAGAAGCTGGAAATGCTAGAGGAGTGTAAGATGGCACTAAAAAGGCAACAGGCCCATCAGCTACTAAAGTGGCCCCTTTGAAGACAAAAACAGGGGAAACCATCACAGACTCCAGAAAGCAGATGGACAGATGGGTGGAGCACTACCTTGAACTCAATGCAACAGAGAACGTTGTCACTGACGCAGCTCTCTCCTCCATCCTCGATCTTTCAGTCATGGAAGAACTGGACATTGAACCCACCATAGAAGAGTCTCTGTTGGACGGAGAGAACTGTGCCCAGGACATCATCACCTTGCATAAGAACAATGGAGAATGCAGCAAATGCAACAATTACCGAGGCATCTCCTTGCTGTGCATTGTTGGAAAGGTCTTCACTCGTGTTGCTCTGACCAAGTCGCAGACCCTAGCATCATGCATCTATCCTGAATCTCAGTGTGGATTCAGAGCTGGCAGATCAACAGTGGATATGATCACTCTACATAGCCTTCATAGACCTCACAAAGGCTTTCGACCTTGTCAGCCTATACCTCCATCAAGCACAGACAGGTGCACATATGATAAAAGCAAGCTCAGACAATACTCCTAAAAATTTTTTTTAACTCACTTGATAGTTCAGCTCTGGAAATTGGGACTTCAAATGATTGCCTGGACATGCCATGAATCTTTCTTTGATATCGATTTGTCTAATCTTACACAATGAAGCTGTGTATAGCTCACTATCAGCTCACAACAGTGAGCAGTACAACATTACAGTTCTGTCTCAATTGTTTAACTCTTTTGTTGGCTTTAAATTGGTTTATTGACACAGCCACCCTGGAATTTGCTTGGAGATTTTGCTGCTCTCTAGAATGAGTCCATCATGTTTTTTCCATTTCCCCGCATGGGATCTTTTACTTCCCTTGGCATAGACACCAGGTAGAAGGGACCAACAGCTTTCACTGCCTCTTCCTAAAGACACAGGCAAAGTAGGGTAAACGAAATTGCCCAAGCTTCAAAACGGCGTGGAGGTGGAATTGAACTACCGACACCGTCCTCTCAATCGACAGGTGGGTGCTCTAACCATTAGACCACCACTCCCCTTTGGATCTAATAAAGATATATTAATAAAATAAACAGTTATTTAATTTAAATCAGTTGCCAATGCCAGGCATGGCAATGTCAATGAATGTTCTGTCATGACTTTTTTTTCAAGTGCCTAATTTATATTTCTTGATTACTGATTCTGCTGTGCTATTTTGGCTTATTGTAACTACACTAACTAAGTATTTCTTATATATCGTATGGAGTCCGAGAATAAGGTACGGTCGTTGCCATTGCCACTGCCTTGGCCCGGTGGATGAATGAACTAAACTAAAAAAATATGTTAATTCTTTCTGACCTGTCATCATCAAATGCTTACACGAGCAAATGCATAATACATATAATGCAACTTCTAATGTTCTAACAAACCTGAATACCGTGAGTCTTCTTGTCTAAATCACCTTTAGCTTAAATCAACACCGCCTTTTTTATTTTGCGAAATAACATTTAGATTTACATCATGCCACACAAACAACGAAAAACATTCTCAGCGCGTCGTAGGATACTAACCGGAAGTTTGATTACTACCTCCGTTCAGAGACACGCGCAGACTTCGCTGGCGACATCTAGTGTAAATGTAATAATTATTATTAAACTGCTGGGATCAGATCAGTATTTTACTTCCGAGTTCATGTAATAAATTTGATAAAAAAGGCACATTTGCAGACAGTAACAATTTTGCTGCGCACGGGCTCAGATGTCTAGTTGCTACCAACGCACGTACCAGTGATGGAAGACTGGCGACGGGGAGCACCTTCTTTAGAAAAAATTGTACGATTTGATTTTGCAGGTGGGTGACAAATTAAGAGACTAATCAAATCAGTCATCTTGTCATACTGCATGTAAGTGTACTGTTAGTTTTGTAGGTTTACTAGAAAATACGTTTAAGCCTGGCAGGGACACACTCCTGTAGCAATGGCGGCTGGGCTGGATCGTGCGCTCCTTGCGCTGCTTTTAGTTTTACTTATCTGGTACCTTCAACAAAGAACTTTCTACTTCGAAATGACGCACACGGTATCACAGAACCACTCGACTTCACCATATCAAGGCAAACTACGTCTGAACTGGCACAAGAAACGAATTTTGTGGCTGACCAATTCAAAGAAATAGTTGACCCAACGTTCAGTAATAAAGGTGGGCTCTACAATATCTCATAAAGATACCTGCTCCGAATCCTAATTTACAGTGAGTTATGGACTACACCCACCTGAGTCAGTCAGACCTGGTAAATGAACCTTGGCTTTGTTCTGCATGTTCTCTCCTCCAATTCTCGGATTCGTTCTACTTCGGCCTTGTCCATAGACCTAGTGGTCACCTCGCATCAAGAAAATCTGGTGGACTCCGGACTGACTCCAGCTGGCATCATAGACCATGATTTAGTGTATTGTGAGAAAACAAAGTAAGCCTACTAAACTACCTCCTAAGTATGTCAAAACTAGGAATTGGAAAAACCTTGATCAGACAAAGTATCGAAATGATTGTCGAGGCTATTGATGGAGAGAAAGAAAAAACCTTGTTTGATTGTTTCCAACCAATCCTTGACTCACTGAAGGCGTCGGTGGAGGACCGCTCTCTCAGCAGGAGCAGCGGTGTCTTCCAGTGTCTCGACGTTGTTTTATTCTTTGCACAACACAATCTTTTAGCTAAGGTATGGCTATTGATATAGTCCACTATTTCATGCTTACATAATGATGTAACCTAGTATGTTCTTCTAGACTTGGGTATAAATAAGCGATATTTTGAAATTGTATTTTAATTAAAGTGAATTAGTATCTCTGAAAATTGTGATGTCCAAATCTGTTTATATATCACAGATAAACATGTAGCAATATTGTAAAAAAAAAATTCTAGTATCCTCCCAACCTAATATTTTATTTATGTCATTGGAAATCAACACATACTTCCCACTTATTGACCATGTGGTTCCAGTCACTATGCTGTTGATATATTTCCCATTTATAGTCAATGGTGATATTCACATTTCTAAAATGTACATTTTAATGTAAACATAAAATTTTTCACAAGACAATGTTTCACCCATAGTCAAAGTTAGAAGTTTATTTTAGAAGCATTATGAAACCACTTAATTATACATTCCCTATTTTAACTGTTCCAGCACCATAACTGGAGTTTGGTTACCTCAACCTTTTTGCAGAAAGTAGATTATGCTGTATTTTCTGTACATATCTGTGTAGACAAGACTGCAAGACCACATTTAATGTGAAGCAAAAGTCATGGTTTTGGGATTATACACCTAAAAGAAATAATAAAATCTAACCAAGTGCAACTAATATTAAGAATATCACGCCACTGGCTTATTCAGAATGTGGTCTAAAAGTACGAGATTCTGGTCATTTCTCCAGTTGACTGAGGGTTGACATGTTAACCAGTGAGACCGATAAAAGCATGTGCAGTTCTATAACAATCGTGTGTCCTAAACTATTGTGATATATGATGGGAGGCTGGCTTACACAGAACCAACATAGTCTCAAATAAGCATGTTATTTTGTCATAAAGAGGTCTATTTAGTAAACAAAGGCTAAAATATGTTACATAAGTTGGGCCATATCATATTGGCAAATATAGGAATGTGTATACAAAAATAATTTCATTTGGCGAGCGAATTTTGGTAGACTTTGACACTCATGATGTAGAGTTATCTAACAGTATGACGCGGCCCATGAAATTAAGAGGATGTGTGTTCAATAAGGTTTTCCTAGTAAACCACTGGCGTGATATTCTTACTGCAGTTGCAAATGGTTATATCTTTGTAACTCTTATAGGTGCATAGGCCCAAAACCATGAATTTTGTTTCCTTTTAAATGCTTTCACCTCGACTGTGTTATTGCAGGTACTCATCGAATACAACGAGCCCCCAGCAGGTAGTCCTGGCCGCGCCTATGAAGACACCCTCCTAGGGGCTGTCCTCTCTATCAGCTGTGTGCCGCAGTCAGAGGCTGGTCCGTACGAGTTCTTCGACCAGCCGTCCCAATCCTTGAAGCAAGAGCATGACTTCACAGAAACTTACATCCACTTGGTGAGAGATTTTGTTTTTGGTGAAGCAATTTAGATCCAAGACCATTTGAGTGACCTCCAGGGAAGAAATCAGAATTTCATAATACCGGGTTGGGAGTGTAAGGAAAAACATGGCAGACTGGCTTTTTTATTGAAAATTTTTTTAAGGTTAATATTAAAAAAACATCTAACATTTGTCACAGTCAAGTTGTAAATTATTTTGCTTGGTTGATATAAAATGCCTCGGTAGAAATGAATGCTACGTACAAACTAAGAAGGTGAGTTCATGTTGGAAGGAAGAGGGGTGCCTTGAGTTATCCTAATGACTGGTTAACGCAGTATATAAGAATTTACCTTTTTGAATTGTTTATATGAAATATGTTTATGTTTCCATTGTGGTTCCGGTTCCGGTGCACAAGCGTACGTAGCAACAGCTGCTCAAAATCTTAATCCTAACTAACCATTCAAAGTTCTTTAACTAATAGTTAAACTCATCGCACAAGTCAAACTAGATACTGTTAACAGTACCAAAATTAAATAACTTCTACATTCTAGGATTCCCAAAATAACTAACTTTGAAATCGAATTTTTCCCGCCATATTAAAGTAAACAAAGGAAAAAAGAACCCCAAGCAACGCTCGACATACAAAACTTAGACATAGGAAATCAGACATAAACAGTAGTTAGACAAAACACTAGAAATTATTTAGACATAAATACATTTCTTCAACCATCCTGCACAAAGTCTTGACCTTATACTAATTTGGCCCTTTCATCAAGGCAACTCAATATACCCAGAGTCGCCCTGGGTATCACTCTTTGTTTCTGTAAATAAACCACTGAGTCTCCGATCAACCCCCCAGACTCAATCTCTTTCTCCCAGCACTGCATTGATCCCTTGCACAACATAATATTATAAAAAATATATATAAGCAATAAATAATAGTTACTCTAACTCAGTCTTAAAGTAGACATAAAATAAATAAAACTAAAGTAGCAGGTTATGGCAAGTAAAAGAAACCAAGGACAAAAAGTAAAAATGACTCTGTATGGATGATCGATGATGATGACGTATGGCTATGCACAGGGTGTAAAAAAATTTCAAAGGACCAAACCACAAATTGTTGGAATGCGAGTACTGTGATAAACATTACTGCATTGAATGTGTTGAAATAACGGATAAAGAATATAAAATTATGACGAACAAACCACAAATTCACTGGTTCTGTCCACCATGTGATACAAAAGTAATGAAAAACTTGAAAAATGAAAAAAGCTGCGAAGAAAGGTGTCAGAAGTTCCTTAAGAAAGTGGAAGAGAGAATTATTGAACTAGAGAAAGAAATCAGAACCAAAGTGGACGAAACAAGAGTCATCGAAATGATCAAAGAAGCTCAGTTGGAGAAAAACCCAAGCAGTCATTAGCCCAAATGAAGTTAAGGAAGTCGTACAAATTCAGGTAAAAGAACAGAACATGGAAACAAAAGACAGAGAAAAAAGACTCAACAACGTAATCATTTTCAACTTACCAGAATCTACATCACAACTAAAAACTACGAGACAACAACATGACAAAGAAATTTTTTTAGAAATGTGTACAGAAATAAACAATAATTTCAGACACTGATGTCACAGAAACGAGGAGGCTTGGGGAAGCCAAGGAAAATGCAACCGGTCCCAGACCGGTTCTAATCACATTAACACATATTGACAAAAAATGAACCCTTCTTCGAAGGTTCCATCACATCAGAGAAAATGACAAGTTCAAACACATAAAAATTGATCATGACAAAACTAAACAAGAAAGGGAGGAATCAAAAAAGCTCTATGAAAAAGCAAAGATGCAGGAAGCTGCAGACAAGTCGGGGGAATACCTGTACAGAGTCAGGGGTCCACCATGGGAGAGAAAAATAAGAAAGATAAGGAAAAGCCAGTAAAGACTACACATCCACCTAGAGTGACGGATGGTAAAACAAATGTAAATAAAAATAATCTTAATGACATAGGCAACATTCTGTGTTTTATACCAATGCAGACCAACTAAGGAACAAGCAAAATGAATTTGAACAAAGAATTAAAGAACTGAAACCCCACATAATAGCAATTAATGAGATAAAACCAAAAAACCCCAAATGCACTGTAACCATACCAGAATTTTCCTTAGAAGGCTATACACTGTTCTCCAAGAATATAGAAAATAATGAAGGTAGGGGTATTATAATATACGTCTTAAATTTCCTATACGCAGAAAATATAAACCTGGTCTCAACCTTCAAGGAATGCTTATTTATAGAAATTAAACTTCAAAATAAAACCAAACTTCACTTTGGATGCATATATAGGAGCGATGGGGGGTCAGAAGAAAATAACGCAGAATTTCTAAATATGATTAGATCCACATCAGGACTTAAATATTCACACATTGTAATTACAGGAGATTTCAATCTCCCAGATATTAACTGGAAACATTGGACGACCAAATCAGTTAACCCCAGCAACCTAAATTTTTAATTTGCAGAATGCCTTAGAGACACATTCATGTTTCAACATGTCTCAAATCCCACTAGAGGACGAGGCACAACTAACACAAACCTTTTAGATCTGATTTTATCAAACGAAGAAGACAGCATAGGGGAAATAGAGTACCTCAGCCCCCTAGGTAAAAGTGACCACTGTGTCATTACATTAAATATTTTGTGCAAAGTTATAACAAATAAATACACTAAAAAACGGAAGCTATTTAATAAGGCAAATTATGAAGAAATGAGGAAAGAGTTTTCAGATATAGATTGGGAAGAGAAATTTAAAGACTGTAAAGACAACGTTAATGATCAATGGGAAATCCTTAAAACAGTACTAAAATTATTAGAAGATAAATATGTACCTCAAAAAGAAGTTTCAAATTACAGAAAGGGAAATTTCCCCCTGAATGCAAACACCAGAAAACTAATTAGACGTAAAAATAGACTATGGACAAGATACATTGAAACAAGGGATGGGACAAAATATTTAGAGTATTGTAAAAGCAGGAATAAAGTCCGAGCTTTAACCAGAAAGCTCCGAAAGGAATTTGAACGAAATTTAGCCACTCAAACCAAGAAAAACCCTAAAGTCTTCTGGAACTATTATAAATCAAAAACTACAGTTAAACAAGGAATTGGGGAACTGAATATAGACCACACAAATCCGAAATCCCAAACAACAACTGAAGATGAAGAAAAAGCAAATATTCTTGCCAACTACTTCTCCAGTGTATTCACTACTGAACAGACAGGGTCTATCCCAACTACACCCAAAGTAAACAATAAATTAGCGATGGATGAGCTAAAAGTAACTGAAAACATAATATTACTAACATTAAAAGAACTTAATATAAGCAAATCGCCTGGCCCTGATGAAATAGGTGCCAGATTACTAACTGAGTTGTCAGAAAATATCTGTCTCCCATTACAAAAAATATTTGAAACATCGATAAAAACATCAAGTATTCCTGATGAATGGAAGGATGCCAAAATATCAGCAATATATAAAAAAGGAAATAAGAAATTAGCTTGCAATTACCGTCCAATAAGCCTAACAAGTGTAGTTTTAAATGCATGGAAAAAATTATTAGAAATCACATCATCAGTTACATGAAAGTCAATGGTCTGTTCAGTCAAAAACAATATGGTTTTATCTCTGGCAGATCAACAGTTCTCCAACTAATTAAAATACTAGATGAATGGACCTCAGAAATGGATAAGGGTAATTACACAGATGTTATTTATATGGATTTTCAAAAGGCTTTTGATACCGTGCCACATACAAGACTAATAAGTAAATTAAAAAGTTTTAACATTAGGAATGATTTAGTTAACTGGATTGAGGCATTCATCACAAATAGACGACAAAAGGTAGCAGTAAATGGAAAAGAATCAAACTGGCACAAAGTAACATCAGGGATACCGCAGGGATCTGTCCTAGGACCTTTATTGTTTGTTCTATACGTAAACAACCTGCCAGAGTTAACTAAATCCAATACATTCCTGTTCGCTGATGACATTAAGATATTTAGAGCCATAACAAATAAAAATGATCAGGATATACTACAACAAGATTTAAGTATCCTAGAACAATGGTTATTAAAATTCCACCCAGACAAATGTAAACACATGGAAATTGGAAAAAATAATATAGGTGAAAATGAATATTTCATGACAAGTAATAATGTTAAACATTCACTAGCGGATTAGACGTCTTTGCATTCAGATAATGGTTTTGTCACTTTCATTAGTAATTTTACTTGGATTTACCTGGGATTTTACAATGGAGGAGACCACACATGATAGTAGTAGTAGTAGTAGAAAGAGTGAGGAGAAATGTCCACTTGCTGGTGGAATTAAGATGAAAATTGGCGGCTTCAAGACCGGCCACTGTTACCACAAACCATCAGATGCAGCAATCCAACAGAAACCCAGTGGGGTTAGCAGTGGGGTTTGGTTGCCACGGCTAAGCCAGAATGACTTTGACAGAGTGGTGCAAACCACTCCTTCAGGATTGCTGGCAGTTTCCGACACAGAGGGCCGGCCAGGCACGAGCAAAATTCTACGGCCACAGCTTGATCAATGCCCTGACCTAACAGACATCTATCTTCAAGCTGACGTACAGGCAGATACTCATGCAATTTCTGAAATGCGTCTACTTAGTGTGGACAAAAATGCAGCAATGTGGATGATTGCTTTAAAGAGCATGCTAGCAGAGAGGACACATGTATTCTTCCACACTTCGAAGTACATGAGAAAAAATTTGGTTTGTGTTGGCAACAGTCATTGTCCTGTACAGCCTGTCACGTATGTACAAACTGTATTCTGAAGTAAACACGGGCAGTCGTGGTCAGAAACCGTGTGCTCCAAATGTAGCCATCCATGTAGGACTACAACGATGGGAAACACATGTTCTTTGGCCCTATGGTGTACAGGGCAATTTTTTTTTTTATTCCGCCATACGGTGTATATGGTCGGTGTATAATCTTTGGCCCTATGGTGTACAGGGCATTTTTATTTTTATTATTCCGCCATACGGTGTAAATGGTCGGTTTATGTTCTTTGGCCCTATGGTGTACAGGGCAGGTTACTTTTAATTTTTCTGGTTCCGCCATACGGTGGGTATGGTGGCTGTGATGGTGTTGCCCACAGTGTACAGGGCATGTTAATCATTAATTGTCTTATTCCGCCATACAGTGTGAATGGTCGGGTTATGCTATCGTTCGAACGCTAGGTAGTGCATGTTAATTTTAATTTCTTGTTCCACCATACAGTGTAACTTGTCTGACGATAATATGGGTCCCCGTGATGTTCATGGCATGGTAATTTTATTATTCCGCCATTTGGGGCAAATGACCGGTTTACACTATTCGTCCATACGGTGTACAGGGCATGGTAATTTTCATTTGTCTGATTCCACCATACAGTTGGATTACCGGAGCGGGTATCGTTGTAGTATGTGAGTGGATAATGTTGGTCAAGGGTTAACCGTGGTCCCTAGTTTGTAATGACACAGCGTACATAAGGTTCACATTACTACGATTGGGTGCAGTGTTCAACTTGAACAGTAAATGTTACAGCAACGGAGCAACTTCGTCATGAGATGCGCGTGATGCGGGAGTTGTCACGTGTAGCGCTGCAACTGGTAAATCCTACGAGTGGTCACGACGTGGTTGCGTCAGCTTCTGTTGATCGCCAGGTGGCGGCATCATCTGTAGTGACCCCCATCGAGTCATCCGGTCATCCAGCCAGCTTCTGCCGTTGGTCGCCAGGTGGTGGCACCTGCTGCTCCAGCGCCTGTGCCCTCGACGAGTGGACAAGCCGATATTCACTCTGCCTCCAGTGCTCGTCAAGCGGCGACTTCCGTGGCTCCTGAGCCAGTGCTCTCATCGAGTCATCAGGATACTGGCATGGTGGATCCTCCTTGGCCGACAACCGACCGCTTGATGGAGACATCCACTGACCTTCCTGTCCCAGTTTTTTCTATTTCATGCGGTGTAAACGAGGAAACTGGATTAAGCCATGCAGTAAGAATATTGAAAATGTAACTAATCTGTGCGGTGGAAGTGGAGCAGTTTTGTCAACCCATGCGTAAGTAGGCAAAGTCAATCGCCCTACAATGTTTTTCTATCTGGCTGTTGCTGTAGTAGGGGCGAAGATCTCCTTCATCAAAAGCTTAAGTATTTTCATGAAACGTGAAACCTTACAAAAACGCCATAAACAGAGCAATAAACACGTCTTTCGTGTCTGTATGCATTCTTATATGTATATCACTAAAGTTACCTGACAATAACCATGTAAAAGTGTGAAATTATTACCTTTTTGTCAGAACATTTGTCAACATTTGTATATAACCGGATGTTGTTGTGAGCGAGAATACCAAGCGGGAATCCCGTGGATCTATATAAGGTTACGCTAAGAATTGCCGTCTGCTGGCCATGGAGTTACATCATTAACCATGCCCCTATAAACTACTAACTTACTAACGGGTGTTTTATTTATGTCTGTGCTGCTGGACCATTCTGGCCTCATTCTACACGAAATCGCGTTTGATCATGTGACCCAAAGGCAACATCACGTGCACAGTATGGCGGCTAATTGTGAAATGTTTTCTATGTCACCGATAAAAGTACTCATAAGTAATTATTTGGAGCACATTTCTTCAGTTTCTTGACGCCCAATTGTCGGTTGTATGTCACAGAATACACATGTGAAACGGTTAGTGCGTATTGGTTTTAAAACTTAAGTTATTAGTTCCGTAGCCATTTGGCTACGGAACCGCCAAATTGGCGCATTAGCAAATGCCCGTCTGGCCTTTCGCCCCAGAGACGAAGAGTGGGGCGAAAAATGTTGCCTAATGCGTAAGCGGATCTAAATTTAGTTAATCCATGCAGTGATAGGGAGAAGTTTTTGTTATTTCCATGCGGTGTCACGGGTGTAAATAAAAAGATAACGTTTGCTAAGCCATGTGGTGTAAATGGCACAATTGTATTCCGTACGTTGAAAATGGAGGGGTTTCTGTATTCCTTGCGGTGTAAACGGAGAAGTGATGTGGCGAAGTTTGTTATTTCCATGCGGTGTAAATGGAAATTAATTTTTGTTAAGCCATGCGGTGTAAATGGCATAATTGTATTCCATGCAGTGTAAACAGAGCAATTTCTGTAGTCCGTGCAGTGAAAACGAAAAGTAGATGGAGAAGTCTTTGTTATTTCCATGCAGTGTAAATGGAAATTAATTTTTGTTAAGCCATGTGGTGTACATGGTGCAATTATATTCCGTGCGGTGTAAACGGAGCAGTTTCTGTAGTCCGTGCGGTGAAAACGGAAAGTGACATGGAGAAGTTTTGTTATTTCCATGCGGTGTAAATGGAAATTAACTTTTATTAAGCCATGCGGTGTAAATGGCACAATTGTATTACGTGCGGTGTAAACGGAGCAATTTCGGTAGTACGTGCGGTGAAAACGGAAAGTGATATGGAGACTTTGTTATTTCCATGCAGTGTAAATGGAAATTAACGTTTGGTAAGCCATGCAGTGTAAATGGCACAATTGTATTCCGTGCGGTGGAAACGGAGCAATTTCTGTAGTCCGTGCGGTGAAAACGGAAAGTGATATGGAAAAGTTCTGTTATTGCCATGCGGTGTAAATTGAAATTGACTTTTGGTAAGCCATGCGGTGTAAATAGCACATTTATATTACGTACGGTGTAAACGGAGCAGTTTCGGTAGTCCGTGCGGTGTACACGGAGATGGTGGGTTAACCCATGCAATAGGAAATTTATTGAAAATTTCACTAATCCGTGCATTGCAGGCGGAACAGTTTTGTTAACCCAGGCAGCGAGTAAGCGGATGTACATTTGGGTAATACATGCCGTGATATAGAGACGTTTTGTTATTTCCATGCGGTGTATATGAACGCTAACTTTTGTTAAGCCATGCAGGTAAATGGCACCATTGTATTATGTGCGGTGTAAGCGGAGAATTGATACGGAGAAGGTTTATTTCCATGCGGTGTAAATGGCACAATTGTAGTCCGTGCGGTGAAACGGAGGAGTTTCTACATTCCATGCTGTGTATATGGAAAATTGGGTGAATCCATGAAGTGGACAAATTACTGAAATTATACTAATCCGTGCAGACGAGGCGGAACAGTTTTGTTACCCTTGCAGGGAGAAAACAGATGTAAATATGTTTGTTTTGTTAGGTCCATGCATTGTAATTGGAGTATAAGTTTTATTAAGGCATGCAGTGTAAATGGCACAATTGTAGAGCCCTTTATATTCCGTGCGGCAAATGGAGAAGTTTTTGCATTCCATGTACTATTTAAGCCATATAGTGTAAATGGCACAATTTTCATGATAATATAGGTGACCGTAAGTTAATGTTTAGTTATGGTTTAATGGTAGTTCGTGATATGTAATGACACAGCTGGTCCTGGGTACCACAATTAATAATTACAGATGCTGCCACAAGTGGCAATCAAGCAGCGACACCGATGGCGCATTGAGTCAGCAGGGGGCTGCAGCAGCTGCATCGACACCACACCTTCAACAGTTGGTCAAGGAGCTGGCTAGGTTGCTCCCCATGGATGGCCTGCTGGAAGCGGCCATAAATCTACACGTATCAGTACTGTCGCTTATATGTTGTAGGTGCATGGTGTGACATTGTCGCCGATACTCTGGAGAGTGGCAGAAATTATAGTTTAATAATTGTAATTGTTGCTGGTACAATGAGTCGACAGCTTAAACTGGTGTCAGTATGTAGTGGTATTATGGTGGTTGCAATCTAAGCACAGTAGTAAGCTGGGTCCGCAATCATTACAAGTAAATGACCAGCGTATTGTGGGCACATCCATTTATCCTGCCACATTACTTAGAGTATTTTTCCCTTCCCGGTTAAGGGTTCTAGGCAGGCTATATTATTTGCATATGCAGACGGCACTCTAATGCTGCGGAGGGAGTTTGATGCTATATGAAAGCACCTGCTGGAATTCTGTGGATTGAGTAGTAAAGTTTTAAGGGCTTAGTTTCAGAATGGGAGCAGCGACGTCAGCAGTCCTTAGGCTGAGTCAGACGCGCAAATTAGAGCAGCGGGTAGATGGGTTTCAGATGCTTTCGGCAGAAACATTCGTATATCGTAAGGTGCTGCATACAGGTCAGGCTGTACCTGTTAGCAATCTGGGCAAGGGTGGACTATAGAGATAGTGCCTAGATTCGGTCAGTGGCGGAACCAGCAGCACTTACTTCGTCATCTGTGTCGATCTATGTTAACTATCATTGTATGTTGCAGGTTCGTGGTGTGACGATGTAGTCAAGACTCTGCCAGTAGCGGAGTCGGCAGCTATCATCGGGTTTATTGTGTATACGTTGCAGATCCACTGTTCGAATGTGGCTGATACTCTGACAGCGGTGGAGTGTTGGCTAGGTTTGAACTGTGGGCAGGGCGGGGGAGGAGGTGCAGTCGAGGCCCTGACAGCGGCGGGGTCAACAGCTGCATCTCTACCTGCACGCGCAAGGGAATGGAGGATAGCTGCCAGTGTTTATAATTATGGTGGGGGTCGGTCACAGAGGGTGACCTAGTGGCGGAGTGACCCCACCGATACCATGTGAATTGTATATAAGTCAGTAGTGGTACAGATAGTACTGGTAGTGGGTAGCTGATAGGCATGATTTACTACTTATGTGTAAACACCTTTTGAGGGCCGGCATGCTTGCTGAGATTATTGGATGTATCTTAATTTGATGGTGTATGCTTGCCTAATTTCCTGCTCCTTAATTAATAAATCTAAATGTCATTCTTTGGCCTATTTCAATCTACGCTGGACTTATGTTGTTATTTTGCATAAAGGGTGTTATGTTTCCCAAAAACTAGGGCACCAGATGAATGCAATTCTAGTCATTACATTTTTTATCGGGGACAGCTCGATCTTTATAATACACTGGAAAGAATTGACAAATTAATAAATCTTTCATTATGTATGCCGTTGCGGTTTATTTAAACACGGGACAAAATATGTTCAATTGTTCTGAAACAGTTAAGATAACAGCATATTGATATCTGATAATTCCCAATGTCTCGTACGTATCAGTCTTCTGGGATCCCATACATATTACACAAACAAGATAAGATGATTACAAAAGAACGCAACAAGTTTGATTGAAGGCAACTATGAAGGCACACTCGGAACCGTAATTAATGTCATATAAGAACTCAACTAGTCATCACGTTGAATTATCACACTGTCTTTATTAACTTCGAATTTAAAAATGACATGGTAAACATCTAGCATTTTAATCCAACCTGTACACGCCTGGCTTAAATGCTTCAAGTTTGCTACTACTAGGATGTGTCTGGTTGTGTGTTGATGACGCAACTGGAGTGGAAACGATCTCTAAGGAAGTGTAGAAAGAATATGGGGCAAACCGCAAAACATGTTTTGTGGAATAACTAGTTTCTTGTCATAACAAGATAGATAACCAGATTCTTGATTATAACAAGAACAATTGTCTGCTGAACATTGAAAAAATATTAGGCAGATTTTATATCGCCATCTTATAACCCTATCATCAGCTCATCCTATTATATACATCATTACACGTTGCCTTTCAGTATAAATTATATTCATAGATTATTCAATTGGCTGAATATCTTTAGCTATCAATGACGCTGTCTCGATCCATAAGTTTCTGCATGCTAGCACTAACAAATGCATAGAGTACAACCATTCGCGAAAGGACAGGATATTTGATATGCATGCATACATTGGACAAACACGTGGTGCAGTTCATGCAGAAATTACAAAGAAATACTCACGTTAGAAGGTCCGAATCAACTTTGAACATTTGAAACTGCCGGGGCTCATGGGAGCATAAAAAACACAACTGCACACTTGGAATTCAAAATGCACAATGAAGACCCAACTGCCCGTTTTCACTGCATAATATAACGGGGACGCTCCACATAATGACCATGACGACGTGTCCACCTTCCCACGCTGTTAAGGGTCAAGCAATTCGAATTGATCATTGCGCTACTAGGACCGCCCATCCTCGCGGACCAGGGGTGTTTGTAATAATGAAACTGAGCTAGCTCAGATGTGGAAGCAACGAAGCAAGGAATATAATAATTTTCATTGCTACAAAAGCAGTTAGCAAGGATTGTCAGCAATGTATACTATTGCCATTATACAAAATGGATTATAATGTGAATTGCATATATTAAAGCTATCTGATTTTGTAAAACTAAAAACTCCCAATATAATGTGTGAAACAAACAAAAAGTTGTTACCAAATAATCTGCTGTTGTTATTCAACAGTTTATGACACAACACGTGAAAACTTAAGACAGATATTTGCAAGAATGACTCTAAAAGCCCAATGTATATCTGTACAAGGTATACAATTATGAAAGAAGCAAATTTGGACATATGCAACATAAAATGCGAGAACATGTACTGTCCATGTGAATTCATTTATTCAGGTAGTGGTCCCATGATGGTGTGACAGCTACTATGTTATGTAATATAATATTCTACATTCTTATGGGTTTGATTCAGCATACTAACATACAAAACTACTATCCCACTGGAGAAAAAATGAGATAACAATGAGAGGAAGCGTTTAACTTGTTATGTTCATTACCTTGTTGCACTAACCAACATTGTCTAGGCTGTCAAAGAAGTACCTCTTGAAATGCCAAAGACAGCAAAGGAGGCTCAGTTGTAGACCATTCCGAAGACATGACAATGTTCCTGCTACACATCATCGATCACAACAGCAAATATGGGTCGGACTGCAACCGTCAATAATGCAACTGAGCCAAATATGTGTTTCCTTCATAACAATCAGGCTCCATATCACCATCATTTGAGACGTCAAGCTGAATGATGTGGCAGTCGAATATTTAGTTGGTATCAACCACATTTCCCTTTGGACACAAAACCGTGTACCTACCGTCTCGAGTCAGTAACCGATGACTTCACTGAGCACCAAGCCACTATAAAACAAACACAATATCCACAGTTTACAAGATAGTGTCAGTATGCGCTGTTCTTAGTTCACACGACAGCAGTTTGCTGTTGTGATCCACAGTAGGAACCACGAGAAGGTGACACGCGCTTTTCCCACCACAAGTATTGTGTGCATGCAGTATAAGTGTGAAAAGTTGTGCCTGAAACTGAACCATCTCCATCATTAGCTAGGATAGCGCTACCAGTGGTCATTTGGGCCCATCTCTGTATCCTTTCAGAATATGGTCGAAGATGTTAGCAACATATCCTATAGAAAGATACATTTCATAATATTAGTATTTTCGTGTACTTTAACATGTTCACAAGAAAATTGTACTTCTAAAACAAATGGAATTTTTTTTTTTTCGAATATAAATTCATTAAATATAACTTTGGAAGAGCATAAAATGTCACCATATATAGGCTGTGTCAAAGCTGGTGTGTTTGGTCACAAAATGATTGACAAGACTGCAAAAATCCTAACCCTAACCCTGGTCTGGTGAGTTTCTTGACATCTTGCAGCACATTCTTGTGTAACAGTTCCTCCTGCAATATTACTGCAGCCTTAGAACCTGAAAATAAAACACTACAAATATTATATACTGCAATATTTTGAGGATTTATTAGGAGTATGGATATATGAATATTATAAGATTTGTCCAGTTAATTTCAAGATGGGTTATTCTGAATATGAGAAAATTTTCTGTATATTATGAGCTAAGACTTGGAGAAAACAACTGTACATGTCTTTGTTAATTTGTATTCAGTAGTGGCTTCATTACCTGGAATAAGCCACTCTGGTTTGGTTTGTACCAAAAATAATTTAATTGTTAATTGAATTAAAGTTAATTGTTAATTTAATTGGAGAATGTGGGAAGTTAATTTAATTGGAACATTTCTGATTTAATTGTAATTTAATTAATTAACTTTTCAAGTTAATTGCCCCATGCCTGGTACAGGTAGTTTATGCAAAAATATCAGTAACTTTAACTAATGCATTTGTTATATGTAAATGCATCATTACAGTTGTAGATTTTAGTGATTATTACTATCGTAGGTAGTCCTTGAATATATAGTATTAAACTAAGCTGAGTCAATATTATTGACCCCTAATGGCTTTTGCTGGTTAGTGAATAAATAATATTTGCATGGGATCTTTTACTTTGCCTGGCATAGACACCAGATAGAAGGGACCAATGGCTTTTACTGTCTCTTCCGAAAGACACAGGCAAAGTGGGGTAAACGAAATTGCCCAAGCTTTGAAATGGCGGAGGGGGTATCGAACCCCAGTCCCTTCGACCGAAAGCCCGGTGCTCTACCACATGACTACCATGCCACACTAATGTTGTATTGAAAATCTCAGAGGAATGGAAAACCAAAAATGTACACAATAATACTAACTCTTCATCAATGGACTCCTCATCATTGGTCTCTTCTGCAGCATCCAGAATAGAGAAAAAAGATGGTTTGTAGTCACTGGATGACTTTACTGGTGATGACAAGGTGAAGGGAGAGGGCGATGGTGGCTCAGCTAATGGGACATCATCGCCTGGAGTCTTCTTGGGTGTAGAAATTAGACAGGGTGACTCAAGTTGAATGTTGACAGAGATATCATCCAAGCTGTACTGTGTCCCTGTGTCACATGTCA
Organism: Lamellibrachia columna; assembly: GCA_963662155.1. Lineage (NCBI taxonomy): Eukaryota > Metazoa > Annelida > Polychaeta > Sabellida > Siboglinidae > Lamellibrachia > Lamellibrachia columna. The sequence continues at coordinate 19,449,526 of OY759274.1, forward strand.
CCACCATATCTGTCTGAATCTCTGGAATGTAGAATAATCATTTATGAAAAAACAAAGTTCATAATAATTGTGTATGTTTGCTGACAGACAGACTACACGCCAAAGATAAAGTGGTAATAATGCTGAGAGAAATACAATTGTGATCTATTTTCTTGTATGGTATATAAAAGTACTAATAATTATGCTGGTAAAGACAGACATTCCAGACACAATTCTTTACAAATATTAATGATGTTTTCATTCACATTTCCACTGTCTTTTGGCTTCATATATCAGGCACTGTCTTATTTTTAATAGACTTGTCTGGTTTTTGGTCTGCTGGTGGTATAAATCTACCACAGTTGCTACAGGGCATTCACAAAACCATAAAATTATGATATACTGATGGTCTCACCAGGCTCGAGCTCCCTCCCTAATATTGCATGCCATAAGGTGTGAAAATTTTAACAGTTAGCTTGAAAATTGTAGATTTTGGGTCATCTCACCCATGTTAATTTCCCTGCCCTTTCCACCTGCGACTGTAGATAAAATATTATGTGTAATTTTTTTAGTAGTGGGTAGCAAAAATTCGCAATTTAATTGTTACACAGTTATTCTGATATTTGACAGATACTGTGGCATTTTCGATCTATGCCAAACATATACTTCTAGGCCCAGTAGTATATCTACATTATACATTCCCAATTTATTGCCAAAGTCAAGGAGAGGTTTGGGGGTAAATCATCCTAATATAATCAGCTGATGACATATTTTCCCTTAATGCATCGATTGGGCAATTATTGATTGCCATAAAAAATCCTGGTATACTATTAGACTCTTGTCAGTCTCAAGTAGTTATTCTCCAAACAGCCCAATCTTGGGCTAATCATGTACGCCTACCTGGTAATGCCACACCATAAAATCTAATTCAAATCTAGAGCTAACCACAAAACGTATATTGATTTCTTCCCTACATTTCATTACAATTTGACAGCAATAAACATTTTAGATCTATCGTGGACGTCACTACTACTGCCACTTGCACTGGTCACATGGCATGGGGAGGACTCATCAGTCATGGGAATGATTATATCTTCTGTAAACCACTTCACATAGACACATGGCTGGAGACACCACACACAGACACATGGTTAGAGACACAGACAGATAGCTGGAGACACCGCACAGACACATGGTTGAAAAACCACACACAGACACATGGTTGGAGACACCACACACAGACACATGGTTGGAAACACCACACACATACATATGGCTGGAGACACCACGCACAGACAGATGGCTGGAGACATCGCACACAGACAGATGGCTGGACACACCGCATACAGACAGATGGCTGGAGACATCACACACTGACAGATGGCTGGAGACACCACACATAGACACATGGCTGGAAACACCACACACATACATATGGCTGGAGACACCACACACAGACAGATGGCTGGAGACACCACGCACAGACAGATGGCTGGAGACACCACACACAGACAGGTGGCTGGAGACACCACGCACAGACAGATGGCTGGAGACACCACGCACAGACAGATGGCTGGAGACACCACACACAGACAGGTGGCTGGAGACACCACACACAGACAGGTGGCTGGAGACACCACACACAGACAGGTGGCTGGAGACACCACACACAGACAGGTGGCTGGAGACACCACACATAGACACTTGGCTGGAGACACCACTCACAGACAGATGGCTGGAGACACCACACACAGACAGATGGCTGGAGACACCACATACAGACAGATGGCTGGAGACACCACACACAGACAGGTGGCTGGAGACACCACACACAGACAGATGGCTGGAGACACCACACACAGACAGATGGCTGGAGACACCACACACAGACAGGTGGCTGGAGACACCACACACAGACAGGTGGCTGGAGACACCACACACAGACAGGTGGCTGGAGACACCACACACAGACACTTGGCTGGAGACACCACTCACAGACAGATGGCTGGAGACACCACACACAGACAGGTGGCTGGAGACACCACGCACAGACAGATGGCTGGAGACACCACACACTGTCAGATGGCTGGAGACACCACACACTGACAGATGGCTGGAGACACCACATACTGACAGATGGCTGGAGACACCACACACTGACAGATGGCAGGAGACACCACACACTGTCAGATGGCTGGAGACACCACACACTGTCAGATGGCTGGAGACATCAAACACAGACACATGGTTGGAAACACCACACACCAACACATGGTTGGAGGCACAACACACAGACACATATAAGGCTGGAGATATAAGGCTGGAGGCAATTCACACAGACTGATGGCTGGAGTCACCACACATAGATACATGGCTGGAGACACTACATGCAGATATATGGCTGTAACCAGTTAGTCGTACTACATAAGACAGGATGGTATAAACCGTAACCAGTTAGTCGGACCACATAAAGTCCAGTATTGATGATTACATTAATGCAAGTAACGATACCTTTTGACAAGTTTGTACAATTTTGAAGAATTCAAGGAATATCTCAAGATGTGCCTTACCTTAATGACATCTTCACCAAAGTAACCTTCAAACGGCCTGTATTTGAACATTGTGACAACCCAGGCTAGCTTGCATTTTGCAAAATCCGTACCACATGTGTTTGGCAGTGACATCTCCGGTATAGTGACCAAATCAGAAATTAGTTTGGTGAGTTTATTCCACAGAGGGCGCCTTATATCCCAGGGCTGTGAGCAGTCTTGTTCAATGAGGTTGATGATCTTTACTTGGCGGTACAGCGTCAGATTACCATGTTGAGGTGGATCAAACTTCAGTGATACATCATCCGTGTAGTCAGGATTATAAGCAGGAAGGATGTAAACCATATCTGGGGAAGCTGAATTCTTCCCACAGTTTTCCTGCATTGTTACCATGGTGACAGATGATGGGGAAAGACACCACATCCTCTCTCAAACATCTGAAGAGTTGGAGAATCTGGTGTATTCCTTATGTTGACTAACAACTTGCCTTCAACAGAGAGTGCTGGCTCCTCATCCGTCCTGTGTTCCCACACAGTGAAGTAGACTGTGTTTTCCCTGTAGCAGTCAGCACATGGAGTATAAGTCAACATGCCATCAAGAGCCAGGCTCAGTTGAGAAACATCTGTCACACAAACACAAACACTTCAGCTGTTACACACCTGTCACACAAACACATCAAGAAAACTCTTATGTTGGAACTTAACCAATGACATATTAAATCAATGGTAACCTGACCGATGAATTGGTCAAGAAATTTAATGGACGAGAAACCCTAATAGCATAATAATCCAACATTACAATAATCAATATATTCATCAATGAGTTGTTCAAAAAAGTTATCCATCAACATATTAAAACAACCAACCAGCCAGCCAACCCATGAAATTACCCATTCTGTTGGTGAATGAATGTATCAGAACCTCTATAGCTATAACTGTTCAATATACCAGTGCTTCTCACTTCAAAGTCTCCTTTACACAAGTTGTGCAACTTTATTCTGACATCTGTCTAAAAATGTGCTGTATTATGGGGGGATATCTCTTTAGCAGTTTCATTTAGTATTTTTGCAGGAATGTCGGATGGCCGTGGCGCTTTGTTGGAGTTTAGAGCTACAAGCTGTTTTATGATGCCGCTTAGTCCGATTTCTAGGGTTTGAATTGAGGGAGATGGTGATGGGCCTACTGTTGGGATAGGAAGTTGTTCATTTGTAAAAAACGTATTTGAAGTGGTCATTGAAAGCATTTGCTTTGTCATGGTCGGCTGTTTTCAAGTCGTTATTTACTTTTAGTACTGGAATGCCAAGATTTTTTGTTTTGTTTTGTCTGATGAAAGACCAAAATTGTTTTGGATTTGTCGTCAAACTTTCTCCCATGTTGTTAATGTAACTGTTATAGGATTTGGTCACTTCCTTGGTGGCTAATTTTCTGAAATTTTCCCAATGTTTTTTTTCGGCTTTAACATGAGTTTTGTCCCTTTTTCTCTGTACTCTAATAAAGCTTCTTGTGGTTCAGTGTAGATGTTGTTTAGATTTTGTCATGGGGCTAGCGATGGATTCTCCTATCAGGGTAGTGTAGTGTTTATGAAAGAAGTCCCAATTTGAGTTTACATCTTGTTCATCTGGTTTTCGAATAAAGTACTGCTGAGCTAGCTGGGTGCATTTCACTTCAAGGGATTCCCAGTTTGCAGATCTGTAGTTGTATACTTTGTGTGGTGGTTTGTTTTTTCTGAGAATGGCTTCATGATCACTCATGCCAGCCACTGTGTTTATGGTGGAGATAAGGGATGGGTTTGATGTAAGTACTAGGTCTAATATATTTCCGGAATCTAATCGGTTTGGTTCATTTACTACATTAACTAGTCCAAATTCCCCAACTATTTCAATTAGTTTGTTATGTTTCACAGTTGTTTGTTGGTTTGTTGCACACAAATTCTCCCAGTCGATGTCAAGAAGGTTTAGTTCTCCAGCTAGAATGACAGATGGTGTATCTTGTAGCTACAGTATAGGATGGAGAGAGATTCATGTAAGGCTTCTAGAGATGTTGTGTAGTCATTTGGAGATCTGTAGTAGGATGCCAGATAGATAGATAGCTTTTTTATGCACAGAGTGTATTTTTGATCAAATAATTTCACAGGTTGTGTTTAGTTTGTCTTGGGGGCTGCTATAATGTCATTTCGGAGTGCTATAAAAACACCTCCACCGTGGATGTTATGATATTTTTGAATTGCTTAAGAATTTGTGGGGAGCACAGAGTATGTAGGGATACTTGAGTTGAGTTTGGTTTGAACTAGAAAGATTATGTGAGGGTTTGTTGAGTTTATTGTTGCCTTCAGTTGGGAGACTTTGTTGGTGCTCTTGATGCTGTTTCAGTTTATCAGCATGGCCTTAAGTTTAAGTTTACTTTTTATCTTTGCTCGGTCAGGAGTAGACGTATTAGCTGGATTTGGTGCAAATGTAGGGTTCATATCATCAGAGATATTTGTGTAGTCACTGCTGTCTGGAAGTGACTCAAGGACTGAGTAAGGGTTTGGAGCATTAATGTTGCTGGTGAATAGATACTCAGAATAGTTTGGCAATCCACAGCAAGAACAGAACCAAAGCACACTATGATATTTTAATTGTTCGTATGTGGTGTCATTAATTTGGACACATGCAGTATGGTACCAACTGTCACATTGATCACACTGTATGGCGTGGTGGTGATCATGTACCTCATGGCTGCAGGTGCCACTTTGATATTTTGGAGAGGGATCTGAGGTGGGACCAGGGTTTGTATGAATGTACCCTGCTTGTATTATAAGTCCACACAGATATAATAGAGATAGGGTATAGGGTTTAGTTGGCATCATTTTGTTTTTTCTTTGTGTTTGAGAACGTGGGGAATAGTGGCAGGTTTCTTGTCAGCATGGCTGAGAATGTTGTTGTGGAATCCTCATTGTTGGTGGCAATTTGATACAGGTACAGAGGCGAGAGTGGTGTTAAATAAAGTGGTTTTGAATTTTCTTGTGAAAGTATGTATTAGTAGATGTTTGCTATAACTTGCCTTTAGAGGGCTAAAGTCACATTAGATCAAATATGTACTAAACTGTTTAAAAAAGTGCATGTGCAGGGTTTGGGCTAGTGTGAACATAGACAGATAGTCAGTAGGAAATCTAGATGTGTGTTATGTCTGTGGTCCTCGGCTGACTCAGGAACTCTGGGTATATGAAAATACAGGGGTGGCAATGAAGCAACCGAAGAAAGGCCTGTTTCTTAGTACAAGATGTGATAAAAACAGGGTAGGATTAGAAATTCTAAGCTAAGTGTATCTAGTTTATATTTATAACTAATACACAGTATATTGAAATTTGAATACATGCACTATTTTTAGTTGTGTTGCGGATGATTTGGGTTTTGCGAGTTTTAACGACTACAGTTTACATCCGTCATCTTGATTTGTTCAATGTTAAGCAAGGTAAACGCGGCTGATTGAGTAAATTTGGTTTAGGAACGTGTGATCTCTAACGTTATAACACGATTATATTCTGATTTTAACACTGTTGCATATCTGTAAGATTGGGGTGTAAAGAGCCTTTAGAAATGTCACGAACCTGTCACTATGAGACAGGATATGACAAGACAGACACTAACCTGTCATTATGAGACAGGAGTTGACCAGACAGACACTAATATGTCACTATGAGACAGTAGATGACAAGACAAACACTAACCTGTCACTATGAGACAGGAGATGACATAACAGACATAAACATGTTACTATGAGACAGGAGATGACAAGACAGACATTAACCTGTCACTATGAAACAGGAGATGACAGTCATGGGTTAATTTCAATTTTTAATTTAATTAACTCAATTAATGTAATTTAATTAATTGATTTACAAGAAAAGGTAAAGGCTAAATTAACTTCACCAAAAGGGGGTAATTTTATTTTATTTAATTGACAAATTCCAAATTAACTCTCAATTAAGTGCTCATTTAACAGTAGGTATTACTGTATAGTTCACACCCATGTTACTCAGGCATTTCCAAAAGGCAGTCACCATTCCAGTGATTAGTCTGACAGAGATAAGGTTAAGGTATGTATAAATTGGAGGGAGAATATCTCTCGACATTAATACTGTCTGTACCAACTGGAGTTAGCTGGTCATTCAGGCACATGTGAATTGGAGGGAAGGCCTAGACAATAGAATGTCCTCTTTTAGTGTGGTAAGTTGATGACAAATGGTGGCTTCTGCAAATCTGCAAAATATTTGGCTGGTAACCTGCAGCCAAATGGACCTATGCATTAAACTATGTATCTATATATTTTCGGTATGTCCGCAAGCATACATATATCATGCAGAGAAAAGTAAAATAGCTTCAGTTGGGATCTTTTTACAGTGCCAACTGGTATCAAACGCAAGCCAATTCAAGCGATACATAAAAAAATTGTGTATAAATATTTAAATACTAGTGTATAAAGGGGAAACCTAATGAGTTAGCATTAACACATTGCATAAATAACACTTTGATGCATAGAAATTATGTATGTAGTTACCCGGTTTTGTTAATTTTGTGGTGGAATACTGGAGGAAACTCCACACCCTGCAAATCCTCAGCAACAAATTTACATTCCTTTCAAAAAAGAACATTAATTTTAACAAGCATCTACAACTTTTAAAATGTGATCAAATACCCCCATAAACGAATGTCTTGGTATATAAATATTGTATAAGCACATCTTTTTCCAACAAAGTTACAAAACATATTTCTTTTATAAGTCAACGCAATGTTCACATTTGTTTGATGATAATAACACTGTTCCTAAGATGCAATAACTAACGTAATTTACTTAAAATATATATATATATATATATATATATATATATATATATGAACAAAGCACTATCGTGACCGTAGCGTTTACGAACATACTTGTGATTTAGAACTGCTATAAAATGTGTAGATAACAACTAGCATATTACTATTTCAATAATGACTTGTATCAAGTGCTTATACTTACAAAAAAACAAGTGACATATGAATGTAATCTGCATTTCTACCAAAACATACTTTAATTGTTAATTGAATTAAATATAATTGTTAATTTAATTTAATTAAAGAATTTGGGAGGTTAATTTAATTTAATTGACCTGATAAATGTGTGAGGTTAATTTAATTGGAACATTTCTGAGTTAATTGTAATTTAATTTATTAACTTTTCAAGTTAATTGCCCCATGCATACCTGTCACTATGAAACAGGAGATGATAAGAGAGTCACTAACATGTCACTACAAGAGAGGAAATGACAAGACAGACATAAACCTGTCACTATGAGAGAGGAGATAACAAGACAGTCAACAACCTGCCATAATAACACAAGAGATGACAAGACAGACATAAACATGTTACTACGAGACAGGAGATGATAAGACAGTCACTAACCTGCACACCAGCGCAGTATCCATGGGTGAATGTCTTGCATGAAGTCTTCCAGCCGAGTTTTGTCAAACGGCATAGTGATGCTGAGTGGCTTGTTGACCGTCTGATCTGGGAGTTGTTCCATCCCATCGTTGTATCCTGGAGACAGTCAATGACACTGCACGTTGAAAGTCTGACAGTGTCAACAACAGTGAACACAGGGATCTCACGGTGTGGTGAATAATAATTATGTTATTTACGAAGACATCAAGTAATGCTAGTAGATTTAGACAAAATGTTATTGAAATAACATTGAAATACCAACATTAAAAATATAAAAATCAATTTTGAACAACACTGCAAACTAAAACCCAAAAGTATTTATACTAAGTGACCTTTTACAATCCAATCTCCCACCTGTTCTTATAGTAAATGGAGTCTACAAGAGCAATATACTAAGTCATCTTTCACAAACCAATCTCCCGCCTGTTCTTTAAGTAGAAGGAGTCTACAAGAGCAATATACTAAGCGACCTTTCACAAGCCAATCTCCCACCTGTTCCTCAAGTATCTGTCTGTTTTGTCCCTGGTTGACTCGGGGCGACAATGAATGACTTGAACGTGTCCAATGCCCCTGACAGGTACTGGGCAGTCAAGTCATCAGCTGACAGAAACCCCCCGGTCAGCATCTTGTCACTGGTCTGGGCTGTGAGAGCAAGAATCACTTTACACTTCAAGTAAGCTGTAATGTCTGTGAAAGACTAACTGGGTTGCGAGTGCAAAAATCACTTTACACTACAAGTCAGCTGTAATGTCTGTATTGAGACTCACTGGTATGTGAGTGCAATAATTACTTGACACTTTGAGTCAGCTGTGATGCCTATGTAAAGACTCACTGGTATGTGAGTGGAAGATATTTTTCAATTCGAGTCAGCTGTAATGTCGGAATAAAGACTGACTTGGCTGTGAGTACAACAATCACTTGACACTTCAAGTAAGCTGTAATGTCTGTGTAAAGACTGACTGGGCTGTGAGTACAACAATCACTTTACACTTCAAGTAAGCTGTAATGTCTGCATAAAGACTGACTTGGCTGTGAGTACAACAATCACTTTACACTTCAAGTAAGCTGTAATGTCTGTGTAAAGACTGACTTGGCTGTGAGTGCAATAATCAGCATGAGCCAAGAACTTACGCTGCCGATGTTCTCATCCTTGGGTGGTTTGTCCCAGGTGACACCGATGCCGTTCTGTCGTGACGGAAGAGTTTAAAGTTAACATCGGTTAGAGGCAAGGAAATTACCCTTTACTCTTTATCATGGTGGTGGCACTAATCAGCAGGAAGATCAGCATGAAGGATGTTCTCAGGAAGGGGATGTATGCAAACGATCAAAAAACAAGAACTACAGGAAGTGTTGGAGGAATGGAAGGGGGTGTTCAAGAAGCACGGACCGATAATGAGCCGGGAGAAGACAGAAGTGATGTGGGTTTGACAGAGAGAGAGAGGACTTGAACATTAGTTTGGATGATAAGGAGATCAACCAAGTGGATGGCTTTGTGTAACTTGGAGGAATGGTTAATGAGGATGGGCATTCAGAGGTAGAAATGCGATGTTGGATACAACAGGGAGCGAATGCTCGGGGAAAGGTAGAGGGAGTCATGTTGGACAGAAACATTTTGAAAAAGCTGAAAAGGAAAGTCCTGAGAGGTTGTGTTACACAAGCATGCCTGAATCTGTATCTGGAGACAGTGGCGTTGACAGAACAACAACAGCAGCTGCAAGGTTGGTTCTGGTTTTGTGTCGAATAAAACGAACAAGGGTTGACGAAAGAAGGATGAACGACCTGAGGAAAGATGTGATGCAACAAAACAGTTCAACAGGAAGATTGGTGAGAAGCAAGGTGAGATGGGCAGGCCACATGGATGGATGCAGCCTGCTGGGTGTAGTCCCTTCCTACCTCAGCCTGCTGGGTGTAGTCCCTTCCTACCTCAGCCTGCTGGGTGTAGTCCCTTCCTACCTCAGCCTGCTGGGTGTAGTCCCTTCCTACCTCAGCCTGCTGGGTGTAGTCCCTTCCTACCTCAGCCTGCTGGGTGTAGTCCCTTCCTACCTCAGCCTGCTGGGTGTAGTCCCTTCCTACCTCAGCCTGCTGGGTGTAGTCCCTTCCTACCTCAGCCTGCTGGGTGTAGTCCCTTCCTACCTCAGCCTGCTGGGTGTAGTCCCTTCCTACCTCAGCCTGCTGGGTGTAGTCCCTTCCTACCTCAGCCTGCTGGGTGTAGTCCCTTCCTACATCAGCCTGCTGGGTGTAGTCCCTTCCTACCTCAGCCTGCTGGGTGTAGTCCCTTCCTACCTCAGCCTGCTGGGTGTAGTCCCTTCCTACCTCAGCCTGCTGGGTGTAGTCCCTTCCTGCCTAGGGGTAAATGTATGCATGCCAAAGACTTTCACTCACATTCAACCAGAAATGCTGATTCAAAATTATTTGTAGCAGAGTCAGCTGCAGCCAAGAACTTGTTCTGCTATGAAGGGGCTGAGCTGTTCAACAGTCTTAGTACTCATATACAATCCTCCAATTACAAGGAGTTCAGAGCTGAATGTGTAGTTTTTGGCAATAAGCATACCTAAATAGATTGAAACTTAAGGACCATTGTATAAAGAGTAACCCTCTGGGCGTAGGGCTGACTACCTCTCCCTTGTCTCATCATTCTTGTACTAGTCATTGACATTATCATGTCAGACTCATTATATCATTTTATATAAATGTTATGTTCAACCAGAGTCGGTGATGAGTGACTAGTCGTGTATGAGGACCCCACTGTAAAGAAGTCCAGTGTATATTTTAACAATTTGCACTGTATTTAGTTGGGCTATCCTGAATAAAGATATATTATTATTATTACCCAGTATTTGGCAGGGACACCCCCCCAGTATTTGGGGCATATTTGAGCATCTGGTGGATGTGTGGCAGGACGTCGGACCTTCAGTCAAACTGACCGGGGTCTGAAACTTTTTGCACCCCACGTTGCTTGTTCGTCCCTTCTATGTGGATTCCACGCAGAGGGTAAATGTACAAGCTGTTGTGGACTCACTAATTATAACATTACAACAGTTTCAGCAAGTTGAGGGTGATAGCCAACTACTCCGCTTGATGAAAGGACCTCAATCTAAATGTCATAATAAATATTAAATCAAAATCGGCAACATATCTTTTCTCCGGGCACATCAACATTTTAAATAGCTATTTATGTTCTACAAGTAAAAATGTTTCACAGCATCAGTTTTCAAGGAATGTAAACTGGTTAATTATAATGTAATTGTAATTGAAATATTATGCGGCTAGGTAATTGACAATACTTGAAATTGAAGCCAACCCTCGCAGCAAGAGTGCATGAATTCACATAAAAGTTAGTAAAACCCCGTTTCAAATGCTCAGTAAAGGTACATGCTTCTTTTTACAAAACAGTGTTGTTGTACTCAACCTATAAAGTATTGCAATTGACCATTTATGAAGCACTAGCTGAGCCCAGCATTGCACTGGGAAAAAAGGCAGCCATAGCCCCATAGGGGTTTTCCACTGATCTAAGTTAAGTGATGTAGGTCTGGTTTTTTCTTGTTGAAGTCAAGTCTGTGGACAGCTACAATGTTACTATAATGTAGCAAGTCTCATAGTTAAAACAGCTTCTTTGGATAGCTATAACTTTACTAAATGTAGCTAGCACATGAATGTTATGCTATATATACATACATATATATAGATTATAAAAGGATGTGTGTGTGTGCGTATGTGTAGCACATGAATGTTATGCTACACACACACACACACACACACACACACACACACACACACACACACACGATTATAAAAGGATAGAAAGTGTCTGTGTGTATATATATATATATATATGTATATATACAGACAAATGCTTTCTGTCCTTTTATAATCATACTTTGGGTACATCATGTGTGTAGATGACAGGTTGGAAAAGCCGATAATGATCGGAATGGGTGAAGGCAAGCGGAAGAGAGGAAGAGCCCACGAGATGGATGAGATCAAAGATACAACAAATGACAATGGACCGAGTTGAGAAATGTAACAAGAGGCTGCATTGGTTGGAGACAGCTCATTGTGGATGTCACCAGAAGTCGTATGACTTGATGGGACATCACTTCATTAATAAACACCCCTATGGGTAACAGACAAACTGCTATAACTCCAAAAAGTATTCAAAATTGCTGCATACATTGAGCAACAAATGCGTAGGCATAATTGTCATCTCTACGGTGACACAGAAAACAAAATAATTCCACGGTTGCAACTTGCAGTCTTTTTTATATTTTGACCACCACCACCGGGGATGGTTCCACACATGAACCCCATGTCAGAAGTGGTCCGTGGGTGGTCACCTTGCAAACTTTCATCCGGATTGGCCAAAACATGGTCATGCATAAGACATAACAGACAGGCAGACACTTTGCTTTACAGGTGCACTGGGAAAAAAGCAGCCATAGGTCTTTTCCACTGATCTACATTATTATATAGGTCAGTGGTCTGCTCTAGTTTAAGTTGTAGCAGTCTCTTTCAAGATGCAGCAGCAGTGTCTCTGGATAGATACAATGTTACTGTAACGTAGCTAATGTACGGGTTAATATTATAGAAGTCTTCTATCCATAAACACTTCTATGGGGGTACAGACAAACTCTAATAACCTGAAATGTATTCAAAATGTCTGCATACATCCAGCGACAAATGTGTAGGCATAATTATCTTTACGATGACATAAAAACAAAATAAATCCAATTGCAACTTCCAGTACAGCCTTATAGAAATTGTTACCCCACCCCCAGGGGATGGGTCCACATTCAACACCCCCACCCCATGTTTATCAGATGGGCCCCTTGGGTCACTTTGCAGTTTCGTACAAAACAGCCCACAAATGCGACTATGTACAAAAGACAGACAAACAATTTTCTTTATAGATTATATTGCAATCGATTTTGTGTTTTGAAGCGCTGTATTTGAGCTTTTATGATGCTCTCTAATTGCAGTTGACTGTAACTGACCCAACACTGATAAGTTTAGTTCACACTGTACTTAACAGCCACTTATGTTAACGCTGAATGCAAGATATGGATAGCAGGCATGGGGTAATAGTAATATGTAAGACGATTTTTTCTGTAACAGTAATTGATCCTAAAGTAATAGATAATAGTCTATTACTTTTCGGTTACATCTTCTGCTGCAAACTTACACAATATCAGGTTTGTTTACATGTTATTCCAACTGCTAGTAATTGTAAACAATGTATACACAATGGCTGAGCTGTTATTCAAACAACATGAAAAGACAAGTAGGCTGATAATTTGATGCATTCAGAAATACCTGCTCAATGAAACAATGCAGGAGTAGCAAGCCAATTACACATTGTTGAGATGCCCCATTGGGGTGGCTATAGCTTTACACATTCCTAGCATACATAAAGGGCATGGTTTCAGATATGTGCAGGCAGACAACAAATGTTGTTAGAACAGGAGCTGCAACCTGTATTGAATTCAATGTAAGCCTTGAATTGAGCTGAACTTCCGAGTTTTTTTTTTTTGTAAATGGCCAATTGGCACATGGTAACATTGCCACACAGTCACAGACCCTTTGTTCAAATTTGGACAAATGTTCTCACCTCAGATGTTCAAATGGTGTACAAATGTATGTTTAGCTAATACTACAAAGACCGAGTTCGTAGGCAATTATGGGATTCGCAGACGGTCGCATCAAAAAAATAGTTAATTGACCTTCAGCGATAGTAATAACAACCCAGTAATAGATTAGAATTAATGTAATAGAAACAGTAAGCACTAGTAATAGATTATCTGTAACAGAACTCATGCTTGAGGGATAGCAAGTTTAATAGAATAATAATAAGGGTTATTGTTGGTAAGATGTATTCTTTACAGACAGTAATTTTTTCTGACTCTAATTTGAAGTGCAAGTTGTACTTCCATTGACCCTGAGATGCACTGCATTTATACACATCTACCATCAAGCAATCAAAAACATGATATTCCAGGTAACGACAACCGACATTTTACTCAAACATCTTGGTAAACTCATGATCTAAAGAACATATTCACAAACACCAGAACTTGAGAGGCCGCCAGAGCTAGTGAACAATTTCAAGTGAAAAGTTCCCAGTGAAGCTGTTCAGCATCAACTAAGTGAGAAAAATCACTGACACTGTAAATTATGAGTGATCAGTCAGTAAGAACCTGGGAAGCTTTCTGCACGGTTCTGTTTAAGTGCATGAGAACAACTAACTGTTATTAGCATTACAGTTTGTCAGTCTTGAAGTAGCATTGGAGGCTGGTGCCATTAAATTTACACCCTTGATCTAGTAGAACTCGTCTCTCAACTCCTGCGTTAGCCAAGCATCAAGCAATGCCAATGGGCAAGTTGGTTGTGTAATCACTTGAGACTATCAAACATTAGCAACTTGCAGATGCGGAGGACTGTCATCTAGGCACCGTGATACATGCCCGCAGTAATACACAGGTCTCTCGCCACTGACATTACAAGTCACAAGACAAATGTCTGACTGTCACTGACTGACGTAATCGACGTTCAAGGCCAAGGCAAGAGTCAAGACCAAGGACAGGGCGTTCCCAGTCCGTTAAGTTTAGTCAGTTCCATTTCAATTCCTCTGTACTGCCATGTTCTTTCTTAATGTAGTTCTCGCCCTCTTTTTCCAACCGATTAACAACATAGTTGCTAGTGTCGATAAAGCGTTCCACACAGTTCACTAGACACGTTTCCGTCTTTCGGTCGAGTTTTTGACCGGGACTCCCCATGCACGTGTCCCAACACTGCTCCGTTAGCGAGTGGACGAGTTGCTGAAAGCGCTGTTTTTGCGTTTCTGACTCTACGAATCTTTGCATGTGAGGATCATCCATCTTACGCACAGTTGCTTGTTTATATCAATTCGGTCGAAGCTTTACACTGCTGCAGGAACAACAATTCTTTCCCTGATGAATTGTTTATAAAGCAAGCAATGTAAACTTTGACTTTAGCAACTATCGCCGTTTCTCGGGTGCTACGTGATTTCAACGGGGCACCCTAAAAGGCGGGCACGTAAAAGGCGGGTAAGACAGACAAGGCGGGCAAGAATTAACAAGGATGCGTAATAGTGTCGTGCTCCCGCTTTACATACGCTGTAGTTATTGTCGCTTTTATTGTTGTTGCTTTTCGGGCGTGCGTGCGTGTGTACATTGCGATTTCTGTTATCAACAATTTAACAAATATAAAATAAAGGTTAAATATAACAACTCGACATTGTGTGTGTGTGTGTGTGTGTGTGTGTCCTTAACACGCACGCACGCACGCACGCACGCACGCACGCACGCACGCACGCACGCAATTATATCAATTTTTTTTTGACACAGCATATCTCTAAAAAATAGAACCATGGGTGTTTACAATTAAAAAAATAAATTAATTAAAATGCATTACATTAGCACGCACGCACGCACGCACGCACGCACGCACGCACGCACGCACGCACGCACGCACGCACGCACGCACGCACGCACGCACGCACGCACACACACACACACACACACACGCATGCACGGTACATCACGACAATAATTAATAGGATCATTCCTCAGTTAGACTTCCTGGTGTGTTAAAGACGATTTTTTGCCATTTTTTTCGCAACAAGGCACGTGTGCGTAGTAATTCATGCAGAAATTGGTAAAAATTGACGGGCATGGCACGTTCAGACATTTTAAATGAGTTACAGGTACGAGACTTTGACTAAACTCGATCAGCATGTCAATGAGATGATGGCAACGCCATGTAAGAAGCTTAAGAATTTTTTATGGTGCCGTTTTCTTATAATCGTGCAAAACATTAACATAGTCGCCAATGGGAAACGTAACAGGAGGCTGAACCCTAATAGGACGAGTCGATGAGAAATAGCACCGCTACTCCGCTAGTATTACGAACATGCGCGATTGAGCGATATCGCTGCACAACTAAAAGGTCGGTAACATTCGACAAATGTCGAGTTGTTATTTAACCTTTATTTTATATTTGTTAAATTGTTGATAACATAAATCGCAATGTACACACGCACGCCCGAAAAGCAGCAACAATAAAAGCGACAATAACTACAGCGCATGTTAAACTATTAAGCATCATTATTAATTCTTTCCCTCCTCGTCCGCCTTGCCTTGCGTGCCCGCCTTTTATGGTGCCCCGATTTCAACCAGTAAGTCTCGACAGGCGTACAAGATCAAACATGCCAGTACACACTTACAACGATCAACAATGCGTGCACAAAAACGATCATCTTCTAGAAAGAGGAATACTTAGCCAAATCCAGGTGCAAAAATCACAGGCGCTAGTGTCCTGCTATGAGTAAGGAAATGTATATATATTTAACCAATTGTGTCACAGTTTTTTAAGTAACACCCTTCTTTTTGAGCAAATAAACCTGCCATTTTATGTGGCTACATTTTCCAAAAAAAGTGACTAGAGAATGTATGAAATGGCACAACTGAGACCTTCATTTCCCAAAATGTATGTATTGTCGGACTGGTATATATAATGGTATATATATATATACTTATGTATGCATACATATTTATTATCTAAGCGTTAATTTTATTTGGGTAACTATTTCTTTCAATAATGTAATTATTAATTTAATTAATTAATACAAATAATTAGTATACTAATTGCGCTCGTCACTATGTAGCACCTGTTTCACATTCGTAAATAAATGATAGCCTCGACAGTGGTGTGACTCAGGAACCCTTGGAACACAATGAATGACACCGATTTTAGGAACCTGTAACTGACATTATTTACAGGTGGGAACATTACAATGTGAGACACCATGTTTTGACAGGAACACAGAGCAGGCTTCCGGTAGATGAAATTTTTAGAGGAAGCTTACGAATGTCGCCTTTAACTTGAACATTTAAGGTTCGGTTTTGACAATGGACCATTTTGATAAATCGGACCGGTCGAGAACCCTAACACCTGAAGATGGAACTGAATACGCACCAAATACTTCTGCCCCTGCACTGTCGATCGACGCGCATAGCTCATCAACCTCAGTCTCAGATTCCAAAGAAACAGGATCTCCTTCGAAGTCACTGTGCTCATCCTCGTCGACGTCTACAGAGAACTTAACCAGGATTGAACTTAGGGTATTTTCAGCGATTTGTTTGCACATTATGACCAATTTGCATTGGCTAATATATATATATAAGATACAGTGATCTATTTACTTAAATTACATACATAAGGTAATATCTGACATAGTGGTAGTAAACGTTTTCGGTAAAAAGGAATTAACAGCAGGATTTTAGCGTAAATTAGTACACACTGACTTCGTTGTTTTGTTACACAGTGTTCTCCGTATTCGCTAGGTGGCAGGATTTTTGTTTCTCATGCGAGGTTAATAGAAGACACAATTAGCAAGTATATTAGACTAAAGTGTTCTTTTGATCACAAAAACAGCCTTATTCAAGGCTAACGTAGCAAACTAATTAAAATTAAATTGTATGATGGCGCCGTGCAAACGGCAGTTAAAGGCCACAAGGCATTTAATTTGTGGCAGTTGCAGCAACTGGGTGGACTTTGTTAAGTCTGGGTGCGAGAAGTCCTGGGCTGAGGTCCAGGCAGATAGTTTTAGTTTTGAGTGTAGGGGATGTACGAAGATGAAGGAACTAGAGGTGGAGTTGGAAGAGCTGAGGCTGCTCGTTGTGGCAATGGTGGGAAGGGAACAGGGTGGTTGTGCCAGTAGTTCCGGTGGGGGAACAGTAGATGATAAAGTGGGGAAAGACACAAGAGATGCTAGGGAGAGCTCACCGCAGCCTGGGAGGAAGCTGAGGGGAGGGAAGGTGACAGGTCGTAGGGAGACAGGACGTAAGGAGACGGGAAAGAAAGGAACGGGAGGGAAGACAACAGGAGCGAAGGAGAGGGGAGTAGGGGA
Source organism: Lamellibrachia columna (assembly GCA_963662155.1). Taxonomy (NCBI): domain Eukaryota; kingdom Metazoa; phylum Annelida; class Polychaeta; order Sabellida; family Siboglinidae; genus Lamellibrachia; species Lamellibrachia columna. The sequence goes on from OY759274.1 coordinate 19,467,444, forward strand.
GACAGGAGGGAAGGAGAAGGGAGTGGGGGAGACAGGAGGGAAGGAGAAGGGAGTGGGGGAGACAGGAGGGAAGGAGAAGGGAGTGGGGGAGACGGGAGGGAAAACAACCGGAGTAAAGGAGAGGGAAGTGGGGGAGACGGGAGGGAAAGCAACCGGAGTGAAGGAGAGGGAAGTGGGAGAGACAAGAGCAAAGGAGTGGGAAGTGGGGGAGACAGGAGCGAAGGAGACAGGAGGGAAGGGGTCAGGACAGAATGTGATGGAGGGGATCGAACGGAAGAGTTATTCTGCAGCAGTGATAGAGGGGGTGAGGAAGAGAGCGAGGGTGTTTGTGGGGGATTCGATAGTTAGGAAGACCGACAGAGTCTTAAACAAGGGAGATGATGTGGTGGTCTGCTTGCCTGGAGCCAAAATAGAGGTGATAACTCAGAGGGTAAAAAACATCGTAGGCTCGGGAAAGGGTGGATCTGTTTTAGTACACGTAGGGACAAATAACGTAGAGAGGGAGGGTACAACTGCCATAGTTAGGAAATATAGGCAGTTGGTCAGAACACTAAAACAGACGCGGGTTGAGCAGGTAATACTGTCAGGGATTTTACCTGTAATGGGCAGGAGGGGTCACAAATATCGAAATTGTCGGGGGATGGCAATTAACATGTTAGTCCAGAAGTTATGTATGGAAGAGGAAGTTGGATTTGTGGATTTATGGGGAAGTTTTGTTGGGAGGGCTGATATGTACATGAAGGATGGGCTTCATTTAAGTGGAAAGGGGGCGGCAGTATTCGCGGACAAACTTTCAGCAGCAGTAGATAGTGACTTGGGTACAATGACAAATATTTTTGGAAGTAAACATTCTTTAAACTAGAAGTGCAGGGGGGTTACCTAGAGGTGTCTCAAGCAGAACAAGAGGCCACTAGCACAGATAAACCAATATCAAATCATCCGAAAAACATCACTGAAAAAGGTTATAGATGCGTATGTTTAAATGCAAGGAGCATAGTAAATAAGAAAAACGAATTAAACATTATGGTAGAAGATATTGACCCTCACATAATTGGTATAACTGAATCATGGGCCAACATAGATATAACAGATGCTGAATTAGGACTGACAGGATATGTAATGTTTAGGAAAGATCGAATAGGAAGAAGGGGCGGGGGAGTTATTTTATATGTTAAAGAATCTATTCAGGCTTATGAAATAAAACTAGAAAGGGAAGCAGATTGCGATGAAGCTGTTTGGTGCAAAATTGTTTCAGGAAATTCAAAATTAACTATTGGATTAGTTTACCGAAGTCCAAACATAAACGAAGAGGACAACACAAAAATAAAAAACGCTATAAAGGAAGTTAGTAAAGGGGAATGTATCATAATGGGAGATTTTAACCATGGACACATACAATGGAATTCTCTAGAGAGCACAGGGTTTGAGGACCAACAATTTCTATTTTTAATCCAGGATAGCTTTCTTACTCAGCACGTACTAGAACCAACCAGGGGAGAAAATGTATTAGATATAGTTTTGTCATCACAAAAAGAATTAGTGGACAATGTAAAAATATTTGAACCATTGGGTAATAGTGACCATAATCAAATACATTTTGACATCAATGTAAAATCAGAAAGTAAAAATAAGAAAACGTACAAGAGAAACTTCCACAAAGGTAACTACAAAGATATGAGAAAATACTTAGCAAAGCTAGATTGGAATAACATGCTGATGAATAAGACCGCAATTGAATGTTGGAATATTCTAAAATATGAAATTGAGAGTATCATCGATAAATATGTTCCCTTCCAAAAACAAGGAAAACGGTGTAGAAAGAAACACTTGTCAAAAGAGGCTATTAGAAAAATAATGCTAAAACAAACTATGTGGAGGGTTTATAGGCGTACCAGAAAGGACGAAGACTATGCAAAATACAAAGAGGCACTTAATGCAGCTACAACTGAAATCAGACAATCTAAAAGAAGCTATGAGCAAAAACTAGCATGTAACATAAAAAATGACAGCAAGAGTTTTTATGCATATGTCAGGAGTAAACAAAACGTACAAGACAAGGTTGGACCTCTAGAAGACAGTGCTGGAAATATAATATCACAGGGGTTTTTAATGGCGGAAGACCTAAATGGTTACTTCAGTTCAGTGTTTACCAAAGAAGATATTAGTTCATTACCAGTTGCTGATGCTAAATTTCAGGGGGCTAAATCTGACTATTTAGGTCCGTTAGTTGTAACTCCAGAATTGGTAGCTAAGAAAATAAAGGCAATGAAGGATAACAAATCACCGGGAGTGGATGGGATTCCTCCAAAATTACTAATGGAAACAGTAGAACAAATCAGTATACCACTTGCAAGAGTATTCAACTTGTCATTAAAAGAGGGAGTTGTTCCGTTTGAATGGAAAGAAGCAAACATCATACCATTATTTAAAAAGGGTTCGAGAAATAAGTCAGAGAATTACAGACCAGTGAGTTTAACGTCAGTGATTTGTAAATTATTAGAAAGGTTAATTAAAGACCATATGGTGGACTTCCTCGTTAAGCATAAATTATTAAATTCATCTCAACATGGATTCCTTAAAGCGAGGTCATGCTTAACAAATATGTTATGTTTTTTGGAAGAAATCACTAAGTGGATAGACGTGGGATCGCCAGTAGATATTATCTACTTAGATTTTCAGAAAGCTTTTGACAAAGTGCCACATCAAAGATTACTACTTAAATTAAAAGCCCATGGTATCGGGGATAGCATAACTGACTGGATAGAACAATGGCTGACTGACAGAAGACAACGAGTTGTAGTAGATGGAGAAGTTTCAAATTGGAAATCGGTTTTGAGTGGGGTACCTCAAGGATCAGTATTAGGACCTATATTATTCTTAATTTATATCAATGACTTGGACGACAGTATAACAAGTAATGTACTGAAATTTGCGGATGACACAAAACTGTTTAGAAAGGTTAATACTGATGGTGATAAACAACATTTACAAAACGATCTAGACAGATTAGTGAAATGGTCTGAGAAATGGCAGATGTTGTTCAATTTTGGGAAATGTAAATGCCTACATACAGGACATAGGAACTTGAATGTAAACTATAGAATGGGAGATACTGTTCTGGGTACTACTGTAAAAGAAAAGGACTTAGGAGTTACAATAAGCGCTGATATGAAAGTTTCAGAGCAGTGTGGTATTGCAGCTTCAAAGGGTAATCAAATTCTTGGATTGATTAGAAGAAACATAACATACAAGGGAAAAAAGTTAATTATACCTCTTTATAAAGCAATAGTTAGACCTCATTTAGAATACTGTATACAAGCATGGAGACCATATCGTAAGAAGGATATAGATACGCTTGAACGCATACAAAGGAGAGCAACTAAAATGATTCCAGAACTGAGAGACCTTAGTTATGAAGAACGCCTGAAAGAATGTGGTTTAACAACTCTAGAGACAAGGAGGTTAAGAGGAGATCAGATTGAAGTTTTTAAGATATTGAATGGGTATGAAAATATTGATAGAAATATGTTTTTCTCACTCAAGAAGGATAGCAGAACTAGAGGACATGAGGTAAAATTAGTAAAGGATCAATGTAGATTGGACATCAGGAAGCACTCGTTCTCACAGAGGACAATAAATGAATGGAACAAATTGTCAACAGATTGTGTAACTGCTAGCAGCGTGAATATGTTTAAAAACAAGGTTGACACATATCTCAGGAGGGCAGGCTATAAGTAGATGAACATTGTTGGACTCTCGATAAGCCAATGGCTTCCTTGTCCACTTGCCATCTGGGCCTTTGGCTTGGATGGCAAATCTTGTTAAATCTTGTTAAATTTCGTCAACAAAACTTCATATTAACGGGTCACCTGATATTTACGATTGCAAGGGCCAGGCCAGGCCTAACCCCGGGAGGCGTCGGATGTTTCGGCCTATAACGGTTTTTGCAACCGGTGAACCGTGTAGTGTTCTCACTTGCATGGGCCGAATCAACCGTGCATACAATCGATGCTAGCGGGCTCCGTGGGCGTGGGCCGAAATGACTATTGTATTCTAACTGGGAAATGGGCTTTGCCTTTGTGGGCGTGGACCTTGTTTAATATTACTTTTGTTATTTTCGTTAATTTGACCTATTTGCGACTTGCATATTACAACCCGGAAATGTCCAAGCCGTGGAGGGGGTCTTAGACTTAGATTCCCTGTGTCCATGGCATATATTACGGTAAATGACAATGTATATACATCAGAACTTGTGTCGTTAGTAGAACGACATTTGATTATTGCTGACTGCCAACAAGCCTAAATCCGCCCTGATATATATATATATATATTTATAGATGGTTCGGCCCAGTCGTTTCGGCCCATGCAGATGGATGGTTCGACCCACTTCGTTGAACACCATGTTGCTATTGAATTTAGCTACGTTTGATTCAGCCCACGTTAGTAGCGGAATTTTAAGTGGCAGGACTCTAAGAATAGTCATTTCGACCCACAGCCTGATTTGATAAAAAGGGAAATTATGATTACGCACAGAAACATACACACACGTTCACATGGTAATATTGTAATACTACATCAAAGGCATTTATTTCATGGCTAACTGAACTGGTAGCCTACAATTGTTTGCTTAACAGGGTGTTTCTGACTGGGAAAGGATGCTGCCTGTTGCCTTTTTTGGATATCATAGTCATGGTTATTGGAGAATGGGTGTGTACTATATGTAGGGATGGTATGGGGGTAATCAGTCAAAAATAACAGTGTTTAAAAAATAGTTGAACATTCAAATACTTCAGGAAAGTTTCATTTTGTTAACTACGAATAAATACATTTTCACAGCATATATTGAGAAAGTACTCAGATGTACTCGTAAAATCTGAGTACATTGAATATCAGTACGAGTACATGACCCATAAATTATATGAGTACGAGTACTTCAAAATGTACACGAGTGCTGAATACTTCCGCCCCAGATCTGCTTATTACGCATCCCCCAAAATGTCATGACTGACTCCTCAGGGCCCAAGCCAATGTAGTCATACAAACACACACTCAGACATTGGTACAGTGGTCAGGAAGACTGGTTTGATTTTGTAGAATATTCACGAGACGACGAGTAAGTTCTCCAAGTCAGAAGATGCTCCACTATTGGCTGGAGAAGTTGTCCAAGGTGTTGGTAGGTGTCTCACTATTAGCAGAAGTTGTCCAAGGTGGCAACAGGTGCCACCACTGTTGGTAGAAGTCCAAAGTGTCAGTAGGTGTCACCACTGTTGAGTTAAATTAAATTAACAATGGTTTGTTGATAGCTTAAATCTGACAGTGAGCAATTTGTCTGTATACCTCATTATACAGAACTCTGCTAAGTAAAAAATATGAAGTAATCTGTTTAATTTAAAACAACCCTGGGGATTCTTATATCTCCCCAAAAAATGGAATAAGCAGATTTATACACGTTGGTAAAACTATTTGAAGAGGGAGCCATGCACAGTTTCTATGTCAGAACTGCCAGTTTTGTCTTTAACTTACTCCAGAATGGCATGTAATGTGTTAATGTCTTACTGCTGATAGCCTAATACCCAGAGTATACCATGTATTGATAACTTATAAAAATATTATTTAAATTAAATGACAAAATGCTCATAATGAGTAATGGAATGTTGGTGTGTTGCAGCTAAAGATGTGTCCTATCTGTGTCCATACACGGGACCTACTCGTGGAGTGCTCACTCTCACCAACTACAAGTTGTACTTCAGGAGTTCAGATAGTGTAAGTACTTTTATCAGCTACAAGTTGTACTTCAGGAGTTCAGACAGGATAAATACTCTTACTAACTACAAGTTGTACTTCAGGAGTTCAGACAGGGTAAGTTCTCTTATCAGCTACAAGTTGTATTTCAGGAGTTCAGACAGGGTAAGTACTCTCACCAACTACAATGTGTACTTCAGGAGTTCAGACAGGGTAAGTACTCTCATCAGCTACAAGATGTACTTCAGGAGTTCAGACAGGGTAAGTATTCTCATCAGCTACAAGTTGTACTTCAGGAGTTCAGACAGGGTAATGCCCTCATTACATGACTACTTGTGTGTCACATGTTAGTTTTTATAAGATGGAGGCAAACCGGGGAATACTTTTTGAACTGTAAATTACAATTTATGGGGAATAACCACAAAGCACTAGCTAAAATGGTTTTTTGGTGTGTACACAAAGTTTAATATTCTATGTATGCCAAAAAATAGGAAAAAATTATTTATAGGTAAAATTAGATGTTTAATACGTTTAACTCGCAAAGCACTCGTAAAATTAAAAGTTAATGAGATGGGCGATCACATGGTTTTGTGATGTCACTTGTGACATGGATTTACATTCAGTCAGTGATTTTTTTGCAATGCTTCAGTTTAGTTTCAGTCGTGTTACTATAGTGAGTGATCTTTGAATTCGGGTCTTTCATAGCAGTTTAGCAATGCCAGTAGCCTTTGACTACGATTTTATTTACTTTCTGACCGAACCCATTAAAATGAATACATAAGCCAAGCTCTTCATCAAATATCTACCATATGCAATGTTTTATGCATACACATGTGACATGGTCAAACATTACCATTACTTCCATATAAAGAAAAAAAAAAAAAAAAACTTGCCATCTCCTATGCCTATCTTTGTGGAGGTAGGCGTAGAAGATATAGCTAGCTTTTGTTTACATGGAAGTAAGAGTAATGTTTGACCATGTGATGACTTGTGTATTTGTATGGTAAATATATGAGGATAAGTTTAGTGGCTCTAGGTGGTTGTTCTTATGTTGCTTATGAAAGTAAAGCACTGCACTAGGGTGATGGTTCGGCCCTCGGTGAATTCGGCCCAACTGCCATGTGCATGAATCTGGTCACTTTGGTGATTTTGGTGACTGAGGTGACAGTTCTAGCTAGTAATGGGTTAGCTTTCACTTTAAGTACATCAAAGGGATGCCATGTTTCACTTTCAAAATGATCTGACGAAAAACACTGTATAGATCAAAGACCATATGCAGGTGGCTCCGTTGTATTCACAATATAATAATCGATTATCGGTGTCATTGCTCTTTAATTGATTATTCAACTGTATATAATATTATTGTTTTTGGCATAATATATTATAATATATATATATATAATATATATGATATGAATTTTAGGGCTACAACGAATTGCATAAGTCTTAATGATAATCTTTTTGACTGTGTATTAAAATGGAAAAAATATAGTGCCATATTTTGTGCGAAAAGAAGCAGTCACAAAGTAACAATTTCAGGTTAATGTCGAACTAAATCAATTAACAAATGAGAGAATAAATATTATGCTTTAGTCACATTAAGACACATATTAAGCTTCATGTGCTCGCTACACAATTGTTTGGGCTGAGATTACTATGCCCTTGTGCTCCGAGGATGAAGTTACCAAAGTTACTGGCCAAACTCTCCAAAGAATGCTGTCCAAATTCATCATGAGCCGACATCACCTGTATCAGTGCTGACAGCTGGCTTCAATCCTAGATGGACCGTGGTCATCGATGCCCGTGTTGCTGCCAGTGTTCTACGGATTGGTGACATCAACATAGGTTCCACTACTGGGAATAATGTTGGCACATCATCCTCTTTCAAAGACGTTTTAGCATCAGGATAACCCAGGGCTGCCACCTTCTCTGTTCTGGAACAGTCCAAATGAGTTTTCTCGAAGCGAGCAAAGCTGGTCGTGCTTCTTCGGCTTGAAATTTGCTTTTTTAAGCAAAGTTGGCTCCACAGGGAACTTATACCAACTACATATTACTCTATTCTTACTACTGTTTGCATTACAATCGAATGCCACACAATAAACCATTCGGATGTTTGCTTCTAAACAACCGTTATCGCTATCAACGGTACGGTGAATGAATGGAAAGTCCCAGTCTCGTAGAACTTCCTTGTCATAAGTGACATCACATTGAAGGTTGCTAATCAGCGCGGGAAAAATATGCATAATTGAGACAGACTGGTAGAACAAAGTATTATTTTTAATTATTAATTAGCTGAACTCTTTGGGGTTATGGAAACGGAAATATACTACAAGATGTAATATAATATTATTTCAAGCAATCATTGTTTTTATTCCCTTTAACTTTAAAGGGTGCAGCTTGCTCTTCAAACATGTCTTGCAAAGACTAACTTCTATACCAAAAAGTTTAGTATAGAAGTTTGTTGGACCAACTGCTTACTATTGTGGAAACGTACGTATCTGGTAATGTTTGCATGCAGGAGGTTCACATGGTTCTGGTAATCTTTGCATGCAGGAGGTTCACGTGGTTCTAGTAATGTTTGAATGCAGGAGGTTCACATGGTTCTGGTAATGTTTGCATGCAGGAGGTTCACATGGTTCTGGTAATGTTTACATGCAGGAGGTTCACATGGTTTTGGTAATGTTTGCATTAAGGAGGTTCACATGGTTCTGGTAATGTTTGCAAGCAGGAAGTTCACATGGTTCTAGTAAAGTTTGCATGCAGGAGGTTCACATGGTTCTGGTAATGTTTGCATGCAGGAGGTTCACATTGTTCTGGTAATGTCTGCCTGCAGGAGGTTCACGTGTTTCTGCACGTTCCACTTGGAGTCGTCAGTCGTGTTGAGAAGGTTGGCCGAGTGACGAGTCGAGGAGAAAACTCGTACGGCATCGAGATCATGTGCAAGGTTGGTCTAGCATTTATGTCATGTCTGTTGTACTGATGACAGGTCTATCTTGTTGATGACAGGTCTGTCGTGTTGATGACAGGTATGTCATGTTGTTGACAGGTCTGTCTTGTTGATGACAGGTATGTCTTGTTGATTACAGGTCTGTCGTGTTGATGACATGTCTGTCTTGTTGATGACAGGTCTGTCGTTTTGATGACACGTCTGTCGTTTTGATGACAGGTCTGTCGTGTTGATGACAGGTCTGTCTTGTTAACGACAGGTCTGTCGTGTTGATGACAGTCTCTGGGGTTTATTTAAAACTCCTCCTTAACTGATTTAGCCCACTGCGAATCAGTTTCATTGATGTTAAGATTTGAAGTATGTGAAAAAATTTACCTTTATTATTACTACTCATTAGATGAGGTAACTTGCAAACATGTGAATAGCCTCAGTCTATAGTATATAGAACCAGACTACTTATGCTATAGTATGTAAAGCCAGAGTACTCATGCTATAGTATATAGAGCCAGACTACTTATGTTACAGTATGTAGAGCCAGACTACTCATGCTATAGTATATAGAGCCAGACTATTTATGCTATAGTATATAGAGCCAAACTACTTGTGCTATAGTGTATAGAGCCAGACTACTCATGCTATAGTATATAGAGCCAGACTACTTGTGCTAGAGTATGTATAGTCAGACTATGTATGCTATAGTAGATAGAGCCAGACTACTCATGCTATAGTATATAGAGCCAGACTATTTATGCTATAGTATATAGAGCCAGACTACTTGTGCTAGAGTATGTATAGTCAGACTATGTATGCTATAGTAGATAGAGCCAGACTACTCATGCTATAGTATATAGAGCCAGACTATTTATGCTATAGTAGATAGAACCAGACTACTCATGCTATAGTATATAGAGCCAGACTACTCATGCTTTAGTATACAGAGCCAGACTACTCATGCTATAGTATACAGAGCCAGACTACTTGTGCTAGATTATATATAGTCAGACTATTTATGCTATAGTAGATAGAGCCAGACTACTCATGCTATAGTATATAGAGCCAGACTATTTATGCTATAGTATATAGAGCCAGACTACTTGTGCTAGAGTATGTATAGTCAGACTATTTATGCTATAGTAGATAGAGCCAGACTACTCATGCTATAGTATATAGAGCCAGACTATTTATGCTATAGTATATAGAGCCAGGCAGGCTTGTTAACAAATGTATTTGAATGTTGATGAGCATTTGAATGCGCATTCAAATGCCTCCATAAATTTTTTTAATGCATTTGCATTTGAATGCGGCCCACAATCATTTGATTTGTCAAATGCACAATCAAATGTACAATTAAATGCATGCGTAATTCTTTGAATAATTATTATTGTTAGAATCACTTTCACAAGTTCACAACATGCCATTGAAAAAAGTGCTCTAGTGAGCAATACCCTCAGTAGATTATAAAATCATTGTCTGACCTGTGAATCCACTTTCTCAACGTGCTCTTTGAAAATGTGGTCTGTAGGTCAACTGGTCAATGCCTGAGCTGTTATTCATACAACATGAAAAAAACAACTGGTCTATAGGTTGATGGCTTCAGATATTACCTGTTCAATGAAACAAATCAAACAATGCAGACACTGTTGGGATGGGTTGGGGTGGCAGCTCATTGGGGGAGTAAACATTAGCAATGCCAGCCTGGAATATTTACAGCCAGAGAGAGTGATTAGTGATAGCTGTAATTAACCACCAGGTTATCTTCCCAGTGACTCCACCAGTGGACAGTCTATTGTCTTGGGTTCCCCTTCCATTCTGGCCTACCTGAAGGAATAGCCTTTCATTCCCTGCCATGGTTCCCAGAAAACTGTCAATTGTCTATTCCTCCGTCCCATTTCCATCACCTCTGCAGGCCAGGAACTGCGTGACTCAGTGTATGACTCTACAGACATGTTCATGTAGTGGGACTGGTATGTAGTGGTATTTAGTGGTTACAATAACGTACTATTAATATTAAATAAATTAATAATGTGTTTGTATACATCACATTGTTTTTTCTCCAAATTAAACAAATCATTAATATAAAGCCAAAACATTTGCATTTGCAGTTGAATGCGACCCCAAACATTTGCATTTGCATTTTTTGAATGCGTTCCTGAAAAATGGCGTTTGAATTTGTATTTGCATTTGAATCAAGTGAAACATTTGCATTTGCATTCAGATGCGTTGACATGCATTTGTTAACAAGCCTGGTATATAGAGCCAGACTACTCATGCTATACTATATAGAGCCAGACTACTTATGCTATAGTATATAGAACCAGACTACTTATGATATGGTATGTAGAGCCAGACTACTTATGCTATAGTATGTAGAGCCAGACTACTTATGCTATAGTATGTAGAGCCAGACTACTTATGCCATAGTATGTAGAGCCAAACTACTTATCCCATAGTATGTAGAGCCAGACTACTTATCCAATAGTATGTAGAGCCAGACTACTTATACTATAGTATGTAGAGCCAGACTACTTATGCTATAGTATGTAGAGCCAGACTACTTATGCCATAGTATGTAGAGCCAAACTACTTATCCCATAGTATGTAGAGCCAGACTACTTATCCCATAGTATGTAGAGCCAGACTACTTATACTATAGTATGTAGAGCCAGACTACTTATGCTATAGTATGTAGAGCCAAACTACTTATCCCATAGTATGTAGAGCCAGACTACTTATGCCATAGTATGTAGAGCCAAACTACTTATCCCATAGTATGTAGAGCCAGACTACTTATCCCATAGTATGTAGAGCCAGACTACTTATACTATAGTATGTAGAGCCAGACTACTTATGCTATAGTATGTAGAGCCAGACTACTTATGCCATAGTATGTAGAGCCAAACTACTTATCCCATAGTATGTAGAGCCAGACTACTTATCCCATAGTATGTAGAGCCAGACTACTTATACTATAGTATGTAGAGCCAGACTACTTATGCTATAGTATGTAGAGCCAGACTACTTTGCCTTTTTTAAATTTTGACTGGATCCGGTAAAACATAATGTAATAATTTGTACAATGATTTCACCAATACTAAATGAAAAAATTTGTACAAATGAGCTAGCATGTTGTAGTGGATATTAGATAGGTTAATGTTTTGCAAAATGAATCTGAAGTGAAAACTTTGAATTGAGGAAGTTTTTTTGGTGACATCTGTCAGTGCATTGATGACAGTCTTTGGAGGTATTTGTTTAAGTGACATCTTCCAGTGCACATTGATGACAGTCTTTGGAGGGATTTGTTTAAGTGATGTCTTGTTGCAGGACATGAGAAATCTACGCTTCGCCCACAAACAGGAGCAGCATTCACGCAGACAGGTGTTTGAGAAACTCAACCAGTTTGCCTTCCCCATCAGCAACAAACTTGTGAGTGTGACATTGGCAGGAGAACTGTTATTCAATGCACGTTTTCTAATTCAATTAGTGAAATGATAAGAGAGAGGTCAATTAAAAGGAATAACAACAACGATTGCTTGAAATCATATTATATTACATATTGTAGTATATTTCCACAACACAAAAAAAATCATTAGAATTCCTTTAATTAATAATTCCAAATAATGCTCTGTTCTACTGGCCTGCCTCGATAATGCATATTTTCCCCGTGCTTATCGGCAAGCTTCGACGTGACATCACTGATGATAAGGAAGTGCTACGAGACTGGGACTTTCCATTCATTCACCGTACTGTTGACAGCGATGGCGGTTGTTTAGAAGAAAGCGACATAATGGTTTATTATGCGGCATTTGATTGTAATGCAAACAGTAGTAAGAATAAAGTAACATGTAGTTTAAGTTCCATACGGAGGCAACTTTGTTTAAAAAAGCAAACGTTAAGCCGACGAAGCACAGACGGCTTTGCTCGCTTCGAGAAAACTTGTTTCGACTGCGATCTGAACCAGAGACGGTGCAGTGCTGAATTATCCTGGCGCTAAAATTTCTTTGAAAGAAGATGATGTGTCAACATTATTCCCAGTAGTGTAAGCGAGGATCGAAGTGAGCTGTCAGCAAGCTGTTGGTGCAGATACAGGTGATTTCGGTTCACGGTGAATTTGGCCTGATGAATTCGGACAGCATTGAGCCCGCAACTCTGGTAACTTGGGCCTCATAGCACCACCGGGCATAGTGATTTCGGGCCAAACGATTGTGTAGCGAGCACATAAGTTTAATGTGTGTCTTTCTGTGAATAAAGCATTCTATTTATTCTCTCATTTGTTAATTGATTTATTTCTACATTAACCCAAAATTGTTACATTGTAACTGCTTTTATAGCTTTTGCTTCCTTTTGCATAAAATATGACGCTATATTTTTTCATTTGAACAAGCAGTCAACGAGACAATCATTAGAATTTATACAATTGGTTATATCCTTAAAATTCATATCATGATATATTACACCAAAAACTATAATACTATATAGAGTTGAATAATTTAAATTAATTAAATTACAATTATCATAATATCTTGTTTCTATATTTAAGATTTTCATTCGTTTCCTCTCATCAGGGAAAATTCTCCCCAGTTTTTGTTTTTTATTAAATAAATTACAGAGCAATGACACCGATAAACGATTATTATATTGTGAATACAATGGAGCCACCTGCATATGGTCTTTGATCTATACAGTGTTTTTCGTCAGATCATTTTGAAAGTGAAACATGGTCTTGTATTCACATCTGTTCACTGTAAGAAACAGACAAAGCAGTGTACCAGTATCTAGTTCAACTTAGCATCCCTTTGATGACAAGTACAGGAATAACAAACCCTTAAAGTGAAGGCTAATCTATTATTAGCTAGAACTGAGTACATCTTACGTGTCACATCGGTCACCGAAATCACTAAGCTGAAACAACATGGCAGTTGGGCCAAATTCTTCAAGGGCCGAAATCACCACCACCTGTCAGCACTACTCCTACTGTTGTGAAAACCTCTCATATATTTACTGTACATATACACATGTCACGTGTCAAACATTACTCTTACTTCCATGTCACGAAAAACAAAAAAAATTACAAAGAAAATATCTTCAACACCTAGCTCCACGAAGCTAGGTGGAGATGACAAGTTTTTGTTTATTTTGATCTTCATTTGGAAGTAAGAGCTAATAATGTTTGACCACGTCACATGTGTATGCGTATGGTATATATATATATATGAGAAGTTTGGCAGCTCCATGTAGTCGTTTTATGGTTCATTCAGAAAGTAAATAAGTTCTAAGTCAAAGGCTACTGGTGCCGCTAAACTGCTCTGAAAGAACCAAATTCAAAGCTGATTCTGCGGTATCACTAGCCGCTAGCAGTTCGAAATCGTTACATTATACGTTTTATTATGGAAAATTTACATCGCCATCACTCGCTATAGTAACGCGAGTGAAACTATCATGAAGCACTGCATGGACATCACTGACTGAATGTAAACCTGTATCATCATTGACGTCACAAAACCACGTGATCGCTCATCTCATTAACTTCGAATTTTTACACTTGCTTTGCGAGTTAGATGCATTAAACATCTAATTTTACCTATAAATAAATTTTTCTAAAATTTTCTATTTTGTCATGTAGTACATATAATATTAAACTTTGTGTACACACTGAAAAAGCATTTTAGCTAGTGCCTTGTTGTAATTCCCTTTAACAACTAAGCATCATCCGTATGTTAGACACAGTTATATTACTACAGTGTATTTAGATATCACCATGGCCTTTCAACTTGCAGTATTTATTTAGACATGCTCAGAACTTTGATTATAATGTTTTCAATGGTGTTTTCATGTAGTAAAAACATATTCTTTTTGATTAAACCGACTGCGGATATTGCTTAAATTATTCACACACTACATATCAGAACATCAACAAACCGGATTCACGATAAGCTAAACCAGTTGAGGATGCAGTTTTAAGCAGTATATCATTAATAGTCATCATCAGAGCAAGGTACCACTGAGGGACCACTGAGGGAACACAGAGGTTTAAGATGGAAATGCTTTTTTGAAAAAAATGTGTCTTGATTATTTTTTGTGGAAGGTGCCAATAGTTTGAGATGATTTTAATGTGAATGGGAGTTTCTACCAGATTCTGGGAATAGCTACAGAGTAAGTGTGCTTACCCAGGTCGAACTTTGTTTTAGGAATAACAATATGATCTGAGCTGTGAGGGGTCATGTCTGAAATATGAAGGAGAGTAACCTATTGTCGACTCTTGTTGTTCATTGTCTTCCAGCCACTGTTTGCCTACGAGTTCAAGGAACGCTACCAGGGATCAGATGGCTGGAGTGTCTATGATGCAGTGTCGGAGCTGCGACGCCAGGTCTGTCACTACTGTGTCACTTTGTACCATTGATGTAGTATTCAAAGTTATTATTTTAATTAATAACCACATGCCATCTTATGTGATTCCTCTGTTGTTTACTCAAAACACTGGCTGGCTAATACTACTGATTGACCAGTCGACACAGTGTCTCACAACCAATTGATCAGGTGACACAGTGTCTCACAGCCAATTGATCAGGTGATACAGTGTCTCACCACCAGTTGATTAGGTGACACAGTGTCTCACAACCAATTGATCAGGTGACACAGTGTCTCACAACCAATTGATCAGGTGACACAGTGTCTCACAACCAATTGATCAGGTGACACAGTGTCTCACAGCCAATTGATCAGGTGACAGTGTCTCACATCCAATTGATCAGGTGACACAGTGTATCACAACCAACTGATCAGGTGACACAGTGTATCACAACCAATTGATCAGGTGACACAGTGTCTCACAACCAATTGATCAGGTGACACAGTGTATCACAACCAGTTAATCAGGTGACACAGTGTATCACAACCAATTGATCAGGTAACGCAGTGTATCACAACCAATTGAACAGGTGATGCAGTGTCTCAGAACCTATTGATCAGGTGACACAGTGTATCACAACCAGTTGGTCAGGTGATACAGTGTATAAAAATCAGTTGATCAGGTAACAGTGTATCACAACCAATTGATCAGGTGACACAGTGTATCACAACCAATTGACCAGGTGACACAGTGTATCACAACCAATTGATCAGGTGACACAGTGTCTCACAACCAATTGATCAGGCAACACAGTGTATCACAACCAATTGATCAGGTGACACAGTGTATCACAACCAATTGATCAGGTGACACAGTGTATCACAACCAATTGATCAGGCAACACAGTGTATCACAACCAATTGATCAGGTGACACAGTGTATCACAACCAATTGATCAGGTGACACAGTGTCTCACAACCAATTGATCAGGCGACACAGTGTATCACAACCAATTGATCAGGTGACACAGTGTATCACAGCCAATTGATCAGGTGACATTGTCTCACATCCAATTGATCAGGTGACACAGTGTCTCACAGCCAATTGATCAGGTGACACAGTGTATCACAACCAACTGATCAGGTGACACAGTGTATCACAACCAATTGATCAGGTGACACAGTGTCTCACAACCAATTGATCAGGTGACACAGTGTATCACAACCAGTTAATCAGGTGACACAGTGTATCACAACCAATTGATCAGGTAACGCAGTGTATCACAACCAATTGAACAGGTGATGCAGTGTCTCAGAACCTATTGATCAGGTGACACAGTGTATCACAACCAGTTGGTCAGGTGATACAGTGTATAAAAATCAGTTGATCAGGTAACAGTGTATCACAACCAATTGATCAGGTGACACAGTGTATCACAACCAATTGACCAGGTGACACAGTGTATCACAACCAATTGATCAGGTGACACAGTGTATCACAACCAATTGATCAGGTGACACAGTGTCTCACAACCAATTGATCAGGCAACACAGTGTATCACAACCAATTGATCAGGTGACACAGTGTATCACAACCAATTGATCAGGTGACACAGTATATCACAACCAATTGATCAGGCAACACAGTGTATCACAACCAATTGATCAGGTGACACAGTGTATCACAACCAATTGATCAGGTGACACAGTGTCTCACAACCAATTGATCAGGCGACACAGTGTATCACAACCAATTGATCAGGTGACACAGTGTCTCACAACCAATTGATCAGGCAACACAGTGTATCACAACCAATTGATCAGGTGACACAGTGTATCACAACCAATTGATCAGGTGACACAGTATATCACAACCAATTGATCAGGCAACACAGTGTATCACAACCAATTGATCAGGCGACACAGTATATCACAACCAATTGATCAGGTGACTCTAGTGGATGTTGTGCATGTTTAGGGCGTTCCCACTGACAGTTGGAGACTCTCACGCATCAACGAGAACTTTGAACTAAGTGACACATACCCAGCAGTTGTGAGTCTTGCTTCTTTTTATTAAAACAGCATATTGGACATTTGACATGTTATTTACCTCTCAAGAAACTTCTCTCAATAGTCAGTCCGTCCGTCTGCTGACGAGGGCCGAGTGAGTTGTGAAATATTTGGAGAATACAACAGTGTTTCTTGACAGGTAAATAACATGGCCATTGAAACAAACTGTGCTTGTAACATGTTGCTCTGTATGTTACAGTTGTGAGCTTGTAACATGTTAATTTGTATGTTACAGTTCTCTGCTTGTAACATGTTGCTCTGTATGTTACAGTTGTGAGCTTGGAACATGTTAATTTGTATGTTACAGTTCTCTGCTTGTAACATGTTGCTCTGTATGTTACAGTTGTGAGCTTGGAACATGTTAATTTGTATGTTACAGTTCTCTGCTTGTAACATGTTGCTCTGTATGTTACAGTTGTGAGCTTGGAACATGTTAATTTGTATGTTACAGTTCTCTGCTTGTAACATGTTGCTCTGTATGTTACAGTTGTGAGCTTGGAACATGTTAATTTGTATGTTACAGTTCTCTGCTTGTAACATGTTGCTCTGTATGTTACAGTTGTGAGCTTGGAACATGTTAATTTGTATGTTACAGTTCTCTGCTTGTAACATGTTGCTCTGTATGTTACAGTTGTGAGCTTGGAACATGTTAATTTGTATGTTACAGTTCTCTGCTTGTAACATGTTGCTCTGTATGTTACAGTTGTGAGCTTGGAACATGTTAATTTGTATGTTACAGTTCTCTGCTTGTAACATGTTGCTCTGTATGTTACAGTTGTGAGCTTGGAACATGTTAATTTGTATGTTACAGTTCTCTGCTTGTAACATGTTGCTCTGTATGTTACAGTTGTGAGCTTGGAACATGTTAATTTGTATGTTACAGTTCTCTGCTTGTAACATGTTGCTCTGTATGTTACAGTTGTGAGCTTGGAACATGTTAATTTGTATGTTACAGTTCTCTGCTTGTAACATGTTGCTCTGTATGTTACAGTTGTGCGCTTGGAACATGTTAATTTGTATGTTACAGTTCTCTGCTTGTAACATGTTGCTCTGTATGTTACAGTTGTGAGCTTGGAACATGTTAATTTGTATGTTACAGTTCTCTGCTTGTAACATGTTGCTCTGTATGTTACAGTTGTGGGCTTGGAACATGTTAATTTGTATGTTACAGTTCTCTGCTTGTAACATGTTACTCTGTATGTTACAGTTGTGGGCTTGGAACATGTTAATTTGTATGTTACAGTTCTCTGCTTGTAACATGTTGCTCTGTATGTTACAGTTGTGAGCTTGGAACATGCTAATTTGTATGTTACAGTTCTCTGCTTGTAACATGTTGCTCTGTATGTTACAGTTCTGAGCTAAAGTGTAGGTTACTTGTTTAAATGTGCATCAAGACAACCACAAACGCTCATGTATTCTGATTGCTTTTCAATGAAAATGCTAGTGACCAAATTGGCTCAAATGGGATTTTTTTAGCTAGATCCATTGCCATGTGACCTATGGCCCAAATGACCACTGGTAGCGCTAGCCTTGCCAGTAACATGCTACATTGTATATTACAGTTGTCTGTGCCCATGACACGTTACTCTGTGTGTTACAATTCACTGTGTTTGTAACATGTTACTTGTAGCATGTTACTTGTAGCATGTTACTTGTAGCGTGTTACTTGTAGCGTGTTACTTTTAGCATATTATTCTGTACTTACAGTTCTCTGTGCCTGCTGCTGCCACGGACGATGACTTGAGATATGTGGCTGCGTTCCGCAGTCGCAGTCGACTGCCCGTGAGTCTACTCAGAGTTGCTTTGGTTATCAGAAAAAAGTCTTGTTACCAGTGCCAAGTAAATGTGTGAGATTGAAGAATGATTGCAACAAAGTGTTTGTCATATTCTGTGAATCTTTGTGCAGCATAATTTTTTTTATTTAAATAGGTACGGAACCTTTTTTAGTCAAGGGCCAAATTCGGATTCTAGTCATGTAGAGGGCCTTATAAATCGATTAAACAATTTCATTGGTTAATCAACGGATACCATTCTGATGGAGTGTGGCCATTGATCAGGTGACAAAATATACCTGGAGGGGTCTACATCAAACCAAATCTGTTAGGTTTTCGCCAGAAATCTGTCTAGCTATCTATTTAAGTACTGCTGATGGTCTATCTAGGTTCTGTCATGGGTCTATGTATGTCCACTATTGGTCTATGTAGAACCACTATTGGTCTGTCTAGGTGCTGTCGTGGATCCACCCGGAGAGTCAGGCCACCATCACTCGGTCAAGTCAGCCCCTGGTGGGTGTGGCTGGCAAACGCAGCAAGGATGACGAGCGATACATCCAGATGATAATGGATGCCAACGCCCAGTCCCACAAACTCTACATCATGGACGCTAGGCCCAGTGTCAACGCTGTTGCTAACAAGGTTGGTCTAATGCCCACAAACTCTACATCATGGACGCTAGGCCCAGTGTCGACACTGTTGCTAACAAGGTAGGTTTAATGCCCACAAACTACATCATGGACACTAGGCCTAGTGTCGACACTGTTGCTAACAAGGTAGGTCTAATGCCCACAAACTCTACGTCATGGACGCTAGGCCCAGTGTCAACGCTGTTGCTAACAAGGTAGGTCTAATGCCCACAAACTCTACATCATGAACGCTAGGCCCAGTGTCAGCACTGTTGCTAACAAGGTTGGTCTAATGCCCACAAACTCTACATAATGGACGCTAGGCCCAGTGTCAACACTGTTGCTAACAAGGTAGGTCTAATGCCCACAAACTCTACATCATGGACGCTAGGCCCAGTGTCAACGCTGTTGCTAACAAGGTTGTTGATCTTAAATAATTTCCTTTCTTCCATTGCAGCTCTGTGTTAGTCACATATAATATGAATATAGTATTGTTCAGCTGGGTGCTTTCGCAACATTGGTGGCTTGGAGATAGAGACCACCACTCTGTGAGACCACAACATTGGTGGCTTGGAGATAGAGACCACCACTCTGTGAGACCACAACATTGGTGGCTTGGAGATAGAGACCACCACTCTGTGAGACCACAACATTGGTGGCTTGGAGATAGAGACCACCACATTGTGAGTCCACAACATTGGTGGCTTGGAGATAGAGACCACCACTCTGTGAGACCACAACATTGGTGGCTTGGAGATAGAGACCACCACTCTGTGAGACCACAACATTGGTGGCTTGGAGATAGAGACCACCACTCTGTGAGACCACAACATTGGTGGCTTGGAGATAGAGACCACCACTCTGTGAGATCACAACATTGGTGGCTTGGAGATAGAGACCACCACTCTGTGAGACCACAACATTGGTGGTTTGGAGATAGAGACCACCACTCTGTGAGACCACAACATTGGTCGCTTGGAGATAGAGACCACCACTCTGTGAGACCACAACATTGGTCGCTTGGAGATAGAGACCACCACTCTGTGAGACCACAATATTGGTGGCTAGGAGAGACCACCACTTACACCAGGTAGAAGGGACCAACAGCTATTAGTGTCTCTTTCAAAAGACACAGACAAAGAGGTGTGAATAAAGTTGCCCAAGTTTCAAAACGTCAGTAGGTGGACTGAAACCATGGACCCTCCATTGGCTTGTCGACGTGAACCCTGCTGCACTTCTTGAACCCAGCAACCACAGTTCTAGAGGACATCAAGCGAAGCTCCAAATCCCCCACTCTTGAACTGACACATACCTACACTCCTTCTTCCCATCATCAACCCGACTATGGAACAGTTACCTGTAAATGCATCATCAGCTACATCCCTACCTTCATTCAGGTCTTCACTGAAGAGATGGATGGGGCATCAAATATAATCATCAAAATGGATCATTGACATTGTCTTTTATTGAGTACTAACTTTTTATTTTTTATTTTGTTTTTAACTTTAAATTTTTTTTTTATACTCCTGCCTTTTAATCACTGGAAAAGTGCTCGCTATTCCTCATGTAGAGTTTATTTCTCGATACTCTGGCCATCTGCATTATTATAAAGAAACAAACAAACAAAATATTGATAGAAATATTTTTATCTCACTCAAGAAAGAAAATAGAACTAGAGGACATGAGGTAACATTAGTAAAGGATCAGTGTAGATTGGATATCAGGAAGTACTCGTTCTCATAGAGGACAATCAATGAATGGAACAAATTATCTATGGATTGTGTAACTGCTAGCAGCGTGAATATGTTTAGGAGGGCAGATTGCACATAGATTAAAAATGTTGGACTCTCTATAAGACTTCCTTGTCCACTTGCCATCTGGGCCTTTGTCTTGGATGGCAATCTTGTTCAATCTTGTTAAATTGTTGCATGTTCCAGTGGAGTGAACTAAGGCAGCCGAAAGACACTAAAAGATCATTCTTTCTTGCGCACAGTGATTGTAACTTTCACACAATGCTACATTTCCTGTCTCAGGCTCGGGGCGGAGGCTACGAGAGTGAAGACACTTACCAGAATGCGGAGTTAGTTTTCCTCGACATACACAACATTCATGTGATGAGGGAAAGGTGAGTTGTACCCACTGAACTTGGCATAAACAACATTCATGTGATGACGGAAAATTGAGTTGTACCCGCTGAACTTGGCATAAACAATATTCATGTGATGAGGGAAAGGCGAGTTGTACCCACTGAACTTGGCATAAACAATGTTCATGTGATGAGGGAAAGGCGAGTTGTACCCGCTGAACTTGGCATAAACAATATTCATGTGATGAGGGAAAGGCGAGTTGTACCCGCTGAACTTGGCATAAACAATATTCATGTGATGAGGGAAAGGCGAGTTGTACCCGCTGAACTTGGCATAAACAATATTCATGTGATGAGGGAAAGGCGAGTTGTACCCACTGAACTTGGCATAAACAATATTCATGTGATGAGGGAAAGGCGAGTTGTACCAGCTGAACTTGGCATAAACAATATTCATGTGATGAGGGAAAGGCGAGTTGTACCCGCTGAACTTGGCATAAACAATATTCATGTGATGAGGGAAAGGCGAGTTGTACCCACTGAACTTGGTATAAACAATGTTCATGTGATGACATAATACATACATTCACCATCAAATTTTTATTTCTTTGATATAAAACATTATTGGTAAACAAATTATTGGTAAACAAATTATTTTCACCTCAGATATTTAGAGTAACTTATAATTCCCTGAACTGTGACACACGTAACATGGGATGCTCCTGTTGCAGCCTGCGTAAGTTGAAGGACGTATGTTTCCCAACCATAGATGACGCCCACTGGCTGTCCAATATTGAGTCAACTCACTGGCTCGACCACATCAAGGTCAGTATCAACTCAGGAACTTCAACTATTGTTCCGATACTGAGACTACTCTCGACTTTTCCTGATGAGTCTCTGTTTCCTGATGAGTCTCTGTTTCCTGATGAGTCTCTGTTTCCTGATGTGTCTCTGTTTCCTGATGAGTCTTGCCTTGCCCTGACAAGGAATACACACCATGGGCTAATTTCAAGTTAAAATATATTTTACACTGTCGCTCAAAACGACCACTTGTTTATTAGCAATTGTTATCTTAGGGAGAAGCTGTTGTAGTCTTAGGGAGAACATGTTTACTTACAAAGCTGAAGCATGATTTTTGTGAATTGTAGGCAAGGTCCCACATTCATTCTGCAAATAAATGTTATTTCCCATGGTGTCTCAAAGTATGGAGAATTGTGTTTCTATTGCAGAAAATGATGTAGATTTTTGTGAGGGTTAAAATATGGAGAATTTACATGTAAGTTTAATGCATACCTTGATATAGACAACTGATTGTAATATTAAGATTTCAAGCAATGAAACATAAAATGTACTTCCCTCACTAAGTGCTGTGCATATCAGCTGAGACCCATGACTTGGGGTGCTGTAGAACTGATCCTGTACCTGTATAATGTGACCCGTGACTTGGGGTACTGTAGAACTGATCCTGTACCTGTATAATGTGACCCGTGACTTGGGGTGCTGTAGAACTGATCCTGTACCTGTATAATGTGACCCATGACTTGGGGCACTGTAGAACTGATCCTGTACCTGTATAATGTAACCTGTGACTTGGGGTGCTGTAGAACTGATCCTGTACCTGTATAATGAGACCCATGACTTGGGGTGCTGTAGAACTGATCCTGTACCTGTATAATGTGACCCATGACTTGGGGTACTGTAGAACTGATCCTGTACCTGTATAATGTGACCCATGACTTGGGGTACTGTAGAACTGATCCTGTACCTGTATAATGAGACCCATGACTTGGGGTGCTGTAGAACTGATCCTGTACCTGTATAATGTGACCCATGACTTGGGGTGCTGTAGAACTGATCCTGTACCTGTATAATGTGACCCATGACTTGGGGTACTGTAGAACTGATCCTGTACCTGTATAATGTGACCCGTGACTTGGGGTGCTGTAGAACTGATCCTGTACCTGTATAATGTGACCCGTGACTTGGGGTGCTGTAGAACTGATCCTGTACCTGTATAATGTGACCCGTGACTTGGGGTGCTGTAGAACTGATCCTGTACCTGTATAACGAGACCCATGACTTGGGGTACTGTAGAACTGATCCTGTACCTGTATAATGAGACCCATGACTTGGGGTGCTGTAGAACTGATCCTGTACCTGTATAATGAGACCCATGACTTGGGGTGCTGTAGAACTGATCCTGTACCTGTATAATGAGACCCATGACTTGGGGTACTGTAGAACTGATCCTGTACCTGTATAATGAGACCCATGACTTGGGGTACTGTAGAACTGATCCTGTACCTGTATAATGAGACCCATGACTTGGGGTGCTGTAGAACTGATCCTGTACCTGTATAATGAGACCCATGACTTGGGGTACTGTAGAACTGATCCTGTACCTGTATAATGAGACCCATGACTTGGGGTACTGTAGAACTGATCATGTACCTGTATAATGAGACCCATGACTTGGGGTACTGTAGAACTGATCCTGTACCTGTATAATGAGACCCATGACTTGGGGTACTGTAGAACTGATCCTGTACCTGTATAATGAGACCCATGACTTGGGGTGCTGTAGAACTGATCCTGTACCTGTATAATGAGACCCATGACTTGGGGTGCTGTAGAACTGATCCTGTACCTGTATAATGTGACCCATGACTTGGGGTACTGTAGAACTGATCCTGTACCTGTATAATGTGACCCATGACTTGGGGTACTGTAGAACTGATCCTGTACCTGTATAATGTGACCCGTGACTTGGGGTGCTGTAGAACTGATCCTGTACCTGTATAATGAGACCCGTGACTTGGGGTGCTGTAGAACTGATCCTGTACCTGTATAATGTGACCCGTGACTTGGGGTACTGTAGAACTGATCCTGTACCTGTATAATGTGACCCGTGACTTGGGGTACTGTAGAACTGATCCTGTACCTGTATAATGAGACCCGTGACTTGGGGTGCTGTAGAACTGATCCTGTACCTGTATAATGTGACCCGTGACTTGGGGTGCTGTAGAACTGATCCTGTACCTGTATAATGAGACCCGTGACTTGGGGTGCTGTAGAACTGATCCTGTACCTGTATAATGTGACCCGTGACTTGGGGTGCTGTAGAACTGATCCTGTACCTGTATAATGAGACCCGTGACTTGGGGTGCTGTAGAACTGATCCTGTACCTGTATAATGAGACCCGTGACTTGGGGTGCTGTAGAACTGATCCTGTACCTGTATAATGTGACCCGTGACTTGGTGTGCTGTAGAACTGATCCTGTACCTGTATAATGTGACCCGTGACTTGGGGTGCTGTAGAACTGATCCTGTACCTGTATAATGAGACCCGTGACTTGGGGTGCTGTAGAACTGATCCTGTACCTGTATAATGTGACCCGTGACTTGGGGTACTGTAGAACTGATCCTGTACCTGTATAATGTGACCCATGACTTGGGGTACTGTAGAACTGGTCCTGTACCTGTATAATGTAACCCGTGACTTGGGGTGCTGTAGAACTGATCCTGTACCTGTATAATGTGACCCGTGACTTGGGGTGCTGTAGAACTGATCCTGTACCTGTATAATGTAACCGGTGACTTGGGGTGCTGTAGAACTAATCCTGTACCTGTATAATGTGACCCGTGACTTAGGGTGCTGTCGAAGTGATCCTGTACCTGTATAATGTGACCCGTGACTTGCGGTGCTGTAGAATGTGTAATGTGTGTAATGTTGCAGCAAATACTGGCTGGTGCCGTGCGCATCGCAGACAAAATAGAGAGTAACAAGACTTCAGTGCTAGTTCACTGCAGCGATGGCTGGGACAGGACTGCTCAGGCAAGTTTACACACCACATAGTTGTGACAGAGCAATGAAGGCAGCTTTTTAAAATGCAAAATGCTTATTAGCCTTTTTTAATTTGTGCTCTGAATCACCAGTAGGTTTACAGTTTTGATGAAGTATTGATTTAGTTTTTCCTTGTGTCTCCAGTCAACAGTCTTGTCTTTGCTGATGTTGTTTCTCTGTGTGTCTCCAGTTAACAGCCCTGTCTTTGCTGATATTGTTTTTCTGTGTGTCTCCACTTGACAGCCCTGTCTCTACTGATGTTGTTTCTCTGTGTGTTTCCAGTTGACAGCCCTGTCTCTACTGATGTTGTTTCTCTGTGTGTCTCCAGTTGACAGCGCTGTCTCTACTGATGTTGTTTCTCTGTGTGTCTCCAGTTGACAGCCCTGTTTCTAGTGATGTTGTTTCTTTGTGTGTCTCCAGTTGACAGCCCTGTCTCTACTGATGTTGTTTCTCTGTGTGTTTCCAGTTGACAGCCCTGTCTCTACTGATGTTGTTTCTCTGTGTGTCTCCAGTTGACAGTCCTGTCTCTACTGATGTTGTTTCTCTGTGTGTCTCCAGTTGATAGCCTTGTCTCTACTGATGTTGTTTCTTTGTGTGTCTCCAGTTGACAGCCCTGTCTCTACTGATGTTGTTTCTCTGTGTGTCTCCAGTTGACAGTCATGTTTCTAGTGATGTTGTTTCTCTGTGTGTCTCCAGTTGACAGCGCTGTCTCTACTGATGTTGTTTCTCTGTGTGTCTCCAGTTGACAGTCCTGTTTCTAGTGATGTTGTTTCTTTGTGTGTCTCCAGTTGACAGCCCTGTCTCTACTGATGTTGTTTCTCTGTGTGTTTCCAGTTGACAGCCCTGTCTCTACTGATGTTGTTTCTCTGTGTGTCTCCAGTTGACAGTCATGTTTCTAGTGATGTTGTTTCTCTGTGTGTCTCCAGTTGACAGCGCTGTCTCTACTGATGTTGTTTCTCTGTGTGTCTCCAGTTGACAGTCCTGTTTCTAGTGATGTTGTTTCTTTGTGTGTCTCCAGTTGACAGCGCTGTCTCTACTGATGTTGTTTCTTTGTGTGTCTCCAGTTGACAGCCCTGTCTCTACTGATGTTGTTTCTCTGTGTGTCTCCAGTTGACAGTCCTGTTTCTAGTGATGTTGTTTCTTTGTGTGTCTCCAGTTGACAGCCCTGTCTCTACTGATGTTGTTTCTCTGTGTGTTTCCAGTTGACAGCCCTGTCTCTACTGATGTTGTTTCTGTGTGTGTCTCCAGTTGACAGTCATGTTTCTAGTGATGTTGTTTCTCTGTGTGTCTCCAGTTGACAGCGCTGTGTCTACTGATGTTGTTTCTCTGTGTGTCTCCAGTTGACAGTCCTGTTTCTAGTGATGTTGTTTCTTTGTGTGTCTCCAGTTGACAGCGCTGTCTCTACTGATGTTGTTTCTTTGTGTGTCTCCAGTTGACAGCCCTGTCTCTACTGATGTTGTTTCTCTGTGTGTCTCCAGTTGACAGCCCTGTTTCTAGTGATGTTGTTTCTTTGTGTGTCTCCAGTTGACAGCCCTGTCTCTACTGATGTTGTTTCTTTGTGTGTTTCCAGTTGAGAGCCCTGTCTCTACTGATGTTGTTTCTCTGTGTGTTTCCAGTTGACAGCCCTGTCTCTACTGATGTTGTTTTTCTGTGTGTCTCCAGTTGACAGCCCTGTCTCTACTGATGTTGTTTCTTTGTGTGTCTCCAGTTGACAGCCCTGTCTCTACTGATGTTGTTTCTCTGTGTGTTTCCAGTTGAGAGCCCTGTCTCTACTGATGTTGTTTCTCTGTGTGTTTCCAGTTGACAGCCCTGTCTCTACTGATGTTGTTTTTCTGTGTGTCTCCAGTTGACAGCCCTGTCTCTACTGATGTTGTTTCTTTGTGGGTTTCCAGTTGACAGCCCTGTCTCTACTGATGTTGTTTTTCTGTGTGTCTCCAGTTGACAGCCCTGTTTCTAGTGATGTTGTTTCTTTGTGTGTCTCCAGTTGACAGCCCTGTCTCTACTGATGTTTGTTTCTCTGTGTGTTTCCAGTTGAGAGCCGTGTCTCTACTGATGTTGTTTTTCTGTGTGTCTCCAGTTGACAGCCCTGTCTCTACTGATGTTGTTTCTCTGTGTGTTTCCAGTTGACAGCCCTGTCTCTACTGATGTTGTTTTTCTGTGTGTCTCCAGTTGACAGCCCTGTTTCTAGTGATGTTGTTTCTATGTGTGTCTCCAGTTGACAGCCCTGTCTCTACTGATGTTGTTTCTCTGTGTGTTTCCAGTTGAGAGCCCTGTCTCTACTGATGTTGTTTCTCTGTGTGTTTCCAGTTGACAGCCCTGTCTCTACTGATGTTGTTTTTCTGTGTGTCTCCAGTTGACAGCCCTGTCTCTACTGATGTTGTTTCTTTGTGTGTTTCCAGTTGACAGCCCTGTCTCTACTGATGCTGGACCCATACTATCGCACCATCCGTGGCTTTGAAGTGCTCATTGAGAAAGAGTGGCTCAGCTTCGGACACAAATTTGCCCAGGTTTGTGTATAAAAACCTTGCCTGTCTCTGGGCCTGAAAGACAACAAACTGTTCTGGTCAAAGACAAACATAAAAACGCACCAGCTCGTAATAAAACTTAATATACCATTGTAATACACGCACGCACGCACGCACGCACGCACGCACGCACGCACGCACGCATGCACGAACACACGAATGCACACACTACATTGATCATAGCGAAGATGAACATCATCATCATTCTGAGTTTTATTCACACACAATCTCATTTGTGTTGGAGCTGGAGAATAACACAAGACTGTGGCTCTCAGCACCACCGCCTGTTGTTGGAGCCTGAGAATAATACTCAGTCATAGCTCTCAGCACCACCGCCTGTTGTTGGAGCCTGAGAATAATACTCAGTCATAGCTCTCAGCACCACCGCCTGTTGTTGGAGCCTGAGAATAATACTCAGTCATAGCTCTCAGCACCACCGCCTGTTGTTGGAGCCTGAGAATAATACTCAGTCATAGCTCTCAGCACCACCGCCTGTTGTTGGAGCCTGAGAATAATACTCAGTCATAGCTCTCAGCACCACCGCCTGTTGTTGGAGCCTGAGAATAATACTCAGTCATAGCTCTCAGCACCACCGCCTGTTGTTGGATGTTTGTACACAGCTGCTAATGCAGCATATTCAGTGAGTCCATGACGGGTTACACGTTACACATTTACCCCCTGTGTGGGTTATTTTACTACCACTGACATAGACACTGGGTGCGTTTTGTGTCTCTTTCAAAAGACACAGTGGAGTGAACGGAATTGCTGAAGTTTCTAAACAGTGGCAGGTAGACTCGAAAATAAACCTGTTGTAACTGACCAATCACCTGACACCGCCCAGTCAGCTGACACTGACCAGTCACCTGACACCGCCCAGATTGCATGTGTTTGTTGTTTGTAGCGTGTCGGACACGGCGAAGACAAACATTCTGATGCTGACCGCTCGCCCGTCTTCCTCCAGTTCATCGACTGTGTCTGGCAGATCACACGACAGGTCAGTCTGTGTTGGTTTGTCTGATGTCAGGGAACACTCTGTCATAGTGCAATGTTGAATAATGGTTTTGTCACATGGGTTGGAGGCAGGCATGGGGCAATTAACTTGTAAAGTTAATTAATTAAATTACAATTAACTGAGAAATTCTCCAATTAAGTTAAATTAACCTCAGACATTTCTCAAGTCAATTAAATTAAATTAACCTCCTAAATTCTTCGATTAAATGACATTAACAATTAATTTTAATTTAATTAACAATTAAATAATGTGTTGGTAGACATTTTTACATATTTTAAAACAGTTCTAAAATCACAAGATTTGTAACAGAAATGTGTTTTGTAACTTTGTTGGAAAGAGATTTGCTCATACAATATTTACATGCCAAGACAATTCCTCATGGGGCATTTGATCACATTTTAAAAGTTGTAGATACTTGTTAACAAATTTTTTATTTTTCTGAAAGGATTGAAAAGTTGTGGCTGAAGATTTGCAGGTGTGGGCTTGTCCTCTTGTGTTCAACTACCTAACTAACAGAACCGGGCAACTACATACACACTTTCTATGGACCTAGTTGTTATTTATGCAGTGTTTTATACTAAATCAAAGGTTTCCCCTTTACACACTAGCATTTGAATATGTATACTCTATTTTTATGCATCACTAGAATTGGCATGCTTTTGATTTAAGTTGGCACTATAAAAAGATCCCAGATTTAAGCTATATTACCTTTCTCTACATCTCCCCATTAATGGTTATATGTTCACACAAAAATATTGGCTCCATAGGTCCACTTGGCTGCAAGTTGCCAGCCCCAAATGTTTACTTTAAATAGAGATTTACTGAAGCCAGGATTAGCCATTAACTTATCACCCTACCAGAGGACATTCTATTGCCTTCCCTCCAATTCACAGGTGCCTGAATGACCAGCCCATGCCAGTTGGTACAGTGTATATGTGCTCTGTGATGTTCTCCCTCCCTTTCCCACATGCCTGAGTCTGATATCTCTCAGACTACCTGATAGTCACTGGAATAGTGATTGCAGGCCTTCTGAAAACACCTGGATAACATGGCTGAGAACTTTCCAGTAATATCAACTGTTAAATGAGCACTTAATTAAGAGTTAATTGGAATTTGTCAATTAAACTAAATTAACCCCTTTTGGTAAAGTTAATTAATTAAATTAACTTAAAATAGCCTTTTTTGAAAAGTTAATTAATTAAATTAAATTAAGTGAGTTAATTAAATTAACAAATTAACAGTTGAAATTAACCCATATCACGTTGGAGGTATTAATGTCTAAGTTTATGCAGTTCTTTGTGATCAAATTCAATGGTAAATATTACCAAAAATAGATAATATGAATGTATAAAACGAAAAATTATTTCATTTAGCTTTACTTTCGAGTATGGTTAATGGTTTATCCATACAATTTGTGACATCTGTATGACACCTAATCCTGTGGTATCATAGACTAAAGCCAAAGTGGTAAGGTATGACCTTAAATACATGCCCTCAACCAGCAGGGTATGGACTGTTTTAGCTGGCATGGTCATCAAAATAAGCTTGCTCTCTGTAGTGTTAGGGTAGCTGGGATGGCTATTATATGCTTTGTCTTGAATTGGTTAATTTCAGTAGAAGTTTTTAAGATAAATTAACCATTTCTTCACAGATTATAGTTGAAATACTATATAGAATACCAGATTTAAATTTTTTTTGAGTTTTTCTTTTATTTGGTTATGTTACAAGGTTTTTAAGATATTTTTATAAATATGAAAAAATAGCCACTAAAAATGAAGTTTAATTGTTTTGAGAAAATTCCCAAAGAAATAAATGACATACATATACGTATGACATTATAACTGATAACTTTACGGCAGATTTTGGTTAACATAAACCAATTATTAATTTGCTGCCATAATAGCCCTTGAATCTGTACTTGTAACGTGTTGTCGTCTATGGTATCAGGTTATGCCAGCCATTTAACAAACACGTGGAAGGGTCAGTTTGATTGGCCCGTTATCCCACAGGGTCATCCGGTCACATATGCGTCGGCATTTCCGTTAGTATCAAAAAAATATAAACTACGTTAATGCTGATATTTGCTGGTTTAAGTACATGATTTAGTTAGGTAGATATAATACTGATGTGTACTAGCATTACAGTTCCAGACTTTCACGGCGAACAAATATAGCTGGTTCGAACATCGTAGCGCACACGGTTGTTACTATGGAAACATTGTTGCTTTTTTGGGAACTCAAGGGGATTTCCAAAAGGACAGCATTTTTAAAGGATGGATTGGTGAAATATGACGTTAGTGCGGGGTGATTTGTTTGTGGTGTTGACGTTTAGTTCAGTATATCCTAGCATGTTATGAAAAAAATTTTTTTTTAAATCAACTGACAAGCTAGCCACCCCAGCCACCTTAGGCTCTAAGCACTTTCCTGATCACATAGGTGAATAATTGTTTGACACTTGATAATCCAATGGCTTCCTTGTTCACTTGCCATCTGGGTTATGTGCTTTTGATGGCAATCTTGTTAAAATCTTATTAAACAGTCTAATATGTGAGATGTGGTGTGTACTATGTCACTTGTTCTGCTACAGTTTAAGATGTGAGATCACTATGTGCTACATGTCTCTGTATAACTGTTGATACAGTGGTGTGTACTATGTCACTTGTTCTGCTGCAGTTTAAGATGTCAGATCACTATGTGTTATATGTCTCTGTATAACTGTTGATGCAGTGGTGTGTACTATGTCACTTGTTCTGCTGCAGTTTCCAAATGCGTTTGAGTTCAACGAGCGCCTCCTGATGGTGATCCTGGATCATCTGTACAGTTGTCTGTTTGGAACCTTCCTCGCCAACTGTGACATGCAGAGACAGAAAGAGGTGAGGGGATCTTACATTATCTTATCTCTATGAGTGGAAGAAGTGATCAGATAGTATTAAATGGAACACTATCATGTTAATTACTGGAAAATGTTGAGTACAATGCAGGAACTTTCGGACTGGCTATGTATCAAACTCCCCACCGGTGGGGCCACTCACCGTTTCTTCAATGCCATAACTTACATTTGATGTGCAGATTCTGCACAACTTTTTTTCATTTGGTAAACTCCTAATTTTTTCAACATATCTCAGTTTACATTGTGGATAGTTTTGTATTGAAAATGTGTACAGAAACACAATAACAATTACTTTTGTTTCGTCTCTCAAGTGTACAGTTGCAGTGATGTAGTAAGTCATAAACAGTCAAGCCCAGTCAACCAATTCTTGATACCAACTTGTGGCAGTGATGATAGGCTGAGTGGTGCCACGGTTGAGAAGTGTGGCTACTAATGTGAATAAACCAAGGTCATCACTATAAAACCAAGGTCATCACCCTCAATATAAAAGATGAATGCAAAATAATGAAGATTACTAGACCTGAGGTACTCAAGGAAGTAGATGACTTATGGTATCTAGGTTCCTGGATACACAGAACAACCCTAGCAAGACGAGCATGTGACATGCTAAATAACATAGAAATAAAAAGGTCCATTAGATTGACATTTTTCAGGGCAACCATCAAAAATGTGTTGCTTTATGGAGCTAATACCTCCTCACAAAAGAACTGGAAAAGAAGCTCGGCCGGAGTTATACTAGCATGCTCAAGTTACACTAGCATGCTCAAGAATTATCTAAATGTCCACTGGAGCAATAGGCAGACAAACAAAGAACTTTATGGGACAAGCTCTCAAACAAGATTCGAATGAGATGTCTTCAACTACTGTCACCACAAATTTGAACCAGGGTCAATATTCATGTTGTGAACATCGACTCGTGGCAGGAAGAACAGAGGGAAACAAAGACAAACATACAACAAACTGACCTGTGAAGACCTTCATGTTGTGGACACCGACTCATGGCAGGAAGAACAGAGGGAAACAAAGACAAACATACAACAAACTGACCTGTGAAGACCTTCATGTTGTGGACACCGACTCATGGCAGGAAGAACAGACGGAAACAAAGACAAACATACAACAAACTGACCTGTGAAGACCTTCATGTTGAAGTGGCTCACCTTCCTTCCCCAACGAACAACCAACTGTTATGGAAAAAGCTCATCAAAGCTCAACCTCCTGCTCTGGCTAACTAATGATGATGATCTTATGTCTGTGACTGAAGAAAGTGAAGACATCTTACCTAATGCAACTCTTTCTCATGGCATGGAGACTTGGTAAGTTGTATGCCCCCAACCGGTCTCAAAACTGGTTTATATAGCTCTCAATTAACAAGCATAAAGATTATGATGCTAAAGTATGGCTAGTTGTGTTGAGATTATACATCAACTGTCACAGTCTTATGTGTCCAGGGTGTGTGTGACAAGACCATGTCCCTGTGGTTCTTTGTCTTCTGTCTTTATGTTGTGTAGGGGGTGCGTGACAAGACCGTGTCCCTGTGGTCCTATGTCTTTGTGTTGTCCAGGGGATGCATGACAAGGCTGAGTCCCTGTACTCCTATGCCTACTGTCTTTGTGTTGTCCAGTGGGTGCGTGACAAGAACGTGTCCCTGTGGTCCTATGTCTTCTGTCTTTGTGTTGTGTAAGGGGTGTGTGACAAGACTGTGTCCCTGTGGTCCTATGTCTTTGTGTTGTGTAGGGGGTGCATGACAAGACCATGTCGCAGAGGTCCTGTGTCTACTGTCTTTGTGTTGTGTAGGGGGTGCGTGACAAGACTGTGTCCCTGTGGTCCTATGTCAACTGTCAGCTCGAGGAGTTCACGAACCCGCTGTATGCGCCATACGTGCACCAGCACGTGCTGTTTCCCGTGGCGAGCATGCGTCGCATCGAACTATGGACTGGCTACTACGTGCGCTGGAACACACGCATGAGACCACAGGTGATCATTTATATTGTAATTCCAGAAGTCTTACCTGAGTCTGGTAGAATTTTTACATCCATTGCTCACTCCTGAGTCCTGCAAGAAAGTCCAGGCAGCGTCCGTTCTGATTTAGTTTTTGCTCGTCTAGTTAAACTTACACTGAAACTAGGGCTTTAGAATTCGCCCCTAGAAAACATGCAATGTTGCTGTCGTCTGAAGACTTATCATATTAACCGTGCTTAGCTCCCCATCGCATTCATCTGTTGAAAACTTATATTGCTTGTTGCCGTCATCTGAAGACTTATATTATCCGTGCTTAGCCTCCTTAGCTCCCCATCAAATTGATCTGTTGAAAACTAATATTGCTTGCCGATTTTGAGATGCGCGAAAGAAGCTTTCTTATTATTGCGCGTTGTTTGTCAGGAGCCGCTTCATCTACGTAACCGAGAACTGCTGCAGTTGAAAGCACAACTCCAGAGGCGCGTCGAAGAACTCAGCCTGGAACTGGATGCCAAGAACGCCAAGACTAACATGACGTCATCATCACCAGGCCCCACCGGCTTGTCATCTGTCAATGTGTGATGTAGAGGGTGGTATGACGCCAGCCACATCCTGTCACTCGGGACTTGTGTCACTGCTGAATGTTATCAGGATGTCACGTGAACATATGACACAAGCAAGTTGTGTCAAAGCCGTAATGACACGAATCACTTAGGTTGGAATAAAGATACTTCAGGATTCAAGGTAGTTAGAAGTTGTTGGTCTGGACTAGTTGATTTCTCTTGACACAGTTTTGGGATCTGTGGTCATAAACTATATTGACCACACCTACTCATTGTGTGTGACTAGTCACCACAAACAGAGACAACTAATCCAGACATATGTCATACTTCCTGTAACTAGCTAAGTTATTCATGTCTGATCACTGATGCAGCTCTGTCTGTCTAGAAACAATGTGTTGCCAAACAAAGATCAGCAGATTTATTTATGATGTTTACATGACTTGTAAGCGTACACTGTAGTTAGAAGTTGATACACTGGAGTGTCTGTGTCTCTGGTGGTTTACTAAGCGGGACAGTGTGCACCATTGCACCATTGCACCTTTACCACACAATGATTCGTGTCACACTACAGTTGATTATGTGGAACTTTGCATATTAAAAATATGTTTAATAAGATTTAACAAGATTTGCCATCCAAGCCAAAGGCCCAGATGGCAAGTGGACAAGGAAGCCATTGGCTTATCGAGAGTCCAACAATGTTCATCTACTTATAACCCGCCCTCCTGAGATGTGTCAACCTTGTTTTTAAACATATTCACGCTGCTAGCAGTTACACAATCTGTAGACAATTTGTTCCATTCATTTATTGTCCTCTGTGAGAACGAGTGCTTCCTGATGTCCAATTTACATTGATCCTTTACTAATTTTACCTCATGTCCTCTAGTTCTGCTATCCTTCTTGAGTGAGAAAAACATTTCTATCAATATTTTCATACCCATTCAATATCTTAAAAACTTCAATCTGATCTCCTCTTAACTTCCTTCCTTGTTAAACCACATTCTTTCAGGCGTTTTTCATAACTAAGGTCTCTCAGTTCTGGAATAATTTTAGTTGCTCTCCTTTGTATGCGTTCAAGCATATCTATATCCTTCTTACGATATGGTCTCCATGCTTGTATACAGTATTCTAAATGAGGTCTAACTATTGCTTTATAAAGAGGTATAAGAGGTTTCTTCTAATCAATCCAAGAATTTGATTACCCTTTGAAGCTGCAATACCACACTGCTCTGAAACTTTCATATCAGCGCTTATTGTAACTCCTAAGTCCTTTTCTTTTACAGTAGTACCCAGAACAGTATCTCCCATTTTATAGTTTACATTCAAGTTCCCATGTCCTGTATGTAGGCATTTACATTTCCCAAAATTGAACAACTGCCATTTCTCAGACCATTTCATTAATCTGTCTAGATCGTTTTGTAAATGTTGTTTATCACCATCAGTATTAACCTTTCTAAACAGTTTTGTGTCATCCGCAAATTTCAGTACATTACTTGTTATACTGTCGTCCAAGTCATTGATATAAATTAAGAATAATATACGTCCTAATACTGATCCTTGAGGTACCCCACTCAAAACCGATTTCCAATTTGAAACTTCTCCATCTACTACAACTCGTTGTCTTCTGTCAGTCAGCCATTGTTCTATCCAGTCAGTTATGCTATCCCCGATACCATGGGCTTTTAATTTAAGTAGTAATCTTTGATGTGGCACTTTGTCAAAAGCTTTCTGAAAATCTAAGTAGATAATATCTACTGGTGATCCCACGTCTATCCACTTAGTGATTTCTTCCAAAAAACATAACATATTTGTTAAGCATGACCTCGCTTTAAGGAATCCATGTTGAGATGAATTTAATAATTTATGCTTAACGAGGAAGTCCACCATATGGTATTTAATTAACCTTTCTAATAATTTACAAATCACTGACGTTAAACTCACTGGTCTGTAATTCTCCGACTTATTTCTCGAACCCTTTTTAAATAATGGTATGATGTTTGCTTCTTTCCATTCAAACGGAACAACTCCCTCTTTTAATGACAAGTTGAATACTCTTGCAAGTGGTATACCGATTTGTTCTACTGTTTCCATTAGTAATTTTGGAGGAATCCCATCCACTTCCGGTGATTTGTTATCCTTCATTGCCTTTATTTTCTTAGCTACCAATTCTGGAGTTACAACTAACGGACCTAAATAGTCAGATTTAGCCCCCTGAAATTTAGCATCAGCAACTGGTAATGAACTAATATCTTCTTTGGTAAACACTGAACTGAAGTAACCATTTAGGTCTTCCGCCATTAAAAACCCCTGTGATATTATATTTCCAGCACTGTCTTCTAGAGGTCCAACCTTGTCTTGTACGTTTTGTTTACTCCTGACATATGCATAAAAACTCTTGCTGTCATTTTTTATGTTACATGCTAGTTTTTGCTCATAGCTTCTTTTAGATTGTCTGATTTCAGTTGTAGCTGCATTAAGTGCCTCTTTGTAATTTGCATAGTCTTCTTCCTTTCTGGTACGCCTATAAACCCTCCACATAGTTTGTTTTAGCATTATTTTTCTAATAGCCTCTTTTGACAAGTGTTTCTTTCTACACCGTTTTCCTTATTTTTGGTTTTATCGATGATACTCTCAATTTCATATTTTAGAATATTCCAACATTCAATTGCGGTCTTATTCATCAGCATGTTATTCCAATCTAGCTTTGCTAAGTATTTTCTCATATCTTTGTAGTTACCTTTGTGGAAGTTTCTCTTGTACGTTTTCTTATTTTTACTTTCTGATTTTACATTGATGTCAAAATGTATTTGATTATGGTCACTATTACCCAATGGTTCAAATATTTTTACATTGTCCACTAATTCTTTTTGTGATGACAAAACTATAAATAATACATTTTCTCCCCTGGTTGGTTGTAGTACGTGCTGAGTAAGAAAGCTATCCTGGATTAAAAATAGAAATTGTTGTTCCTCAATCCCTGTGCTCTCTAGAGAATTCCATTGTATGTGTCCATGGTTAAAATCTCCCATTATGATACATTCCCCTTTACTAACTTCCTTTATAGCGTTTTTTATTTTTGTGTTGTCTTCTTCGTTTATGTTTGGACTTCAGTAAACTAATCCAATAGTTAATTTTGAATTTCCTGAAACAATTTTGCACCAAACAGCTTCATCGCAATCTGCTTCCCTTTCTAGTTTTATTTCATAAGCCTGAATAGATTCTTTAACATATAAAATAACTCCCCCGCCCCTTCTTCCTATTTGATCTTTCCTAAACATTACATATCCTGTCAGTCCTAATTCAGCATCTGTTATATCTATGTTGGCCCATGATTCAGTTATACCAATTATGTGAGGGTCAATATCTTCTACCATAATGTTTAATTCGTTTTTCTTATTTACTATGCTCCTTGCATTTAAACATACGCATCTATAACCTTTTTCAGAGATGTTTTTCGGATGATTTGATATTGGTTTATCTGTGCTAGTGGCCTCTTGTTCTGCTTGATACACCTCTAGGTAACCCCCCTGCACTTCTAGTTTAAAGAATGTTTACTTCCAAAAATATTTGTCATTGTACCCAAGTCACTATCTACTGCTGCTGAAAGTTTGTCCGCGAATACTGCCGCTCCCTTTCCACTTAGATGAAGCCCATCCTTCATGTACATATCAGCCCTCCCAACAAAACTTCCCCATAAATCCACAAATCCAACTTCCTCTTCCCTACATAGCTTCTGGACTAACATGTTAATTGCCATCCCCCGACAATTTCGATATTTGTGACCCCTCCTGCCCATTACAGGTAAAATCCCTGACAGTATTACCTGCTCAACCCGCGTCTGTTTTAGTGTTCTGACCAACTGCCTATATTTCCTAACTATGGCAGTTGTACCCTCCCTCTCTATGTTATTTGTCCCTACGTGTACTAAAACAGATCCACCCTTACCCGAGCCTACAATGTTTTTTACCCTCTCAGTTATCGCCTCTATTTTGGCTCCAGGCAAGCAGACCACCACATCATCTCCCTTGTTTAAGACTCTGTCAGTCTTCCTAACTATCGAATCCCCCACAAACACCCTCGCTCTCTTCCTCACCCCTTCTATCACTGCTGCAGAATAACTCTTCCGTTCGATCCCCTCCATCACATTCTGTCCTGACCCCTTCCCTCCTGTCTCCTTCACTCCTGTCTCCCCCACTTCCCACTCCTTTGATCTTGTCTCTCCCACTCCCCTCTCCTTCACTCCGGTTGTTTTCCCTCCCGTCTACCCCACTCCATTCTCCTTCCCTCCTGTCTCCCCTACTCCCCTCTCCTTCACTCCGGTTGTCTTCCCTCCTGTTCCTTTCCTTCCCGTCTCCTTACGTCCTGTCTCCCTACGACCTGTCACCTTCCCTCCTCTCAGCTTCCTCCCAGGCTGCGGTGAGCTCTCCCTAGCATCTCTTGTGTCTTTCCCCACTTTATCATCTACTGTTCCCCCACCGGAACTACTGGCACAACCCCCTTGTTCCCTTTCCACCATTGCCACAACGAGCAGCCTCAGCTCTTCCAACTCCAACTCTAGTTCCTTCATCTTCGTACATCCCCTACGCTCAAAACTAAAACTATCTGCCTGGACCTCAGCCCAGGACTTCTCGCACCCAGACTTGACGAAGTCCACCCAGTTACTGCAACTGCCACAAATTAAGTGCCTTGTGGCCTTTAACTGCCGTTTGCACGGCGCCATCATACAATTTAGTTTTAATTTGTTTGCTACGTTAGCCTTGAATAAGGCTGTTTTTGTGATCAAAAGAACACTTTAGGCTAATATACTTGCTAACTGTGTCTTCTATTAACCTCGCATGAGAAAAAAAACCTGCCACCTAGCGAATACGGAGAACACTGTGTAACAAAACAACGAAGTCAATGTGTACTAATTTACGCTAAAATCCTGCTGTTAATTCCTTTTTACCGAAAACGTTTACTACCACTATGTCAGATATTACCTTATGTATGTAATTTAAGTAAATAAATCACTTTATCTTATATTTATATTAGCCAATGTAAACGATAGCTCGATGCACGAGTTGAATTCACGACCTGTAAACAAACTCCCTTTTATCACTCGTTGAGTTTGAATCCGGGAAAAAATACTACCTCTGTTAACAAAAACGGTTTATTAATATATGTCTACAAGAAGTTGGTGAACAATATATGTATAATAGTAATACTTATTCTAACCAATATTCCAATGTTACTGACTATTCACTATGCTATCTCAATTTTCGAATGGTAAACAACCCTATTAACGCTCGCTGAATTCCCTGACAGAGTCCGAAACTAACTTACTCTAAAATACTCCCTCTGACTAATAATTAACAAAACCTGGTTCCTAATATATGTCTACAATACGTTTGTGTATAATATATATGAAATAGTAATACTTATTCTATTTAATATACCGCGTTTTTCTGTATATGATCTACACCAAATTCAATCGCTGCACCAAATGTTGTACATATTACAGGCTGACCATTGTATCTGACCTCGGTACAACATTGGATTTATTACCATTTGTATCATAGGTTGTGTCCCTGATGCTTTGTTAACACGTCAGTTTGCAAGTTACGTACATCGACGAAACGTAGTTTACTTGAGGACAAACATCCACTTGCATCGGTCACGGTGGCATTAGAAGCTGCGCTGGATGGCTATGTAAACACAACATTAATGTTGTCCGGGGCAGGCACCGGGGGTGATGTAGACAGAAACCACTGTTGATGACGCAGGCCGGACAATATAGGGCCTACTGCCTTCATGATGGTTGTACATTGAATAATATAGATATCAATATTTTCTTCCAACTTACAACTGAAACTCTAGAAAGAAGGTAGTAGAATCACAAGACACAAAGCAGCATCAGTTAAGGAACAGTGCAGGTTGGATTTAAGAAAGTATTCATTCTCATTGAAAGTTTCAGAGCAGTGTAGTATTGCAGCTTCAAAGGGTAACCCATTCTTGGGTTGATTAGGAGAAATATAAAATACAAGGAAAAAGCCAATTATACCTCTGTATAAAGCAATAGTTAGGTCTCATTTAGAATACTGTATACAAGCGTGGAGACCATATTGTAAGGAGGATATAGATACGCTTGAACGCATACAAAGGAGAGCAACTAAAATGATTCCAGAACTGAGAGACCTTGATTATGAAGAACGCCTAAAAGAATGTGGTTTAACAACCCTAGAGATGGTTAAGAGGAGATCAAATTGAAGTTTTTAAGATATTGAACGGGTATGAAAATATAGATAGTAATATTTTTTCATTAGTAAAGGGTCGGTGTAGATTGGATATCAGGAAGCAATCGTTCTCACATAGGACAATACACTGTAAATGAATGGAACAAATTATCTACAGATTGTGTAACTGCTAGCAGTGTGAATATATAAAAACAAGTTTGACACATATCTCAAGAGGGCATGTTACACATAGATAAACAAAAATGTTGGACTCTCGCAGGCCCGTAGCTAGGCTGGGGCACGGGGGACCGTAGTGTATACACCTGTAATTGCAGGTGTATACACTAATTCGTGGGGACCAAGGTAATCAGTAAGGCTATTGGGCACAGTCAAATGTGTGCGTTTGTAAACTTGGAATGATTTTTCGCGGTGATTTAGTGAAAACGCATTATTTAATCGTCATGGTTTGTTTTCGACCAATTAGAACATGTTTGTTTTCGCTGCCGATGTTTGTGGAAGTCACCGCGGTAAGTGTAGCGAAAGTTACGAAGGAACAGTTGAAATGTAGACATGACTTTTAATAATTAGAGCTGCAAAGTCTCACGCATATATACAGACTCACGCAGTTGGCTTCCGTCTCACGCAGTTGGTTTCCGTCTCACGCAGTTGGCTTCCGTCTCACGCTCTCATGCAGCCATCAGATCTCACGGCCAGAGCAGTGACGATACGGCGATAACATCTGAAATTAAGCCGCTGTACGTCATCGTCATTAATTCCAGTTTACTAGAATTCGACGCTCGGTTCGGTGAACGCCGTGAGCGAGTGTATACAGCCTTGACGACACTTAGCGCCAATGGTAACGATTTTCTTGATGTCAAAATTATGAAGCCATTGTTGGAGCATATTCCAGAACCCATCATCAAGAATGATCTGTGTGTCATGAGGTAGAAATTGCAAAGCCCCTGATCCTTTAAAAATTACCCAAGGGCACATCTTCCAAAACATTGTTGCGGTGCAGAAAGTTGTCGTTACGCACAAAGAGGCGTTTCCAATGTCGTACAGAGTTCTTTCATGTGTTCAAACGTGGTGCTTCAACAGCAGTGTGTTTGAGGCGAGCTTTTCCACACTTACACGAACACTTACTCCACACAGACGGTCAGTGCTCTGACAACGCCTGAGCAACCTCATCCTCCTCTCCTTCAAGCGAGACCTCACACAAAGCATCACCCATGATGAATTTGTCAAACAATTCCAGCAGCAGAGCAGACGTATTCTGTTCTGATAGCTGCATGACACTGCGAGACCGTCTAATTCAGACTGTAAAATGGGACACTGTTTTAATTCATCCGTAATTCTTCCTGACCGCATTTTAATCAACTCATACGTGTAGTAAAGGGTGTATACAATGATTTCATGTCACTTAATGTTTTATTATTGTCATAACAATTCGTATCATGTTATGCGCTACATTTGCCAATTTTGGTGCCCCTCGATGACTAACCTCCTGCCTACGGGCATGGACTCTCGATAATCCAATGACATCCTTTTCCACTTGCCATCTGACCCTTTGGCTTGGATAGCAATCTTGTTAAATCATAGAGGACGACTAATGAAGGGAGCAAATTATCTGATAATTTAAGTGTGAATATTTTAAAAATAAAATAAAAATGTACACATATCTGGCTATACATTCAACGTTTTTGAACTCTCGATAAGCTTCTTTGTTCACTTTCCATCTGGAGCTTGTTGCTTTGGATAGCCGCCTTGTTACATTTTGTATTGGCACTAGCACCATAGCTGTATCTGTAGCAGCCTTAATTGTTACATATTGTATTGGCACTAGCACCATAGCACCATATGTAGCAGCCTTGTTACATCTTGTATTGGCTCTAGCACCATAGCTGTTAAACAGCCTTGTTACATCTTGTATTGGCACTAGCACCATAGCACCATATGTAGCAGCCTTGTTACATCTTGTATTGGCTCTAGCACCATAGCTGTATATGTAGCAGCCTTGTTACATCTTGTATTGGCACTAGCACCATAGCTGTTTATGTAGCAGCCTTGTTACATCTTGTATTGGCACTAGCACCGTAGCACCATATGTAGCAGCCTTGTTACATTTTGTATTGGCTCTAGCACCATAGCTGTATATGTAGCAGCCTTGTTACATCTTGTATTGGCACTAGCACCATAGCTGTATCTGTAGCAGCCTTGTTACATCTTGTATTGGCACTAGCATCAAAGCTGTATCTGTAGCAGCCTTAATTGTTACATATTGTATTGGCACTAGCACCATAGCACCATATGTAGCAGCCTTGTTACATTTTGTATTGGCTCTAGCACCATAGCTGTATATG
This sequence comes from Lamellibrachia columna, assembly GCA_963662155.1. Taxonomy (NCBI): domain Eukaryota; kingdom Metazoa; phylum Annelida; class Polychaeta; order Sabellida; family Siboglinidae; genus Lamellibrachia; species Lamellibrachia columna. The sequence continues at coordinate 19,510,397 of OY759274.1, forward strand.
TAGCAGCCTTGTTACATCTTGTATTGGCACTAGCACCATAGCTGTATCTGTAGCAGCCTTGTTACATCTTGTATTGGCACTAGCACTATAGCTGTATCTGTAGCAGCCTTATTTGTTACATCTAGTATTGGCACTAGCACCATAGCTGTATCTGTAAGTCTACTGTACGTCGTATGAGCGGTAGACCCTTTGAAACGGGCAAAGAAATCATATCTAAGTGAAGTGTCTTTGGCTTACACTAGCCGCGGTGAATGGCGACACGAGGCTCGAGTAGTTTAGAAGCAGACAGCGGGGGTCGATATTGGCCAATACTTGTCCAATGTGTCTTCTTAAGACGGCCGCATATGTTCCACTGACATTGCTACATTGCAATGATTTGTGGACAATCGATATCAGTGCCGCTGGAGCCTTTACGTTGGTATTCGCTAATGACGGAGGGATTGGTCCCTGGGATTGGGTCACAGGCGCTCGATTTTGATGACAAGTCAGCGGAAGGCGCGAAGGTAACGCGACAGGGCGGGTAAACAGATGCGGGGTGATATCTTGACAGTCTAGTGCGTTTAATCGTAGAAGCAGGCTTGTTGTTGAAACGTCTGACTAAGTTTACGGTTAATGCGCCACGGCTGCTTCTACTTTCGGCGACATCAATATTATCAATAGGTCGTTGTTGTTGCGTGATGATTCGTTTATTTTAGCGGAGTAGAACGCTGCCTTCGCTGTTGATATTGATTGTTTGTATGACTGGAGTAGTTTGTGCATTACAATTCTCGAGAAACGACCGGTGTCGTCTGCCTTCATTTCATGCTTGTGTAGAAATATATATATATGTGTGTGTGTGTGTGTGTGTGTGTGTGTGTGTGTGTGTGTGTGTGTGTGTGTGTGTGTGTGTGTGTGTGTGTGTGTGTGTGTGTGTGTGTGTGTGTGTGTGTGTGTGTGTGTGTGTGTGTGTGTGTGTGTGTGTGTGTGTGTGTACGTGTGTGTGTGTGTGTGTGTGTGCATGTGTGTGTGTACGTGTGTGTGTGTGTGTGTGTGTGTGTGTGTGTGTGTGTGTGTGTGTGCAAATCTTGCAAATGCAAATATATATATATATATATATATATATATATATATATATATATATATATATATATATATATATATTTGCATTTGCAATTTGCAAGATTTGCATATATATATATATATATATATATATATATATATATAAACGATAACATACTGTTGGTGTTGTCAATCGTTAATGACAGCATAGGTACCTCAAAATAATAAGTTTATGAATAACTATGATAATTTTTTTATTAAGGGGGCTCCTTGCACCACCCTATATATACCTCCTATGTGTTCGTCCATGTTTTATTTAACTGCTTTGCCATAGCATGAGATGGCAGTCAGTAAGACATGATTAATAATGATGGTTAGGGCCTCACTCAAGCTGAGCTATATGTTAGCAGGGAGGGTTGTCACTGAGGGTGGTCACTGCCAGGGTGGTCACTGAGGGTGGTCATGCACTTCCAGGGTGGTCACTGAGGGTGGTCACTGAGGATGGTCACTGCCAGGGTGGTCACTGAGGGTGGTCACTGAGGGTGGTCACGTCTGTTCTGTTCCGTCTCCGATTAGTGATACGTGACCGACATTAACTTGATTAACCGAACCACGAGGGATACACAGTCCCTAACGTTGAAAGCCAAGTTGTTTCTCTCGTGCGTTTTCTGCTGAATTATGTATACACTGTAACAGATACATATTATATATAGTGCCTACTGATAGAAGCGAACCGACGGCGTTGTTTTCTGTAACCACGGTGAATCTCGCTCGGCGACAGCCCGTGCACTTTCAAGGCGCCGGCCGACGAGAGGGTTGTGTTGTGAACACGAACCCGAGACAGGCCGGGCCACCACCGCCCCGCTGAGAGAGAACAACGGGTCTCGCCCTGGCCCGCTGTCAGAGTGAAAAGAGGAGAACGAGAGAATAGACGGGCGTGAGGGGACGGGTCTCGTTACGCTGGCCAATATGCCGCTGGTAGAGCCCGATAGACAACGTTGACAGGGTGTCTGCGTGGGGTATCTGCGCGGGGTATCTGCGTGACCTCGGTCGAACTCATCTAGCGGGTTGTCTGTCCATCAACACCCGCTGTTCACCCGCAGCCCGCTCCCACGCTAGTGACCTACAAACGGGGTAAACAGTGCAACTAGCTAGGTGACGAAAGACGAACGAAGGTACGTGTTAGGTAAGGGAGAGTGGTTTGATGGCTGTGCGATGATGTCACTTATTCGACATCAGTGAATTAGGTATACACCAGCAGCCTCCAGTCACCCCACGAAAATCGTCGGCAGCTCATCTTGTCGAACGTCGTGTTCTAGCTGCGTTTGTTGGGCCACATGTAAGTATGACTCTACAGTTAGGCACCCGTGGGTACAGACTGGCGGTCCGTATCGTCCGGCGTAGGGTAGAACCAATCAATTTGTAATTGGGACACGCGCGCACGCACGCACGCACGCACGCACGCACGCACGCACGCACGCACGCACGCACGCACGCACGCACACACACACACACACACACGAGCCACGAACCTTTATGCCTGTGAAGATTGTCTTATTATTCACAGCAACTCGATCACCATGGTCCATATAGTTAGTTAGCTTAGTAAAGTGACGCAGTTGTATTCAGGTAGACGCGCTCGCGACAACATTGTTATATGTTCACGTTGGCGTACGATGCATGCACCAAGGAAGACGTTTAGTTGTAGAGACACGTGTCATATGTCACAACTAAAAACTCATTTACACGAGTGATTTGTGCCCCAATTGGTCGGGCGACACCGTGGTGCGTGGCAAAGCGCAGCTACTAAATTATGTGTTTGTTTACACAAGCGACGTGTCTAGGCAGTGCGAGTACGACTTTTGACTTGCACCGATCCCGACTTGAGCTTCGACAAGTGCAACAGTTGTTGGTCACGGCGGTCGATGATTGGCCACTGCGTCAAACTGGACACAAGCCCAATTCGCCAACAATTTATTGTCCGACTGGTTGGGCGACACAGAGTCGCCCGTTCGTTAGTTGTTAGTTAGTTAATTAGTTAATTAATTAATTAATTAGTTAGTAAGTTTTGTCAGTTAGTTAGTTGTGTCATATCGAGACGCCTATATTTCATGATTCCCCTCAACCCCACATTCCCACCACCAGTCGAAGGTACTCAGCTCACCTTTACTGAGAGCAGGACAGAGATTGTATCTTTGGCCAACTCGGAGCGGTGCTCACACAGTGTCAGTCTTGCTTACCATCAAAAGGCCCAATCAGATTCGACTTTTTTGAGGGGCATGATGAGACACAGTATCTTTGACAACGTGTCGAACAGATATTGACTCCGTTTTGTCATGACAAATTAGAAAGCATCGTGGACGTGGGTCTGTCGGTGGCGGGTCTGCGTTGATGGCAATGGCAAAGGCAGAACAGTTAAACTTGGCAGTTAGGCCCTATGATACTTACATAAAATATCGTTATGACATTGCAACATTGTACCAGTGGTCATTTAACATGCGTATAAGAAACAAATACTTTCCTTCATGCATTTCCTTCATGTCCTTCATGTGATTTAAAATGGCAATTTTTCGTCAAAGTATCCTTTAACAGAAACACAAGTGGTAGGCCATATGATCATTTTTCTTAGCTGTGTTTCCTGAACCCTGCTGGTCGTAATCCGTGCAGTCGGCTGTTCCATATACAGTTTAGTGCTGCTAGGCGATGAGGTCAGCGGTTTTGTAGAGTTCATGCAAGAAGCTTTTCTGCGACTGCGACAGCATGATAGGCTATGTCAAGATGACGGAGACTTCGTACGAATGACGGACAGTTGCAATGTATCTGTGCGTATAGCTACATCCTCCGGGAAAATACATACGCAACCCGCAAAAATAAGTACGACAACCAACTCTTTTATATCATATGGACTTTATCAATGGCAGTGTGTACGTTTTGCTTGTAATTAGCCAAGGGCCTAATTTATTTACTTATTTATATGCAATTCAATGCTCCTAATTTAAAGCTTATTTACAATTGAATAGCTGACTGCAACAAACAAAGCCCAACTCCACCGATAGTGAATGTTGGTGGGAACAAAACCTGTTTCATACTCCGTGGATCAAGTACCAACAGGTTGTCACTGGTTGTTCACAACACTACTACACTCACTTTTACCACTTTTAAGTTAGATCAGTTTCATAGTTCATGGGGATTACAGGGCGCGGAGTTGGGCCGGTGTTGGGATCAAAGGGCGTAGAGTTGCGCTAGTGTTGGGATCAAAGGGCGTGGAGTTGGGCTAGTGTCGGGATCAAAGGGCGTGGAGTTGGGCTAGTGATGGGATCAAAGGGCGTGGAGTTGGGCTAGTGTCGGGATCAAAGGGCGTGGAGTTGGGCTAGTGTTGGGATCAAAGGGCGTGGAGTTGGGCTAGTGTTGGGATCAAAAGGCGTGGAGTTGGGCCAGTGTTTAAGTAAGATACTGCATACTTATTTTTAATGTAATTAAAACATGAACAACACCAGACTAGGAACAACCAAATTTCTATTGGCTCAGAATCAACAACAGTAATCAACAAAGATGCGTCATGATGGGTAAAGCCCGAACACAAACTATACGGTGTCATTGTCTTCATAGCAGATTAGAACAGAGGACAGATCAGCAAACCTGATTAATCATCTTCCTCATTATCATCACCATCGAATACACCATCCGCTCCTCGAAATTCTTCAAGGATACTGTTGATGTTTTCTATGGTGGACTGCCTCAAGTTCTTTGTGAACGACTTCAAGTCGTCTATATTAGCTATCTTTACTCGTACCTGTATATTATGGACATGTTGGGCAGGTACGACATCTGGCGTCAAGATAGGGAACGATGTTTTCACAATGTCAGACATCGATCTGGAAACATGCACACTCAGCTTGTCAGCTTCTTCTTTTTTTTTTTTTTTTTCTAGTGACAGACTTTTGAAAAGTGGGTCGAAGTGGCCTTTATAGTCCTTGATCATGTCACCCGTCACTACGACAGTTTCGAATTTTATTTCATGCAAATCCGTCAACGTTTCCGCTGTATCTGTTTACGTTTGATCTTCTCAATCACTCCAAACTCAATATCGCAGCAACGGCAAGAATGAATGTCCACGTATGGGTAGATGAACATTTATGCTGTGAAAACGACTTAGGTGGACAAGCGTGACCAAACATTAACTGATCGTGTGGTTGCCATTCCGTCCCCTGCACCCGTCACAGAAAACATTCTGTCCCCTGCACCCGTCACAGAAAACATTCTGTCCCCTGCACCCGTCACAGAAAACATTCTGTCCCCTGCACCCGTCACAGAAAACATTCTGTCCCCTGCACCCGTCACAGAAAACATTCTGTCCCCTGCACCCGTCACAGAAAACATTCTGTCCCCTGCACCCGTCACAGAAAACATTCTGTCCCCTGCACCCGTCACAGAAAACATCTAAGTGCTTAACACTTCGATGAACCTTTGTCTGTACAAAGTGATTGAGACCAGAAACCACTTCTCTACAACCTCTCCTGGCTGTTCGTTCGGGGCCATGTGTACGTGACGGGTTTACCAGTTTTACACGAATGGACGCAGAAGTTATAAACCCACATTTGCATCTTATTTCGCCGCCACTCCTCATTTTTTCTTCTCATCGATAATTTTAGCTTCATCCGTCGCGGCTTATTGCGATGCGAAATAGCAGCAACTTAGTATTAAACGATTGCTACTCCATCTAGCGGAATAGTGACATAGTCTGAGTTCAAGCTGACCCAACTCCACGGAGTTGTTATTAATATTATTATTATGTTGTGGTTGTTGGTTGTTAGATACACCAGGGAGACCGGGGCCAGTTGAACCATTTCTTATAAAACAGAAATATTTTAAAACACGTTTTTTATCACAACAAACTACACTCATACGTTAGCGCACATATCATTGTCATATACAAAGCTGCTGAGCGAGTGTGTTTGAGGATTCCGAGATATGACAATTTTAATGAGCACCTCTTCCCTATTTCAATTTAACAAGATTTAGCAAGTTTAAAAAAGATTGCCGTCCAAAACTACAATGGCTTATCGAGAGTCCAACACTGTTATCAGTATTATTTAATTTTAATCATATTCACACTAGTTGACAGTTTGTTCCATTCATTTATCACCCTATGTGAGAAAGAGTACTTTCTCATGTCCAACCTACACTGCTCCTTAACTAATGCTGCTTTGTGTCCTCTGGTTCTACTGACCCGCATGCGGGGTTAATTGAAGGGGTCAGTTGAAACATGTGTATTATGTTACTGAAATATTCCAGTTATGTCAATCTACACACGTATATTATCAACATATCGTGTTATAGATATAGCATACCCCAAGTTATGTAAGATCATATAGAAACTAATAATATATAAATATTTACGTCATCTAGAACACGCGCACGGACTTTTCTAGCTGTTTATTGTTCAAAACTGGAACGCATGCAACACATTATATTACGTTATATTACATTATATTACACACCATTTATTTGAGTAAGGTGCAACTGGTTCAACTTCTAGACGTAAACCATCTGCAATTAATTCACAACACAAGTATTTTATGAATCAAAATTCTTTCGTTTGGCCGAATTCAGGCGGAGGATAAATCTTACCAGTGGTACTTAAACTACTTACTACCGGCTCAAGGTACTAGTTATGCTCAATACCATTCATTCAATTAATATTAGTTAGCATAGTTAAGTTAATCTTGTATTTGTTTAAATTAATTTAAGTTAATTTGTATTTTAAAATTTACGTAATTTAGTTAACGATTAACTTTTGCTGACTTATGAATGAACCTGTGAGCAACATGAACAACATGAACAACATGAACAACATGAACAACATGAACAACATGAACAACATGAACAAAACATGTGTTCTACGTGTTTCTATTATCTTATATCACACTTTTTGTTTATATACAGTAAACAGCCAAACTCACTAAAACTAAATACAATGTTTCCATATGTTTATATTCACATCAACATTGTTGCAAAACAAATGTAACACTCAATGCAAATTTGTAACCTTTTATAGCAACTTTGTAAACGAACTTTCTGGTAACATTTAGGGTAGGATGGGGCAAGGAACCCCATTAAGGGAAATGGCTATACTTATTCATAAACGTATTATCTAGAGGTATCTATGCTGCCATGTGATTGTTGCGCGGCTGTAATATGACGTCATACCAAAACATTGATGACGATTAACAACACCAAAGAATGTTATTGTTTATTAAATATAATATTGTCCAAGCAAGAGGCAAGACGCTGCCTCCTATAGGGCAAGAATCCCCCGGGTGCGTCTTGCCTCTTTCTTCATTGAATAAAATATATGAATGAAACACACTATTCCCAAATGTAAAAAAAATATGTTTTATTTTATCCAAGCACTTAACAGCATCAAACATGCATGATTTACTCCTGGCATTGCACAATGCACTCCTGGCGTGAAGTCATTGTACAACTGAAACTGTGCCCACACCTCCCGATATTTACAGTTTACGAAGGGCTCGCCGCATGTGACGTACGCCATGCTTCCTCTTCGTTGCTAGTGTCGACGCGTCTTCTCTTTTGCTTCTTAATTGCGTCTTTGGTTCCGTTCTGTGTTCCTCTTCTAGCCACCAGTGACTTTCCCTTTAGCTTCCCGTTCCCGTTTCCTGACTCACGATCAACGAGTTCAACTTGTGTGTGATAAATTACAGTTTATCAGGAAACAGTAAGAACTCAAATGGATATAGGTTTTACAGTGTGGCACCTTGTGTAACCGAGGATAACGCATTTTGCGTAATATGCATATTAATTAAGCAATGTACTCCGAATTATTGTATACCATCAGTACGAAATGATAGATCGTTCATTTGAAAACACGTAGCTTTTAAAAAGTAAATTTTTTTTCACCCCTCATCACTACTATAAATTGGCCAAATTATGTGGGTCCAAGACATTGTAAGGGGCGTCTTGCCTCCAGTATACATGGTGTAGACATCTCTTAATTCCCGCGCTAATACTAATTAGTGCCTACATTTTGTAGCAATAAATGGAACTATACATTAATGAGGAATACAAAATATACGCTATGAACGATTTGACTTTGTTGACCAGAGAATACTGACCACCAGAGAACACACTGGAGAAAGTGCCGGAAGTGGATCGCTGCAGGCGCAATGGACGACGGTCAACGGACGCGGGACGCGGGAGTGTGTGCACGGGGATGCTTCCCATCCGGCTTCCGGCACGAGTCACGCGCGTTGTTCCGTCTCGCATGGCCTACTGTGAGTACCCGCAGTGACACGTCCCAGTAGCTACACAGTACCCGCTGTGACACGTCCCAGTAGCTACACAGTACCCGCTGTGACACGCCCCAGTAGCTACACAGTACCCGCTGTGACACGCCCCAGTAGCTACACAGTACCCGCTGTGACACGCCGCAGTAGTTACACAGTACCCGCTGTGACACGCCGCAGTAGTTACACAGTACCCGCTGTGACATGCCGCAGTAGCTACACAGTACCCGCTGTGACACGTCCCAGTAGCTACACAGTACCCGCTGTGACACGCCCCAGTAGCTACACAGTACCCGCTGTGACACGCCGCAGTAGCTACACAGTACCCGCTGTGACACGCCCCAGTAGCTACACAGTACCCGCTGTGACACGCCCCAGTAGCTACACAGTACCCGCTGTGACACGCCGCAGTAGCTACACAGTACCCGCTGTGACACGCCCCAGTAGCTACACAGTACCCGCTGTGACACGCCGCAGTAGCTACACAGTACCCGCTGTGACACGCCCCAGTAGCTATACAGTACCCGCTGTGACACGCCCCAGTAGCTACACAGTACCCGCTGTGACACGCCCCAGTAGCTACACAGTACCCGCTGTGACACGCCCCAGTAGCTACACAGTACCCGCTGTGACACGCCGCAGTAGCTACACAGTACCCGCTGTGACACGCCGCAGTAGCTACACAGTACCCGCTGTGACACGCCCCAGTAGCTACACAGTACCCGCTGTGACACGCCGCAGTAGCTACACAGTACCCGCTGTGACACGCCCCGGTAACTACACAGTACCCGCTGTGACACGCCCCAGTAGCTACACAGTACCCGCTGTGACACGCCCCAGTAGCTACACAGTACCCGCTGTGACACGCCGCAGTAGCTACACAGTACCCGCTGTGACACGCCGCAGTAGCTACACAGTACCCGCTGTGACACGCCGCAGTAGCTACACAGTACCCGCTGTGACACGCCGCAGTAGCTACACAGTACCCGCTGTGACACGCCGCAGTAGCTACACAGTACCCGCTGTGACACGCCGCAGTAGCTACACAGTACCCGCTGTGACACGCCGCAGTAGCTACACAGTACACGCGGTTGTGAGACAAGCTCTCTACCATTATAGGCCTGCAAACCTGCCCTGAGTTGCTACACAGAGCACGCACGCACGCACGCACGCACGCACGCACGCACGCACGCACGCACGCACGCACGCACGCACGCACGCACGCACGCACGCACGCACGCGCGCACGCACGTACGCATGCACGCAAAGTAACGGCTTAGTAAAACCATTACGAGTCAGCCACAGCCAACCTTGATGTTCAATGTTCGCACAAGTATTAGCAGCGGAAAAATATCTTTCTCTGCTCAATTCTCTATTCCGAGGTCTTCTCTGAATTCTCCCCATTTCCCTTCTGTCTTCTCGTTTCACATAGCATATTTTCTAGACCGAGAGTTCAACTATGTAAACACTGTTTTCATTTCAGTAATGTTCTTAATCAGTCGGTTTCATGCACGGTCTGTCCAGGCACTGCTACCTTGTTCACACGACACCTCTGTCTGCCCAAGTATTGCTACCTGGTTCACTCGACACCTCTATCTGTCCAGGTATTGCTACCTGGTTCACATGACACCTCTGTCTGCCCATGTACCTGGTTCACGACACCTCTGTCTGTCCAGATATTGCTGGCTGGTTCATACGATACCTCTGTCTGCCAGGGTATTGCTACCTGGTCCACGACACCTCTTTCTGTCCAGATATTGCTGGCTGGTTCACACGATACCTCTGTCTGCCAGGGTATTGCTACCTGGTTCACACGACACATATGTCTCTGTTGCAGTCGCTGTCCATACTCTTCCACTACATGATTCAGCCGATCAGCCTCGCCTTCTGCGGACATCTCGGTACAAAAGAACTGGCCGGCGTCGCCATGGCAATGTCGGTATGTGTGAACACCACACAAACTTAAGACTAGTTTCTAGTTGACTCGTTGTTGTTTATGTTGTTGTTTGTTATTGGTTACCCCGATTTCACACAACTGCGCATGCGATTTTCGGTCGCCCTTGTTAACATGTCTGTCCTCAGTCAACCGGAGAAATGACTGGAATCTCCCACTTTTAGAACACATTCCGAGTAAACCACTGGCGTGATATTTTTGATTTAGTTTGCTTTAGCAAATATATTTGTTGTAGCAATTTAGACTGACAAAACAGGAAACATATATTATAACATCCTTGAATGGATGGACGCTTTCTCCGGGTTCTTTGATTGTTGCATTTCACGTGCATTTCTCCGAATATTTCAGCAGACCAACTCCGCCGAAGAAGGCCGAAATATTCGAAGAATACAAACACTTGTGGTGGGAGGTAATCAGAGGAGATCAGACTGCATCACGAAGCGAGTCAGACCAAACTGGGCGATAGTAACTAAAAGTGTGTTATGAAATTACAAAATAAATGGTGAGATAACAAACGTTAAACTTTGTTTCATCCCAGATCATCTACATCACCTGTGTGAGCATTGGCCGGGGCCTCGCTTTCGGAGCAGACACGTTCTTCTCTCAGGTATGTCGCCGAACAAACAGGTGGAGTGAAGAGCCTGTTGCAGGACATTTTCGTTTTCCAGAGCTACGTTAACAACACTCTCTTCTTCGGCGGGTGAACACTGGTATCTTCGGCGTGGCGAACGCTAGCGTCTTCGACGGAGTGAACGCTAGCGTCTTCGGCCGGGTGAACGCTCGCGTCTTCGGCCGGGTGAACGCTCGCGTCTTCGGCCGGGTGAACGCTCGCGTCTTCAGACGTTGATCAAAATTGATATGATCAAAAGCGGACGAATGCAAGCCCCCTCTTGACCCATCTACCTATTAACACACCCCACACACCGACTAAATCCATTAACACCCGACCCACCCACGCGCCCTCCCTTATTACTTAACATAAAACGGTTTTTTGTTATCGGAAATGGCGTAGTTAAGTGAATGGGAAAACTAGCTCACTGACAAAAGCCAACAAAGCAGTAGTATATGGGGAGGTTTTAATATTTCCAACACCCAATGGCAAAGCAAGTCTTGCTCTAACATGGATGTGTCTGTGTATTGTAGACTTACGGTAGTAGGAACAAGAAGAAAGTTGGTGTGTATTTACAACGAGGTACGTGTCACATTATTACACTTGCAACGTAAATTTGTTAACGGTATGTTTTATGTAGGACGTTATATTGTATTTGGCTTTCTCTTCACCCCTGTGCAAACATGTTCATTGGAACGCCAACCCAACTTCACTGGAACACATTACGTCACGCTGCAGTTACTACGCGGAAAGTATTCCTTCACATCACTCCACTACTTCACATCACTCCACTACTGTCCACATCCAGCTATGCTCATTTATACAGCTGAATGAACCCGTGCAATGTGGGGTGAACTGAATTTTGTTCTTGTTGTGTCACTGTTTTCACCGTGGTTCACTGTTTTCACCGTGGTTCACTGTTTTCACCGTGGTTCACTGCTGTTTTCACCGTGGTTCACTGTTTTCACCGTGGTTCACTGTTTTCACCGTGGTTCACTGCTGTTCTCTCTGTTTAACCCGAAGTGTTCTAAGCGCACGAACAAGCTATGCGTCGAAACTGTTACGTTATCATTAACATTCCAGGTATTATATTCGGCGTGCTAGCCTGCTGTCCTATATGGGCCCTGCTCTTCAACGTCGAGTCGATCCTGCTGCTTCTAGGACAGGATCCCGGCGTTGTCGCGTAAGTGACGTAGGCAAGAGGCTCGGCCCCCCCCGGGGGGAGTACTGCCATACCAAAACGGTGGGGGTGTGCCACCAGAACCCCATGGAGCACATGGAGAGAGAGAGAGAGAGAGAGAGAGAAATCAAGAAATTTAGGGTCACCAAGAGAGAATTATTGAACAATTTATCTAATATCTATAAGCGTAAGGTAAACCCGGGCGGAACGTTTTCATTGGGAAATTTCCTCTTCGGTGAAAGAAAGAATTATCAGATTTAAATGGGGCACAAACAGAGAAAATTTACATTTTTTCTTCGGACAGAGAGAAAAAACTGGTCAAAAACTGGGGCATTTGCGCGGCACATACATGTACATCTCAGTATAGGAAGTACCCCCCGGGCTCGGCTTTCGCTGTCTGGGTTACGCGACGGTCCAAACATACATGTACACCTCAGTATAGGGAGTACCCCCCGGGCTCGGCTTTCGCTGTCTGGGTTACGCGACGGTCCAAACATACATGTACACCTCAGTATAGGGAGTACCCCCCGGGCTCGGCTTTCGCTGTCTGGGTTACGCGACGGTCCAAACATACATGTACACCTCAGTATAGGGAGTACCCCCCGGGCTCGGCTTTCGCTGTCTGGGTTACGCGACGGTCCAAACATACATGTACACCTCAGTATAGGGAGTACCCCCCGGGCTCGGCTTTCGCTGTCTGGGTTACGCGACGGTCCAAACATACATGTACCCCTCAGTATAGGGAGTACCCCCCGGGCTCGGCTTTCGCTGTCTGGGTTACGCGACGGTCCAAACATACATGTACACCTCAGTATAGGGAGTACCCCCCGGGGCTCGGCTTTCGCTGTCTGGGTTACGCGACGGTCCAAACATACATGTACACCTCAGTATAGGGAGTACCCCCCGGGGCTCGGCTTTCGCTGTCTGGGTTACGCGACGGTCCAAACATACATGTACACCTCAGTATAGGGAGTACCCCCCGGGCTCGGCTTTCGCTGTCTGGGTTACGCGACGGTCCAAACATACATGTACACCTCAGTATAGGGAGTACCCCCCCGGGCTCGGCTTTCGCTGTCTGGGTTACGCGACGGTCCAAACATACATGTACCCCTCAGTATAGGGAGTACCCCCCGGGCTCGGCTTTCGCTGTCTGGGTTGCGCGACGGTCCAAACATACATGTACATCTCAGTATAGGGAGTACCCCCCGGGCTCGGCTTTCGCTGTCTGGGTTACGCGACGGTCCAAACATACATGTACACCTCAGTATAGGGAGTACCCCCCGGGCTCGGCTTTCGCTGTCTGGGTTACGCGACGGTCCAAACATACATGTACACCTCAGTATAGGGAGTACCCCCCGGGCTCGGCTTTCGCTGTCTGGGTTACGCGACGGTCCAAACATACATGTACACCTCAGTATAGGGAGTACCCCCCGGGCTCGGCTTTCGCTGTCTGGGTTACGCGTCCAAACAGCCGAACACGTACTTTTTTGAGGCTATTTGGAACCTGATTAATATGAAACAAACACATGCAGTAATTACGTGTTTCATGACAGTGATCATGCAGGCCCTACACATGTAAAATGATTACATTTTTGTGATAAGGTCTGCAACATTAATCTCACATCTTTGAGGTTGTTTTCAACAATATTTGTTGTAGCGCGACGATAAACTTATAATCAAATATTTTGATTACATTTATTGAAGACATAAACTGATATGTCACAGAACGAAGTTAGTTCATATTAGTGTTAAAATCATGTTATTAGCCCCGTTATAAATCTGCCTCGGAGCTGGCAGATGCAAATCTGACTCTGGACCGACATAATGTGTGCCCTACGAGGACGTTCGTGTATGCCTAGTGATGAACTTGTAAATTATTAATTTGGAAGTTCTACGGAATGATGACGGTGAGGTTGCTTCATGCGTATATGTTATTTCCCAATGTTATATATTTATAATGTGACGTCATGCTCGTATTGTGGTTTATTTCTTATTCTTCTTTTAGTTTGGCGCAAGAATACATCTTGGTCTTCTTTCCCGGAGTCCTCGTGAGTATTTAGTTATATATCATATGACGTGTACTACGCAGTTGTAAATTTTAATCAGACATTTGGTTTTAGTATGAAATTCTATTTAAATTATAAGACGGGCCTAAATATGTTTGACTGGCCTAAATATGTTCACATGTACGCAGACACAACGAATGTTTGAACATCAACGTGCTAATAATTCAATTAAAGCAAATATGTTCAGTTTTATGCATGTATAATATACTACGACACATTTTCTTTCAGGCCTACTGCTGGTTGTTCATACTGATGCGATACCTTCTTTGTCAGGTAGGTAACAACAACTGTTTGACTGCTCGGTGTTGTTCATACTGATGCGATACCTTCTTTGTCAGGTAGGTAACAACAACTGTTTGACTGCTCGGTGTTGTTCATACTGATGCGATACCTTCTTTGTCAGATAGGTAACAACAACTGTTTGACTGCTCGGTGTTGTTCACACTGATGCGATACCTTCTTTGTCAGGTAGGTAACAACAACTGTTTGATTGCTCGGTGTTGTTCATACTGATGCGATACCTTCTTTGTCAGGTAGGTAACAACAACAGTTTGATTGCTCGGTGTTGTTCATACTGATGCGATACCTTCTTTGTCAGGTAGGTAACAGCAACTGTTTGATTGCTCGGTGTTGTTCATAATGATGCGATACCTTCTTTGTCAGGTAGGTAACAACAACTGTTTGATTGCTCGGTGTTGTTCACACTGATGCGATACCTTCTTTGTCAGGTAGGTAACAACAACTGTTTGGTTGCTCGGTGTTGTTCATAATGATGCGATACCTTCTTTGTCAGGTAGGTAACAACAACAGTTTGATTGCTCGGTGTTGTTCATACTGATGCGATACCTTCTTTGTCAGGTAGGTAACAGCAACTGTTTGATTGCTCGGTGTTGTTCATAATGATGCGATACCTTCTTTGTCAGGTAGGTAACAACAACTGTTTGATTGCTCGGTGTTGTTCACACTGATGCGATACCTTCTTTGTCAGGTAGGTAACAGCAACTGTTTGGTTGCTCGGTGTTGTTCATAATGATGCGATACCTTCTTTGTCAGGTAGGTAACAGCAACTGTTTGGTTGCTCGGTGTTGTTCATAATGATGCGATACCTTCTTTGTCAGGTAGGTAACAACAACAGTTTGATTGCTCGGTGTTGTTCATACTGATGCGATACCTTCTTTGTCAGGTAGGTAACAGCAACTGTTTGATTGCTCGGTGTTGTTCATAATGATGCGATACCTTCTTTGTCAGGTAGGTAACAA
Source organism: Lamellibrachia columna (assembly GCA_963662155.1). Taxonomy (NCBI): domain Eukaryota; kingdom Metazoa; phylum Annelida; class Polychaeta; order Sabellida; family Siboglinidae; genus Lamellibrachia; species Lamellibrachia columna. The sequence continues at coordinate 19,525,811 of OY759274.1, forward strand.
CAACTGTTTGATTGCTCGGTGTTGTTCACACTGATGCGATACCTTCTTTGTCAGGTAGGTAACAGCAACTGTTTGGTTGCTCGGTGTTGTTCATAATGATGCGATACCTTCTTTGTCAGGTAGGTAACAACAACAGTTTGATTGCTCGGTGTTGTTCATACTGATGCGATACCTTCTTTGTCAGGTAGGTAACAGCAACTGTTTGATTGCTCGGTGTTGTTCATAATGATGCGATACCTTCTTTGTCAGGTAGGTAACAACAACTGTTTGATTGCTCGGTGTTGTTCACACTGATGCGATACCTTCTTTGTCAGGTAGGTAACAACAACTGTTTGGTTGCTCGGTGTTGTTCATAATGATGCGATACCTTCTTTGTCAGGTAGGTAACAACAACTGTTTGATTGCTCGGTGTTGTTCACACTGATGCGATACCTTCTTTGTCAGGTAGGTAACAGCAACTGTTTAATTGCTCGGTGTTGTTCATAATGATGCGATACCTTCTTTGTCAGGTAGGTAACAACAACTGTTTGATTGCTCGGTGTTGTTCATACTGATGCGATACCTTCTTTGTCAGGTAGGTAACAACAACTGTTTGATTGCTCGGTGTTGTTCACACTGATGCGATACCTTCTTTGTCAGGTAGGTAACAACAACAGTTTGATTGCTCGGTGTTGTTCATACTGATGCGATACCTTCTTTGTCAGGTAGGTAACAACAACAGTTTGATTGCTCGGTGTTGTTCACACTGATGCGATACCTTCTTTGTCAGGTAGGTAACAGCAACTGTTTGATTGCTCGGTGTTGTTCATAATGATGCGATACCTTCTTTGTCAGGTAGGTAACAACAACTGTTTGATTGCTCGGTGTTGTTCACACTGATGCGATACCTTCTTTGTCAGGTAGGTAACAGCAACTGTTTGATTGCTCGGTGTTGTTCATAATGATGCGATACCTTCTTTGTCAGGTAGGTAACAACAACTGTTTGATTGCTCGGTGTTGTTCACACTGATGCGATACCTTCTTTGTCAGGTAGGTAACAACAACTGTTTGATTGCTCGGTGTTGTTCATACTGATGCGGTACCTTCTTTGTCAGGTAGGTAACAACAACTGTTTGACTGCTCGGTGTTGTTCACACTGATGCGATACCTTCTTTGTCAGGTAGGTAACAACAACTGTTTGATTGCTCGGTGTTGTTCATACTGATGCGGTACCTTCTTTGTCAGGTAGGTAACAACAACTGTTTGACTGCTCGGTGTTGTTCATACTGATGCGATACCTTCTTTGTCAGGTAGGTAACAGCAACTGTTTGACTGCTCGGTGTTGTTCATACTGATGCGATACCTTCTTTGTCAGGTAGGTAACAACAACTGTTTGATTGCTCGGTGTTGTTCATATTGATGCGATACCTTCTTTGTCAGGTAGGTAACAGCAACTGTTTGACTGCTCGGTGTTGTTCATACTGATGCGATACCTTCTTTGTCAGGTAGGTAACAGCAACTGTTTGATTGCTCGGTGTTGTTCATACTGATGCAATACCTTCTTTGTCAGGTAGGTAACAACAACTGTTTGATTGCTCGGTGTTGTTCATACTGATGCAATACCTTCTTTGTCAGGTAGGTAACAACAACTGTGTGATTGCTCGGTGTTGTTCACACTGATGCGATACCTTCTTTGTCAGGTAGGTAACAATAACTGTTTGATTGCTCGGTGTTGTTCATATTGATGCAATACCTTCTTTGTCAGGTAGGTAACAACAACTGTGTGATTGCTCGGTGTTGTTCATACTGATGCGATACCTTCTTTGTCAGGTAGGTAACAACAACTGTTTGATTGCTCGGTGTTGTTCATACTGATGCAATACCTTCTTTGTCAGGTAGGTAACAACAACAGTGTGATTGCTCGGTGTTTAACAAGATTTGCCATCCAAGCCAAAGGCCCAGATGGCAAGTGGACAAGGAAGCCATTGGCTTATCGAGAGTCCAACAATGTTCATCTACTTATAGCCCGCCCTCCTGAGATATGTGTCAACCTTGTTTTTAAACATATTCACGCTGCTAGCAGTTACACAATCTGTAGACAATTTGTTCCATTCATTTATTGTCCTCTGTGAGAACGAGTGCTTCCTGATGTCCAATCTACATTGATCCTTTACTAATTTTACCTCATGTCCTCTAGTTCTGCTATCCTTCTTGAGTGAGAAAAACATATTTCTATCAATATTTTCATACCCATTCAATATCTTAAAAATTTCAATCTGATCTCCTCTTAACCTCCTTGTCTCTAAAGTTGTTAAACCACATTCTTTCAGGCGTTCTTCATAACTAAGGTCTCTCAGTTCTGGAATCATTTTAGTTGCTCTCCTTTGTATGCGTTCAAGCGTATCTATATCCTTCTTACGATATGGTCTCCATGCTTGTATACAGTATTCTAAATGAGGTCTAACTATTGCTTTATAAAGAGGTATAATTAACTTTTTTCCCTTGTATGTTATGTTTCTTCTAATCAATCCAAGAATTTGATTACCCTTTGAAGCTGCAATACCACACTGCTCTGAAACTTTCATATCAGCGCTTATTGTAACTCCTAAGTCCTTTTCTTTTACAGTAGTACCCAGAACAGTATCTCCCATTTTATAGTTTACATTCAAGTTCCTATATCCTGTATGTAGGCATTTACATTTCCCAAAATTGAACAACATCTGCCATTTCTCAGACCATTTCACTAATCTCTCTAGACCGTTTTGTAAATGTTGTTTATCACCATCAGTATTAACCTTTCTAAACAGTTTTGTGTCATCCGCAAATTTCAGTACGTTACTTGTTATACTGTCGTCCAAGTCATTGATATAAATTAAGAATAATATAGGTCCTAATACTGATCCTTGAGGTACCCCACTCAAAACCGATTTCCAATTTGAAACTTCTCCATCTACTACAACGCGTTGTCTTCTATCAGTCAGCCATTGTTCTATCCAGTCAGTTATGCTATCCCCGATACCATGGGCTTTTAATTTAAGTAGTAATCTTTGATGTGGCACTTTGTCAAAAGCTTTCTGAAAATCTAAGTAGATAATATCTACTGGCGATCCCACGTCTATCCACTTAGTGATTTCTTCCAAAAAACATAACATATTTGTTAAGCATGACCTTGTTCATACTGATGCGATACCTTCTTTGTCAGGTAGGTAATAACAACTGTTTGATTGCTCGGTGTTGTTCATACTGATGCAATACCTTCTTTGTCAGGTAGGTAACAACAACTGTGTGATTGTTCCTCCTTATTCGTTTCAATGTAGGATCAGTTCTATTTCAAGCGACGTCGCCGCGATGCGTAGCGATGATGGACAGTTTACACGGGACAATCTAGCAGCAGTCTGGTCGCATGCGACGATATCGCCTCGTGTAAACCCAGCGTAGTCTGGTGTTGGTCTAATGTAGCGCGTGTCGTCAAGGTGATCACAGTCCACGCAGGCCCTCGCTGGTCGTTGTATTATGAAGATGCAAAAACCCGTTATTCACAACCAGTAAAGGTCATATATTGGGTAAGAAATACAGTGAGTGAGGCGCCGTGAGGCGATCTGAGGGTGGCGGCGCCGTGAGGCGATCTGAGGGTGGCGGCGCCGTGAGGCGATCTGAGGGTGGCGGCGCAGTGATGCGATCTGAGGGTGGCGGCGCCGTGATGCGATCTGAGGGTGGAGGCGCCGTGAGGCGATCTGAGGGTGGCGGCGCCGTGAGGCAATCTGAGGGTGGCGGCGCCGTGAGGCGATCTGAGGGTGGAGGCGCCGTGAGGCGATCTGAGGGTGGAGGCGCCGTGAGGCGATCTGAGGGTGGAGGCGCCGTGAGGCGATCTGAGGGTGGCGGCGCCGTGAGGCAATCTGAGGGTGGCGGCGCCGTGAGGCGATCTGAGGGTGGAGGCGCCGTGAGGCGATCTGAGGGTGGAGGCGCCGTGAGGCGATCTGAGGGTGGCGGCGCCGTGAGGCGATCTGAGGGTGCATACCTTGAGAGGGTACCGCATGTTTCCAGTGCCAGAGATTAATGACGATTTTCGTAAGTATGTGTTACAACCACCGTTCATACATAGTGGTGGAAGGTCGAACGTGTACGTGTGAAGGTCGAACGTGTACGTGTGAATAGGCCGCAAGTGACGTCAATACTCAGATGTCGACCTGCCCTTGGGAACTTTTACGCCATCTTAATAAACTATATAATAACTTTTATTACAATAATGCGTCCTCGTTGGAGATTAAAAACAATTGTAAACGTAATTCTAAAAAATTCTTCTTCGCACAACGGTGTTATTAATACTCACTTTTTACATTCCGACAACCTTTGTTTTTTTTCCAAGAACCGAATTGTGGGATCTAGTTCTTGTGGGACAACTTGCTCTCCATACGATCTGGCGAGCAAGTTGTCCCACACGTGACTGAGTCGATATCCCCTCGTCTCGATTCATGATCGTTGTTGTATCCTGATACATAATGATACGTCTGTTGTTTCCCTGTCAATCATTGTGTAACGCAGTTGTGCTTGATGGCACGGTCTGTCATAGTTAAGCGTGTTTGCTTCAGAACCGCGTCTTGCCGAACCTAGTCGTGTGTGTCGTCAGCTGCGTCATCAACGCCATCCTTCATTACTGCCTGGTCGTGCAGGCACAGATGGGTATCAGGTGGTTGTCACGCACGCACGCACGCACGCACGCACGCACGCACGCACGCACGCACGCACGCACGCACGCACGCACTCACTCACTCACTCACACATACGTGCAGGCATGCGCGCACACACGCACGTATGCACGCTTTGCTAATTGCCATGAAAGAGAACACCTACAAGGACGGGGTGCTGGTGTGAGGGCACGGACACGGGTGTTTAGTATCATGTACGCAGTGGCATATTTCGAGGGGGTATTGGGCAGTGACCCTTTGTTGATATATAATTTACAACATGTTGCGCCATTACATCGTAGCAAGATAAACTAATGGGTGACTAAGGTTGGCCACTACGTAGCCCCCTTTTCGATATCCTAAACACGCCACTGTTTGTACGGCTTGAACAGTCTGCTAGTACATGATTCCGACATAGTGTTCGCATCGAACAGTATCCACCAGCGTGAGTTACTAAATGGCGTACATTGTAACTTCTCAAACATTAATAAAGATCGGTGTGTGCGCTTGTTCCAGGGGGTCGGCCATTGCACTGGCGACCACGTACTATCTCGTGTTGGCCCAACTGTTCGCCTACATCTGGGGCAGTGGTGTGTACGTGGAGACGTGGGATGGTGCGTACACACACATCAATGAGCAGTTAACGATACACGTCGTCGTCTCGAGCCATTGGCCACTGACTACATCAGTACCCCTCGCAAATCAGCCTGTTGAAATGTGCACTTGCCAGTTGCTGCATTAACCAATACTGTTACGAACATGGCGAACATTGTATTCAGCTCATATAACTGTTACGAACATGTAGAACATTGTATCCAGCTCCTATAACTGCTACGGACATGTAGAACATAGTATCCAGCTCATATAACTGTTACGAACATGTAGAACATTGTGTCCAGCTCCTATAACTGTTACGAACATGTAGAACATTGTATCCAGCTCCTATAACTGTTACGAACATGAAGAACATTGTATCAAGCTCCTATAACTCAACATCTATGCATATGTTTCCTCTGTACGTGTCACGTTCACTAGGTTGGACGTGGGACAATCTGAGACAGTGGGGACAGTTTGCACGCGTCACGTGTTCAAGTATCTTCATGACGTTTCTATACTGGCTGTGTACAGAAGCCGGCACATTTCTCTCAGGTGAGTTTCTTTACCACCGTCCGTAACATTATCCTTAAACACACTGGGAAACCCTATCAGCGTCAACGCACAATGCCTGTCATGGTTCGCTGCCTACCTATAACACAGACAACACACGGTTTCAATAGCAAGTGAACAGTCCAAACATCACCAACCGACCTGCGACGTACCACAGGGTATGTTCCCCGACCACTACTGTTTACTATAATTATACGACTCATTGTAGCATGGCTTACCACCTATAGGCTAATGACACTCAGCTTTATCAAGAATTCAGCCTTCATTATGATATTATACTCGTAATAATTTTACTGTAATTTGCTAGTAATAATTTCATATTTTCGCATAGTAGTAGTTTTAATGTGTATGATTTTATTTATAGTGATACACCATTGTACAGCACTGTAAAGCAATTATTTGGATGGGGCGCTATATAAGAAATGCATTATTATTGTTATTATTATTGTGGCAAAATAAAGTCTTGCCACTGACTGGAGACAGTTCCACCATTGAGGTTGGCTTTGTTCCAGCAATGACGCCGCGATTTGACGTCTTCAAACGCGATTATTGTTATTATTATCACGACATTCTAGCCTCAATCTCCACAATGGCCGTGCTCTCTTCAGGCCAATCCAATCTCTATAACGGTCGTGATCTCTTCATGGCCATCCAATCTCTATATTGGTCGTGATCTCTTCAGGGCCATCCAATCTCTACAACGGTCGTGATCTCTTCAGGACCATCCAATCTATATAACGGTCGTGATCTCTTCAGGGCCATCCAATCTCTATAACGGTCGTGATCTCTTCAGGGCCATCCAACCTCTATAACGGTCATGATCTCTTCAGGGCCATCCAATCTCTATAACGGTCGTGATCTCTTCAGGGCTATCCAATCTCTACAACGGTCGTGATCTCTTCAGGACCATCCAATCTCTATAACGGTCGTGATCTCTTCGGGACCATCCAATCTCTATAACGGTCGTGATCTCTTCAGGGCCATCCAACCTCTATAACGGTTATGATCTCTTCAGGGCCATCCAATCTCTATAACGGTCATGATCTCTTCAGGACCATCCAATCTCTTTAACGGTCGTGATCTCTTCAGGGCCATCCAACCTCTATAACGGTCATGATCTCTTCAGGGCCATCCAATCTCTATAACGGTCGTGGTCTCTTCAGGACCATCCAAATCTTCACAATGGTTGTGATCTAATTAAGGACCATCTAATCAATATAACGAATCACGTGCTGCACGAAGGTCTAAATCGTACGAAATGCTTCCATTTATTTCCATTGTTCTTGTTGGTGCATGCCGGCATGCGTGCGCACGCAAACACGCACATACACGCAAACACTCTTTGTTATTTTGCAGGTGTACTTGGTGAGAAGGAGATCAGCGCGTATTCCATCACATTCCAAGTGGAAGGATTTGTCTGGATGGTAAGTTACAGCCAACCAACGTAATAATACGTCACGAATCGTTTACGTTGATTTCGGTTTGTGCAACTGCGTGCTATATGTACAGCCTGCGTGCTATATGTACAGCCTTACCCATCAGCAGCGGATCCAGGTGGTCTTATTGGTCTCAAGACCCCTCTAGGCCATGGCGGGGGGGGGGTCTCAGACCTGCTGTGTCCGTAGCAAATATTACGGTAAAGGACACCGTATATAGGCCTACATCGGGACTAGTGTCAATGTAAAGACTGAAGTATTAGTAGCCGGCTAATATTAACCCTTCTGTAAGTTGAACGACACATGTGTCGTCCCCCAGGTTTGTAAGTAGAACGACATATGACTACGACTGACTGAATATGTGACCCTCCCTGCCAACAAGCCTAGATCCGCCCCTGCCCATCAACGACCGCGTCGCCTCATCACTGACAAAATACGTCAGGAGAGTATCTAGGCACACATTCATGTGGAAACACAACTCTAAGAGGGGGTCTCGGTGTCCATTAAAAAAAAGCAAACTGTAATAATTTTCAATGTGGTGCATTTTGAAGTGAAACTAACACTTTAAAAAGAATGCCCCTCGGGCAAAGGAGCAAAACATGACTTACCTACTTGACACCCGTCCCTGGTAAAAGGTGGATATGAACCTTCAGTATATGATAGATGTATAATAAAAACGATTTTTAATGTGCTAGGTTACACTGTGTGTAATGTGGTTGGAGGGAGCCGACTTCGAAGGACGTGCTCAATGGTCACTAGTGTTAAGATGAAGTCGACATGAACAACAAGTAGTGTCTGACTTTGCGGCCCTCATCTTCTTCGAAATATACTATGGCAGTAACTACAGCTACCCTATTCCACGAATAGAAGACCTACATGCACAACGGTACTACATAATTATACCAAGCTTGACATGCGCCACGCGTATGAACAGATCCAGCTACATCCAAATAGTCGCAAGTATGTAACCATCAACAGCCCGTGGGAATTGTTTACTTACAAGCGACTACCGTACGGAATGCCCATGCTGGACTATTAATGCATCGACAGCTGAAGTCTCGGCTTTATCTCAACAAACCAGACGTAGGTGATAAGCTGACAGCACAACAGACACAGTAGAAGGCAAAGCATGACTTTCATGCCGAAGTTCGAACATTCGACCCGGATGACCCAGTTTACACTCTACGCTACCAGCGAGACACTGAAAGATGGCTGCCTGGTACGATCAATCAACAGACAGGACAGGTGTTATTCGTCATTACATCGATCAGCTTCAGGAAAGACTGTCGAGTTCTCAAGTAATGTTACATGGGCTGCTTGTGCCACTGGAGATGACATTTCCGCATGGAGGGGCCGAGTATCCCGATGAGCCACAGGCCGCACAACCGGCACAGACAGCTGAGCCTGAGTTCACCGGTGAAGACGTCCGCACCAAGTCAGCCAACTGACATTTTGCCTGCTTCAGCAGAACTTCGAAGTTCTTCACGCTTCAGGAAGCAACCTTAACGTATTAAATAGTATCAAGACCATCACTGCAATATTTTGTTTATAACAGTAATTTGTCTTATATAGCTCACGGTTCGGTTGGACTATACATACAGTGCTCAAAGACTGTTACTGTTCCGAACAATTTTAAGTTTAAAAAAAAATCATATGCCAATATTCCAGAAATCGTGATATATGATAACAGACAGTTGTATTAGTAGTTTGGAATGCATTAATACATAATGTTATTGGCTACTCGTCAATAAAAGCTAATTATATTAGTAGCAAAGAAGCCCCATGCGATTTGACATTTCGCTCGGCAATGTCCGTACGGAGTCGGCGAGTGACGTCCGTCTGGCCAAACGAACATCAACAAACATTGTCATCCCATAGCAACGCAGAACACCTGCGTACGTTAAAAGTTTATGTTACAGTGGGGCAAAAACAATGAATTTTGGTGTGACGTCAGTTTCATTATTTGAAACACCATTAAAACACTGCAATATATGTAGATTAAAAATAATACCTAGATCCAGAGCCGAGGCACTTTGTCTTTGAAGTTTGTGCACTGCCAATGGCAATGCCAATGCAATGGCAATGCAAAAGCGAGACAACTCTACTCAAAAGTTAGATCGACACAGTCGTTAAAAATTGCACATATCAAGATAATTCGGCAGTAAAATCATACAGTCTCCACATATTTCCCCACGTGTTCCAATATTCCTAATCACACAACCAAGTAACGCAAAGATAAAGTAGGCCGCTTGTCCAACTTCCAAGTCCAAGACCAAGCCTAGGCTAGGGCTAGGCTAGACTCGACGACTGTGTCTACCAGCTTGTACAAATCAAACACGGCATTTTAAAACAGTTTGATAAATAAATACACATGGTACCACCAAAACAACGCTATTGTAAATACATTTACATTTATGTTATTTTTGATCCCGGGCATTTGTTTACTGCGGCGTGAATACGAAGTATTCGGCCAATAAATCAGACCTGGTTTGGTTCAACTCGCTGTCGCTACTAACTTCGTTTTTGTGACTGTGACCGCTTTGTTGACTCTTACATGCACGGAATGACTTGAACCGATAAGTTTATGTCAATTGCATCGTCAGAATCGCCGTCGCGCGACATTTTGCGTGATCTAAAAGTTAAGTGTCTATGAATGGGCCAGACCACAGTACAAAATTGCATTGGTGGCCATGTTAACGTTTTGTTTGATTATAAGAAAACGTGACCATCAAAATTCTGAATTTTTTACAGCAACTGCCTTCATCTCATTGACATGCTGACCAAGTTTGTCAAAATCACATACGTCCAGCTCTTTTAAATCGCCTCGACGTGCGATGTCCGTCATTTTGTTTTTTACAAAAACAGCCATGTATTCATGCGCCCACGTGGCCCATAGCAGAACAATTCCCATAGATCTCCCCGCTTGTTAATCTCTAAAAAAAATGCACTATATCACAGCAAAAAAAATTGCTTCTACAAAGAAACCTATAAATTTGCCTGCTCAATTGCACTTATGTCATCATATGAATTATTTAAATTCACATATCACAATTTAATACGCCCTTCATTCGTGAAACAATAAACAGGAAGGTCAACTGTGGTCTTACCCCCGAACCAGCGTAGGCGAAAATGGTTTGTTAGGTCAAAACGATGTCACGCGGCCTGACGTCTACATATACAAACTGGTTTAGGGTAGTGCCTTCGGGAATTTAGGTATATGCCTATGACTAAGTTAATGTAATTTTTTACAATTTCATAACTGAATATGAACAAGGGGATACAGTTCTGTCCAGAACGAGTGAAAACAAGTAAATTGCATATGATCGGTTTTCTCACTAAAGACAAGTTGGGAGCGATGTCGAGTATTGAGATGCTCCCTGATCGTCGGAGGCCGAAATGCAGAGCTGTCTAGTTCCGGTGCAGTGTAACGTTAACATGTGGTCATGAATGATGAATAAGAGACGTTCCATTTATCGCAGTGTCCTTTGCCACGTAGTTATTCTGACCCACTAATAAACGTGTCCATTTCCTGCAACACCTGCGAAGTATGTTCGCCTCTATCTCAAATCTTCCCGCTACCTCGATCTACTGCGCTACTGCAGCTGCTGGGCTATTGTAGCGGTTGCCTCATCGGCTGCCTCCACTATCGCACTGTAGGAATGTGGTTAGAGAAAGTAGACTTTAACAAGATTTGAGATTTAACAAGATTGCCATCCCAAAAAACAAGTTCCAGATGGCAAGTGGACAAGGAAGCCACTGGCTTATCGAGAGTCCAACAATTGTCTCATCTATGTGTAGCCCGCCCTTATCAGATATCTATCAATTCTATTTTAAAACATATTCACACTACTAGCATTAACACAATCATTTGGCAGTTTGTTCCGTTCATTTATCACCCTCTGTGAGAAAGAGTACTTTCTCATGTCCAACCTGCACTGCTCCTTAACTAATGCTGCTTTGTGTCCTCTGGTTCTACTGCCTTCTTGGAGTTTGAAGAACATATTCCTATCAACATCCTCATAACCGTTCACTATTTTATACACTTCTATTTGGTCTCATCTCAGTCTCCTTGTATCTAGTGTTGTCAAACCACATTGTAGTAAGCGGCTTTCATAACTAAGGTCTCTCAATTCTGGAATCACTTTGGAGGACATTCTCAGTGTTCACTTTCGTGGTGTGGTGAAGTCAACATGTTTGATGGACAACAAGTCGCGTCTGGTTTTGCCGTCACGTAGCCTAAACATTCTGCTGATATACAGACACGTCATCATGTATAATTTGATTGACAGATCCCGCTCGGTGTGGGCGGGGCATGCACGGCCAGGGTGGGACAGTTCCTCGGAGCCAACCAACCTGTGGCGGCGCTGACGTCATGCCGGGTAGCCGTCACCGTTCAAAGTACGTCTGCCTGTCTATTTGCCTATCTGTCTGTCTGTCTGTCTACGTGTTGCTTCTACTATAATACTCTGATTCACTACAGCTATCACGTCTGTGCTGTCACGTCGACGTCGTACACGACAGCTATGAGTGCTGTCATGTCGGCGTCATACACGACAGCTATGAGTGCTGTCACGTCGACGTCGTACACGACAGCTATGCGTGCTGTCACGTCGACGTCGTACACGACAGTTATGAGTGCTGTCACGTCGACGTCGTACACGACAGCTATGCGTGCTGTCACGTCGACGTCGTACACGACAACTATGAGTGCTGTCACGTCGACGTCGTACACGACAGCTATGCGTGCTGTCACGTCGACGTCGTACACGACAACTATGAGTGCTGTCACGTCGACGTCGTACACGACAGCTATGAGTGCTGTCACGTCGACGTCGTACACGACAGCTATGAGTGCTATCACGTCGACGTCGTACACGACAGCTATGAGTGCTGCGACACATATGACAACTAAGGCTACAACCATGATACACGTGACAACTAAGACAACAACCACGACACATATGACAACTAAAACAACAACCACGATACATATGACAACAAAGACAACAACCACGATACATATGACAACTAAGGCAACAACCATGATACACATGACAACTAAGACAACAACCACGATACACGTGACAACTAAGACAACAACCACGATACATATGACAACTAAGGCAACAACCATTATACATATGACAACTAAGACAACAACAGCGATACATATGACAACCAGACAACAACCATGATACACATGGCAACTAAGGTAGCAACTAGTAAAACTAATGACGAATGTGACACAAATGACGTCTGGGGTGACTTCAGTGACGACTGGAGTGACATCAATGACAACTGAGGTGAAAACAACGTCAATTAATAACAATATTACTGTATTTCTAAAGCGCTAATTCCCACTTTGTGGATCAGTGCACTGTACGTCATATAAACTGGGGTCACATTAAGAATAACACCAAGGACAACTGGGGTGACATCAAGGACAGACGTGGTTGACGACGAAGTAGTAGAAGGTAATGTTGTTTTGGTCCGTGCAGTGGCGCTGTCGGCGACCATGGCTGTCCTGGCCTACGTGCTGCGGTTCTACATCCCGATGGTCTTCACCACGGACAGGTGTGTGACTAAGTAGCGTCTTACAAAGTAGGTGTTGTAATATCACTATTTGTTATATGTATATGTTAGTATTATACTACACATATAAATAGATGATACGGCCCTGCGGTCCATGGACACATTAAGATAACGTTGAGAAACCTGATAAGCACCTGCCAAGAAATCGATCACCCTATCACCCTGTTAGTAGGAACAGTTGTTGGTAGCTGCTGGGTTCCTAGAAGGTCTTTATATGAGATGACCCGTGATGTGTGTGGCGTTGAACTGATCACTTACCCGTGATGTGTGTGGCGTTGAACTGGTCACTTACCCGTGATGTGTGTGGCGTTGAACAGATCACTTACTCGTGATGTGTGTGGCGTTGAACTGATCACTTACCCGTGATGTGTGTTACGTTGAACTGATCACTTACCCGTGATGTGTGTGGCGTTGAACTGGTCACTTACCCGTGATGTGTGTGGCATTGAACTGATCACTTACCCGTGATGTGTGTGGCGTTGAACTGATCACTTACTCGTGATGTGTGTTACGTTGAACTGATCACTTACCCGTGATGTGTGCTACGTTGAACTGATCACTTACCCGTGATGTGTGTTACGTTGAACTGATCACTTACCCGTGATGTGTGTTACGTTGAACTGATCACTTACCCGTGATGTGTGTGACGTTGAACTGATCACTTACCCGTGAGGTGTGTGGCGTTGAACTGATCACTTACCCGTGATGTGTGTTACGTTGAACTGATCACTTACCCGTGATGTGTGTTACGTTGAACTGATCACTTACCCGTGATGTGTATCACGTTGAACTGATCACTTACCCGTGATGTGTGCTGCAATGGCAGACAGACAAATGTTTTTTATTTGGGCCAAATACATATCACTAAACAACTGAGTATATACATATAAGTATGTGTAGTTAAAGTATAAATATAACACAAATATCAAATAAGGGGCCAGGAGACTCCCATTAAGGCCAAGGACTTGCAGCTCTCACAGGAGCCACAGCTTACATATTATCAACCGATCACTTACCCGTCATGTGTGTTGCGTTCAGTTGATCACTTACCCGTGATGCGTGTTGTGTTGGCCTTTTACCCGTGATGTGTGTTGCAGTGAACTGATGATTTACCCGTAATGTATGTTGAGTTGCTCTGATCATTTGCCCATGATGTGTGTTGCGTTGAACTGATCACTTACCCGTGATGCGTGTTGTGTTGTACCCATGATGTGTGTTGCAGTGAACTGATGATTTACCCGTAATATATGTTGCGTTGCACTGATCACTTACCCGTGACGTGTGTTGCAGGGAACTGATCACTTACTCGTGATGTGTATTGCAGGGAATTGATCACTTACTCGTGATGTGTGTTGCAGGGAATTGATCACTTACCCATGATGTGTGTTGCAGGGAATTGATCACGTACACGGCCCGACTATTACAAATCGTCGCTGTATTTGTGCTCCTGGAAGGAATTGGGGTGGATACGACTTCGCCACTCATACTAATTGTTCAATTTATATCTAGTTAATGAAACTGTTTTTGTTCAGTATTTTCAAACATTCCAGTTTCATTATTATTGAAATCGACAGTGGTAGTGCAAGGTGACACAGGTGCACAGAGACGTAAATACTCATATTGGCGAAACGTCTGATTTTCTTATCAATACCCCCGACGGAAGTTATGTCCGCGGAAGGTTCCAACATCTCATTGGCTGCTATGTCTATATATATATATATATATATATATATATATATATATATATATATATATATATATATATATATATATATATATATATATATATATATATATATATATATATGCGGAATGTGCCTCCTCGTTCATGTATTGCATGCTTCCCATGGCAGGGCGTCGGAGTTGGAATAGTTCGGGGAACCGGGAGACAGACGCTGGGAGCAGTCATAATCTTCGTCTGCTATTACGCCATTGCGCTGCCTGTCGGCATAACGCTGATGTTTGCCACGAGTCTAGGATTATCAGGTAAGTCACGTGTCCACAACACGTTCACGGCCGTATGTTCTCGAATACATAATACAATTAGTAGATTTGCTTAGTTCATAACCGTAACTATTTTAATAAGCGCGAATGACACAGTCTCGCTGGCTTCATGTGTTGAGTGCTTCTTTGTCTGCGTCAAGAAGCAGCAATCTGTAAAACGTTAGTGTAGGGCAACAATTAGCCTTCTGTAAAATATTAGTGTAAACTCCGCTAATTGTTGACGATGTAGCGAGCAGGGCATCAAGTACATCCTGTACGAGTATACAAAGTCATCTTGACTTCACTGTATCATAAACGGCTGTGGTGTGGTTGTGTGCTTGCAGGACTGTGGTGTGGTTGTGTGCTTGCAGGACTGTGGTGTGGTTGTGTGCTTGCAGGACTGTGGTGTGGTTGTGTGCTTGCAGGACTGTGGTGGGGATATGTTCTCGGTCTGGCGCTACAGGATGTCTGCCTTTTGACGTTTATGGCTCGGGTCGATTGGGAGAAGGAGGCAGCGAAGGTGGGAACAACACTGCACATAACAACACGACCGACAACGCGACAGGCCAATATAAACTGATGTTTAATTTTAAAAACAAGTAAAATCAAATAATTAATAATAATTTAATAATAATGTTATTAAAATTGTAACTATAGCAGTTGAATTATACAATTGGCACAGTAAAACAACCAATGATAAAATATTAATTAAGACAAAAATTATGACTTAAAATAAAAAAAATTTAAAAGGTGCATAAACATCATGTTTAAAGTTATGTTTGTAAATAGACAAAATAAGAATAGGCTTAGACACGCAAAAGTAAATATAAAGGACGTAATCATCAATTAAAACAGGCAATACTATAGTAAAATAAATAATATGGCCTACTACTATTACGTAAACAGTAAATAATTTATAAATGAATTCGTAATTACTGCCAGTGTATTAATGGTATAAGAGTTCTGAAATTGTGCACTGCAACGCGGCACGCAGTAAGTCCTGGTGTTTCGAGTTGTGTACGGAGTTTCCCGGAGGGGAGGCAGAAGATGGTGTAATTTATGTGCAAGTTGTTGCATGCTTATGAATAGTGTTCTATATAGCTTCTCACTCCGGTCTGACAGCGTTGGTAGATCCGCATTGCCCATCTCTGGATGTATTCTATCTGTTTTGTTTGCTTTTTGTAAGGCTCGTGTGCCACACTTGGCATGCGTACTGGAATACCGATCGAACGATTGACGTGTTCATATCTAGAGTCAAACCTAGTGGACGGGTGCTGTTAACTTGTTGGATTGGTCTACCGTCGATGGTTAACAGTGCGATGTCTGGAGTTGATTTCTTGAAACATATTCGCAGTTCTTTCGTCTTGTCGTAGTTCAGCGCCATGTTGTAGCTCACTGTCCATTGCCCGACTTGGTCTGTGGCTATTTGGAGTGAGCTGTCAATTCCAGAGGATGAAGAAGCTTCCCATATTGTGCAGTGATGATGATGACGATGATGGCCGCGTCGTACGGTACCTAATCTAGCCGCGCCTTCGAGCTTCGCGGGAGCTCGGTGTCTTTCCATCACCGATCTACATTAAACTGAATGGCGTGCCAGCCTGTGAATTTGACGCCACCGAGCAGCCATCTTGCTGGTACCCCTGACTATGCTGCAACGTCTTGTGTTCAAGCTAGGCTAGTTACTCATCGATGTATTTTCAATTCAATACATTTTATTTCCACAATAACAGTGCAGTACGCTATACATGAAATAATTTGCAGATCATTAATATGGTAATATGGTGTAGGAAGCCGATTGGTCCAAATACTGAGATCCCTTGCACAAAACGTAGATTCTACGCGTGTCTTTCGCTGCTACCAGAAACAACACTCTATATGTTGAGAGTTATATCAAAGCATCAACTTACCTTAGCTGCTTTTGAGGTTACTTATCCTATTAATGTTAACACCACCCATACAATTGTGTAGCTCATGTTGACAAAATGCAGCTTAAGTCGATATACCTGTTTATAAGTACAGTTTAGGAAGATATACCTGTTTATAAGTACAGTGGCCGTAGAAGTCACGGGACCATGCAAACGTTCGTGCAACAAATCACGTATTTACTAAGTCATGTTTCTAATATTTGCCGCAAGCAACATTGGCTTCTTGACAGCTCTACAACCACGTAGTTTTACCTTATTCAAACATTAATGTTTTTTTTTATAACTATAACTGCTATATGCATAGATAAAATATGAAAACTAATATATTGACTTGTTTCATTTAGTTGCATGCTTAAATTAGCTAATACATGGATTTTGTTGTACGAAATTTTGTGTGGTCTTATGACCGTTTTACTTGCACTTTATGTTGATGGAATATGAATACTGTAGCGGGCAAACACAAAACTTCATTGTATCCTCCGATTACAGTTTACACGATTACAGTTTACACGGTTACAGTTTACACGTACGTATACAAAGTTAGTGTATCATAAGATTATCTATTGCTTCCTGCACCAGGAGTAAATTATGTATTCGTTGACGACACTCCGTCGCTGGTGCTTTGTGGCGGTAGTTGTGTTGTATGACTGTTGTGGCAGTGGTCAGTGTGATTGGGTGTCCTCGCAGGCCCAACGGCGCGCTGGACTCGCCCGGCCGGAAGACAGTGTCAACTGTGGCGATACAAGAGAGGACGACGAGACACACACACAACCGGACGAAACAACCAGTGAGTGACGCACAAAACATAAACGAAAATGCCTTCGTCGATACTCACAAACTAATTGATGCTGTTTTGGCGGTCAGATGATAACAAAATACATTATGACATGACTTGACTTAAAAACATAGGCCATAGTGACCCCTCGCTGTCCTACGGGATGTTGATAAAATGGACTACTATCTGTCCCTATTCCTGTCCTTACTTTCTAAGCTTTGCCCGTGACACTGGTTGTATTAAACCATCACACAATTCACGAATGCAGCAATGCTCGGTGGAAAACTAGGCTACTTAAATTCACTTTCGTATGCCATAAACTTCCTAAAAAACATCGCGGCATAAATAATTGTGACACAAAGTAATTTCTATGACATAGTTCAGGTACGATATATAATGTGTCATAACTAATGAACCCTGTATGTATACCATATTGATAAAATTTCGCCTTGTTAATCTGTATATTTAGTAATTTACCACTACCAATTATCAAACTTCAACTCCACAGAGAACAGCATATTATGTTATCAATATGCATTGATAAATGGTGTGTGGATATGCCTCAGGATACTGGGGCATATCCACACAGGTGTGTGTGAACGTACATATCCACACAGGTACGTGTGAACGTGCGTCGCGTATTTCAGGCCTTTGCTACAGCAGAATACGAACGGTAGTGATACATGTCAAGCTGTAGAACATCATACAGCTTGCTAGGTATATCCATACGTATTATTTGGGGGTCAGACGCACCCACATAAGTAGTAAAACATAACCAGCGGCAGTTTATACAATACAAAGTTTATACAATACAATGGCCTAAATTTGGTGAAGTGGATGCGTCATATTGGTTTGTCTCAACTACAGTGTACACGGAAAGTCATGCGACGAAAAAAACCAAAAGAACACAGAATAAAAACAGCATTGTAACTATACACTTCATTATAACTATACACTTCAAGATATACGAACACTTAACCTACATAAACTATCATGTAAGTTTTTTGTCTTCAGCACATCCTACCTCAAAATCAAACCTCCCACTTATTTTTAGGCCAACCTCCCACCATTTTGTAGGACCAAACTCCAACCTCCATCCTCCTGCCTCAACACATTTCCAGTATACCAATCCTTGAGACAAATTCCACGTTTAATTGGTATGTTTTCTGTGCACAACGCATCTTAATGCACACAACGCATTTAGCGCATCATACCACAAGTATTGGGCAATTAAGGGTATGTATTTTGACATCTCAAAACGCGCGTTTATAATAAAGGGTAGACACTGAGAGGTCCCATTGATTTGAATCAAATGTCAGTGGATATAACATGCCGTCACGTTATGTAAATTAACTACTAGGCTGTGGCATATCCACACACGACTGGGGCATATCCACACACGACTGGGGCATATTCGCACACGACTGGGGCATATTAGCACACGCCTATGCAGATATGCCCCAGACGACTGACTGGGGAAGATTGTCAATGTTCCCATACATGCGGTTTATGGCTGTACAGCTTATTTGTGCAACACTAATGACACACATTTTAAATCAAAATGCACCATGGAATTCATCTTTCCGAGAAAATTGGGACATCAAATAACTACAAGGCCACATAGTAACAGTTGTTATTCACACTGATTGGATGGGCATATTTAAGTCAATACAAATTTAGTCTCTTGATGTATTAATTAATGCGTGTTGACTTGTCAGTGGCGTGTGGTACCCATTGTGTAGATGTGTTGACTTGTCAGTGATGCGTTGTACCTACTGTGTAGATGTGTTGACTTGTCAGTGACACGTTGTACCCATTGTGTAGATGTGTTGACTTGTCAGTGACACGTTGTACCCATTGTGTAGATGTGTTGACTTGTCAGTGGCGTGTTGTACCCATTGTGTAGATGTGTTAACTTGTCAGTGGCGTGTTGTACCCATTGTGTAGACTTGTCAGTGGCGTGTTGTACCCATTGTGTAGATGTGTTGACTTGTCAGTGACACGTTGTACCCACTGTGTAGATGTGTTGACTTGTCAGTGACACGTTGTACCCATTGTGTAGATGTGTTGACTTGTTAGTGGCGTGTTGTACCCATTGTGTAGATGTGTTGACTTGTCAGTGACACGTTGTACCCATTGTGTAGATGTGTTGACTTGTCAGTGGCATGATGTACCCATTGCATAGATGTGTTGACATGTCAGTGGCGTGTTGTACCCATTGCATAGATGTGTTGACTTGTCAGTGGCGTGTTGTACCCATTGTGTAGATATGTTGACTTGTCAGTGACACGTTGTACCCATTGTGTAGATGTGTTGGCTGAATTGTTTTGACGTTTTAGTTGAAAGCCTACGTAAATTATACACATATTTAGCATTTACCCATTGTGACTCAACTTACGCTGCACTCTGGCTCAACTTACACCACACCCAGTGTTAGTTGAGCCAGTTTACCAACCCTGTTTGAATTAGCTAGATATAATTAACTATGCATACTAGATCAATTATCTTGGTCTAAAATTATCAACTAATATTCATAGTTTATGCAAGAAAATTTTTTTTTACTGAGGAATATGATTGTCTTAGATTTAGATAGCAAGAAGAATGAAAAATGGATCAACTCACCTTGCCTTCCCCTGGCAATGGACAGTGGTGGAATTATAAGAACGAACAGATTCCGGGAGGGAGAGATTAAGGTCACTTTGCCTTCCCCTGGCAATGGACAGTGGTGGAATTATAAGAACAAACAGATTCTGGGAGGGAGGGAGAGATTAAGGCAGGTGTGCTCTCGGGCATATTTTGTTGCATGCAATACACTACATTTTACGTTGTACAGTTTGTGTCATCTAACCAGAACTGTCTGTTTTCAGCGTTACTCCCATCCGCTGAGGGCGCCACTGCAGTATCGCCAAATGTGCCGTGGGGACAGATCATCATTCGTCGTCTGTCTGTGTGTCTGCTCTTCTTGCTCGTGCTTGTCGCCGGGATACTGTGTCACGTGTACGTTCACGTGAAACCACGGTGATCAAGGGGCAGTTTAAACACCCGTGTAGTAGCAATACACTTGTGATATTATATATGAACAGTTTAAACTTACCAGGCTACTTTGTAGAGTTAGGATATTAAGTGTACAGACCTTATATTACTATTAGTACAATAATGGTTTCGAAGCATATGTATTAGCATTTGGCAAGATGCATTATAATTGGATTTGTCACGTTTTGTGTCATTAAGATAATTAGCTATGTGCTGTTTTTGCTATGTGCATTTCTGTTTGCAATGTATATTCTAAAGTCCTATGCAAATAGACTAAAAACGTTGAAGCTAAGGAACTTCGAGAAGTCGCTGAAACTTAATACACAAGTCAGTTTAATCTTGACACAGGACAAATCATACCAAAAAGCCCAAGGCTAAAGCCCCCATGTGATGTCGTAATATATGGGTGTAACATTTGGCTCCTGTCATGGAAAATCTAACAGCAATCTAACTTAAAATTGGTATTCCATAAAATAGGACGTCTCCTGCACACTATGTAATAATAATGTTTTTATTTAAGACAATAAATATGTATCAAACCAATCAATGGTTTGTGTTTTGTTTGGGCTAACCAACAAAGCCTGTGGAATTTCAACATTTGAGCGAGCAGAACTTTATTGGATGTGAATTGATACACGTAATCACACATGTGGGTCATATTGAATTTTTGGCAGCCTGCTTCAGTTTAAAATGGTGATTATGTTGGGCAAAGTTGAAACAGACGGAATAGCAAATATCAATATGCTATTGCATTAACTAGGAATAATGTTTTAAACTTTAAAAACTCAAACAGGTCACCAAGAATTGATGAATTATTACCGATTGTGTATATATCATGTCGATATTTAAGTGAACTGGCAGTCATATGGAAACGTATTAAATTACTCAAACATTGTGGTTATTTTGAAATCAGATATACTGATAAAGCCAAATTTCTGCAACAAAGTTTGCTAGTTTAATATTTACTTTGAGTATGAATACTGATGACATTAACCATTCTAGTCATTCTAGCACAAGACTAGTTACGTATGTCAGACTAGACTGTCTGTATCTTCATCTTCACAGCAACACTGAACAGTGCCATGACCATTGACATATGTTCACATGAAGTATCTTTCTGGGCCAGTAATGTTTAAAAATAATTATTGACGACAAAATAATGACTAATAATTTATTAAATATGCAACAAATTCAAGCATCCAAGTTGCGCTCACTTATGTAAGACAATGGAAGAATATCTGCTTTCTCTTGGAGTCTTCTCTCTACAACATGGTTGCTCTTACACACGTCCAGTTCATGAATGCCCAGTAGCAATACGACAACCCAACGTGTAGTTTCATGTCAGACCACTAAGTCCACCACAGACCACTAAGTCCACAACAAGCTACGCGGTTTTCTGTGCTAGCATCTCAACTGTTGACAAGACCTCCTTTGAACTCTTGTCTGCGACTGGCACACTCACTTCACGGCCCAAGTCTGCAACACAAATATCATATTACTCCATATAGACGTGCAGTGCGTGAGTGTGAAGGCTTGGGTGTGCTTCTATTAGTTCTCAAACGTGCCCCGAATCATGATCTGTTGCTATGGGTGAAATCAACCATTAAATCAGACTGGTAGGTAATCCGCAGTGTGGCGCCACTGTGAACTATGCGAAGAATGAGGGGTGCTTCTAGGAATGACTCAAGAACCATGTCATTGATCACCGATCTATTTCATAACTAGCACTTGTTTTGCATGATGTATTTTTTCCAATCTACATGTGCTTCGAATTTGCTTTGATGGTGCTAAATAAACTTAATGTAAGCCTACAATGAGGTGTTGCGTTGTTTGTTTTGCACTTAGCAAAGATGTAGTTTCATCTACCAAACCAAACGACACTCGATCGACAAAGAACAAAAACACACGAGACAGACGCTGAAAAAGCACATCCGTTCATGGTTTTTGTAATTCCAGACAAACAATGTCAGTTGGCCACCACTCGATTCTTTGAGCATCATTAAATAGACAATTCAAACTCGCACGCTTTGCTGACAGCGAGTGAGTGATAAAAAGCCGCCAGTAGTGATAACAATGTGGTGCCACATTGCGGCTAAAAAGACACACTATAAATGATGTCTAAAAAGTCCGCAAGGTGACACCAGCCGCAGCAGTACTGCTGTCATTTGCATTTAGCGTGCCTTCACTCCTGAAAATCTTTGTGTTTGTGCATGGTTTCACTTCTCAATAAGGGGGTATGCGTCTATTAGGTGTGCGCTACTATTGGGAATTATACGGTACATGTAAAAAATGCAGAGAGTAAGCATGTGGCGGCATCACCCATTGGTGTTGTTGACAATGTTGTTCTCAAAACGGACATGCTAGATTCGCAAACATTACCAGCAGCAGCATTATCTGCCATGTGGAAAACTGACAGAAAATATAAAAGTCAATCACCGAGAGCGAAAGAAATAAGGACCAAATTTGCACCCTTCGACTGGTAATGGTTTGTATTGCAGACATTGTTTCATCCTCGTAAAATTTCGGGCCAGTAACGTTTTTGTCGGGCCAGTAACTTTAAAAATATACTGCCCCCCCTGGGCCACCGTATTTAGAAGCTTAATGTCAAGACCTGATAACCATCTTAGGAAAGTATTTTAAGCTACCAAACATACTAAACACATGGAAATGTGCATTACTAGAGCACTGAAACAGTATGATAAAATGAATGTAAATTTTTTAATATCAAATCACAAAATTCTTAAAAAAATAGTATCTCTACATCATGTGTAACATATTCTTAGCAAATCACATAGATGAGAGTAATTAACACCTCAAAGAACCGAAGACAACATGGAGGCTGGTGTCTCCCTATAGCTAGGCTGCCATGCAACATTAGCTTGGTAATTACCGTATCTGGCCCAGATCATTGGTTGTATCCCGCTGCACTCCCGTACAAGTATGGGGAACTTAGGGTTGCTTTGTTTCAACGGCACATAGAACTGCTCCAAGAAGTCCCTGAAAATGTACAACATTAATAGTGAAATAACACTTCTTGTTTGTAATAAAAACTTCTACACGATGATATTATATTGATAAAAACACAAATATATGGCTCATATCAAGGACTTAGCTTTTAAATAGTAACAGAAAATGAAATGTACATTATTATACAGCATGATATCCAGTCCTTAGGACTGTTCAAAGTGCTTTACACTTCACCTCCTGACATATATTATCAACTTCCCTGAGAAGCTTTCAGCCACACTGCAATTACTGTGCGAATACTGTTCGTTCACATACCAACCAATGTCTGTAACCAGGTACTCATTTATGTTTATGTGGAGAACATTCATCATGAAACCCGATGTGAAAAACATGTTCAAGTCTGTGACATAGTAATAAATTACCATTGTGACAAGTGTCAGTGGTTCCCACTGACTGACCAGAATTGGACACTGACATGAGACCTGGGGTCTGGGGATAACACTGAAAGTGTAAACTAGTTAAGTCTGACCCCGACACATTTTAAAAAGACCTACTTCCAACAGCACTGTTCGTGATTACCAGTTTGTATTAACCAGACTACCACTGTGTAACCCTGTGTCTGTTCTATAGAAGTCTTTTATTATTAGAGTCATCAGCTGATCAAATCTGAAAGTTAGACACACCATGTGTTTGCACAGCTTTGTCTACTTTCAATGGACTGTTTTAGTTTGTAACATAAAACTAATAATTATTGTTCCCGGAGCAATTACACAACAGTAAATGTGACGTGACATGGTGGTTATTTGAAGTTTTCGCTTGAATTCTAGCCCCACTGGCACCAACCGGTATATGTGAAAACATTCAACATTCAAGTTGTATGGTCCCGTCCAGGCTGTCCTCGACATCTATGGGTCCAATTCCTTAACGAAATGGCTAGTCTGGACCATAAGGTACATTTGGGCATTATGGAGTTATGGACATGTCTACATGTCAACTTTACACTGATATCGATGATGATGTCATCACATCAGTCAGTGTAAGTCAGTTGTGTGCAAGATTACTGGTGGTTGAAGTGACCCAGACACCCACCCCACAAATTCCACAAGGGTGAAAATAAGTGCTGGCCTGATACTCGGTACATCAATGTATCGCGATACTTCTGAAAGTTCGATAACTATACTTGGTGGTATCACAATACTTCCATATATCGAGTATCACGATATACTTTGATATATCGATCGAACCATTTGATATCGATGATATATCGTGTATATTGTAATTAAAAAATATAGTTTCTAGTTTAACAACAAACGAACGAAGATGCACTGTTACGCTCGTCTCAGAAGTCAAAACCACCCTTCAACCAATGTAACCAATGGAATGGAATCTCGTACTAACTCATCATTTATGAGTGAAATTCTATAAGCATATGCAATGCATTCGAAACAATTTTAAACTTTGATGATATCGACACAACTCACACAATAAAACAAAGAGAAATTAATATTTAGCAATGTGTTCGAACAAATATCATGTCGTTGACAATGACAGGGTTATTTTTGGGTCAACGTCAACATGTCAAAACATGCTTTGTCAATCTGGCAGTATTTTGCGAAAATATGGTTGAGTGTCATAAACGGTTTTTGCAAGTATCGAATAAAATTCTGGTATCGATCGATATCAAAGTAATCTGGTATCGAACCAGCACTAGTCAAAATACACTTCATTCAAGCCAAAATATGCCTCAAATATACTTAACCCTGGGAGTGACTATGGCGTTGGGACGAATTCGGCCGGCACGATCAGTGTGAAAAGCATTCCGGCCGATATTGGGCCTATTTTGGTATCACTATGTAGGAACAATTTTCGTTTCCGTCACCAGTACCTCATACGGGAACAATGTATGGATTTTCGTGTGCATGGAACGACCAAGGCAATGCATTTTGTTGAAGTGCCTACCTCAGCCTCAGGCTTGTTATCATTAATATTACAGACAGTAGTCAATAACCATATACGATACAGAAAGTAGCAATGCCTGAGCTCGTTAGGCGGTGCTAGTAGTGCTATGATCGGCAAGTCGACCAAAACGTGTACCCAGAGAGGCCCGTTTATAGGGGGTGCCTTTAACGGTCCATAGCAGCTTATATAGACCACGTATAATAAAAGTGTGCATATGCCTGTAAAGCTGAATAAACGTTCTTTACTCTGATGTACATCCTGTTTTATTTCTTCAGGTGAAAGTATTTTGTTTTTTAAAGTGAAAAATTCATGATTCTCGCAAATCCGGGATTCACCTTGATTCACGAAAAAAACAATTGTATGTCTTTCATTGATAATTTATGAACACAAAAATATATATTTTTTATTTTGGCTAGGTCTGGCTAGTAATGAACTGTACAACTAAAATAACCCCTTATCACTATCCACTGACGCCAAGAATTATCTAGCTATTTGAACGTTAGGTGGTGCCACACACGTCAAAATAATAAATTATACGATGTCCTAGGCCGCTGTTGTTTCAAGTTCGCCTTTCTCGTCGTAGTTGTTGAAAGTTCATAAATATCCATTCTTCAAGTCCGTGTGTAAGTAGTAATTGATCTATCTAACTATATTATCGTGTAGCAGTGTATGTTTGAAGTTCTGGAGGGTGCTCATTTTGGCAGGAGATAAAACATGTAAACAAACTTGCAAAGTGACGGCGTGACTGACCTGTCAAACGATGTCCCAGCAGACAAGACGAAGAAAGGCATCCATTACTCACAATAGTTCAAAGCTGAAGTCTTACACTTGGAATGTTAATATGATTTACACTGTGCTTTCTGGTTGTTTTTCATTATAAGTGCTATCATAACTATGATACGACTTATGTATACTGACTATAATGACTAGTATTAGTAGTAATGTAAATATTTGTTTATGCCAAATTGATCTATTTTGGATATGATGATGGCATAGATGATGTGTGAAGATATATGAAACTCCAAAAATGATGTACAACTGATAGTTGATATGCAATATTGTGTCAGAATGGTTATTCACTCAACGATCCACACACATTGATATGATACTTGTAATGACGTACATATTTATAGTAGTTGTTTCTTATTTTAACTACTAATACACCCAGATAATGCAATAAGTATGACAATAAAAGCTTACATTTCATCCTACGTGATACAACTGTGAAAAAAGGCTTCTGTCAAAATCTGCATAATAGTTCGCAGTTAAAACCTTGTAAACAATATTTTCATATACATAATAATGCTAATGACCTATACATGTCAATCATGCTTAGAAATAGACACCAAGTTTTAAAATGTATATGTAGGGTATATACTGTGGTTGTTTTTTACTTTTTACCAACCGTCCCTGTAAAAATGTGCAAAATAATTGAAAAATAGCACTGTTTACAGCTCTCTTGCAACAAAAATAATGGATGCACTGGTATGAATGACCCCCACACAGGTTGAGAACATTGAGTACTTCCACAGTATGTAAAAAAAAATACATTAACATTAATATTAGTAATTTGTTTAAGCCAGGTACACTTTTTTAATCAAAACAGAAAAAAACATGTTTTGGAAATGTTGACGGGGGTGTCTTTAAAGTGCTCTAACACGAAAACTAATTAACCTACAGCCACACAACTGATTCCATGATGTATCTTAATAATATATCTTTCCAATGATCATCATCCTACATGATACACATGTCAAATTTTCATCTTGCATCAGCAAGTCTTCAGCTGTGAACATGCTTCTGTAAGGATACATAAAAGTTTGCAGTTTAAAAAAATCTTGTTCACATAATATTATATAATAATGCTAATGACCTATACATGTCAAACGTGCTTAGAAGTAGATACTGAGTTTAAAATATATATCTGTAGGGTATATACTGTGGTTGTTTTTTACTTTTTACCAGCCGCCCTGTAAAAATGTGCAAAATAAGTGAAAAATAACACTGTTTACAGCTCTCTTGCAACAAAAATAATGGATGCACTGGTATGAATGACCCCCACACAGGTTGAGAACATTGAGTAATTCCACAATATGTAAAAAAAATACATTAACATTAATATTAGTACATTTTTTTAGACCAGGTACACTTTTTTGATCAAAATAGAAAAAAACGTGTTTTGAAAACGTTGACGGGTGGTGTCTTTAAAGTGCTCTAAAACTAATTAACATACAGCCATACAACTGATACCATGATGTATCTTAATAATAGGCCTTTCCAACGATGTATAATACTTTGCAATAACTAAGTTAATTATCTCAAAATGGTCCAGCACAGCTACAGAAAGATTGGCATCGTGTTGTTTTTAAAAATGCAGACCGAACGTACCTTACGGTTCGAATAAACACAAAGTTAATAGGCAAATCTTGGGTGCAATGTTGCTAAGACTGACTAGGTAGGATGGGTAAGCGCCAGTAGGATTTAGTATCATATCGGATCCTTCATTATCGCCCCGCGGCGGGTGACCTCGAAAAATACCTGCAATATATTTGCACATTTTCCTGATCAGACATGTAATCGTTAACAATATTGCATGACATTCTCATTACTTTGTTTCTACGAACCTTACTCCTTTGCTTCCAGCAGATTTTTGGCATAAATGTATGCGCAGTTCTTTCAAATGCTGTCCAAACTTCACTGCCTTTAACGCCGCCATTCTTGCAATAGCCGCAGGTCAAGGTCGTTCACGGCAGGTTCAAACCACAATTATTTCCCCATTGCTGGACATAATTTATTAATGTTTTGCATGACTGTAAGGAAAACGTGACTATGTTAATAATGTGCTGATTACACACATGTCAAATCAGTGTTTTAGCTCAAATTTTTTTGAATTATTGCCATTAACAATTATTAGCATCTACAAAGTCGATAAAATGCATCTTCAGATTGACCACAACACAGTGACCAAGGGACACAGGCTGAAGCCCATAAAGGAACCTGTGACAGCTAGACAACGGAGGAGTAACTTTAGAGACAGAGTAATGAACAGGTGGAACTCTCTCACAGAGGATGTGTTTTCAGCATGTAAATAGTTTAAATTAATAAACACAAAGCCAATAATAAGTGGCTACATTCAGCAGTCTAGAATGCTAAGTGGCCATGCAGCTTTCATCTGAAATGCAGGTCCACCATATTTGGACTCCATATCCTAAAGACTTTGTATGAAATAGCTGGTTCAAATAAATAGTGTATGTATTTCCAGATCGTGTAGTATCAAGTATGATAACCCAGGTTGATGAAATCTCAAGCAAACAAGTAGAATCTAAATATAGCACTGATACAATTTCTTCAAAACAATAGTATTTTTGATATGAGATGATGGATTCAAAGTCATGTACTTGCCATTCTGAACTGACTACAAATTAGATTTTGTTGGTGTTTCATTAGCTTTATTTGGTACAGTTGCAACAAGTGTTCTCACATGTAACTTTTGAACTTATGACTACATAGGAATTATCACGATGCCACTTTTTATCTTGGCATCATTCAACAAATATAAAAATTATGCAGTACAATGACAATTCAATGACAACCAGTCGCTCAGTAGAATCAAATACACTGGCTGGGACGGTATCAGTCCCTCTTCCTGCTGTATTAAAATGCGAATCAAATTGCTGTGGGTGAAGGAATTCATTTAACCAGAGTCCACTGTATAATTATATTATATACAAACGCATGAATGTGTGTATATATATATATATACACACACACACACACACACAATTCGAATATATTTTATCATAAATTAACACTAGAGTATAAAGAAATGCGTCAACCAATTCTCAGCGAGTTAAAACACCCAACCTTATGGGTCATGTAGATGCATGCACTATTACAGATATGTTCATAACAGCCAACATTTTATCTTTAGCTCTGCCTGTGTCTGACACGACATATTTTACTAGTGCTTACTTGAATGGAACAAAATTATGCACACGGGAAACGTGCTACGTAGCTTTGAATTTTTTTTTTATAATGGGTTAAAAGTCCACTTGAATTACCACACAACCACTGGAAAGGTATTTTACTTAGTGTTTCTCCCTCAGTTGGAATTGTGCAATAACTGGCTTTTTGTTTATTCACTGCAGTGGCAATGCATGTACAGGCAGTGCCTCCAATTTTCCATTGTGGCACTTTTGGATGGATGGATGTGTGCGTGCGTGTACATGTGTGTGTGTGTGTGTGTGTGTGTGTGTGGGGTTAATCATATCTAAATTATCTTTGAATTATAGGATTTTTAGCAGAAGCATAGCACCAATTGTGGCTCTGAAACCAGTAAATCCATAAATGTTCTTCTTGACACAACTTCACAGTTCAAGTAGAAAATTTTATAATCATGTATGTACAATGTTAGTTTACAAAATATGAATGAAGACTTGCTTCAACTGCTGCAACGAGAAACTATAGTACAAGGAATTCATACGATAGCAACGGTGTCAGCATCTCCTATGACTTCTGCGTTGTCACCAGTTCCTCGGCCGGCTGTACCACAGGATCATTCAATATGACGTACACCTCTTGAGAGAGTGACATCATATCACTATCCCAAGTAATCAAACTATTTCCTTTACTTTCAACCAAAGTAATGACATTCTCACTAGACTGGTCATCGGTGATGTGTTTAATGTCAATGTCAGTAGGGTTTTCGAGTATACCACCAGCTACAGTAGCACTGATCGTGTGTTCTACTGCGTCATCACCTGCAATGTCTGTGCCTGCTGCAGTTGGCTGGGGCACTGACACGGGGGTATCTGATGGAGTGTTTGTTGCGATATCGTTGGCCACACTGTCGTCGGTTTGTCCTGTCGACTCTGTCTGACCAATCATTACTACAGCAGTCTCCACTGGAGCACTTGGTTGGTCCTGGCTACACAATGTATCCTGTACATTGACCTTGGACTGTCGTCTGCGTCTACCCCGAGGCAACACATTAGTCTTATCAGGTTTCTCAGCAATCATTTCAAAGTCATCTTTATTCCATTTATCATGTGGAACGTTGTGGACAGCAATAACATGGCGTCGCAGTGTCGACGCATCAGCAAAGCAAGCGTGACACACCTTGCACTGGAATGGCCTGAGCCCCGTGTGTGTGCGATAATGCCGCACCAGGCCAGCCTTCTGCAGGAAACGTTTCCTACAAATGTTGCACTCATTGGGTCGTACCTTTGTGTGTGTCATGAGGTGCTCCTTGAGCGCGTTGTGTCGCTTAAATGCTTTGCCACACACCTCACACGGGTAGTTGCGAACATCTGAATGTGTCTGCTTCTCGTGTGCGCGAAGGAGTCCCTTAGCGTGGAATGGTCGGCCGCACGTCTTACACATGTACGGCTTGATGTGGAGGTGCCATTTATTCTGATGTTCTTTCAGTACGGTCACATTGCGACAGATCTTGCCACACAGAGTACACAGACACTTCTTGGGGTATGTCTTGATGCCCTGATGCACGGCGCGTATGTGGTGCTTCAAGGAGTATTTGGTCCGCAGCACTTTCCCACAGATCTCGCATGGAATTGGTTGAGGCTTTCTTTCTCTGCCAGGAGGCAGATTGTGCAATGAAGCCATGTGTCGCCTCAGAGTTGTAATGTCGCCAAATTTGGATTCACACGCACTGCAGTCGAAGGGACGTTCACCGGTGTGTGTGCGACTGTGTCTTACCAGTGCCGATTTTTGTGCGAACATTTTGTTGCATGTGTCACAGATATAGCGCTGTTTCTTGTTAGCAGCAGTCACAGTTGGTGGTGGACACGGTTCACTGCCACACAGCTCACCCTTTACGTTGACTGTGTCCGCAGCCTCATCATCTACTGACACATCCTCTGCAGATGGCAGTGAATGTCTCCTTAAATGCATTGAGTGGCGGAGATACTGTTGCCCACTTTCTTCCTTAACTGTTTTAGCACTACTGATGACATCATCATTGCTGTCATGTGACTCTACTGGTGTACATCCCAAACAATGACTGTCGTCATTGTCCGAAGATCTGTTGACTTTTTCTGCTTCTAATCCAGCTGATATTTTTTCATGAACTTTAATAATTACATGATTTTCACTGTCATCGTCGCCAATGGTTACACACAGAATGCCATCAATCTCCAGCCCGGTCCCATCAGAGAGTCTCGCTCTACACAGGTCAATGACAGACTGCTTAAGGAGACATGTCACATGTTTTCTGTTGTCAACCATTCTGTTTTCTTCTTTTGTATGGATGTCAGCCATTCTGCAATCAGTGCAGACAGTGCCTAATAACCAACCAGGATCCTACAACAAACAATTGTAATATTTTGAATCAAAATATCTACTTACTTACATACTGTAAGAATTTTACATCATCAATGTATTTTAAGATACATTTTTGCTGCAATTACAAATCAAATTGTGTTGGATGCAACTTATCTTCAGTGGTCTTTTCATGAATCATGACCAACCTATCCTAGGTACAGCTGAGATGACCACACCAGGGATGACCAACCTATCCTATTCAGCAACTGAGATGACCACATCAGGGATGACCAATTTATTCTAGGTACAGCTGGGATGACCACCCCAGGGATGACTAACCTATCCTAGGTACAGCTGAGATGACCACACTAGGGATGACCAACCTATTCTAGGTACAGCTGAGATGACCACCCCATCCTAGGTGCAGCTGAGATGACCACACAAGGGATGATCAACCTATTCTAGGTACAGCTGGGATGACCACTCCAGGGATGCCCAACCTATCCTAGGTACAGCTGAGATGACCAACCCAGGGATGACCAACCTATTCTAGGTACAGCTGAGATGACCACCCCATCCTAGGTGCAGCTGAGATGACCACACAAGGGATGATCAACCTATTCTAGGTACAGCTGAGATGACCACACCAGGGATGACCAACTTATCCTAGGTACAGCTGGGATGACCACCCCAGGGATGCCCAACCTATCCTAGGTACAGCTGAGATGACCAACCCAGGGATGACCAACCTATTCTAGGTACAGCTGAGATGACCACACCACGGTTTTTTCCCAGTTTCTTCCACTCTGGAAGAAATAGTTTCTTCCAGGTTCTTCTGGAAGAAAGTATTGCACAGTAATTGTAGTACTACTACTAAATAGTTTCTCCCAGGTTCTTCTGGTTGAAAGTATTGCATAGTAATTGTAGTACTACTACTAAATCAATAATGTAATGTTCTTATTGATGCTGGATAGTTCCATGTAGTTTATTACTTCCATTAGTTGTTCAAATGGATTACTCGTCTGCACGAAATGTTTGTGTGTGAAGGGGCTATTGCCCTCGGTGGTACATTTCAATGTGGAGTAGGCCCAGAAGCAGGTGAAAAACTTGATTGGTCAACAGTTAATTTGGTCGTCCAATGCTGCTTGACAATAAGAAACATGTATATGATGCAAAGCACATTTATATTGGCTGACTATCGACCAAACAACCAATCAGTGGCTGCGATATATTTTCAGCGACTAGCTGAGTACACAGCGATTTTCTTAATGCGCTATCGATTTTATAGTTTTATTATGGAAAAGCGGAAAAGGTGGTTATAAAGTTGTCTGATTATATCGTGAAATGTGATGTACCACGGAAAGCACTGCAGGATAACAGTAACTGCATGGATGGTTGCGTAGCATTGGTTGAACACGCAACAAATGGGAAGAAACGTACAAAGAGGAAGAAAGTAGCGCTATGACGATCAAATTATAGCATTTATACCTTGGCATCAGCATTTAGAATTCATACAGTTACTCAGTCCTCTGCCAGAGTCAAACAATGTTTGTTGATTGTGACATTCTTCCTACACTTTTATTCTTTAAAGTTTGTAACTTATGATAATGTGACTGATTGATGAACGAAATATGCATCTGCTTCTGTGAAGTTCCAACAATGACTTATTGCTTTTAATTTTATTATCAAGGACATAATTTTAAATGGTAAGTAATCTTGAGCATATAATATTATTATATATGCCAGGTGCACATACATTTTAAAACGGGGGGTGGTAAAACAGAAATATACCAGTCACTGGCAGTCAATCAAATTTATATAATGGCTTTTTCATGCAAACAACTTTGGGCACCCAGTTTTGGTGGCAGACCCCTAGAATCTAGAAAACGGGGGTCTGACTGGCTCTCACTAATTTTAGGCTAAATTCTATCCATGATCAAGTCATTGGTGTAACTGGAAAGCCCCTGGCCCTGTTCTCCTCTCTGATATGATAGATCCATACTCATTTTATGGTGGATGGTTACATTATATTATAGATTCACTGTGATA
Organism: Lamellibrachia columna; assembly: GCA_963662155.1. Lineage (NCBI taxonomy): Eukaryota > Metazoa > Annelida > Polychaeta > Sabellida > Siboglinidae > Lamellibrachia > Lamellibrachia columna. The sequence goes on from OY759274.1 coordinate 19,559,640, forward strand.
TTTACAGACTAGCCAGTTAATAGAATGTTGCTGAGTCCTGGAAACAACACGCTGACCAGGTTTTGTCAAAATCACATACCTCCACTCCAGCTCTTTTAAAACGCCCTGATGTGCGATGCCCGTAAATTTTGACAAACATAGCCATGTATTGTTGAGCCAACGTGGCCATTAGCAGAAAAATTCCCATAAATCCCTCCGCCTGTTAAGCTCTAAAAAATGCACTATTTCACAGCCAATTAAGGGCCGCGCAATAGCTTCTACAATGAAACCTACAAATATATGCCTGCTCTTATGGTATGTCACATCATATGAATTGTTTAAATTCACATATCACAATTTAATACGCCCTACATTCGTGTGAAACAATAAACAGGAAGGTCAACAGTGGTCGTACCCCTACAGACTGTAGTCCTGTGTCTGGATGCCGCCTGATTGTGATTTGAATAGGCTAGTCAGTCGATACCACAGTTGCCCCTGCCCGTGGTCGATATTGACGATAGACGTAACTTCACGATAAACGTTTACCGCCGTTTTGATTCGTGTCCAACCCAGCTACGTCCAATCATACCTACACAATTGACCTACACTTCTTCAATTTCATCCTACCGTAGAAATATGCTTTTGTCGCTGAACTTTCAAGTACAGGCATCAATCTTGGCGATAGTAAACGCTGGACTTTCGATAATTTGCGGGTATTTGCGACTTCCGGTAACGAACTGTCTTTCGTCAGATGGCGCCACTAGCTACAGGAAAACTTGAAACTAATGAAACAGACTGGAAAACAGTATACGGTGCACGCCGCTCAATTCAAAGTCGGTTAATTCGAAAAGCTGGATAATTCGAAGTTGTCGCTATGTCCCAGCCTGAGGGCTTCTTTATTAACAGCTTCTGATAACTCGAAGGGTGTTTGATGGAGGAGTTAAGTTAAGTTTACAGGAGTTAAACGCTAAGGAATCTAATGACCCCAAAGCTTTCTGGCAGATAATACATATTTCTAAGCAAGTAAATACAGGAAATGTAACTATTGAAGACTTGCTTGAATCTTTCTCAGTATTAAACCCGACTGAAGAAACCAATGAAGTTGAATTAGTAGAAGATAATCGTACTGTAAGTGAACAGTCAACCAGTGTAACCAATGGAGACTCTGAGATTCTAAATTTGTCAATCACTGAAATGGAAGATAAAAAGCATTAAAAAAATGATAAATGGGAAGGCACGTATACTTGGGGAAGATAACATCCTTACTGAAATGATTAAAGCTTTCTCATAAAATCACCTGCATATGTTAACCCGAATTTTTAATATTGTATTACTGAGTGATCATATACAAAATGAGTGTGTAATTACCATAATAAAACCAATATATAAAATAAAGGTGACATTAATGATCCAGATATAGCCTTAGCTCCTTAGGGACATTATTTACTTCAATTATAAATGAGAGATTGAACATTTTTATAAACTTAAATTAAATAATGAATTAAGCCCATTTTGGCCTTAGGGAAGGATAATCTACAACTGACCAAATCTTCACGCTCAAATATATTGTCGAATTATTTGTTATATCACGGCAGACAGCTGATCTGCACCTTTGTAGATTATAGTAAAGCATTTAACTCTATCAACAAAGCAACACTATGGAAACAAGTTAATATTATATATAATTTGTACCGTCAATTGTACAGCCGGTAGTGAGCCAGTACATTGGACAGACCACAGTGAAAGTCGAAGTACTGGCCCCCGTAGACATAAATAGAACACCAGTTAGTAAAACAAGACCTGATCTTTTATCAGTTGACACATGATAAAGTGATGCAGGCATGGACCAGTGACATTCATGCTGCTGCACGGCAAGAACCTACTGGAGGCCCAGTGGTTATATTGTACAGCACCCAGTCTTCATCATATATCTATAGATATACAGCACTATCTATCTATCATTCTATCTATCTATCTATCTATCTATCTATCTATCTATCTATCTATCTATCTATCTATCTATCTATCTATCTATCTATCTATCTATCTATCTATCTATCTATCTATCTATCTATCTATCTATCTATCTATCTATCTATCTATCTATCTATCTATCTATCTATCTATCTATCTATCTATCTATCTATCTATCTATCTATCTATCTATCTATCTATCTATCTATCTATCTATCTATCTATCTATCTATCTATCTATCTATCTATCTATCTATCTATCTAACTATCTATCTATCTATCTATCTATCTATCTATCTATCTATCTATCTATCTATCTATCTATCTATCTATCTATCTATCTATCTATCTATCTATCTATCTATCTATCTATCTATCTATCTATCTATCTATCTATCTATCTATCTATCTATCTATCTATCTATCTATCTATCTATCTATCTATCTATCTATCTATCTATCTATCTATCTATCTCGGTACAAACACACTCCAAAACCAAGGGATAGAAGATGCATACATAAAACTCATGAAAGATATATACACAGACAGCTCTGTAAGAGTCTATCTTCACAAAGAGAGCGAGAAAATAAACATCAAAAGAGGAGTGCGACAGGGGGATACCATCTCACCCAAACTATTCACATCAACACTCGAAAGTATCTTCAGAAGACTGAACTGGGAGAACAAAGGCCTGAAAATAGACGGAGAATATCTTAACCATCTCCGTTTCGCAGACGATATCTTCCTGTGCACCGAAACACCACAAGAACTAGAAATAATGCTACAATAACTATGCGAAGAAAGTAACCTAAGCGGCTTGAGGATGAACATCTCAAAAACAAAAATAATGGTGGAAGACAACACCCCAATATACGTTAATAACACTTAGATAGAGAGTGTGGAGAATTACGCATACCTAGGCCAACGATTCAGCTTTAGGGACAAGAACCAAGACAAGGAAATCATTGCCTGTGTTTGTACCGAGTCGAAGGCCTTCTCATAGTCAATGAATGCTATACAGAGTGGTATGTTGAATACACGGCACTTCTCCTTCAGTTGATTTATGACATGGACGTGATCTGTCGTTGAGTACCCGCCTCTGAATCCTGCCTGTTCTCTGGGTTGATTTTCGTCTAGTATTTTCTCCAGTCTGGCTGTTAGAATCTTTGTGAATAGCTTGTAGATGTTCGATAGCAAGCATATTGGCCTATAGTTCTTTATGTCTTTTTTGTTGCCTTTTTTGAAGATTATCACCATCTTTGCATTTTTCCAGGTAATGGGGATTCGTCTTTCTGATATACATTTTATATACAGCTTGGCTAAGGCTTTGGCGATGGTATCCTCTCCTGCCTTCAACGTTTCGATGTTGACTTGGTCATTTCCTGTTGCCTTCCTGTTTTTCATCTTCTTTAGCGCGGCTTCTACTTCCCATGTTGTTACTGGTGGTACTTCTCTTGGGTCTGTGCGTATTGTTACGGTTTGGTCGCTGTCATAAAGTTCGGTGTAAAACTCTTCTATTTGTTCTAAGATCTTATCCTGGTCTTGGATTTCTCTGCCCTGATTGTCTAAGAGTGTTATCAGTCTATTTTGGCCTAGGATGTGTGTTCTTCTGACCTTGTTCAAGCTCTTTGATGTCTCTATTGTTTTTCGTATGGTGTCTAGGTTGTGTTTTCTGATGTCTTCTTTCACTTTCTTTTTGAGGGTTTTGCATATCTCTGTGTACTCTATGCAGTCCCTAGCGGTGTTCTTTACCATTTCTGTACGTTTTTTCATTAGTGCTCTTGTTTGAGTTGATAATCTAGACTTGTCCCGTTTGGTGTTTTTTTTGGTTATGCTTGTCGCCGTCTGTTGGATAATTTCTGTCATGTTTTCATTTAGAGTGTCGAAATCATCCAGTTCTTGTAGAGCAGTCAACCTGTTTTTCAGTTCGAGTTGGAATTCGTTCTTTTTAATTCCAATTTCTCTAGTGTCGACTTTTGGTGGTTTCTTTTTTCTTAGCAGCTTCTTCCTTTCTGCTTTCGTCTCTAATCTGATGTTGCTCATCAACATTCTATGGTCGCTTCCAATGTTTATGCGGTTTATGACTCTTACATAAACCGCATAAACATACATACAACACTAATAAGAGATTATTACTATATAGCTATATATACCTAATACCTTATCACGTGCACAATATATCCATGCACCTTATAGATCAAATATCATAACATATTAACTATAAAAGTAGCACCACTAAACATGATCGAAACTGAATTTTCTGAAGTGCTCTATACATGTATTAGCTAATGACTGCAAGTGGTAAAAATTTCATTAAGTCCTGTTGGACATTCTTCTATAAGGTCCCAAAAATATTCTTTTCCATCTTCCGACATATTCCCCAGCTGCTCCATCACAGCCATTTCCACCTGCAGATCAAGATCTTTCGCGAATGTTATCTGGCCAACTTGCCCAAGGACGCGCCTCGATCGTGTAAAGAAATGTGCTCTCTCATTTAAGCTGTCAACTGTTTTAGTAGGCAACCTTTCACATGGTTTGTCAAACAAATGCATAGAATGCAATGAATGTTGCAATGTGTACAGAATGAGATACATGATAGTGGTTCATACAACGATGAAAAGGCAAACGACGACCAAAAAGGGGAGAGCCTCATTAAATGCAAATGACTTAATAAAGAACAAAAATCTTATTAATGAACTGGCATCTAGTAGATTTTTAAAAAAGAGTTACAAATATGTATACACGCACGCACACATTATTTATAAAACTGAATCTTACCCCTATAACATTTTATGTTGCACCCAATCAATGTGACTACTGGGAAACATTTAATGTGTGCTACCCCCAAGAAAAACAAACGTATCTGTAATATATTGATATTTCAGAACATTTTCTAAACTGTTACATTCATTCACATATACACTAACACAGCACAAACATTTGCGACATAAATTACCTAAAAATAAAGAGATGTTAGATCCTGTCTTCTGTCGATTCGTACAGCTGTAAGCCATACAGAAAATAACCATATTCGTTGTCCCACAACTTTCTCCAGCAAGCCTCCAAAATGTTTGTTTTGGAGAGTTTAACACTATGAACAACCCAACTGCCCACACTTATAACACAACTGCTGGGACCACCCTCACCCAAATTATTAATCAGTCTGGTGGCCATGCCCCATTAAGAACAAATGACAATGACAAATCTTCAAGTTAATTGAGTTCCTGGCTACTAGCCCGATAGGTTTATAATTCTCTGGTAGCCACCTCATCTTCATTGCTTTTGTTTGCCTTACATTGTGCATGATGATGGTGAGGAGGAAATCAATTAACTTAATTACTTACTCACTTACTTACTTACATATGTTAGACAACTATTTGTAATATGCTATCTTCACACTAAAAACAGTACTACCCTATGTAACATCCAGTGGATGCAACTGTTTCTGCCGTGCAATGAAATGCCGGCCACTGATCGCTCTTGTGTATAGGGGGATGATTAATGATGTAACTCTATGACTGGCCCAACACTGGCCCAATACAGGGAAGTTTTCAACATTGTTCCACAAGATGGCGCACGTGTAGCTTTTTGCAGCACTACCTATGGAATGCAATTTTACCACCAAATTTGACGTGTGAGTTTGATGTTTCATTGGAAGTCTTGGGCACGGACCACAGTCACTTTTTCCATAGACGACCATTATACCGTTCTTGCGCCTACACTGAAAATTTATCTTACAATTTTTTTTTAATTCACAGCAAATGAGAGACCCACTAAGACACCTGGTGTGTGAAATTCGTGAAAATGACATACCTCCTTTTCGCACAAATTGCTTCAATGCATGACACCCCTGCATTTCTGCCATGAAATTTCCCGGTTTCCAAAATATGAGTACATCCTGCCTGATGGCCAACTGGTCAACCAACTGACAAATGGCACCATTTCAAAGCTTAGATGCTACTGTGCACAACAACATCACTTTCACTCACTCATCCATACAATTTCTGCTCTCACAAATAAACCCTAACTGCACAATACATTTTTTCCTTGGGACTCTTTATCGTTGTAATGGCGGACGGATTCTGACTGTGGTCCGTGCCCTCTTGAAAGTTGAATTTTCTCAGGTAAGTTGCACTGATTAGCACAAGCGAGTAGCCTACATTATGATATGATACTTGTGAATGTACAGAGTAGTACAGCTTACCTAAATTAGTGTTTTTACTGACACAGCTGGGTGAAATTTAAGCGTTAAGCAATTGAAGCAGTCTATATTATAACCTGTTCCAATAGCAAACTATAGTATAGACCCTGCGTCAAACTGGTTGAGCTACACCAGTCCAAGCCGTAGGGGAAGCACAGTTGGCTACACATTTATAATAATGTATGTTAAAACATTACATATGATCTATTGCTGTTTTCATTACAATTGCACTAAAGTGAAGGGATGATTCCATGTCAAGTGTTGACACTTTTGGATGACCCAACTCCGATTTTGCAGAAATTTAGCATATTTGCATGTACTTAAATTAGTTGGTTTTTACATGTTTTTATTGACCAATCTCCAATTTTTCTCATTTTAATTTCACTCTGACCCATAACTTCAGTGATATTTTTGGAAAGGTCTCATTTAACTACATTTAGTAGAGAGGAAATCGGGTAACTGGGTACTGTGAAGAAATAATTGAATATACAAGCATAGTTTGTTCACTGAACGACAAGCAGCATCAGATTAATCATATAAATGCACTATTTTGATCATATCTTAGAAACCCTTAGAATGCACACCCTGTTTTTCTCAGGATATTTGTAGTGTTCTATATATTATGACATAGCGTGTGGTCAAGGTTCAGAAGTAAGACACAGGGTGGTTGGTGTAGAAGTAGATACATCCTTTTTGTTTTTATACCTACTTGCATACAGTACATAGCTGTTGGGGGAAAAGATTGACACTTGTTAGAGATTAATTAATAAGACAGACTCATGTCTTATCAAAGAATAAACTTTTTATGGCTCTTAAATCCTCGGGACCTGAACTCAAAGGCGCAACACACCGGAATCATTAAGCGTTAGGAAAGTGATCGTGAATAGAGACAACTTCGGAGCGAGAACCACTGATGATTTACTGTAATTTTCCATGTGTAATACACATTTTTTCTTTCAATTTTTACTTATAAGTCCAGGTGCATATTATTGGTAAAAAGGCTAAAAATAATTTCGGATGATTACGCAATTGGAATGTCATAAGATGTCTAGGCCCAACGATCTGTAAGACTGTAACTGACTGAAAAAAACACTTAAGCTTATACAAATTAAATAAAGGTGTTTGTAATGCAAGTTAAGCGACGAGCCGACGTTGACAGCGTGCTGTAACTGTGTCACACTCTAAACTGCAATCCAACCAAAGTGAAACTATCCGAAGCGGGGAAATCAGGGGTTGATGTTAAAAAGTTTGGGTGTGTATTATACATGACAATTAATATATAATTTCTGTAAGATTTCAGCAAAAAGTCAGGGGGCGTATTATACTTGGGGGCATATTATATACAGAACGGTAGGATGGGAATGCAGTGTCGAAAAAAATATGTCATTTGCGGAAGGTAGCTAGTTTCAGATGATTTTAAAGTGACAGGGAGTTCGTTCCTGATTTAGTGCAAAGCTACAGTTAAAGCCTGCGCAGGCTGAGCTTAATTTTGGGAACAAAAAGCTGTTGTAAGATCAAACTGGAAAATGAAAGGGTGTGGTAGTTACTTTTTGATTGCGTAAACAGTTGGTTACTTACTTACTTACTTATGCCCATCGCCCCTCTTGGGGCATAGGCCGTCGACAACAGATCGCCAGAGTCCCCTGTCCTGGGCCATCCTCTCTAACTGGTTCCAGGTGTAGCCCATCTTCCTGGTGTCTGCCTGGAGGTCCCGTCGCCACGTGTTTCTTGGTCGTCCTCTTCTCCGTTTGCCTTGAGGATTCCATGTCAGCGCTTGCCTGGTGGTGCTTGTTACTGGTTTTCGGAGCGAGTGGCCAATCCAGGCCCATCTTCTTCTTCTGATTTCCTCTTCGACAGGTCGTTGTTGTGTCTTTTCCCACAATTCACTGTTGCTGATGGTGTCTGGCCAGTGGATCTGGAGGATTCTTCTCAGGCAGTTGTTGACAAAGGTCTGCACTTTGTTGATGGTGGTGTTGGTTATCCTCCATGTCTCTGCTCCATACAACAAGACCATCTTCACGTTGGAGTTGAACAACCGGATCTTTGTGCGTGATGACAGTACCCTGGAGCTCCAGATGTTCTTCAGTTGCAGGAATGCCACTCTTGCCTTGCCTATCCTTGCTCTGACGTCTGCGTCTGTGCCGCCCCGCTTGTTGATGACACTGCCGAGGTATGTGAAGGTCTCTACCTCCTCCAGTGCATTCCCCTGCAGTGTGACTGGGTCAGTGCTGGCTGCATTCATCCTGAGGACCTTGGTCTTTCCTTTGTGGATGTTCAGGCCCACTTGTAAGGAGACAGCTGCCAGTTCTGTCGTCTTGTCCTGCATCTGTTGATGGCTGTGAGACAGCAGTGCCAAGTCATCGGCGAAGTGCAGGTCTTCAAGTTGCGTCCATAGTGTCCACTGGATCCCACTTGTCCTCTGTACTGTGGTCATCTTCATAATCCAGTCAATGGCCAGGAGGAAGAGGAATGGGGACAGCAGGCAGCCTTGTCTTACTCCAGTCTTTACATCGAAGCGACAGGTGAACTGTCCTCCATGGATTACCCTACAGCCTGTTCCGTCATAGCTGTTCTTGATTAGGTTGACCAGTTTAGTGGGTACCCCATAGTGTCGTAGCAGTTTCCAGAGGGTCTTCCTGTCAACACTGTCAAATGCCTTTTCATAGTCAACGAAGTTCACGTAGAGGGAAGAGTTCCATTCTAAGGATTGTTCTACTATGATGCGCAATGTTGCGATCTGGTCTAAACATGATCTGTTCTGGCGGAATCCGGCTTGCTGGTCTCTAAGCATTCTGCTTGCTGGTCTCTAAGAACTCTGCCATGGCCGGTCCCAAGCCCGGATAGGAAAAGAGGAGGGTTGGGCGTGGGGCTAGCACCCCCACCCCGTAAAAAAAAAGAAGATTGCTACAGAAACGCCGACAAAAGATACAGAGACTACAGTCCTGGAAGAGGAGGGTTCTTCGTTTCGAAGACTTATGACGCCATGTGGTGAAAGCCGGGAGTCCTCGGAAGCCACAGGGTCGAGCACCCTTCTTTCGTCCAGGAACATCACGATTGGATCGTGGAACGTGAGGACCTTATACCAGACAGGGAAGACAGCACAGGTGGCAGCGGAAATGAGAAACTACAACCTTGCTTTGCTAGGAGTCAGCGAAACAAGATGGACACAGACAGGACAGAGAAGGCTGCTTAGTGGAGAGATGCTGCTCTTCTCAGGACATGAGGAGGACAACGCTCCCCACACAGAAGGTGTAGCGCTCATGCTGTCAAGATCGGCACAGAGTGCGCTGATAGGGTGGGAAGCTCATGGACCAAGAATCATCACAGCATCCTTCAGAACAAAGAAGAAGAAGATAAAAATGAATGTCATCCAGTGCTACGCACCTACAAACGACAGCGATGAAGAAAACAAAGATCAGTTTTATAACAGACTACAAACGATCATCGACAAGTGTCCAGTGAAAGATGTCAACATCCTAATGGGAGATTTCAATGCAAAGATTGGAAAGGACAACACGGGGTATGAAGAAGTAATGGGAAAACATGGATTGGGAGAGATAAACGAAAACGGCGAGAGATTTTCTGACACATGCGCCCTTAACAAGATTGTCATCGGAGGCAGCATCTTCCCACACAAAAGGATACATAAAGCTACTTGGGTATCACCAGATCACGTGACAGATAACCAGATAGACCACATCTGCATAGGCAAGACATTCAGAAGGTCCCTTCAGGACGTGAGAGTGAAGAGAGGAGCCGATGCTGCGTCTGACCACCACCTGCTTGTTGCCATACTGAAGCTGAAACTGAAGAAAAACCGAATGGAGACAGCAGTGAAGCGAAAAAAGTACAATGTCAGCTTCCTGAAGGATGCACAGACAAGAGAGGAATACAGATTGAAGCTCACCAACAGATTCCAAGTGCTGCAAGAGCTGCTCGAAGAAGAAACTGACCTAAACAAGCAGTGGCAGAACATAAAAGAGACATGGACATCAACCTGCCAGGAAGTTGTTGGCCCCAGGACACCGCAGCAGAAAGAGTGGATTTCAGTGGAAACTCTGCGCAAGGTCCAGATGCGGAAGGAGAAGAAAACAGCAGTAAACAACAGCCGCACAAGAACAGCAAAGCAAAAGCGCAAGAAGAATATGCAGAAGTCAACAGAGAAGTAAAGAAGAGCATAAAGGTGGACAAGAGAAACTACATCGACAGCCTGGCAGAGGAAGCGGAACAGGCAGCAGGAAGAGGAAACATGAAAGAGCTTTACGACACTACCAGGAAACTGTCAGGCAAGTACTGCCACCCAGAGCGACCAGTGAAGGACAAAGAGGGAAATGCTATCATAGGAAATGAACAACAGCTGGACAGATGGGCCGAGCATTTCGAGGAACTCCTGAACAGACCCGCCCCGCCAAACCCGCCTGTCATCCACCCAGCAGAAGATGACCTACCTATTAACTGCGACAGACCTGTCAGAGAAGAAATCAAGAAAGCTATACAACAGCTGAAGAACAATAAGGCATCAGGGCCAGATGATATTCCGGCAGAAGCACTCAAGGCAGTTGTGGACACTTCCGTGGAACTACTTTACCCTCTATTTGGGAAGATATGGGAAGAGGAAGAAGTGCCAGCAGACTGGAGAGAAGGCTACCTCATCAAGATCCCCAAGAAAGGAGACCTCAGAAATTGTGCTAACTACAGAGGGATCACACTCCTGTCAGTGCCAGGGAAAGTCTTCAGCAGGATCATCTTGGAAAGGATGAAAGATATGGTCGACCCAATGCTTAGAAACAGTTGGTACACAAACATAAATCATTGTTTGTGAAGTGCACTGATGTTTTAGATAAAAGTGTATATATATATATATATATATATATATATATATATATATATATATATATATATATATATATATATATATATATATATATATATATATATGTATATGTATATGTATATTTAATTATATATGTGTGTGTGTTTCAGGGGCCATTATGAGGAATCCTTCCTTCAAGGAATATCTGAATCACGCACCCAGAAAGAGATGATGCTGTGGCTCCGGAACTTTGGAGACAAGCATGGCGGGAGGAAGAGGGGGGCTTTGATACAAGACAGGCATGGTCATGCCAATGATGTGTAAATTTATGATGAATAAAACTGTACACGTTTAGTTTCATGTCCTGGTGTTTGTTGCTATTTCATACAGGCATACTACTATATCCAAACATTAGGCCACACAGATTCCTATATTGGACCAGTTTAGCATACCAGTAGCAGCACAGTACTGGACCATTAGTGGTCCAGTATTGTGCCAGTACATAGCATGCCAGTAATGGACTAATGGTACAGTACCGTGCCAATGCACTGTGCCAGTACTGGGCCAATGGTGGACCATTACTGCGCCAGCATTGGCCCTGTACAGCATGCCAGTATTGGCCCAGTTATCAGCCTCTGTGCAGAGCATGCATTGGGCCAGTGCTGGTCATAGGTTATCGGGCCAGTACCACATCAACCGGCGGCAGGCATTGGCCCTGTATTGGCCCAGTACTGTTATGTTAGTTGGGATGCAGTCAGAGTTCTTCGAATCACGTGTAGGATTGCGACAAGGAGAGAATTGATCACCAATACTCTTTACTTTATTTCTCAATGATATTGTGGAAGGATCCGCATACATAATTGTACTCCTAATTGCATACGTGTTATAGTGTACTAATAACCCTAATTGTACAGCTGTATATATAGGCCACCCGATAGGAGATGTGACTATGTGTTATCCGCCAGATGGTGAAACTATTTGGTGACCCCGAGTTGTAAGGTGCTGCCACTGCGGACTTGATGTAAACGATGACTAGAGTCTTGTCTTTGGAGAGGCTATAATTATACCAACGGGGAGACTTATGCACTCGGCTCCCCCCTTTTCACCCCAAGGAGTATCTGGCGGCTGGCGGCAAAGCAAAGCAAAAACTACATACTACCACTACAGCACTAGACGCATCACACACCACACCACTGGTAAAAGAATGTTACTGTTAGTTATTCGCTGTCGCTTCCTGATGGTCCTAAATGAAGTACAGATACTGCCCTGACGTGACACGATAGCTTGTACAAGCTGGTTGGACATTCCTCACTAAGGTCCAGCCAGGTCTTTTGCTCCCCATCTTCTTAGCACATCAGTAATCAAAGTCACTATTAAGTAATTATAACCGAACATGTAAATATGTTTACATAGAAAGATGGGGAGTTCTGCAATAAACATTATGGCACAATTATAAATTGAAACGATTTGTTTTCTAAGGAATAGCATCCTTACCAACTTACTGTGTTGTTTTGTCTTGTTGTCTGTGGGATCGTGCCTCGTCCACTGGGACAGAGTTCCTCCCCTCACCACATGTCACTTAAATATCAGTAATGTGACCAGCAATCTACATGGTAAATGCAATTAACCATAAGAGAAATAGTTATAACAATAATAACTAATTAACTAGCATTGGATTACCCAGGGTGCTGCCATATGGTGCCAAGTAATGCGTGTGTGCGTGCGTGCTTGTGTGTTTAAATAAGTTCCATTATCAAGACGATACACTACATTACATGACATTTCACCCGACATAGGCACATGATTCCTGGTATTGCATGGTCCTTAAAACTGCATCCTCAACTGATTTAGCCTATCAAGAGTCCGGTTCTTTGATGTCCTAATGTGTTGTGTGTGAATAGCTTAAGTAATATCCGCAGTCAGTTTAATTAAAAAGTGCATATTTTGTTCAAATCATCGAACGAATTTACTTTAGTCGTTAGATTAGGTAGCCTATCAACACAAGCTACAAATAAACTCTATATTATGTGTTGGCGAGCAAACTGCTCCATTATATATATATATATATATATATATATATATATATATATATATATATATATATATATATATATATATATATATATATATATATATATATATATATATATATATATATATATATATATATATACTTTGTTTTTATATCTTGTTCTTGTTCTTCTTCGGGTTCTTCGGGTTCCATTCATTACTACATGCATGTGTTTCACCCGAGGACTGGGAGGCCAGAAGAGACATGTTTGTGTGGGAACTGCATCACCTCTGTGGGGAGGTTATTCCATTTCACGACAGTTCTAGGGAAGAATGACACCCTGTTAGATTCGGTTCTGGCGCAGGGTTGTATGAGTCTAACGCGGTGTGTATGTCTGGAACAGCGAGTCATACATACAATGTTGTTGACCACAAATACAATTTGCCTGGAGGTGAGAAAACTTTGTCACAGTTTGAAATAAAGCACATAGCCCTTCTAACAATCATTGCTCTGTCACGGATTGACGGGGTTTTCCGCTCACTAGATTGGCTCGGGTCTAGTTGGGATGTCCCATTTCTATAATTTAACGCTCATGAATGGTGGATGAAGACAACAAAGACAAATGACAGAAAATAAACATTTAATACACGATAGTTACTAAGTAATTTACAAGGAAACACATTGGCGCATAGGCTTATCTAACTTTACTATGGTTCAAACATGTGAAGTATCTTAAATTCTTTCTATCATTAATGTCTAAATGCATTATTTTTAATAAAAAAATTGTATATAACAAAAAACTTTATAATAATAATACTTTTTTATCCACGATAAACCTGATAAAATGTATATTTATGTTACTAAGGGTCCTGAGTTTAAAACACACACACGCACGCACGCACGCACGCACGCACGCACGCACGCACGCACGCAAGCACGCACGCACGCACGCACGCACGCACGCACGCACGCACGCACGCACGCACACACACACACACACACACACACACACACACACACACACACACACACACATATATATATATATATATATATATATATATATATATATATATATATATATATATATATATATATATAGTACCGCTTAAGATTAAATAATAACCAATGAGAGTATATTCTAAAATGCAGTAAAATTAGATTAGAAAAAAATATTTAAATAAGTTAAGTAAAATGTATGGTTTGGCGATTTACGAAATATACGTGTAACATACATCATATCAACGAGTTAAGTAAAATAGTTAAGTTAAACTGTTTCAGGCCTCGAGCGTCACCGTTCTCTGTCAAATATATTGTTCAGATAACATGCTTTAAAAGTATCTATGGAGTTACAATTTCGCAGTGCTGCGCTGAGAGCGTTCCAGGTCTTTGCACCAGTAACAGCTATTGAGTTCGTGAAGATTTGTGTTTTGTTTTTCGGAATGCAGACATATCATTTGGCATTAGATCGCGCACTTCTAGTTGATACGTTGGAGACAGGCTGAAATAGCTATCACATGTAATTTGGTGCCTGTGCCTTTACACACTTGACAAGTTGCGCATGTCTGTGTTTAACGTTACCTATGTAACACATTAATCGCTGTGTATGTACGCTCGTTAATTTGTCACATCTAACGACCTTATTACAATATATTCGTCATGAAGTCTGAGATCACGACACATATTTAACCATGTGGGGTTGACAGTATTAGGGAAGTACGAGACATTAGAAAGACCACAACATCAGCTAAAATAATGTACGTGATGACGTCATCGTATATCCGCTGTATTCAAGTTGTCTCTAGCGTAGTCTGTAGGTTGGACGACACACGGCACGGACGCTGTATTGGTGGTGTCTGTTGCCTGGACGACGGCCTCACGCGGCACGGACGCTGTATTGGTGGTGTCTGTTGCCTGTACGACGGCCACACACGGCACGGACGCTGTATTGGTGGTGTCTGTTGCCTGGACGACGGCCACACACGGCATGGACGCTGTATTGGTGGTGTCTGTTGCCTGGACGACGGCCACACGCGGCACGGACGCTGTATTGGTGGTGTCTGTTGCCTGTACGACGGCCACACACGGCACGGACGCTGTATTGGTGTTGTCTGTAGCTTGCCCGACGGCCACACACGGCACGGACGCGTAGCGGGAGGTCAACGTGCGCAGGGACATGTTGTCCGTCAGAAAGGACGAGTGACGGCGAACTGGCGGAGAACGGGCGACATTTACTCATGAAGCGTGTGTGTGCGCGCGCGCGTGCGTGCGTGTGTGCGTGCGTGCTTGTGTGTTTAAATAAGTTCCATTATCAAGACGATACACTACATTACATGACATTTCACCCGACATAGGCACATGATTCCTGGTATTGCATGGTCCTTAAAACTGCATCCTCAACTGATTTAGCCTATCAAGAGTCCGGTTCTTTGATGTCCTAATGTGTTGTGTATGAATAGCTTAAGTAATATCCGCAGTCAGTTTAATTAAAAAGTGCATATTTTGTTCAAATCATCGAACGAATTTACTTTAGTCGTTAGATTTGGTAAAGCTGAAAATAGTGGATATCCAAAACTGTAAACACTTTATGGGGTCAAGGCTGATCATGGGCGTGACTTCCGCCCTCTCGCCGAACGCATGACAAAGTTATGAAATTTCACAAAGGGCGAAATTAGTGAGTTTTCAGCGTTTCCATTTTCACTTCAATATATTCTGCATGCAGAATTAATTAACTTAATAGTTTGTCTAATGATATCACAAAAAAGTACGTATAAAAGTTGCACACACACGAGCTAGCATGTCGTAGTGGATACTAGGTGGGTTTTAATTTTTGCAAAATGAATTTGAAGTGAGACGAGCCAAAGAATCGAATTGATGAGGCGCGTTTAAGATATCACGACCATAGAGGAGATTGGATGGTAATGTGCGTGTGTGTGTGCGTGTGCGTGTGCGCGTGGGCGTGAGTGTGTGTGTGTGTGTGTGTGTGTGTGTGTGTGTGTGTGTGTGTGTGTGTGTGTGTGTGTGTGTGTGTGTGTGTGTGTGTGTGTGTGTAAGTGCGAACGAGCGTATGTGTGGGCGTGCGCGTGTGTGTGTGCGCGCGCGTGTGTGTGCGCACACAGTACAACTTCGTTTAAACGGTGAACCGGATAGGGGAAACGCCGTGTTGTAGCACATATGCCCCCCACCAATTCAATTTAACGGAGACCTTAACTAAGTCTATCTATACAGGAGGTCCTAATTACGTCTACCTATGAAGGTAGGCCCTTACAAAGCCTACCTGTGTGAGGATGCTCTAACTAAGCCTACCTGTGTGAGGATGCCCTTACAAAGCCTACCTGTGTGATGATGCCCTAACTAAGCTTACCTGTGTGAGGATGCCCTAACTAAGCCTACCTGTGCGCATGGCGTGAAGAAAGAACCCAGATTTGTCACCACCGCTGCCGCTTCGTGTGTAGAATGCCCTCTGGTGGCAGTTGAAAGAGGGTCTGAGTAGGGTGTAGATGATTGGGTTGATGGCACTGTTCACTGGGAGCACAAATATCGCCAGCCACGCGTACACATCGTCTGCAACATTACGATAACGACAATAACGACTTCATACAAAAATCATTTTGTTGGGCCCATGCTCCTAAAAGAGATACTAAAAACTAACCAAGTGCAACTAGTGGTTTATTCAAAGGCGGCGGCGGCGGCGGCGGCGGCGGCAGCAGCAGCTATATTCACACACCTGATATGGTGACGCTGACAAGAGCGAGTATCTTGATGACAATGATAGGGATCCAGCACAGGGCATCTGTGAAGACGATGACGAAGAAACGTCGTGCCAATGTCAGATCATTGACAGCCGTGGACGTCGTCTGCGACTTGCTGCGCGTGCTCTGTGACAACATGACACCTTAATGTTTGCAACACGAATTTACACTCCTATGCGCACGCACGCACGCACGCACGCACGCACGCACGCACGCACGCACGCACGCACGCACGCACGCACGCACGCACGCGTGATAATCACTGACGAAGTCCGGCGGTGGGCATTTTTGCTAGTTATGATTAGTAACAAAACATTCATGTTCGTGTAATAGATCGTTTTAAATTTCATTTGTTATGTCGTATACATATATTATGATTAGAGCAGCCTGTTATTAACTACCTTTGTTTGTTACATGGAAGACATTTGTGCTAGGTGCACCTCCCGAATCTCTAGTCCCATAAGCATGTCTAAGCCACTCAAGTGTTTAATTTACTATATTGTTGAACATTCTTGAGGATAGTTTCATGTTATAACAGTACAGTTCTTATTATCATATCCAAGCATTTTTATCACATGTAGATCCATTTAAATATTTCATGGCTTCCTCAGTAAGAATGAAAATGACGTCCTGGTAGGATGACGTCATCGTAGATGTGTGGAAATTCGTAGTTTCCATCTCGGTTGACCGCCGCCTCTTACTGACGTCATCCTACCAGGACGTCGTTCTCATTCGTTCTGAGGAAGCCTTCTTGATAAGATAGGAATTGGTCCCTACCACGGTTTTAAGGCCTTTCACGCGGGCAATTAAAACAAAATTGTGAAAAAATAAAAACATGTTTGTTCGTGGCCGTATGAAATGTTTACTGCCCGTGTGAGCTTAAACTTAAACCACCCTGGGTCACTCTCTACAGGTAATGAAAATGTTTGGAAATGATAATAAAAACTATATTATTGTGTTTAATTTAGTAGTTTTGATTCGAATCAATCCAAAATTGTGAAAAAATAAAAACATGTTTGCTCGTGGCCGTATGAAATGTTTACTGCCCGTGTGAGCTTAAACTTAAACCACCCTGGGTCACTCTCTACAGGTAATGAAAATGTTTGGAAATGATAATAAAAACTATATTATTGTGTTTAATTTAGTAGTTTTGATTCGAATCAATCCAACGGAATATTGCGATGGTGCATGTAAATAAGACACAAAACAACGCCTGTTGACATTATACCTTTTTTTACGAACCTGTATGCTGACGAACAACGCCGCATAGCAACACATGATCGTTACCATGGCGACGGAGTTGACCCCGATGAAGACGAAGGCTGAGTATTGCCATCCAGGGGCGAAGGGGTCATGGACGTGGAGAGGGAAACACATCCCGTTGGTTCCGTAGAAGTTGCCGAGGACTCCGGACGAGACGATCGGGAAGAGGGCGATTGCAGCGCCACTGACCCAGAGGGTTGCCATGATGGCGATTCGAGGGCGCATCCGCAGCTTCGGGTACGAGAGACGTTCCGGATTACGAACATTTGTACACAGTTACATAAGCTTATATTGCAAAGTTGTGTATTGCGACAAAGTGAGTCACAATACATATAATCGGGTTTGTTGTCAAACAAGTTTCTAAGTGTATAAGGATACGGGAGGGGTGGAGGGAAGGCGACGGGAGCGAAGGCGACGGGAGCGAAGGTGACGGGAGCGAAGGCGGCAGTAGCGAAAGATAACCAGAAGACAGGAGGGAAAGGTGACAAGTTGTTGGGTGAGAAGGAGATGGACAACAGATTATGACAGAAAGGAACCGACGAAAGAGTTGCTCTGAGGTAGATAATCTGTTGTTCATCTCTTTCTCAATCACCAACTCAATTGAGGAAAGCGAGGGTGTTTGTGGGGGCTCAATAGTTGGGAAAACTGACAAAACTCTACATATGGGGGGACGACGACGTGGTTGTGTGTTTCTCCGAAACATGTGCCTGTGCCAGCCGATACCATACTGACAATGCAGTATATGGACATGTCTCCTGTCACCGCAAGTGATGGTTGTCTCATGTGGGGCACCAGAGCAATAATTCCAAGTATCTACAGTCAAACACTGTTGGAAGAACTGCACATTGCACACTCTCGGATAGTACGAAGGCTGTAGGCCGCAGTCTGATGTGGTGGCCTGGTATCGATCACGGCATAGAAAAAACGGTTAAGACCTGCGACACATGCATGCGCAGTCGCATCGGATGTACGGAAGTTCCACTGCAACTATGGTAATTGCCGGATTGACCTTTGTCCCAACTGCATATCGACTATGCAGATCCGTTCATTAGTGATTCTGGTGGTGATTGACGCACATTTAAAGTGAATCGACGCCCACATTACATCAGGCTCCACATCAGCTATAACCACCGGTATATTGTGATAGTCGTTCAGCAGTCATGGCATCCCCGATATCATAGTCGATGAGAATGCCACTGGGTTCGTCAGTGAAGAGTTTCAAGATTTCTGCCGACACTATGGCATCAAGCACATTACATCACCCTGCATCCAATGGCCTCGCCGAACGAGCCGTTGGAATCACCAAGAAGGTGTAAAACGCATGCACGATGATGACTTGGAAACCAAACTAGCGCGCTTCCTCTTCGACTACCGCACCACGCCACACTCCACCACGGGCAAAGCCCCTGCTGAACTGTTAATGCATCGACAACTGAAGTATCGGCCTCATCTGATCAAACCAGACGTAGGTGGTAAGCTGACAGCACAACGGACCTTCATGCCAAAGTTCACCTGGGTGACCTAGTTTTCGCTCTACGCTGAAAGGTGGGTGCCTGGTACGATCGACTAACAGACAGGACCTAAAAAAGCTATGAACAAAACATTAGCATGTAATGACAAATGACAGCGACAGTTTTATACATATGTCAGGCGTGCACAAAACATAAGAGATAAGGTTGGACCACTAGAAGACAGTGCTGGAAACAAAGGTTTTCGTAATGGCTGAAACCCTTAAATGGGTACTTCAGTTCAATGTTTGCCAGAGAGGATATTAGTTCAATACAAGTTCCAGATGTTAAATTTCAGGAGCCTAAATCAGAATGTTTAGGGCAGTTAATTGTAACTCCAGAAATTGCAGCTAAGAAAATAAATGCAATGAAGGATAACGAATCACCTGAAGTGGATGGAATTCCACCACAACTACTAAAGGAAACAGTAGAAAAAAATTGTATACCACTTGCAAGTGGTCAACTCATTAACAGAGGGAGTGGTTCCATTTGAATAGAAATATGCAAACGTCACACCATTATTTTAAAAGAGTTCGAGCAATAAGTAAGAAAATCTCTACATGGATTCTTAAAAGCGAGGTCGTTTTTTTGAAGAAATCACTAAGTAGATAGACGAGGGATCACAGGTAGATATTATCTACTTAGATTTTCAGAAAGCTTTCGACAAAGTGCCACTCCAAAGATTACTTATTAAATTAAAAGCCCATGGTATCGAGGATGGCATAATCGACTGGATAGAAAAATGGCAGACTGACAGATGACAACGTGTTGTAGTAGGTGGGGAGGTTTCAAGATGGAAGTCTTTTTTGAGTGTGGTACCACAAGGATCAGTATTATGACCTTTATTATTCTTAATATATATATATATATATATATATATATATATATATATATATATATATATATATATATATATATATATATATATATATATATATATATATATATATATATATATATATATATATATATATATATATATATATAATATTATATATATATATAAATGATTTGGGCGATAATATAACAAGCAAAATACCGAAATTTCAGGATGACACAAAACAGCTAAGAAAGGTGATAAACAACATTTACAAAATAACTAGACAAATTAGTTAAATGGTCTGAAAAATGGAAGATGTTATTCAGTTTTGGGAAATGTAAATGCCTACACACAGGACACACATAACGAAAAATAGTTAATTATACCTCTATATAAAGGTGCCGCTCAGAATACTGTATACAAGCATGGAAACCATATCGCAAGAAGGATACATATACTCTTGAACGACTACAGAGGAGAGCAACTATATGATTCCAAAAATGAGAGACCTTAGTTATGAAATGTAGTTTAACAACCCTAGAGACAAGGCGGTTAAGAGGAGATAAAATGTAAGTTTCTAAGATATCGAATGGGTATGAAAACATGGAAAGAAATATTTTTTCTCATTCAAGAAAGAAAATAGAACTATAGGACACGATGTAATATTAGTAATGGATCAGTGTATATTATATATCAGGACGTACTCGTTCTCACAGAGGACAATAAATGAATAGAATACATTATCTACAGATTGTGTAAATGCTAGCAGCGTGAATATTTAAAAAAACAAAGTTGACAAATATCTCAGTAGGGTGGGTTACATTCATTATGAACAATTGTAGGACTCTCGATAAGCCAATGGCTTCCTTAACCACTTACCATATGGGTATTTGTCTTGGATGGCAATCTTGTAAACTTGTGTAAAGTCTTGTTATACAACGGGAAATATTGAGGAGAAATCAAAGGTTGACAAAGAATATTATGATAAAAGACGCCAGTGATCATGCAAAATGGGACACGACACCTCCAACTCCACTGTTTATACAAGATTTGTGTATCAATTTGCGACAATCAAAGCGGCGAAACAGGCTTTAAATATTGCACGAAAGACATAAGCAAGGAACCTCTCAAAATACCTTTATAAAACAAACCTTCTGAGACTTGAAAGGGAATGCTATTGTCAGGTAGCGTTCCACAGACATATACGTTAGGATGAAGACGGACACCTCACATGACGTCATCGCCAGTGCTCCGGTTGCTTGGCAACACCAGCTGGTCGTCCATTGGAGGGCGTGTTGGTTGTAGTGGTCTCGGAAGATGATGTCTTGACATGCGATAATCAGTAAGTATACACCCATCATGAAATCGGCGGCTGGAAGATAGATACATTCCCAATATTATGTGTTCCTCCAATGGGTCTATCAATATGAGTTTGTCTCTGGTAGAAAACACAACCTCGGAGTTCAGCTGACTAGTAAACGTTATTGCAGTTTCAACAGCGCGGCATGTGAGAAATGTGAGGCAAGATGTTATGTTAATATCTATGTTTGTAGAGACAGCAGGGTAATATCAATTGGTCATGGAGTAATTATTCGTGGTGCTCAAGGATATCAAACGAAGTCATATAAAGAAGGTTTGATGAAGGCTTACAAAATAAAAAAGAAGCACAACGATTTTGTGAAAGAGTTTCCCCTGAACATCACAATTCGTTAGTTAATCGGTGTGGAGTTGGTGGTAGAATTGAGGTTACCGAGTTGAATAATAATAATAAATAATAATAAAACTTTATTTTTACACCATCAAATCCGGGGCTATTGCCCCGTTCACGGGTGTGAACAGACAGCAGTTCACACGATACTAACTTGTATGTAGATAGTGGTAATAATAATAATACAAGCGCTGTATAAATATTGTGATAATGAATAGCTGGCATGACCCGCGACATGCACAGGGGCGACCACTCAACTGTCTGCGCACAGGAGTCGGCCGAGTAAAGACAACCACGAGGAAATGGCGCTACATTGATCAGACGCAGTTAATGAAGAGTGACTGCGGAGAAGACGAGGCAATGTCGCACCTCCTCTGCTGTCGACTACTGGACGACCCACATGCACTGGAAGATCTAGCCACCGTCATGGACAGGGCAAAGGCATGTGCCCAAAAATGGCAAAATCTCGTGTGAAGGAAACCAAGAAAAACATCATGAATCATCATTCCACTTCCTGGAACACCAACTAAAGGTCAATCAATACAAATACACGTATCTGTAGAGGACGTACCACAGAGGTTCCCGACAAAGAGCAAGGACGTACCATAGAGGTTCCCGACAAAGAGCAAGGACGTACCACAGAGGTTCCCGACAAAGAGCAAGGACGTACCATAGAGGTTCCCGACAAAGAGCAAGGACGTACCACAGAGATTCCCGACAAAGAGCAAGGACGTACCACAGAGGTTCCTGACAAAGAGCAAGTGAGCACTTTGACTTGAGTTCTGCTGGACGAGACGGTAGACGAAGACGATGACGTTGGCGGTGCACGTGAGGATGGCAACGAACCAGATGCAAACGCGGTGGAGGGTCCAGTCCAGCAGGTTGTCGATTGACGATAGCCCGTCCCCCCGGGGCTTACAAACTCTCACCATGGGGGTGTAGCGGCAGTTCTTGAACGAGCGGAAGTAGCTGATCGGGAAAAGACACTGTTGAAGTTAGTGCGGCCCTGGTAATGCGGCATGGGTTCATACAGAGACTGACATCTTGTGGATTCAGAGTGTATAAGTAGCTATAAGTAGCTGTTGTGTAGCTGGGGAATCAGAGTGTATGAGTAGCTGTTGTGTAGCTGTGGAATCAGAGTGTATGAGTAGCTGTTGTGTAGCTGTGGAATCAGATTGTATGAGTAGCTGTTGTGTAGCTGTGGATCAGAGTGTATGAGTAGCTGTTGTGTATCTGTGGAATCAGAGTGTATGAGTAGCTGTTGTGTAGCTGTGGAATCGTGTAGTGTCTATGAATTAGTGACGAGTTATTGTGGAATGCGGGTGTACGTAGCGCTGAAGATTCTTGAAGAAATAAAGTGAAACATTTTCTTGAAGAATTTAAGTGAAACATTTTCATCACATAAAATACTTACATGAACTTGAGATTTTGCAATGAGCTGAAGAGATGAACACCAATGTTCTTCAGTAGTAGATGTTCCAGGTTCCTACGTCATGATACATCACGTTAACGTGACATTAATTTCATGACTGATCACCGACAACACATCTGAACCGTCCCATTAATTGTGTCAACATATTATATGTGAACAAATGCATGGACATATAATTATTGACGAACACAAATGGTTGAGTCGCTGTCAGTATTGTTAATAACAACCCTATGACTAAGCGGGAACCTAAATGTTGGTTTTATTTACAAGTCTGTCTGAAATCTCCCTTTGCTGCGTACGGAAAACAGTTTATAATGACAAATTATCCTATTTGTTTGAATTCAAACGACAAAATATAAAATATAGCTTTACATTTGTGCACTCGAAATGTCATTGCGAATTTTATCTTACGGGATTTTAGATGAATTCGTGTCGTATCTTGTAAAAGTGTAAACAATTAATTACGGAAATATGGAAGTAACAATGTACTTTCAACAGTGAGTAAACAACGAGAACGGGACATGGAAACAACAGGTGGATGCTACTAACTGCATAAAATATGGAAGTAACAATGTACTTTCAACAGTGAGTAAACAACGACAACGGGACATGGAAACAACAGGTGGATGCTACTAACTGCATAAAATATGGAAGTAACAATGTACTTTCAACAGTGAGTAAACAACGACAACGGGACACGGAAACAACAGGTGGATGCTACTAACTGCATAAAATATGGAAGTAACAATGTACTTTCAAAAGTGAGTAAACAACGACAACGGGACATGGAAGCAACAGGTGGATGCTACTAACTGCATAAAATATGGAAGTAACAATGTACTTTCAACAGTGAGTAAACAACGACAATGGGACATGGAAACAACAGGTGGATGCTACTAACTGCGTAAAATACTTACACAGACGTTAGTCGAGAAAGGTTCACAAAGATGTTCCCAGGCAGACTTGAAAGCGAATTATTTCCTAGTAAACTGGAATGCAAATATATTATAAAGAATTATATCCGTATGAATATATATATATATATATATATATATATATATATATATATATATATATATATATATATATATATATATATATATATATATATATATATATATATATATATTTAAATAACCCCTACCACACTAGGTATATATATACCTAGTGTGGTAGGGGTTATTTATATATATATATATATATATATATATATATATATATATATATATATATATATATATATATATATATATATATATATATATATATATATATATATATATATATATATATATATATGGTAGGTTGGTGATGTAACATGGCTAACACCACTTCCCTTGAGGGACTGTGACAGGGTGATGTTTGGATCCTTTATCAGATGTCTGTAGTAGGTAAGCCAGGTGGTCATTAATCCTAATGCAGGATTAATGACCACTGATTCTTTGGAGTCATCAATTTCATAAACAACCTTCTCTTGAGGGAAACCCAGCTATTAATTCAAATCATTTACAGCTAGAGGGGAATGATCCAGAGGTTGGCCGGAATTATGGGTGATACCCATTGACTAATTAATCTTTCCTGGGGTCCTTCAAAAGGTAATATAATTTTAGGTAGAGAGGAGACTCAGAGAGTGGTGGGGATGTGTCGGAGTGATTGCCTAGGAGTAGCTGATGTGTAATCAGGCAGTGTCCTAACTGGCCAGGGAGTATGTCTCTTTACCCATAAATGTAAGCTACCTTTATACTTACAAGCTAAGCTAAGCTAACCTACCACATCAGGACAGTTTTTGCCATTTTATAGTTTACATCCAAGTTCCCATGTCCTGTATTTAGGCATTTACATTTCCCAAAATTTAATAATATCTGCAATTTTTCAGACTAATTTGTCCAGACCGTTTTGTAAATAGTGTATATATACATCATTGTTAAATTTCTTAAACGCTTTTGTGTCATCCGCAAATTTCGGTACTTTGCTATATATATATATATATATATATATATATATATATATATATATATATATATATATATATATATATATATATATATAAATATATATATATATATATATATATATATATATATATATATATATATATATATATATATATATCAATGATATATATATATATATATATATATATATATATATATATATATATATCAATGATATATATATATATATATATATATATATATATATATATATATATATATGTATATAAATATATATATATATATATATATATATATATATATATATATATATATATATATGTATATAAATATATATATATATATATGTATATATATATATATATATATATATATATATATATATATATATATATATATAAAGAATAATAAAGGTCCTAATACTGATCCTTGTGGTACCCCACTCCAAACTGATTTCCAGTTTGAACCCTCTGCATCTACTACAAAACGCTGTATTCTGTCAGTCAGCCATTGTTCTATCCAGCCAATTATGACATCCCCAATAACGAGTGTACTCACAGTTTGTTCATGCCCAAGTTGTATCAAACAAATAAACAGAAAAGAGTGTACTCACAGTTTGTTCATGCCCACGTTGTATCGAAACAAATCGCCGTGAATTTTATTCAGACGATTACTAGACAAATCCCTGAAAAAAAATAGTTTCAACGCATTTGTTTTTAAGAAAACGGATACATCATTGAAAATGTATTTAATTGTTTACGAAATGAAATGTTCACTAGAACATTTGAAAATGCTACACTTACATTATTATTATGGATGACTTAAGTGTAAATATTACCAAGCTACAAATGCAGGCACCATAATGAACCATTTGATGTGTGATGAGCTTTGTATGTTTCAACGAGTGTTTCTGGATTGAAGAAACTCACTGACTGTTGTGCTGAGTATGGCAATATGTTTAATATAACACACAATGCCAAAAAATCATACTGTAAGGTTATTGACATTAACGTTTTTACATGTACTTTTACTGCACGACATGTTTGTATATTTATATATTTTTATAGTTTCAAATCTTTCTACGTGTACTTTTAATGAACAACATGTGTGTATATTTATACATATTTTTACTTGTATTTTATGTATGTGTATATATGAACTTTTTGTCTGAAACAAACATTTATTATTATTATTATTATCTAACCGGGTATCCGTTGTCAGGCCTGTCCTCGGCGTTTTCAAAAGGGGATTCGAGCTTACACAATCAGCCGGGAATTTTGGGGATTTCTAAGCAAATGTTACAGTTAAATAATTTTTTTTAAAGGGGGGTTCGTTCTAACACCGGGACCCCAAGGATGGACTGGTGGATGGCTGTGGATGGTTGTCGATTGTTGTGGATGGGTTCCTGTTACAGTTGCGTATTTTCAGGTGGGGAATCATGTCCGCCATAGACTGGGTTTCGCTACGGTCACGTGTTGTTTACCTAACTAAAACGTTGTGTCTGCGAGACTGCGACAATAATTGTTTTGTAGGCTGCAATGTTACACGTGATCAATGGAGCCTACCCGGGACAGCGTATTATGAATCACCAAATGGCGAATACGTTGAATGTCGACAAGATTTTCGTAAAATGCACGTGGTTTATGTATCCTTTCATTTTTTTAGAAGCTACGGCAATAAGAATTTTCCTCATGGTGCAGCACACTGTTAGGCGGTTAAGATTGCGTGTCGTGATACATCCACATCCATGAAAGGCTGACATCATTTGCCACCTAAATAATTCCGGCAATTGTATTGCCGCGCGCCGAAACAATCGCGTATCCGTGCCACCGCGTGTTCGATCGCATTCGAAATTATTCAAATGGCAGCTCAACCATTGTTTGTGTTCTGATATTAGTCTTGCGATTTTGGTTAACTACATGCAAGCGCTTATTGCTGGTACGGTGTATTCTTTCTGACACGATAAGTCGTTAAATATTTGCATGCAAGGTTCAAGTACGCGTTATCGTGGATACTCGATTGTTCATCGACAAATGTAATGTTATATTAGAGGAACACGGGTGGCCTTTAATGGGAAAAAATGGGAAATTTAACAATCGCTTTATAACTTACAGTTCCATGAGTTTGTGCAAGTTGGCGAAAGCGTCCTTCGAGACTGAACGAATCAGGTTGTTATTGAGCAAACTAGAACAACGAAACACGTAAATGGTCATTCATTGCTAGGTTGCAATAATAATGATAATAATGACAACAACAACAACAACAACAACAACAACAACAACAACAACAACAACAACAACAACAACAACAACAACAACAACAACAACAACAACAACAACAACAACAACAACAATAACACCAACAGCTGGTGCCGTTGCCGCTGCTGCTGCCGCTGCTGCAGCAACTACAGCTGCGGCTGCTGCTACCGCAGCAGCGAGGGAGGCTGTTGTTGCGGCAGTAACATCTGATGCCGCGAGGGAGATTAATTCGTTCCATTGGAGGACTCAAATCAATAGTCGACGGAGGATGTGGTGTCCTCTCAGAGGGCGCTCGTTGCTAACCTGTGCACCCAGAACTTCCGCGACAACCGACGAGATCCGAGGTACATGTTACGGAGTACTGAAATAATGAAGCGGTGTTTCACAGAAATACGGTGTTCGATCGAACTCCCTCTGAATCCGCCGCTAGGTTATTGTCGACATTACTGTAGACTCGCAAAACAAATACACACTCACAGGATGGTGACGTCAGCAGAACCGGCGAAGGTCAAACAGGTGATCGCTTCGATCTTGTTATTGTTGAGCTCCCTGAAAATGAATAACGAATAACGTATGTTTAGAAATAATAATAATAATAATAATATATAAAATACTTATATTGCTCGACAGCGCACCAAAATCGATAAGCAGTTCTATTTGTAAACATTTGGATTAGTACGCTGGGTAGCTATGGAGGATGAGCAAGTTTAAACAGGTGTTTAATTTACGGCGGCGAAATGTTATATTTCCTACAGACTTAACACTAACAGGGAGTGAGTTCCACAGAGTCGGGGCAGCAGCTAACGCTGGGAACACAAATTAGATTAAAATTAGATGATCGAAGCTGTCTGGGCTGTCTTGCAGGAGTGAGCAGTTATGTAAATATGCTGGTTGCTTGGATGATGCTTGATAGGTTTTGCACACGTTGAAGTTTCAAGATGTCTTTGAGAGCAACTTTATGATAAAGGGAATTGTAATAATCAAGTCTACTGCTAACAAGAGCAGTTACAATAGTTTTGGTGACAACAAAGGACATATACCGGGGAATACGACGTACACCTCATATATTAGGATTACCTCCATATAGGCGTATGCATCCACTTGCATCCACTTGCATCCACTTGCATCCACTTGCAGTGCAAATAACATCGCGTTACAGACGCTTCACCGTAAACACTAACACATGTACAATTGTTGCGATGTTAATCATAATGCAATTGTGCATTATTAATGTTATTATAGAAACACAAGCATAAGACATGTAACTTACATAATAGCCGAGTTGGGTAGTGTCGAGTAAGGTTCACTCAAGGTCAACTCGTTGTGTTGTAATTGCCTGGAACAAATGCAATCAGGACTGAGCAGGTAAATGGCGCGGATTTTCTTTTCTAAAGAAGACCTGAAAGTGAAATAAATTGTTGATTTTTAGATGATTTTAATAGGCGGGAGTATATTTGTGATTTTTTGGCCACTAGACACGTGTATACCGTAATTCGTGCCAACATTGGTAAATATTGATGGGTAGTTTTCGAATTTTTGATCGTCACGTTTTCATGCAAAACGTTAACATGGCCACCAATGGGGAAGTCAACTGTACGCTGAACCCTGTTGACGGCAGAGCTGTATGCAGTAAATAGAGCAGGATGGAGGGGTGCAACCTCCCGGAGGACAGCGAGGGGTGCAACCTCCCGGAGGACAGCAAGGGGTGCAACCTCCCGGAGGACAGCGAGCGGGGCAACCTCCCGGAGGACAGCGAGGGGGGCAACTTCCCGGAGGACAGCAAGGGGTGCAACCTCCCGGAGGACAGCGAGGGGGGCAACCTCCCGGAGGACATCGAGGGGGGCAACCTCCCGGAGGACAGCGAGGGGGGCAACTTCCCGGAGGACAGCGAGGGGTGCAACCTCCCGGAGGACAGCAAGGGGTGCAACCTCCCGGAGGACAGCGAGCGGGGCAACCTCCCGGAGGACAGCGAGGGGGGCAACTTCCCGGAGGACAGCGAGGTGGGCAACCTCCCGGAAGACAGCGAGGGGTGCAACCTCCAGGAGGACAGCGAGGGGTGCAACCTCCCGGAGGACAGCGAGTGGTGCAACCTCCCGGAGGACAGCGAGGGAGCAACCTCCCGGAGGATAGCGAGGGATGCAACCTCCTGGAGGACGGCGGGGTGCAATCTCCCGGAGGACAGCGAGGGGTCATGTCAAGTAAGTCAATCACTACGACCCCTGTACAACACTAGCCATCGCGTTTGGTGGTATTGAGGTTAACTTTCTATCCAGTTTGTATACTTACAGCACAGTGAGGCCAGTCAATCCACCAAATGCACCTTTTGCAATAGTTCGCAGGTGATTGTTCTCAAGAAACCTGAAACCAAAGCCGTGCACCAGTTGTCTTGCATTAACAATGACCAATCCAATCAATCCACCCACTTTAGAGTGTTAAATTGTTGCACGGAAAAACAATTATTTCTCTAAATAACCATGCATAATGTGTGAGGTTTGATGAGACAACTGTGCTAATATTTCACAGCAATCCGTTGAAAGAAAGTAACCGCTCACACGACACAGAGGTTACCATTATACATATATACCAATTTATTCCCGAAATGTCAATATCTACTGAACCGATTTTAACGAAATTTTCAATGTGACCCATTCATCAGAAAAGGTTTATTCCCTGAAAATTTAACTAAATCAACCATTTATGGTTAGGGAATCCTGACCGGTTAACAGAGTTAACTGTTTGATATGGAGGTCACAGTAAATATTAATGAAAATCGGTTCAATAGTTTTCGAAATATTGCATTTTATATATAGATTTCAGGATTAAATTTGTATGTGTGTATAATGGTAAACGTTGTGTCCTGTGAGCGGTCACTTCCTCGCAACGGATTGTTCTGACATTTTAACGCAGTTGTTTTGTCATGAAACCTCGTCTATTTGGCCGTAGTAGTAGTAGTAGTAGATAATAGATTGAAGACATTTATTTTGATTACTCTAAAGCACTTGCAGATGTATTGTAACGACTTTTAGTTGTACAGCTTCAAAACGTCGTTATCAGCTTGCGATAAACTCGAACAACTATGACTTTTTTGTGTAATATCATAGGCATTCCTTCGTATTGAAAATAAACCAACATCGTTTTTATACATTTAGATATGGGAACTCGTCACTCACAACCACCGAAGATGTGACATATTTCTGAAAGAGCCAGGTTCTATTTCTTGCAGGGTATTCGACGACAAAAACCTGCAACATAATGATTTCATGAGCCATTAACTAATTATAAATATTGACACAATAAAGTGCTTAAATAGCTGCAAAGGGTCAGCAATCGTAGCTGAGTGAATGATGTTGTTCATTCTGCGATCACGCATCAAACTAATCACATCGAGATTACATCCATACATTATATCTGTACTTTTTCTTCTACTAATCGTTTTGAAGTCTTCGTACACAAGCGAACTATGCTGTGGTGGGGTGGCGGATATTTGTTCAAACGACATTTGGTCGTACGACATTTGGGCACACGACATTTGGTCATACAGTTAGTCACATAATGCAGAGTGCGACATGTGGTCGCTCATTTGTTTTAGCATTTAGTATTTTAGTAATATAAAAAAATTCAACATAAGACCAAACATTTTTAAATGACAGGTTTGTCTTTATTATTATTATTATTATTATTATTAGTAGTAGTAGTAGTAGTAGAAGTAGTAGTAGTAGTAGTAGTAGTAGTAGTAGCAGTAGTAGTAGTAGTAGTAGTAGTAGTAGTAGTAGACAGTAGTATTAGCAGTAGAAATGAACGGATAGAAATGAACAGTAGTAGTGTATTGGTTTCAAGAAATTATTAAATAAGATATTTTTAATGTTTTGTTCGTGATTACTATACTAAAATTAATGTGTGTTGAAATAATTACTTTAACATATCCAACACTTGTTTTTATCTTACTGGACATTTTCGTCATCTTATCAAAACGACTTCATCAATACTAATGACCTACTCTGCATTATATGACCAAATGTCGTGTGATAAAATGTTAAGCCACTGACAACAGTATAGAAACGATTACAAATATGGCTAGGTCATACATGGCGGTATGAAGAAGGAACAAGCGATTTGTTTTGCAGTATATTGCAGCTGGTATTGTGTAACAATCGTCGTGTGTCACTGCGCTGTGTGTAACATTAACAAGACGATCGCGTTAGTTGTTACTGGTTTCGTTTGCTTACAGCTTCGTCAGGTTATGGGCTCCATCGAAGGCACCAGCAGACATCGATCGAATCACGTTGTGTTCCAGGTGCCTGTAAACACAACATTATACATCGAATTACGTTGTGTTCCAGATGCCTTTAAACACAACATCATACATCGAATTACGTTGTGTTCCAGGTGCCTGTAAACACAACATCATACATCGAATTACGTTGTGTTCCAGGTGCCTGTAAACACAACATCATACATCGAATTACGTTGTGTTCCAGGTGCCTGTAAACACAACATCATACATCGAATTACGTTGTGTTCCAGATGCATGTAAACACAACATCATACATCGAATTACGCTGTGTTCCAGGTGCCTGTAAACACAACATCATACATCGAATTACGTTGTGTTCCAGGTGCCTGTAAACAAAACATCACACATCGAATTACGTTGTGTTCCAGGTGCCTGTAAACAAAACATCATACATCGAATTACGTTGTGTTCCAGATGCATGTAAACACAACATCATACATCGAATTACGCTGTGTTCCAGGTGCCTGTAAACACAACATCATACATCGAATTACGTTGTGTTCCAGGTGCCTGTAAACAAAACATCACACATCGAATTACGTTGTGTTCCAGGTGCCTGTAAACAAAACATCATACATCCAATTACGTTGTGTTCCAGGTGCCTGTAAACAAAACATCACACATCCAATTACGTTGTGTTCCAGGTGCCTGTAAACAAAACATCATACATCCAATTACGTTGTGTTCCAGGTGCCTGTAAACACAACATCATACATCGAATTACGTTGTGTTCCAGGTGCCTGTAAACACAACATCATACATCGAATCACGTTGTGTTCCAGGTGCCTGTAAACACAACATCACATATCGAGGTCACCTCGGGTGCCTGTAGGCATAACGTCATGCATCAAAGTCACCGCGGGATAACCTACTCTTCAACGAAATATGTTTGTCTGATATGAAAACACCGGGCTCAAGTGGCGTATTGCATATGGAAATGAGCTATAGATAATACCCGACTGACGACGAATTGACGAGGTTTTCCGAATTAATTCCTAGATTGACAATGCTAACCGTTAGTCGTGTATAAACGGTGAACCTTGGAACAAAAGCCAAACAACCCATAGAAACACGGATAAGTCTTAATTGCATCAGATTCGGGAAATGACGGCACGTTTAAATTTCCCTGGACACATAATTATTACGAGGCAGGCTGATCCAAGGTGATCGCTCGGAATCTCAGTCAAAGTAGCAAGCGAAAGCACCGCAAACACTTGAGTGAGCTACTTCTAACGACCATCAATTGAGATCATCGAATATTATTACTGTCGGTATTGAGTAGGGTGGGACAAAGCGCACCCTTTTGGGGGTAAACACGATTTGGCCTACTTATTTTAATTTATGGAGGAAACGGTTAACGCAGTTACATATATTCACACCTGTTCACTAAATAGTACTAGAATTACAGAACCTTACTAAAAAACAACTACTACTATGCATTTTAGTGGCAGTCCTGCGCACTCCCGGCGTGTCACTAACAGACCTGGGTTCGATTCCGCTTCAACGATTCCGACTCCGATTGCGACTCCAGCAGACCGTTTCGATTCCGATTCCGATTCCGATTGCAACTCCGGTTGTCTCGGTTCGATTCCGACTCCGATTCCAACTCCAGCTGAATTTTGCTATTCCGATTCCGATTCCAACTCCAGTTGTCTCAGTTCGATTCCGACTCCGATTCCAGTACAACTTTTGATTCCGATGCTGACTCCAGCACAACTTTTTATTTTATCCTTTAGAAGGGTTTGTATGATTCTGTGCAAACAATAGCAGTGAGAAATCAGTAAAAGTAAATTGCAATTATCCATGGTCTAGGTATGACCAGGCCAGATCTGAACCAGGCATATGAAGACTCTTCTGACAAACTGCTAATAAAACCAAAGGATTTAATCCTTCAAAGGGATATGTGGCTTTTCTGACCAAACATTAGCAGTGACTGACCAATGAGCAGTGAGATACCAATAAAAGTAAATTGCAATTAGCCATGTCCCATGTGGAAGGACCTGCGGCTTTTCTGTGCATATACTAGTAGTGACATTCATGACGATTCCGATTCCACTCAATGTGATTCCGATTACAAATCCACTCAAAATGATACCGACTCCGATTCTGATTCCACTCCAAATGATTCCGACTCCGATTCCGATTCCACTAAATTAATTCCGAACGATTCCGATTCCACTAAATTAACTCCAGACTATTCCGACTCTGATTCCGACTCCACTAATTTAACTCCGATTCCGACTCCGGAATCGGAGTCGGAATCGTCTTTTGATTCCGATTCCGGAGTTGGAATCGCCCCAGGTCTGGTCACTAATAGTGGATATGTTGAAATAGACGGGGGAGGGGTGCGCATTGCCCCGGGGGTTCGCTTTGTCCCACCCTACTCTACCCGTTGCGGTGATGGGACACTAAATACGATAATATTTATTGCCTACACCAAGGCATTGATTGTTGCACGAATATTGCGCAACAAAACATGCACACACACACACGCACACGCACACGCACACGCATACGCACACGCACACGCACACGCACACGCACACGCACGCACGCACACACACACTCACACACGCACTTGTACACGCACACTGCACACTGCATGTACGAACGCACGCACACACTTGCATACAAGCACAAACACTCATTCTTCCTAAGGACAATAAATGAATGGTGTAAC
Source organism: Lamellibrachia columna (assembly GCA_963662155.1). Taxonomy (NCBI): domain Eukaryota; kingdom Metazoa; phylum Annelida; class Polychaeta; order Sabellida; family Siboglinidae; genus Lamellibrachia; species Lamellibrachia columna. The sequence continues at coordinate 19,594,289 of OY759274.1, forward strand.
TTATATATCCACGTTGTAAATGGTAGCAGTTAACCTACAGGAGATGCAGACTTTTGAACGACGTCAGGCAGCCTGGATGTATTTCTCCGATGCTGTTGTTACGAAGCAGTCTGGAACCAAGAAGTCGTTTGTTCCGTTTCCGTGTCATTTTTAAACGACTCTAGCAATATGCAAAGGGATTTGTAAAGTAACTTGCTGATTGAAACCGACGGCACTGCAACGTTATTATCTACTTTAGCAATAGTACAATTGCATATAATCATTAGTTGAATAAACACAACAGATAATGTTCCAAGCCAGTCTTAACGTGACAGCCATCTGATATGTTATCAATCTACAAATCTACTGCTGACTTCTAAGCAAGCATTGCAATTTTGAGAGGAGACCGCGCGTCGTATATGATGACCTGCGTTACAGTTGTGTCACGATGTACGGGAAGCCGTAGATAATGGCTTGACTTACAGTCGTGTCACATTGTACGGGATGCCGTCTGGAAGTTGACGCAGTCCTCTGTCAACGCAGTTGAGACGCGTTGACCCGAAGCAGCGACAATTGTCCGGGACGTGAGCCAATTCTGTGAGATGAGATGACACAGCTAAATAGCGACCAAGCGTCTTCAAAGAAAAGGCACGTTACAGCAGATACTGCGTGCATTTGACCTGGTGCTCGACTCATTCCTGTTTGTTCAAGACGTGGAACATTCCAACGCGACAGGCCATGAACGGAGATGAACTGCGGCTCTTAGAAAATGCTGCATCACATTATATTTCTCCACGTAAATACAACATCACATTATATGTTTCCACGTAAATACAACATCACATTATATTTCCCCACGTAAAAAAATATCAACGTAAATATTTCATCGCAATATATTTCCCATATTTCACTATATTTCTCCATGTAAATACTGAAACGCAATATATTTCTCAAAGTAAACTAGCTGTAAAAGTGACGCAATTTGCAGGAAATCAGGAATCATCACCAGTTTGTAACACACTTCTAGATACAGAATAGAAACAGACATACGTCTGAATTGACCTCCTTGTGTGAATGTTGCTGTGGTATATAAGTTGCAAGCGAAACTTTAACACGTTCACCGCCACTGACGTGTTAATGCGTAAATCATTTATATTAGTCAGGCTTGAGCAAAGAGGCTCTACCTATGGGCTAGTGTACAGAGTCACTTAGCCAGTGTACAGAGTCACTTAGCCAGTGTACAGAGTCACTTAGCCAGTGTACAGAGTCACTTAACGGTCTTCAACGATGAAGTGTGTAACAACAGAAATACATTATTGTTTCACTGCTAAAGTTTGAAACTGACTGGTCGGTCCGTGCCGACCCATACACTGATATTGCAGTAGCGCATAGTTTAACATTGCAGTGAATGTGTTAAAATGTGCTGACAGGTGACGCCACAGACAGTGTCCTGGTCAAACGAGGCTCTTACCGCAGACGTCCCACTGTATCGGAGGCCCCATTGCGTGCGTGTTCCCGAAGAACGTGAAGTAGCCTTCGTTGTCTTCTGTAACATACCAAGGTAGGTGCAGCACTCTTACCTGAGAGGCATACACCCAACAAGACAGGCACACGGGCGCGTGAGTTCATTGATTTCTACCGTTACATAGCTGTGCTATCATACAAGTGATCTATTTCAGGACAGTCTCACGGAAAGAAATTATTTCTCTTTCTTCAATGTTAAAGTTCTAAGTCAGAAGTCATCATTTTGAAGGTTAGTTGATTGTTATCATTGATGGTAACAATAAACATATGACATTGAAATAGTGCTTTATCTTTCTTTAAGTCACGATTACACGTTCTAGCAAATAAACGAGTCTCAATCTAAAATTCCTCCAATGATATGTCTCTTTTTATGCCAGATAATAAACTCTGGCCGCACGAAAATTTACAGACATATTATGTTTGCCTTAAATGAGATTTACTCACGGCAATTCTCGTAGGCCTCGTCGGCGCCGTTCGGACAGTGTTCGACACCGTCACAGTGCAGCTCCTGGGCGACGCATGTCGACGTCAGATTGCCGCAGGGGAAGTAGCCGACGGCACAGGACTGGGTGTCTGCCCTCGTCGTAGTCGTCTCATACGTGACCACGGCTACAACATAAACACCTCTGTACTCATGGGCGTCCGGGGTGCGGGGGCGGGGGCGGTACGGGGCGGGGGGGGGGCAAGGGGGTATTTTAATTTAGGGCTTTTGTAGTGAGTATATTGTTCACTAGTTGTGTTAAATATATTATCTGGCATATTTAGCAACTAATTATATACAATGATAATCACAATTGTATATTGAAATGGACATGTTGATAAATGTACAGATTTCTAATCGAAATAAGATGTAGCAGTTTACTCACCGAGAAGTAACAGCACAGGTGGCGCCACGACGAGCACACACCACGCCAGGCTTAGCTTGTCGCCGACGGATGTTGGACAGTGCGACGTCACATCAGATATGGTCATTGTACGATGTGGCGTTCTGTTCCGCTGGTCAGCTGTAAGTAGCAGAGTAAGGTAGTAGAGTAAGGTAGTAGGGTAACGTAGTAGAGAAGATAGTAGAGTAAGGCAGTTGACCAAGGGAGTAGAGTAATGTGGTAGAGTAAGGAATTGGAGTAAGGTAGTAAACTAAGATAGTGGAGTAAGGTAGTTGAGTAAGGAAGTAGAGTAAGGTAGTAAAGTAGTGTAGAAGAGCAAGTTAGTAGAGTAAGTTAGGAGATTAAGGTAACATAGTAAGGAAGTAGAGTAAATTAGAAGGATAAGACAGTAGAGTAAGATAGTAGAGAAAGGTAACTGAGTAAAGAAGTAGAGTAAGGTAGTAGTATAAGGTAATCAAATAAGGGAGTAGAGTAAGGAATGGAGTAAGGAAGTCGAAAATGGTATTAGAGTAAGGTAGATTTAACAAGATTTAACAAGATTTGCCATCCAAGCCAAAGGCCCAGATGGCAAGTGGACAAGGAAGCCATTGGCTTATCGAGAGTCCAACAATGTTCATCTACTTATAGCCCGCCCTCCTGAGATATGTGTTAACCTTGTTTTTAAACATATTCACGCTGCTAGCAGTTACACAATCTGTAGACAATTTGTTCCATTCATTTATTGTCCTCTGTGAGAACGAGTGCTTCCTGATGTCCAATCTACATTGATCCTTTACTAATTTTACCTCATGTCCTCTAGTTCTGCTATCCTTCTTGAGTGAGAAAAACATATTTCTATCAATATTTTCATACCCATTCAATATCTTAAAAACTTCAATCTGATCTCCTCTTAACCTCCTTGTCTCTAGAGTTGTTAAACCACATTCTTTCAGGCGTTCATAACTAAGGTCTCTCAGTTCTGGAATCATTTTAGTTGCTCTCCTTTGTATGCGTTCAAGCGTATCTATATCCTTCTTACGATATGGTCTCCATGCTTGTATACAGTATTCTAAATGAGGTCTAACTATTGCTTTATAAAGAGGTATAATTAACTTTTTTCCCTTATATGTTATGTTTCTTCTAATCAATCCAAGAATTTGATTACCCTTTGAAGCTGCAATAACACACTGCTCTGAAACGTTCATATCAGCGCTTATTGTAACACCTAAGTCCTTTTCTTTTACAGTAGTACCCAGAACAGTATCTCCCATTTTATAGTTTACATCCAAGTTCCCATGTCCTGTATGTAGGCATTTACATTTCCCAAAATTGAACAACATCTGCCAATTCTCAGACCATTTCACTAATCTGTCTAGATCGTTTTGTAAATATTGTTTATCACCATCAGTATTAACCTTTCTAAACAGTTTTGTGTCATCCGCAAATTTCAGTACGTTACTTGTTATACTGTCGCCAAAGTCATTGATATATATTAAGAATAATATAGGTCCTAATACTGATCCTTGAGGTACCCCACTCAAAACTGATTTCCAATTTGAAACTTCTCCATCTACTACAACTCGTCTTCTGTCAGTCAGCCATTGTTCTATCCAGTCAGTTATGCTATCCCCGATACCATGGGATTTTAATTTAAGTAGTAATCTTTGATGTGACACTTTGTCAAAAGCTTTCCGAAATCTAAGTAGATAATATCTACTGGCGATCCCACGTTTATCCACTTAGTGATTTCTTCCAAAAAACATAACATATTTGTTAAGCATGACCTCGATTTAAGGAATCCATGTTGAGATGAATTTAATAATTTATGCTTAACTAGGAAGCTCACCATATGGTCTTTAATTAACCTATCTAATAATTTACAAATCACTGACGTTAAACTCACTGGTCTGTAATTCTCTGACTTATTTCTCGAACCCTTTTTAAATAATGGTATGATGTTTGCTTCTTTCCATTCAAACGGAACAACTCCCTCTTTTAATGACAAGTTGAATACTCTTGCAAGTGGTATACTGATTTGTTCTACTGTTTCCATTAGTAATTTTGGAGGAATCCCATCCACTCCCGGTGATTTATTATCCTTCATTGCCTTTATTTTCTTAGCTACCATTTCTGGAGTGGATTAAGGAAGTAGAATAACGCAGTAGAATAAGGTAGTAGAGTAAGATAGTGGAGTAAGGAAGGAGAGTAAGATAGTGGAGTAAGGTAGTTGAGCAAATAAGTTGAGTAAGGAATTAGCGTAAGGTAGTAGAGTAAGCTAGAAGAGTAAGTTAGAAGTGTGAGGTAGAAGTGTAAGGTAGAAGTGTGAGGTAGAAGAGTAAGTTAGAAGTGTAAGGTAGAAGAGTAAGTTAGAAGTGTAAGGTAGTAGAGTAAGTTAGAAGTGTGAGGTAGAAGAGTATGGTAGAAGTGTGAGGTAGAAGAGTAAGTTAGAAGTGTAAGGTAGAAGAGTAAGTTAGAAGTGTAAGGTAGTAGAGTAAGTTAGAAGTGTAAGGTAGTAGAGTAAGTTAGAAGTGTGAGGTAGAAGAGTAAGGTAGAAGTGTGAGGTAGAAGAGTAAGTTAGAAGTGTAAGGTAGAAGAGTAAGTTAGAAGTGTAAGGTAGTAGAGTAAGTTAGAAGAGTAAGGTAGAAGAGTAAGTTAGAAGTGTAAGGTAGAAGAGTAAGTTAGAAGTGTAAGGTAGTAGAGTAAGGTAGAAGTGTGAGGTAGAAGAGTAAGTTAGAAGTGTAATTTAGAAGAGTAAGTTAGAAGTGTAAGGTAGTAGAGTAAGTTAGAAGAGTAAGGTAGAAGAGTAAGTTAGAAGAGTAAGGTAGAAGAGTAAGTTAGACGTGTAAGGTAGAAGAGTAAGTTAGAAGTGTAAGGTAGCTTTGTATGGACGTAGAGAGAGCAAGAGAGTAGAGGAAGGTAATTGAGTAAGGAAATATAGAAAAGTAGTAGCGTAAAACAGTAGAGTAAAGTAGCAGAGTAAGGTATTTGAGTAAGAAAGTAGAATAAGGTAGTAGAGTAAGGTAGTAGAATAAGTTAGTAGAGTAAGGAAGTAGAGCAAGGTAGTAGAGTAAGGTATTATAATAAGGAAGTTGAGTAAGGATGTAGAGTAAGATTAATTTAATGTAGTAGAATAACATAGAAGAGTTAGTAGAGTAAGGTAGTGGAGTAAGGTAGTTAAGTAAGGAAGTAGAGTAAGAAAATACAGTAGAGTATGGTAGTAGAGTAATGTAGTAGGGTAAGTTAGTATAATAAGGTAATGCAGTAATGACGTAGATTAAGGTAGTAGAGTAAGATAGTAGAGTAAGGTAGTAGATTAAGCTAAGTGAGTAAGGAAGTGGAGTAAGATAGTAGAGCAATGTTGTAGAATAAGGCAGTAGAGCAAGGTAGTAGAGTAAGGATGTCGAGTAAAGTAGTAGAGTAAAATAGTTGAGTAATGTAATATAGTAAGGAAGTAGAGTAAGGAAGCAGAATAAGGTAGTTGAGTAAGGAAATAGACTGAGGTAGTAGAGTAAGTTGGTAGAGTAAGGTAGTATAGTAAGGAGTTATAGCAAGTTAGTAGAGTAAGACTGTATAGTAAGGAAATAAGGTAAAGAAGTTGAGTAAAGTAATTTAGTAAGGAATTATAGTAAGGAAGTAGTGCAAGGTAGTAGAATAAGGTAGTTTAGTAAGGAAGTAGAGTAAGGTTGCTATGTAAGACAGTCGAGTAAGATAGTGGAGTAAAGTAGTAGAGTAAGGAAGTAGAGTAATGTAGTAGAGTAATGTAGTAGAGCAAGGTAGTATAGTAAGCTAGGAGAGCAAAGTAACATAGTAAGGAAATATAGTAAGTTAGTAGAATAAGATAGTAGAGTGAGATAGTAGAGTAACGATATTGTATGTCACCGTCGACTTGTACGAGTCTACCATACACAAGTACATACTAGACACACGCGACATGTAAATACATACGTTAGATACACTGAGCTGTTTAAACAGCATTCCCAGCAGTTTGCTCTGTCATTTAAACGGCATTACTACCGTAGAAACTGCGTGACCATAAAACCAAATATAGGCCTATGCTCTTTTTGAAAATATTTGCTGCGTTAACAGCAAGTTAAATTGAAAACACATATGCAGCCATAACCAGTCTTAAATAGCTCACTTTCAATCTGCAACAACGTAATTGGACCATCTGGTTCAAATATTGCAAAACAATCGATCAGAAAAACAATAGCTTTATGGTTATTTTAAGCTTCGCATCTGTCTGTTTTATGCCAGTCACACTATTGCTCAGCAAGCGCATATATGCCATAGGCATTAATCACATAGCGAGATACGCAATGTTTTTTTACAGTTTCTGGATTTGTTATACTCGCAGAAAAATATGGCATTTTTAGATTATAAATCTCATTGTGATTTGTGATTTAACTTTTCGACGGGGATTCACGCCAATGCGTGTTCACAGAAACAAGGCATATAGTAGAGTACTTCATTTCATATTAAACGACTCGTCAGACAACTACGACAATCAGTTAGTTTGGCGCGACAAATATTTAAAAATAACCGACATCTAAAGTGCGATCTGTAACAAAGCCGACAATCTCTGTACGTATGGTTTCTTTTTATTATATGTAATGCCCCCGCATACACACATATACACACATATACTGTATCGTTTCCTGGAGTTTTGCTCTTAACGTGTTTTAATACTTTACATGTATCAAATTTAAATTAAGGAATTCTACCTGAATATGTGACACTGGTTGAACTGTCGTTGCTGCCAGAGTCAGAATTATTACGTACAACATGAATGAATTGGAACAAATTGGAAGTGCTACTGGCACCGGTCAATGACGTTTGCCCGGGGTCTCCTTTCAAGCGTGTTTGCACTCGCCGCGGCTGCTGGACCGACTGGTTAATGTCGGGATCAATCTCCGTACTCGTTAACCGGCGCCTTCCCGCGGGGTTGGTCTGACTACAGAACATCCATCCCGTCGACATTGACTTCTCTATGCGCACTGACTAAGCACAATCCATATATGTGCGTACTACTAAACATTCGTTCGAAACAAAACAACTGCGCCACACACTGATGTTGATAAAAACGTGGTTGAAGCCAACAGACAGCACTAATATGAAAGATCTGCTATGGTTATGGTTATGAAGTCTATGAAGATGTTATGAAGTCACTGACTGGCATACATGTATACATGTATAATCTTGGCCTTTTGAAACCTGTCCAATCGGACTTTTATGCACGGGCAACAGAAACAAGGATATTTATAATAAATGTCACTCTCACACGACCATTAGGTTACAACCTAAGCCCGGAGCCCACGTTTTGTACGATATAGTTATTCATTCCACTAGCGCATGTCGGCACTAGGTATATTGGATTAGGAAGAGAATGAACGATGGGGCACGAATCACATACATAAAACATGGCAGTTCGTTAGTGGCGAGTACTGGAATCGTCGTTGCACATTTATAATGGCTTCATTATTAATGGACGGTGGACCAGTCGTTGCGTCTGCGGTGCTGGATTTTACCTTATCAGTCCAGACGACCTACTGTTTATGCTTTATAATTCACGACGACGTACACTGCAAGGCCTGTTTCTACTATATAGTTCATGACGACGTACTCTGTCGGGCCTGTTTTACTTTATAGCTCACGACGACGTACTCTGTAGAGCCAGCTTGCATTCTATAATTGATGACGACGTATTATGTAGGGCCTGTTTCTACTTTACAATTTATGACGACGTACTCTGCAGAGCCTGTTTTACTTCATAGCTCACGACGACGTACTCTGTAGAGCTACTTCTATTTTATAATTGATGACGACGTATTATGTAGGGCCTGTTTCTACCTTATAGCTTCTGACGACACACCTTGGGAGGAGACTGAGAGGAGAGAAGGTGACAAGGCGGAAGGAGACAAGACGTAAGGAAGGAGACGGGAGGGAAGGCGACGGGAGCGAAGGAGACAGGAGGGAAAGCGACGGGACGGAAGGAGACAAGACGTAATGAGACGGGACGGAAGGAGACATGAAGGAAGGAGACGGGAAGGAAGGCGAAGGAAGTGAAGGAGACGGGAGCCAAGGCGAAGGGAAAGAAGGAGACAGGAGGGAAGGCGACGGGACGGAAGGAGACAGGAGGGAAGGCGACGGGAGCGAAGGAGACGGGAGTCAAGGCGAAGGGAACGAAGGCGTTAGGAGTAAAGGCGACACAGGAGCAAGACAACCAGGAGACAGGAGGGAAGGAGACGGGAGGGAAGGAGACGGGAAGGAAGGCGAAGGGAGCGAAGGAGACGGGAGCCAAGGCGAAGGGAACGAAGGAGACAGGAGGGAAGGCGACGGGACGGAAGGAGACAGGAGGGAAGGCGACGGGAGCGAAGGAGACAGGAGGGATGGCGACGGGACGGAAGGAGACAAGACGTAAGGAGACGGGACGGAAGGAGACACGAGGGAAGGAGACGGGAAGGAAGGTGAAGGGAGCGAAGGAGACGGGAGCCAAGGCGAAGGGAACCAAGGAGACAGGAGGGAAGGCAACGGGAGGGAAGGAGACGGGAGGGAAGGAGACGGGAGGGAAAGAGACAGGAGGGAAGGAGATAGGAGGGAAGGAGACAGGAGGGACAGGTGACAAGTTGACGGGCGAGAAGGACATGCTGCTAAGTGACACGACTGCATGACAGAATATAACGGAAGGGAACCAACACAAGAGCTACTCTGAGGTAGTGATAGAGGGGGTGAGGAGGACACCGGGTTTTTTTTTGTGGGGGACTCGATAGTTAGGAAAACTGACAGAGCGCTAAAAAAGGGGACGACGTGGTAGTTTGCTTTCCACGGGCAAAAATAGAGGCTATCACAGAAAGGGTGGAGAAACTCATGGGTCCAGGCAATCTAATGTACTTAAGCACTAACAACGCTGAGAGAGAGGGTAACAACTGTCGTAGTTAAGAAATACAGGCAATTAGTAGCAGACAATTAAGCAGACACTAGTTGAGTAGATACTTATGTCAGGGATTTGACCAGTACTATAAAGCAGAGGTCAGGGTTATCGAAATTGCCGGAGAATGACAATTAACACCCTAGTTCAATTCACACCCTAGTTCAGTAGCTGTGTAGGGAAGAAGAAGTTGAATTTATGGAGTTGTGGGGATGTTTTGTTGGGAGGGCAGATATGTACAAGTGTACAAGCTTGGAAACAATATCGTATGAAGGATATAAATACACTTGAACGAATACAGAGGAGAGCAACTAAAATGATTGCAGAAATGAGAGACCTTAGTTATGAAGAACGCCTAAGAGAATATGGTTTTACAACCCTAGAAAAAAAATGAGGTTAAGAGGAGATCAAATTGACTTTTCTAATATATTGGATGGGTATGAAAATATTGGTAGAATTTTTTTTCTCACTCAAAAAAGATAGTAGAACTAGAGGACACAAGGTAACATTAGTAAAGGATAAGCGTAGATTGGATATCAAAAAGTACTCTTTCTCACAGAGGGCAATAAATTAATGGAACAAATGATCTGCAGATTGTGTAAATGCTAGCACAGTGAATAATGTTTAAACACAAGGTTGACACATATCTCAGGAGGGCGGATTACACATGATGTTGGACTCTCGATAAGCCAATGGCTTCCTTGTCCACTAGCCATCTTGGCCTTTGTCTTGGATGGCAATCTTATTAAATCTTGTTTGATGAACTATGTAGGCCCTGTCTCTTCTTTATCGTTGTTACACATGGCGATTGTAAAACATGTGAAGGCTTTTCTGATTGCACTTGTTTTTCTTAGCGCGTCGGGATTCACAAACGCATGTTTCGGATCACAACATTAGTGGATGGTTTACGTTGCTTAGAAATGCCATTTTCATTAATTAGGACGGATTAAGTAATATCGATGATAGTCTTTAAAATCTGTTCTGTCGCCATTAAAAATTAATTCGATAGATTAATATCCATGCCCCTTAACGACATACTATTAGCAGTTTCGTTTCACTTATGGCAGCTTTGCCGTCTGCACTGGCGTGGCCTGGAAGCGGGATGTCTGAAAAAAGCATTAGCTTTATCGAGTTAAACTGTCGATTGCATAAAAGCGACGCACCGGGAAACCGTCGTTTTCACGACGCCCCAGTCTCCATGTTAATGGAGCAAGCGAATTCAATGTCTTGACAAAGACAAATCAAATCGCACCATGTATTCTCTACACGCGGGAAGTTGATGTACCAAAACATCTGAAATGCTGTGTTTCTTTTACAACATATTCTACATTAATTTAGTAACGAATGCCGATCATATATGGCGTTGTTTATTTACGTCACGAGCTTTGCTTTGCACTAACGCATTGCATAACGGATAAGATTGAACAAAATTAGACAAGATTGCCATCCAAATGAAAATATCCAGATGGTAAGTGGACAAGGAAGTCAGAGCCCGCCAATTATTCATAAATATATGTATAACTCGCTCTTATGATATATTTGCAAATTTCGTTTTTACACATATTCGTGCTGCTCACTGAACGACAGTTTAAACAGGTAGGCTTCTGTTAGCCGACAACTTGAACTGTTCAGCCTAGGATGGACGACAGTTTGAACATGTCACCCTAGATGGAACGACGACAGTTTTACCAGGTCAGCCTAATTTAGACGACAGCTTCAGTTATAAAGTCAGCCTAGGATGAACGACAGTTTGACCAGGTCAGCCTAGGTTGGACGACGGGGCGCTTTCTGAAAGATGACAACAGACGACAGTTTACCTGCCGTCTCGCATGTGAGGCCTAGTCATGGAATAAATACTCATTCCTACAGACGCACGCGACGTCAGCCAGAGCGGAATGAAGTTGTACATCCGACATATCTGTAGCATTGTCCTAAGAACATGTGCGAGTCTTGGACAACAGTGGTACACATGGACGACAGTGGTACATCTGGGCGACAGTGGTACACATGGACGACAGTGGTACATCTGGACGACAGTGGTACATCTGGACGAGAGTGGTATACATGGACGACGGAGGTACATCTGGACGAAAGTGGTACACATGGACGACAGTGGTACACGTGGACGACAGTGGTACATATGGACGACAGTGGTACACATGGACGACAGTGGTACACATGGACGACAGTGGTACATCTGGACGACAGTGGTACACATGGACGACAGTGGTACATCTGGACGACAGTGGTACATCTGGACGACAGTGGTACACCTGGACGACAGTGGTACACATGGACGACAGTGGTACACATGGACTACAGTGGTACACATGGACGACAGTGGTAGACATGGACGACAGTGGTACATCTGGACGACAGTGGTACACATGGACGACAATGGTACACATGGACGACAGTGGTACATCTGGACGACAGAGGTACACATGGACGACAGTGGTACATCTGGACGACAGTGGTACATCTGGACGACAGTGGTACACATGGACGACAGTGGTACACATGGACGACAGTGGTACATCTGGACGACAGTGGTACATCTGGACGACAGTGGTACATCTGGACGACAGTGGTACACATGGACGACAATGGTACACATGGACGACAGTGGTACATCTGGACGACAGAGGTACACATGGACGACAGTGGTACATCTGGACGACAGTGGTACATCTGGACGACAGTGGTACACATGGACGACAATGGTACACATGGACGACAGTGGTACATCTGGACGACAGAGGTACACATGGACGACAGTGGTACACATGGACGACAGAGGTACACATGGACGACAGTGGTACACATGGACGACAGTGGTACATCTGGACGACAGTGGTACATCTGGACAACAGTGGTACATCTGGACCACAGAGGTACACATGGACGACAGTGGTACACATGGACGACAGTGGTACATCTGGACGACAGTGGTACATCTGGACGACAGTGGTACACCTGGACGACAGTGGTACACCTGGACGTCCGCGACATCTTAGTATTGCGATAATGGGATGGGATTATTTCGATTACTATTCAACTAAAACCGTTGTATAGGCGAATAGCAATGACAATGGCCGAAACATCTATTTTAGGGTCTTGCAAGCAGTATTAATAGGGACCCACACGTAGAGCTGGGTATGGCTTCCGTCGTTCGATGTTTCTTTAGTTACAATATAATCCTCAGTTACAACACCATCCTCTGTCTATGTGTCTTTGTTTACAGCCATCTCCGTCCGTTTCGTCTCAGACTCATTTCTGTAGATCCAGTGTCAACTACGATCAACTAGCCAAGGCAAACGTGGCCGTCTACATATACTATGAAAAAACGATATTCACCCTTTCGAACGGTAACCGATCTAATTATCAAAGTCAATTCTTTCGATGAATAGAACAACAGTATGCACTATTCTATTAAACCGACTGCACATGTTACTTAAACTATTCACACATTACACATTTGAAAATCAAATAAAAAAATAATATAAGCGCAGCACAACATAGCAATGACAACGGATTTGGTGGTTACCTTGGGCGCGGTCCGTAGTCAACGATATGCTATCGTCTGTCATCTTTGAGCACATTACGTTTTGTAATAGAAATATCAAACGCCGCAACACTGCTCAATATCCTCGTCCGACAAACCGGTTGTGTAACGGCCGATTTCTCATCGCCTTACCATCGTTCGTGGTCGCAACAGCGCCAATAATATCGACCGATCACGTGACATCTTCCCAGCGTCAATAAGTGTTCGCCTCCTGGCGTCAGTGGCGCGAACGTCTTTGGTCGAGTCACGTCTTTTCATGGGAGGAAATACTATCTGATCAGCATTCAACTGACCTTTCACGTTGGACAATAAGTGACACAAGAGAACAGCACAAACATCGCAGTCGTTGTCGTGGTCGTCTCGCTGTTTCCGTCGGCCGTGTGTAACACTATCGCCCATTTGTACAACTGTTGCCCATGTGTAACACTGTCATACATGTGTACCACTGTCGTCCATACGTACCGCTGTCGTCCGTGTGTACCACTGTCGTCCATGTGTACCACTGTCGTCCAGGTGTACCACTGTGGTCCATGTGTACCACTGTCGTCCAGGTGTACCACTGTCGTCCAGTTGTACCACTGTGGTCCATGTGCACCAATGTCGTCCAGGTGTACCATTGTCACCCAGGTGTACCACTGTCGTCCATATGTACCACTGTCGTCATTATATATCACTGTCGTCCATGTGTACCACTGTCGTCATTGTGTATCACTGTCATCAAGGTTTACCACTGTCGTCCATGTGTACCATTGTCGTCATTGTGTATCACTGTCGTCCAGGTGTACCACTGTGGTCCATGTGCACCAACGTCGTCATTGTGTATCACTGTCGTCCAGATGTACCACTGTCGTCCATGTGTACCGCTGTCGTCCATGTGTACCACTGCCGTCCAGGTGTACCACTGTCGTCCATATGTACCACTGTCGTCATTGTGTATCACTGTCGTCCATGTGTACCACTGTCGTCATTGTGTATCACTGTTGTCCAGGTGTACCACTGTCGTCATTGTGTATCACTGTTGTCCAGGTGTACCACGGTCGTCATTGTGTATCACTGTTGTCCAGGTGTACCACTGTCGTCAATATATACAACTGTCGTCATTGTATATCACTGTCGTCCATGTGTACCACTGTGGTCCATGTGCACCAATGTCGTCCATATGTACCACTGTCGTCATTGTGTACCACTGTCGTCATTGTGTATCACTGTCGTCCATATGTACCACTGTTGTCCATATGTACCACTGTCGTCATTGTGTATCACTGTCGTTCAGGTGTACCACTGTCGTCCATGTGTACCACTGTCGTCCAGGTGTACCACTGTCGTCCAGGTGTATCACTGTCGTCCATGTGTACCACTGTGGTCCATGTGCACCAATGTCGTCATGGTGTACCACTGTCTTCCATGTGTATCAATGTTGTTCATCTGGGACCACTTGGGGCTCTTTGTGTTCTTTTACGATATAAGTTTTTCATCATCTCCTTTATGTCTCGCGAACGCCACAACATCACAATTAGCAAAGTCTTGGTGAACGTTTATAAGACCTTCCGTGAGAGTTAAAACGGCCAAAGGTACTTTACACTTCACCCCCTGGCAGTTCTGTCCATTCCAACGCCATTTCGACTTCTCTGGGAAGCATTCACCCACGCTGCAAGTAGAGCGCGTTCGTTCGTTCACATACCCACCACCATCAGGTAACGGGTTGAACGATATTGCTTAAGCTTCGAAACGGAAGATAGAGGGTTCGAACCCGGGTTCTTTCGATTGATAGCCCGACATTCTAACTACTCCGCCACAGCGCCTCATATAACGGCATGATGTGTCTGTAATACCTTCCGTGACATTTATAGCGGCCTAATGCGTCTATAAGACCTTCCGTGACAGCTAAGACGGCTTAATGTGTCTATAAGACCTTCCGTGACAGTTAAGACTTCTTAATGTGTTGATCAGACCTTCCGTGATAGTCAGAACGGCCTAAATGTGTCTATAAGACCTTCCGTGACAGCTAAGACGGCTTAATGTGTCTATAAGACCTTCCGTAAAAGTTAAGACGGCTTAATGTGTTAATCAGACCTTCCGTGATAGTCAGAACGGCCTATTGTATCTATATGAGACCTTCCACTATATTTAGAATGGCCTACGGTGTCTTCCTTTCCCTGATTTTCGTAGTCATAAGACTTTCCGTGAAAGTTAAGACGGGTTAATGTGTTGATCAGACATTCCGTGATAGTCAGAACGGCCTATTGTGTCTATATGAGACCTTCCACGATGTTTAGAATGGCCTACCGTGTCATCCTTTCCCTGATTTTCTTAGTCACATATCAATGTTTAGGTGCTCCATCAATGAAAATTATGATTATAATAATAACTTTGATACTTATACTGCGCCGCGTGTCCCGGTGAAATCGGTCAAAGGCGCTAGTAAAGTTAAAATGCGTAAAATAAGTGTATATAAAATAAGTTAACATATGTTAGATAAATAACCATTATCGTTCAAGGTGGTATCGCGGGATAGTCGACAAACTGTGGTCGGTGGATCTCAATGATCGGGTCGGATGTATTGGTTGTCGGCATTGTTCTAGGGCCATCCTATGATAGGTCAACATATCTCTCGTAACGATCCAGTCTCTCGTTGCTCTTGTAGAGGCGACAACTGGGACATGTTCACCTGAATGTGAAAGATCTTCATCGACGTACGTCTGCTCCTACAGTTTACTTGACGCACAGTCAATTTGTATTCCTTCTAGTTCCTATTTCGAATCAACGACAATGGCATATCTGATGCAGTGACGCGAAAACTTACCGAATACGTTTGTTGTTTGCGGCATGCTTTGTGTAGGATATTTCTTTCAAGATAAACATGTCTGGTACATGGGGGGGCGTATTGGTTAGAACATCGGGGGGGGGGGGGCGGTGGCGTAGTGGTTAGAACATTGGACCCTCAATCGAAAGAACCCGCGTTGGAATTCTCTTGGTGTCATTTCGAAGCTTTGCAATTTCGCTCAGTCTACGTTCCCTCAGTTCCCTCGGCTGTATATGTGAACGAATAGTCTTCGCGCAGTAACTGCAGCGTGGCTGAATGTTTCCCAGAGAAGCCGAGTTGACGTTAGAATGAGCAGGTCTAGTCAGGGAGTGAAGTGTAAAGCGCTTTGAACAGTCCCACGGACTGGGTACCGCGCTATGTAAGAATGTACCATTACCTTTATATCAACAGGCAGCAAATTCCAAAAAAAGAAAGAAAAAGTTAGCTGTACGTGTCCATATCGCGTGACATTTGACAGATCAAAGCACTAATACTGTCCACGGTGCTCAATGGAGTTGCCGCATGGACACTCTAGCAATAGGAATTTACGAAATTGCATGCCTTACAGATTTAACAAGAAGCCCCATATGGCGAGCCATCTTCAATCAATTATGTGTAAATAAGTTATTTAGAGATGACAACCAGAAAGGACATACTTAAAATAGTACGAGCGTGGAACCGCTCCACACGGCAGATCGCACCAAATCTAAATATCAGGGCAAGATTCCTCACCCGCGTATTTTTGGTTAGAATAATAACCATCATTTATCCGTGCAAGACTAGGCTCGCACGCACGAACGCACGCACGAACGCACGCACAAAAGCATATTTAAATTATTCTTTCGTGATCATTTGTGTGTCTTGGTTGTGTTATGGATAATAGTTTATATACCCCTTCAATCTGATGTTTTAAAATAAATTAATTTGAATGACTTTTACCAATTTAGACCCAAACGAGTTGGATGCTATCGAGGTGAATTGCATTATAATTAATTCAAACCTATAGTTATTATGACAAGATATGTATGCTGGTGTGACGGAATAACACTATGTGAGAATCCGTGTAAAATCAAAGCACTAATACTCTCTGTCGCGTGGACACTTAACCAAATGGAAGTTGCGAAATTGCATGCCTTACAGATTTATCAAGATTTAACAAGATTGTCATCCACGGCAAAAGCCCGATATGGCAATCAAGAGATGAAGAGATGACATAGTCAGAAAGAACATACTTCAAATAGCACACATCCCGAGCATGGAACATTTTTTTATGCAAATAAATCTCAGCTGGATAGGTCACGTGGCTCGTATGGATGACGATAGCCTTTCAAATGACATTATATACACTCTCATCTTTTGGAAGGGACTAGAAACGGAAGTCGCCTCAAATAAGATTCAAAGATGTAGTGAAGCGAAACGTGAAGAAGAATACTACTAAAAGCAATGGTACTCATTTGTTCAAAAAAGACCGACCTGGTGAGGACTAAATTTAACCAATCCAATAAATGTCTTACTCACAAGCGTATAACGATAAAATAATTATAATGAATATGAATTTTTTATATTTATTTTACTGGTTTCTTTCGTGTAATCAACAAGATAAATGAAAGCTAATCGAAGTGTTGGCTTCTGTGTAAACAAGTTAAAGGTGCGTCTTATGTAGTGCGGTATACAGCAAAATCATACATTAAAACGTTGTACCTTAAATGCTTAATAAACTACCAGGCAATGCTGCAATAATTGTATTGGCATGTTTAGTGAACTGCCTTAATAATCTACAAGGCAATGCTGCAAGGTAATAATTGCATGTTTAGTGAACTACCTCAATAAACTACAAGGCAATGCTGCAAGGTAATACTGACATGTTTAGTGAACTGCCTCAATAAACTAAAAGGCAAAGCTGCAAGGTAATACTGACATGTTTAGTGAACTGCCTCAATAAACTACAAGGCAATGCTGCAATGTAATACTGACATGTTTAGTGAACTACCTCAATAAATTACAAGGCAATGCTGCAAGGTAATACTGGCATGTTTAGTGAACTGCCTCAATAAACTACAAGGCAATGCTGCAAGGTAATAATTACATGTTTAGTGAACTACCTCAATAAACTACAAGGCAATGCTGCAAGGTAATACTGACATGTTTAGTGAACTGCCTCAATAAACTAAAAGGCAAAGCTGCAAGGTAATACTGACATGTTTAGTGAACTGCCTCAATAAACTACAAGGCAATGCTGCAATGTAATACTGACATGTTTAGTGAACTACCTCAATAAATTACAAGGCAATGCTGCAAGGTAATACTGACATGTTTAGTGAACTACCTGAATAAACTACAAGGCAATGCTGCAAGGTAATACTGACATGTTTAGGGAACTGCCTTAATAAACTACAAGGCAATGCTGCAAGGTAATACTGGCATGTTTAGTGAACTACCTCAATAAACTACAAGGCAATGCTGCAAGGTAATAATGACATGTTTAGGGAACTGCCTTAATAAACTACAAGGCAATGCTGCAAGGTAATACTGACATGTTTAGGGAACTGCCTTAATAAACTACAAGGCAATGCTGCAAGGTAATACTGACATGTTTAGGGAACTGCCTTAATAAACTACAAGGCAATGCTGCAAGGTAATACTGACATGTTTAGGGAACTGCCTTAATAAACTACAAGGCAATGCTGCAAGGTAATACTGACATGTTTAGTAAACTACCTCAATAAACTACAAGGCAATGCTGCAAGGTAATAATGACATGTTTAGGGAACTGCCTTAATAAACTACAAGGCAATGCTGCAAGGTAATAATGACATGTTTAGGGAACTGCCTTAATAAACTACAAGGCAATGCTGCAAGGTAATACTGACATGTTTAGGGAACTGCCTTAATAAACTACAAGGCAATGCTGCAAGGTAATACTGACATGTTTAGGGAACTGCCTTAATAAACTACAAGGCAATGCTGCAAGGTAATACTGACATGTTTAGTAAACTACCTCAATAAACTACAAGGCAATGCTGCAAGGTAATAATGACATGTTTAGGGAACTGCCTTAATAAACTACAAGGCAATGCTGCAAGGTAATAATGACATGTTTAGGGAACTGCCTTAATAAACTACAAGGCAATGCTGCAAGGTAATACTGACATGTTTAGGGAACTGCCTTAATAAACTACAAGGCAATGCTGCAAGGTAATACTGACATGTTTAGGGAACTGCCTTAATAAACTACAAGGCAATGCTGCAAGGTAATAATGACATGTTTAGCGAACTGCATTAAACAGCATCGACAGACTAAACGACACTTCAAACCAGATCAAATAAAATATTAACTAGAATTTGTAACTCATCAATGAACCGTCGACGACATATGTACACACGTGAGAACAAACATATGTACACACGTGAGAACAAACATATGTACACACGTGAGAACAAACATATGTACACACGTGAGAACAAACATGTATACACACGTGAGAACAAAAATGTGCGACAGTAAGAACAGCGCTGAACGACGCCGGATTAGCCGATTCATTGCCAATGACATACACGCATTACTTGCGTCGGGCTAACTGTATGCCAATATACAGCAAATTATATCCAAGCTATTTCCATTAATAGGCCCTACTGCCGAAATTAATTTCAATAAGTGTACGCAAGACACGAGTATTTAAGAGTTATTCAGTCCAGTGAAGCTAATTATTTAACAATCTCCTGGTTAAATAGTGTTCGTCGCTACAATAGTGTAGACAGGAAGTAGGATTAGGGGTCATCCCAGAAATCCCCAGCTGATTGCGTATGCCCGAAACGCACTTTTCAAAACCCATAGGATGGGCCCGGCGTGTGACCCAGAGGACGGGCTTGGCGTGTGACCCCGAGGACGGGCCTGTTGTGTGACCTCGTGACGGACCCGGCGTGTGCTGCAAAATATTGCTGCAGACATCGATGGATAGAATCATTTATGAGAAACAAACTATGGAAGAGTGGTGCAGGCGTAGGGCAGTATGAGGCGTAAGGCAGTACGAGGCGTAAGGCAGCACGTAGGGCAGTACGAGGCGTAAGGCAGCACGTAGGGCAGCATGAGGCGTAAGGCAGCATGTAGGGCAGCATGAGGCGTAAGGCAGCATATAGGGCAGCGTGAGGCGTAAGGCAGCATGTAGGGCAGCATGAGGCGTAAGGCAGCATATAGGGCAGCGTGAGGCGTAAGGCAGCATGTAGGGCAGCATGAGGCGTAAGGCAGCATGTAAGGCAGCGTGAGGCGTAAGGCAGCATGTAGGGCAGCATGAGGCGTAAGACAGCACGTAGGGCAGCATGAGGCGTAAGGCAGCATGTAGGGCAGCATGAGGCGTTAGGCAGCATGTAGGGCAGCATGAGGCGTAAGGCAGCATGTAGGGCAGCATGAGGCGTAAGGCAGCATGAGGCGTAAGGCAGCAAGTAAGGCAGCATGAGGCGTAAGGCAGCATGAGGCGTAAGGCAGCATGAGGCGTAAGGCAGCATGAGGCGTAAGGCAGCATGTAGGGCAGCATGAGGCGTAAGGCAGCTTGTAGGGCAGCATGAGGCGTAAGGCAGCATGTAGGGCAGCATGAGGCGTAAGGCAGCATGAGGCGTAAGGCAGCACGTAAGGCAGCATGAGGCGTAAGGCAGCATGAGGCGTAAGGCAGCATGTAAGGCAGCGTGAGGCGAAAGGCAGCACGGAGGGAGGTGTGAGGCGTAAGGCAGCACGTAGGGCAGCATTGAGGCGTAAGGCACATGTAGGGCAGGGTGAGGCGTGGGGCGTAAGGCAGCATGTAGGGCAGCATTGAGGCGTAAGGCACATGTAGGGCAGGGTGAGGTGTGGGGCGTAAGGCAGCATGTAGGGCAGCATGAGGCGTAAGGCAGAACGAAAGGCAGCATGAATGCAGTTCATTTCGGACGTAGATGTTTCGGTCTCGGGCTCAAACGCTATGTTTAGTTAATCAAGTGTACTTTACATAATTTACGTAAGTACGTCGCATTAATGAAATGTCAACTTAGAGGGCTTAAACAGCGCACACGTCACACACTGGGTGGACACCCTCACGTCACACTGGACATACCTCCTCATCCGTCGCACTGGATTGACCTCCTCACACGTCACACTGGGCAGACCTTCTATTTTATTGAGACTAACTTCGAATCTCAGTACGCCGCCTTTGACTACACTACCGGATGCACTAGCCCGAACTGTCCGTGGTCAACATTTTCGTCCACCGGTTAATACGCAAGCAGTGTGAACCTTTTATGTAGGCAAATAATCAATGTCATTGATTAATTATGAAACAATTGTGACAAACCCAAAATGGCGTATTGTTAATCGAAATCCCCATATATAATAAACAATTGTTCAAACAATGAACACACAGGGACGTTGTTCACACAATGGACACAGCGATGAAACATGATATATCTCGCGCGATGCATATGAGACGTCATAGTTGAAACACCACAATTATCGAACATTTAAATGTGTTAAGTGTTGCCACCGATGGCGGCGAAAATGCGTTATTCATCACTAAATTCAGGCACTGCAGGTGCAGATATTTTCAAAACATAAAAGGAGACAACATTAATCACATAAACAGGCAGTGTTATTATTAATGAAAAAGCAGAGCTACGCTTGTCTATTACGTGTTAACGTCGTTTGTGGGTCGATTATATTAGTTCACTGGCCTTTCCTTCGTTGGCGTTTTTAGCGGGATTTCTGTAATTCCAGCATTGAAAACTTGCAATTCTGCTTTGTACTGTTTTGTGTGTTTCTGTGTTTTTACGCAATAACTGCGGTTGTATGACTTATGCCAATCAACATGCAAAGAGACTCTCGAAAGTTCTACGTGGATAGACATGCTATACATCATGGTACACAAATGGTGTGTGCAGTAATGACCCATGCATACAAGAAAGGTTCACATACAGGAGAACGAACGACGAAAACACCCACCTTTTATCTTAGCAACGATTTGATGATGAGTTGGATCCTGTTACATCAGCACCGTGTTGCTGCACACTTCACACTGGCTTTTGGCGTTGTAATCCAATTGACACGATACGCCGTCTTGTGGTAATATCAACACTAAACAGTGACGATAATATAGACTTCGGCTGTAACTTAAACGCCTCGCCGTCGCCGTCGCCGTCGCCGTCGCCGTCGGAGAAGCCAGTTCCCTCGGCTGGTAGTCGGAGTTGGAGTGCGCTACAGAGACCGGTTTTAATCGGCTCACAATGGATCGCTTCGTTACACCGGATTAAACGCGTCGGCCCGGCGAACATTGGTAGTGTGTATACCTATTAGGAGCGTGTTTGCCTCACCGCGTAGCAATTCGTAGTATATATAGATAAACCACCCATGTAATGTGTTGATATACCCGTGTAATTGCCTCTAATGCAGACTAGTGCTATTAGTACTAAAGGCGATGATGTTATTCGGTCGTCGACGCTTTAAATGTTATCGTCTGTGTGTAGATTATATTATGCTTATTGTTTTATTTTTTCATGAAGTGTAATATACAAATGTGCATTTTGAAATTTGTAGACAGCGATTGTTATGTTTAAGGCGTATCATAATGAACTAATGGGTTAATTGCAAAACATGTATGTACGTATCAATACATGATAAGGGAAGGCAGTGTTAGTTGAGCCATTTCTCATTATTTTTATATATATAGGGCACAATCATATTCATATGTAAACATTGTTTTACTTGCATAAACAATAATTATAAGTAGATCATGTTATACCAAGATCATGTATCTAATATGCATATATAATTATATATAACTGATTTAAATAGGGTTGGTAAACTGGCTCAACTAACACTTGGCGTGGGGTAGATTGAGCCACATTGTAGCGTAAGTTGGGTAAATGTTTTATTTGCATAATTTACGTAGGCCTTGTACTAAATTTCCATTACAACCCAGCCATCACTTCTATACAGTGGGCACAACACGTATCTGACAAGTCTACACGTTTCAGTCGGCACACTTAATTAAATCTATAAAAATCTACAGGCCAATCGCAACCAGTGTAACTAACTGATAATATGTTGCCATGTAGCTATCCGATATCCCAATTTGCTCGGAAAAATTAATTCATTGATGTATTTTGTGGTAAAGAACACTCACCTTCGCTCTTTAACCGCTGCTCATCATCATCGGGAGTCCGAAGCTCGACAGCGCACCAAAAAGAAAAGGGGTTAATCGATTAGCAATTCCAGTTGTAAACAGATGGATTGATACGCTAAGGAACTAAGCAAGTTTATACAGTTTATACATACAATACAATAATACAATACGATATAATACAATACAACATACAATATACATCACATAATACACAACACAATATATATATATATATATATATATATATATATATATATATATATATATATATATATATATATATATATATATATATATATATATATATATATATATATATATATATATATAATAATATTATATATATATATATATATATATATATATATATATATATATATATATATATTATAAATATACAATACAATATAACACTTCTATAGCTCAGCAGTGTTTGTGGTTGGTTTAACAATTCCAGTCGTAAATAATTGGAGCGGTACTCAGATGATCTATCGAGGATAAGCAAATATAGACAGGTGGGTTTTTGGTTGACGGCAAAATGTTACTATAGTTCCTGCCTACTTAGCGCTAATAGGAAATTAGTTCCACAGAGTTGGTGCAGCAACTGAAAAAGCTTTGGTTAACACTGGGAATAAAAAGTGGATTAAAACTAGATGATGGAAACTGGTCATATAGCCAATGTGTTCGGTGTTACCAAATACCTACCGGACTACATAGAACACATGATCAACAATATGTCTTCAGCAACGTCTTACACGAGACAAACATCGCGGAACACATGGCCGTATGCAAAGAGGTGTTGCTAAACCGTACCATCAACACCACACCATCGAGTGACCATGGGTTCTCATTGAATGGCTCACGGAAGACACGGATCAGGTTGATGGTCCAGTCGTGTTCGTTATCACTAAGATAATCGAGAGGAAAAGCCAGCATCGTGTGTGATATATGACCAGTTGTTGTTGCTTCATGTTGTCGACTGCCGCCGTTCGAAGGCCTTGCATACGCAAAGCTGCCCACACATCATCAGGAGGAGACGTGTGGGTCGTATTGTTGCCGTAATGGCATAGAAACAATGGCATATTAACACTGCCATACTAACAACGGCATACTAACACTCGCAGACATGCAATGGAAGACATACAATGGCATTATCAAGAAATCCAGATAATCACGTTTCACTGGTTGACCAAGGTAATTTGGAACCTAATCTTACGCCGACATGTAAGTGAATGCAACAAAGCGAACGGGAGAGTCGATGTTTTTTTGTCGAACTGAGTTCTGTGGTACACAAGATGTAACTAACCCCCTGTATATGATGTCTGACAGGGCTCCATTAACTTCCGAGTACGGTTTGATAGAGAATGTCTAAACCCGAAGATTTGATCGCGTATCACCAGTGATTCCGTGGGAATTTCGATTTGCCGAGTTGTTTAATTAAGACCAGACATGTTATAGTTTCTTCCGGTGGTGTGCCGAAGTCAATCGTTCTATTAAACGTGTTCGATGACGGCTCAGACGTAATAAAATCACGTCCCAGCCGCACTGATTGATTGCCAACGGCGAGTATTATTATTATTTACTACATACGTGACGCAACGTTACAGTGTTGCATACATGAATATACTTTTCATTTACACAAGCCACTAATTCGTCTTATGCAATCAGCGGAGACGGCGCTAAGTTGGTCTGATCTTAAGTGGTAGACTCGGGCTGCGGGCGGCCTCAAACAAATCAAATACGAAGCAAATTAGGGCACCGAAAGTAGTGACATTAAGAGACCATTAGATAAATACAGTACACGAGGGTGGCTGAAACGAGTGTCCCTGAGATACGTCAGATAAAGTACACTAGAGAAGCAATGAAATGAGAGACATCGAGAGACCACGAGATAAACATAATATTCGAGAGAGACTCGGAGGAGTGACATCGATAAATAAGAGCAACAATTAAGCAGAGAGAACTGAAATACCTGCAAAAGTGTCAGGGATAACTTTGATATACAACTAAGGATTGTGAATAGTGCAATTGCTTCTTGTCCATGTAGCTAGTGGACGAAGTACCGCATCAGTGTTAATGTGTGAGGTACCATATCAGTGCTATTGTGTGAGGTACCACATCGATGTTAATGTGAGAGATACTACACCTATGTTAATGTGAGAGATACCGCATCAGTATTAGTAAGTGAGATACCACGTCAATGTTAATGTGTGAGATACCACATTAATGTTAGTTTGAGAGATGCCGCATCAATATTAGTGTGTGATATATTACATCAATATTATTGCGTGAGGTACTACATCAATGTTAGTGTGAGATATACCACATCAATGTTAGTGTGAGAGATACCACATCAATGTTAGTGTGCGTGAGATACCACATCAATGTTAGTGTGAGATATACCACACCAATGTTAGTACGAGAGATACCACATCAATGCTAGTGTGAGAGATACCACATAAATGTTAGTGTGAGAGATGCCACATAAATGTTACTCTGTGTGAGATACCACATCAATGTTTGTGTGAGAGATACCACACCAACGTTAGTATGAGAGATACCACATCAATGCTAGTGTGAGAGATACCACATAAATGTTAGTGTGAGAGATGCCACATAAATGTTACTCTGTGTGAGATACCACATCAATGTTTGTGTGAGATATACCACACCAATGTTAGTATGAGAGATACCACATCAATGCTAGTGTGAGAGATACCACATAAATGTTAGTGTGAGAGATGCCACATAAATGTTACTCTGTGTGAGATACCACATCAATGTTTGTGTGAGATATACCACACCAACGTTAGTATGAGAGATACCACGAAGGACGCGATGTGGCGTCACATGTGAAGTTCTTGTGCATGTGGGAATGAACAATGCCGAGAAGGAGGGAACGTCGATCATCGTTGGTAAGTACAAGAGGTTGGTCAAGATACTTAAAAAGAGGCACGGAGATGAGTTGTCGGGGAGACAGCGGTCGGGAGCCTAGTAACTGTAGGAGGGTGACAATCAACACACAAGTACAAAAGGTATGTGGTTAAACGTTGTGGAGAGAGATGACTTGTTCACTAGAGATGGGCTTGATCTGACCGGGAATGGTGCTGCAGTTATTGGTTGTGAGCTTGTTAGGGTGGTCGATGAGGGCCCTTCTACCGTAAATTATTGAAACTAGATGCGCAGGGGGCCTGATGGAGAAATCTCAAAGAAGTACAAATAAACATCCAAAATAAACATTCAGCAATTATTTTGGAAAATGAACTTAAATGTGTTCGCCTAAATGCCAGGATAATAAAAAAAAGAGAGTTAGACATTATGTTAGCAAATAATGACCCTCAGAATCATGGGCAAATAAGGATATAGTTGATGTTGAATTAGCACTGACAGGTTATGTAATGCTTAGGAAGGACAGGCGAGAGAGAAAGAATGGGGGTGGAGTATTGTATATATTAAATAATCTATCTAAGCACATGAAATAACATGAAGCAATTTGTTGCAACATAGTTACCAAGAACTCAACATTAACATTAAGAGTAGTTTATCGCAGCCCTAGCACAGGACAAGAGGAAGATGTATAATTACAAAATGCTATAAGTCTTCTTCAAGAACATACTGCTAAAAGGTAATAATTTACTATCCTGCAGTTTGTAACGTCATCGCCCAATGTGGGGAGATGACGTGGTAACCCTAGCCCTTTCTTAAATGTTTATGCCGTTGGTGCCGTGACTGTTCCCTGTGTGAGCTAATTCCACATTGGGACGGGCAGAGCGACGTCACTGGTGTATGGTTGCCAAGGAGATCCGGCCATTTTGGTGCTATGGCTTTGCCACGAGGATCAAACGAAAATGCCGTTTTTCGCCTGCGATAAACAAGCAAGTTCTTCAGGTGGCCGACTGTAGTAATATGTCGTAAACACGCATATATATCCAGGGGCGGATCTAGGCTTGTTGGCGGGGGGGGGGTCTCAGTCAGTCGTCTCAAGTCTCAAGTCTCAAGTTGTTATACTCCAAATAGCCCAAACTTGGGCTAACGCAGGAGTTTGTGGTGGACTGTGCGCATTCGCTGTGGGTGGTACATTCGACTAAAAGACTAGTATCTTTAATGTTGCTGACATGGTTTTTATCTGATTGTTTTATTTATTTTATGTATAGGATGTTAAGTTGGTTATGTGTATGGATACTGTGGCTGCCTTGCCACATGCACACATAGACAGTCTCCATACCCACACCATGGATAAGTTTACGCTGAGCACTGTGTTTTAAAGGCAGTTTAGGTGAGGAGGTGTGGTGAAAGGGAGTTCCATAATAGCTTCTTGAAATGATTTTGGGTTTTTTATGTTGGTAATTTTTGGTGGAATCATATTCCATATGCGAATGGCTCGGGGATAAAATGAAAAGACCATTGCATTTATACGACACCTGGGGGCTATGTATTGTCCAGGGGTTCGAGAGCGGGTTAGTAGGACTGGAGGGGGGGGGGGGGTGATCTCAATAGTGTTATTTAAAATTTTGTAGAAGGTTGTGGCTTGTTTAATGATACGTCTTCGTTCGAGGGTTGGCCATCCAAGGGCAGTAATTAGATCTGCTGGATTTGTGTTCCGTCTGTAATAATTTTTAACAAATCTGGCAGCAGAGTGTTGCACTCTTTCAAGGTTTTTAACTTGTGAAAAGGTGTGGGGATTCCATATGGGTGAAGAGTACTCGAGTTTTGGCCGGAGTAGCATATTATAGGCTGTTTGTTTTAACTTCGGGTTTACATGTCTTAGTCGTAGTCATATCATATGTCATTCTACTTACGAACCGGAGGGGGGGGCGACATATGTGTCGTTCTACTTACATAAGGGCTGATATTAGCCGGCTGCTAATACTTCAGTCTTTACATTGACACTAGTTCTGATGCAGGAAGTCTATGATATAACAAAACATTAGCGGGGAAAAGAAACAATCCGTCAAAACCAGTGAAAGACAAAGAAAGAAGAACCTTAAACAAGGAAGCGGAGCAAATATCAAGATGGAAAGAACACTTCAAAGAAATCCTCAACAGAGACCCACCAGCAGAAAAACCAGACATACCAATAGCAGAAATGTTATTAAGTATTAACACAATTCCACCTTCGAAGGCTGAAATAAGTAGAGCACTTAAGATGTTAAAGAACGGATCAGACGGCATACCACCAGAAGCTCTGAAAGCAGACCCAATAATAACAACATATATGTTGCACCATCTATTCGAGAGTGGAAAAATGGATACCTCATAAAACTGCCATAGAAAGGCGACTTGAGAATGTGCAAGAACTGGAGAGGAATCACACTCTTATCCGTACCAAGTAAAGTCTTCACACGCATACTACTGGACACACTGAAAGGACCACTGGATGTGATAACGAGTACTTCCTAATATTCAATAAATCTCACACTGTTCTGAAACTTTCATATCAACACTTATTGTTATTCCTAAGTCCTTTTCTTTTACAGTAGTGCCTAGAACAGTACCTCTCATATTATAGCTTCTATCCAAGTTCCAGTGTCCTGTATATAGGCATTTACATTTCCCCAAATTGAATAACATCTGCCATTTTTCAAAACTAATTTGTCTAGATCGTTTTATAAATGTTGTTTATTACCATCAGTTTGAACCTTTCTGAACACTTTTGTGTCATCCGCAAATTTCAGTACGTTACTGTTGTTATATTGCCATCCAAGTCATTGATATATATTAAGAATAATAAAGGTCATAATACTGATCCCCACTAAAAACGGATTTCCAGTTTGAAACCTCTCCATCTACACTAATACGCTCTGTCTTCTGTTAGTCAGCCATTGTTCTATCTAGTCAATTATGCCATCACCGATACCATGGGCTTTTAATGCAAGTAGTAATCTTTGATGTGGCACTTTGTGAAAAACTTTCTGAAAATCTAAGTAAGGAATATCTACTGCATGGCGATCTCTCGTCTATCAACTTAGTGATTTCTTCCAAAAAACATAACATATTTGTTAAGCATGACTTCGCTTTTATGAATCCATGTTAATGTGAATTTAATCATTTATGCCTAACAAGGAAGTCCAGCATATGGTTTTTAATTAACCTTTCTGATAATTTCAAAATCACTGATGTTAAACTCACTGGGCTGCAATTATCTGACTTATTTCTCGAACCCTTTTTAAATAATGGTATGATGTTTGCCTCTTTCCATTGAAAAGGAACAACTCCCTCTTTTAATGACAAGATGAACACTCTTGCAAGTGGTCTACTGATTTGTTCTACTGTTTCCATTAGTAGTTTTTGAGCAATTCCATCCACTCCCGGTTATTTATTATCCTTCATTGCCTTTATTTTCTTAGCTACCATTTCTGGAGTTACAATGAACTGCTTAACTGCCCTAAACAGTCAGATTTAGTGGGGTGTTGGTGAAGTACACATGATTCAGCGTATGTCCACACGTGGTGTGGGACAAACTGACAAATCCACATTTCAACAGGACTGGTCTGTCTGCAACCCGGTTCGAGATGATGCGAAGGACCAAACACGACTATGTCAAGAGATAGTGGCGCCGCCAAACGAACAATGCTTTACTGCGCCATCTTGTGATTACTTCGAGAGTTGTTCTTGGCAAGTGCCCGGGAATTTATATAAGGTAATTCTGGCGCCGGTAAGCGACACGTATCACAAAATGCATTTTGAAAGATAAGCAAATTTGAATACATATATGTTGAATGTTATGACTAAATGAAACGAATTTCGCTACTGCTGGAATACATTTCGTTCTTGACCGAAAGAAAACCATTCTGTAAGAAATGTAGGGAACATAATTGCAGGAGCCAGTGTCGTGATTTCGTTGTTGCTGTTTCCAAAACAAATGTAATCAACTTCCTGCGTTGGGATGAGGATGTTCCTGCTGAGAATTCGCCGTTCATGTGACGTTGAAAAAGGAATCTTGACATCTTGCCACCCCACGGGCTTGATTCGTAGTCGATGTTACGTATGTAATACGAAACAGGATCTACCTCGATTCGGACTAGAATCGCATTATAACCACAGCATTAATCATGACATTAGGCAGAGCCAGGGGCAGGGGCAGGGCAGAGCCAGAGGCTATTCGTAGAGCAGCTCTGCGAATACCGGCCAAAATGTTTCTTATACAGCTCTACGAATTACTTCAAGTTATTGTGGGAGGCCTCATTACAGAAACGTTCCTTTAAACCTACGCGAATCAAAAAGTACGGCAGTCATTCTGCACATGCTTTTTTATTTCTGTTACGTGAGCCGTACTTTTTTTTAGCACTATATAGTAGAGGGAGGTTGGCACCCCTGCCACATTGTGATATAGGGAATGTTATATACGAAGTGGATAGCGCTCCGGACCCGTAAGCACAACTGTCCAGCTATTGGTCCGGCACTCTTTTTTCCGCTTTGTATGTGCAGTGAGTTTGTGCACTTATACGTAGCGGCATATAATGTACGCATGCAGACGGTCAACAAAATCATTAATAAACCAGGTGTTAAGCACCGGAATATTATCTGATACGTTCAAATTTGACAAAGTAATGATACATCATTATTTGAAAAGTATAGCTAGGATAGGTCTCTTCTCTTATTCAACTAGCTCAGAAGTATTAGAGACATCTTTACGACTTTTGTTTATGCAGGTATATCTTCATACTTGATTGACAATGAGTATAGTTTTATATATAACTGCACTGAACGTATATATAATTGATAATATGATGTTCTAATATAACAATACACATATGCCTCGACCTTTCGAAGACCAAGACATAGGCCTTATTATCGCCTACATGAGATGTGTGGCAGTTAGTGTTGCAATGTTTTAGTGCCGGACCTATTCTAGCAAGGCTGATTCATACGTTGTCTGGCAGTGACGGAACTGTAGCTGCTGCTGTTTTTTTTACCTGCATAAAGTGCCGGACCAATAGCCTTTTGCACTATGTCCATATCCGGACCTATAAGCAACAACCTATTATATATTATACATATGGTATAGATATGAATGAACACAAGGCAACAATTAATGTAGTGAACAACCAGGACAGTGTTTTATTAATGTAAGTGTATGTAATTTTAGTGGTGTACTGGGTGCTGTTGGATGTCAACAAATTGTTCGCAGCCACGACAGTCATTGTATTGACACAACAGAATTGAATGTGGCGAGCCTTCGAATATTCGCCTAATGTAGTCTGGAAAGAATAGAATTCCATGTGTCGAAGATAGCGCCTTCTTGCAAAAGAAGAGGCTCCATCGTTAAACGATACCATATAATATATTTTATATATGTGCACATAATTATGTTAAAAAAGCAATAAAACATGTCATGCCTACAGCCGAGGCAAGCATTGTCTGAAAACCCCAACGTGAACGATACTGAAACTGCATTCTGTACATGTGCAAAAAAATGGTGCATGGTGATTGGCTGATTTCTGCTCTGCAAATAAGAAAAAGTTTGGCCATTATTCACATATCTGCTCTGCGAATAGTGTGTAATCAATATGACTCAATATGAGCATAGGCATAGCCATAGACTCGAAAGACCATAGCCTAGGCATAGGGTAATACCGACCATAGATGTAGTGATAGTATAAAGCATTGTTATCAAGGTGATCGCAGCAGCCAGGGCCATGCCAGGCCCCGGGGCAATGTCAGTCACGAGCAAAGTGCCAGTGGGCCTATAAATTATAGCCAAACCAGTGCCCAGCAAGGGCATAGTTCCAATCGCTAAATGATAATAAATCGTCTAGGATATTTAGAACAATATTAAAATGCAATGGACACATGCCATAAACACGTACCCGGTATTTCGTGTATGTTACTATTAGCCCAATAGAGGTCGTGTGGAGTATAAGAACTGAAGACTGACTTGTATGTAACGTAATTATTATTATTAACTTGGGCAAACATGCTTTCTCTGTCGCTGCAACTGGGGTCTGGAATGAACTCCCCATCACTTTGAAAACGTTTAAAACTATAGCTACCTCTAGCTACTGAAAATTACTAAAAACATATTTATTCCAAATTGTGTTTCCACCATAAATCTTTGGTGATCCCTCGTTCTGAGGATGACTTTTGTACGTCACTGTTCATGATTATGCCTAATGATTCTGTTTTGTTGCACATCTGAGCTTAGGTTCCTGAGGAAATAGGAATCATAGAAGTTACTTATTATTATTAAACATTTAATGCCATGAATGTGACATTTGATTTTGTACTGGTTCATGCCAAAGATGAGCATATGACAATTGCTGCGATTCAACACCATAATTGCTATTTCTGATGCTTGTATTAACGTTTGTTTCTTTCCACTTCAGGCACCACGTGAACTATGGTTCTCTTTACCAATGTCTACATCAACCAGAGGGTAGAGGTGAAGTGGCTAGGAAGCATCTACAAGGGTGTAGTTCGCTTTAAGGGCTGTCTTGGTGGGGCGCAGGGTGACTGGGTTGGTGTCGCTCTGGATGAACCAGGTATGAACTTGTCAGTTTGCTTTGGTAACCTTAAAATATAATTGTTTATTCAGGTAGGCGCATCTCAGAATAATTCTACATATATAGACAGTAGCTCTATGTTGCCGCAGGGCCACTGGACATAACTGATACAGTTGGATGTTTTCTCTCTCACCA
Source organism: Lamellibrachia columna (assembly GCA_963662155.1). Lineage (NCBI taxonomy): Eukaryota > Metazoa > Annelida > Polychaeta > Sabellida > Siboglinidae > Lamellibrachia > Lamellibrachia columna. The sequence continues at coordinate 19,626,728 of OY759274.1, forward strand.
ACTTGGAACAAAGCTGACATTAACATTGTCTCATTTCGAAGGCCGTTGCACATCTATTAAGAACTATGGAACTATGAGTAATCTTGTGATGTTTATTGACTGTTGCAAGCAAACTATAATTAACCTCTATGTGGTACTAGTTTACCCTTCTGTGGTACTAGTTTAACCTCTGTGTGGTACTAGTTCACCCTCTGTGTGATACTGGATCACCCTCTGTGTGATACTGGATCACCATCTGTGTGGTGCTAGTTCACCCTCTGTATGTATGATACTGGATCACCCTCTGTGTGGTACTAGTTCACCCTATGTGTGGTGCTAGTTCACCCTCTGTATGTATGATACTGGATCACCCTCTGTGTGATAGTGGGTCACCCTCTGTGTGGTACTAGTTCACCCTCTGTGGTACTAGTTCACCGTCTGTGTGGTGCTAGTTCACTCTGTGTGTGATACTGGATCACCCTCCGTGTGATACTGGATCACCCTCCGTGTGATACTGGATCACCCTCCGTGTGATACTAGATCACCCTCCGTGTGATACTGGATCACCCTCCGTGTGATACTGGATCACCCTCCGTGTGATACTGGATCACCCTCCGTGTGATACTGGATCACCCTCCGTGTGATACTGGATCATCCTCCGTGTGATACTGGATCACCCTCCGTGTGATACTGGATCACCCTCCGTGTGATAGTGGGTCACCCTCCGTGGGGTAGTGGGTCACCCTCCGTGTGGTACTAGTTCACCCTCTGTGGTACTAGTTCACCCTCTGTTTGGTACAAGTTCACCCTCTGTGTGGTACTAGTTCACCCTCTGTGTGGTACTAGTTCACCCTCTGTGTGGTACAAGTTCACCCTCTGTGTGGTACTAGTTCACCCTCTGTGTGGTACTAGTTCACCCTCTGTGTGGTACTGGGTCACCCTCTGTGTGGTACTGGGTCACCCTCTGTGTGGTACTAGTTCACCCTCTGTGTGGTACTAGTTCACCCTTTGTGTGGTACTAGTTCACCCTCTGTGTGGTACTAGTTCACCCTCTGTGTGATACTGGGTCACCCTCTGTGTGGTACTAGTTCACCCTCTGTGTGGTACTAGTTCACCCTCTGTGTGGTACTAGTTCACCCTTTGTGTGGTACTAGTTCACCCTCTGTGTGGTACTAGTTCACCCTCTGTGTGATACTGGGTCACCCTCTGTGTGGTACTAGTTCACCCTCTGTGTGGTACTAGTTCACCCTCTGTGTGGTACTAGTTCACCCTTTGTGTGGTACTAGTTCACCCTCTGTGTGGTACTGGGTCACCTTTTGTGTGGTACTAGTTCACCCTCTGTGTGGTACTAGTTCACCCTCTGTGTGGTACTGGGTCACCCTCTGTGTGGTACTAGTTCACCCTCTGTGTGGTACTAGTTCACCCTTTGTGTGGTACTAGTTCACCCTCTGTGTGGTACTAGTTCACCCTCTGTGTGATACTGGGTCACCCTTTGTGTGGTACTAGTTCACCCTCTGTGTGGTACTAGTTCACCCTCTGTGGTACTAGTTCAACCTCTGTGTGGTACTAGTTCACCCTCTGTGTGGTACTATTTCACCCTCTGTGTGGTACTGGGTCACCCTCTGTGTGGTACTAGTTCACCCTCTGTGTGGTACTAGTTCACCCTCTGTGTGGTACTGGGTCACCCTCTGTGTGGTACTAGTTCACCCTCTGTGTGGTACCTGTTCACCCTTTGTGTGGTACTAGTTCACCCTCTGTGTGGTACTAGTTCACCCTCTGTGTGATACTGGGTCACCCTTTGTGTGGTACTAGTTCACCCTCTGTGTGGTACTAGTTCACCCTCTGTGGTACTAGTTCACCCTCTGTGTGGTACTAGTTCACCCTCTGTGTGGTACTAGTTCACCCTCTGTGTGGTACTAGTTCACCCTCTGTGTGGTACTAGTTCACCCTCTGTGTGGTACTAGTTCACCCTTTGTGTGGTACTAGTTCACCCTCTGTGTGGTACTAGTTCACCCTCTGTGTGATACTGGGTCATCCTCTGTGTGGTACTAGTTCACCCTCTGTGTGGTGCTAGTTCACCCTCTGTGTGGTACTAGTTCACCCTCTGTGTGGTACTAGTTCACCCTCTGTGTGGTACTAGTTCACCCTTTGTGTGGTACTGGGTCACCCTCTGTGTGGTACTAGTTCACCCTCTGTGTGGTACTAGTTCACCCTTTGTGTGGTACTAGTTCACCCTCTGTGTGGTACTAGTTCACCCTCTGTGTGATACTGGGTCATCCTCTGTGTGGTACTAGTTCACCCTCTGTGTGGTGCTAGTTCACCCTCTGTGTGGTACTAGTTCACCCTCTGTGTGGTACTAGTTCACCCTCTGTGTGGTACTAGTTCACCCTCTGTGTGGTACTAGTTCACCCTTTGTGTGGTACTAGTTCACCCTTTGTGTGGTACTAGTTCACCCTTTGTGTGGTACTAGTTCACCCTCTGTGTGATACTGGGTCACCATGTGACGAGTAATCACCTGTGTTTGCAGTTGGGGAACACTGTGGGATGATTAATGGAAGACGATATTTCCAGTGTCCCCGCCATCATGGGGTCTTCCTGTCGGCCTCCCACATCCGCTTCATCCCATCGCGGAGACAGTAAGTAACTTCCTCCCTCCGAGGAGAGAGTTGTGATTTATTTTATTTGTTGAAGTGTCGCAAACTAGTGTAGTAAAATGTCAAGATTTGTTTTTAATTAGGTTTTGAGTTTGGATGTGTACTTTCATCAACATGAAAGTAATGATGAAAAGGTCGTTGTTCAAAACAGTACAAAGGTATTAGGGATCTGTATTTCTTCAATGCATGGAGCCCTATTAAAGGTCAGTGTTATCAAATTATCAGTCAGACTTTGTCATAATGGCATAGATTCCCATTTACTTTCCTAAATGTCTTTTTTTGTACTAATTTGTGTTCCTGTTTGTTCTTGAATGTGTAGTGCTTTTTATAGGAATGTTTCAGTGGTGCCTGTAATTGCGTGTTACTATGACAACAACAAGTAACATTACGAGTAACGTTTTCAAAAATAAATAAAAAATAATTGGATGCACACATTCAATATTTCACACTTTAATAGAGCAATATTTTGGCAACAAGATCCAAGCAGCAGCAGCAGAAAGGCAAAGCTAATTTGTTTTCATTGCAAGTTTACCACACCTGGGTCCCTTCAAGCTTACAACACCTGGGTCCCTTCAAGCTTCCAACACCCGGGTCCCTTCAAGCTTACAACACCTGGGTCCCTTCAAGCTTACAACACCCGGGTCCCTTCAAGCTTACAACACCCGGTCCCTTCAAGCTTACAACACCTGGGTCTCTTCAAGCTTACAACACCCGGGTCCCTTCAAGCTTACAACACCTGGGTCCGTTCAAGCTTACAACACCTGGGTCCCTTCAAGCTTACAGCACCTGGGTCCCTTCAAGCTTACAACACCTGGGTCCCTTCAAGCTTACAACACCTGGGTCCCTTCAAGCTTACAACAACCGGGTCCCTTCAAGCTTACAACACCCGGGTCACTTCAAGCTTCCAACACCTGGGTCCCTTCAAGCTTCCAACACCCGGGTCCCTTCAAGCTTCCAACACCTGGGTCCCTTCAAGCTTACAACACCCGGGTCCCTTCAAGCTGACAACACCTGGGTCCCTTCAAGCTTACAACACCTGGGTCCCTTCAAGCTTACAACACCTGGGTCCCTTCAAGCTTACAACACCTTGGTCCCTTCAATCTTACAACACCTGGGTCCCTTCAAGCTTACAACACTTGGGACCCTTCAAGCTTACAACACCTGGGTCCCTTTGCATGCAACATTTTTGAAGGCCAAAAAACCGATGTTTTCAGTTTTGAAATCATTCTTGCAGGCAAATGGCACAAACAACAAGAATGAGATATATTATGTTATCTCTTTTTGTTCACAGTCATTCCGTAAAATATCTGTTCTTATATCTTTATTATGTTTACAACCATTCAATCAAAACCAAATATTTTTATTTGTTCCCATTCCAAAGTTACAATTTTAAAAGAATGAATGACAACCTTTTGAGAATTGCTTGTACAAAATTACATAAGCATGATTAAGTAATCATATGGTAAGTGGGTAAACGTTAACATTTCTGAAATCAAGATAACTATTTTCCAATGTACGATATGTAATCAATCATCTCTATATCCCACCCCATGAATGTGATGTAATACATCTGTCTATTCCATCCAAAGATGGTAAAGTATCACACCTGTCTATTCCACCCCATGAGGATGATGTAAATGATGTAATACACCTGTCTATTCCACACCATGAGGTTAATATAATACACCTATTTATTCCACTCCATGAGGGTAATGTAATACACCTGTCTATTATTTTTTCAATATAAAAATGTGCATACAAATGTACATTAAAATATACGGATGACACAAGAGAGTGCAAAGACTTATTTCCATTGTGGTCCTTAGACATCGCATACAAACATGACACATACATACATAGATTATGGCAGAAGTAACAACGAATAAAAAACAATAATAATAACTGAAAAACAAATAGTACCACATATGTCACAACACAGTAATAAATACTGGTATGTATAAAGCTTTCCTTAATCATTAAGATATTTAAATACACACTATTAAACGAACACAAAAAATTGTAATGCAAAAAAGACATAGATAATAATAATGACATTTATAAAGAAGCTTTCTCCCTGATCATTAAGATATTTATAATTTTATACATACTAATTGCTAAAAAAAAGTGCAAAAGTACCACATATGTAAAATCATTTCAATAGTAAATAATAGAGTTAGCCTCCTGGTTACTAAGACAATTGAATAAAAACTGTTTGACTAGACATTTAAATTGATATTTATTCTGAGCACTTTGTATATTATATGGCAATTTATTCCATGCCTGTGTACTTGTGTAGTGAAAAGAAGTTTTTCCAAATGATTTTACGTGTGGCACACGAAGAGACAAAGTACTAGATATTGTTTTAATACTGTGTTGGTTACATGTCAGGTTGAAAGCATTGAACAAATAGTTTGGTGCTTTACCATTGACAATATTATGTTCAAGGTTCAATTTAAGTTGTTTAACCCTAACTCTACAGGTAACATATTGACCCATCTGAACTCGCTTAAACCAATGTGGGTCCCGGCTGGTGCATTTAGAAGGAACCAAATTATCTTGTTTTGTGTACACTGCAGCCTGGATTTGTATTGTTTGGTTAGACAGGAGAACCATGATAAACCTGCATAGTAAAATTACATTGTATTAGGGCCGAAGTAAGAAGTTGTCTATTTCTTGTTTGCCTATACAGGAACTTTAACTCGGCATTTAACTTACAAATTATTTGTTCTATGGCAGAGTTCTGAAGTCCTAGTGCTTCCATTTTTGTAGTAAGGATCTTATGGTCTACAGTGTTAAAAGCTTTTTGAAGATCAAGAAGCACCAAGCCTATATAATTACCTTTATCCTGTTCCAGTTTTAAGTATTCATCCAGTTGTTCATAGACAATTCTTTCAAATAATTTCGAGATTGTATTGAGAATAGAGACTGGCCTATAGTTGCCGGCTTCCAATTTTCTGTGCTTTTTATAAATAGGCACCAGCCTTGCAGATTTAAGATCATCCAGAATTTCACTGGATGACAAGGATAAATTTAAAATATGCGTCAAAGGGGATGCAGAGAGCTTGGCACCATCCTTAATAAATCTAGGTGACAAATTGTCCAAACCAGTAGCCTTGCTTGAATTTAATTTGCTCAGGATCTCAGGTGCTTTGTTCTCACTGACTTCACTGAAACAGAAACCTTTGTTTGGGGGCACCTAATGACCTGTAGTACTCTTAGATGTGTTGCCACCCATATTTCCCAGTATATGTTGGAAGTTGAACAACTAGTGTTGAGGCTATAGTAGTAAAATAAAAAAAATCAGATCAGACACCTTCATTTTATCAAACAAATCTTGTTGTCGATATTAAGTCCTTAGCTTTCTGGCTTAGTTTTTTACTGGGAAGAAGTTCCGAGGCTTTTTAGCATTTGCCACAATTTGTTGGGTTGTTTAAATTCATCAACCTTGTTTGTTATGACATCTGTTTTTACCTGTTTTTTCTTATACACCTGTCTATTCCACCCCATGATAGTAATGTAATACCCGTGTATATTCTACCCCACGAGGGTAATGTAATACACCTGTCTATTCCACCCCATGATGGTAATGTAATACCCGTGTATATTCTACCCCACGAGGGTAATGTAATACACCTGTCTATTCCACCCCATGATAGTAATGTAATACCCGTGTATATTCTACCCCACGAGGGTAATGTAATACACCTGTCTATTCCACCCCATGATAGTAATGTAATACCCGTGTATATTCTACCCCACGAGGGTAATGTAATACACCTGTCTATTCCACCCCATGATGTCAAAATGCAATGACATTACTTGTTCAACACAGAGATGTCAATGTAGTTAGCCAACTATCATTGCTTCTATACTTTGATGTTGTCAGTTGTGTATTCTTTCATATTTGTCACACAAGGCAAAATCTGATTAACTAGAAGTAAAACACCATAATCACAGCTCAATACATTTCATTTGGGAACTTGCAAGATAGCTCTCCTTGTAACAATTATTAATGTTTTAATCAAATGATTGATACAGATGACATAATTGTAAACCTGTCATTGACGTGATTGTCAATTGTTTTAAATTCAAGATCTTGAATCAAGTTGACTTAACACAAATGACTGGCTGAGTCTCTGTCTGTAGTTATTACATGTGATGTTTCATAAATTTTAGATAAACTGATTTAATGACTTACC